>JAUESR010000200.1:0-1200000 GCA_030914345.1 Drosophila koepferae
GCATGAGCCAGACTTCAAAACATCAAGGAGCCAAAAGCTTAACATGAAAATCCTACACTAGTAGCTAGCGGAAGTTTACTTTTAATGGAACAGCCAAGACACAACTTGCAGTATGTGTATATATCCTGTATATAAAACTATATTTAAAGATTTCATTGAGTATTCTTTATGGTATGTAGAGAGCATGCGAAAATGTTATGGAAATTGTTAATGTTGTGCTTAAAAAGAAACTTTTTTTTGGGCAACTTAAATGGAATAATAAAATGATAGAAAATTAAATATATAAATGTACAATTAAAAAGCTTAATATGTAAGCTGAGAGATATTAAAAACTTATATTAATTAATTAAATAGATAATTGTCTTAGAGACAGATAGATAAAAGAAAATCATTTTTATATATATTATATATTGAATATAAATTTACATTGAATTTGGATATAAATTTCGAAACACTTAAGGAAGAATATTATAATAAATATTAATAAAAATTTATAAATATTGAAATACATAATATATTCATAGTTACTAAATAAGGAAATATCTAAAAATAATAAATTATTAATTTTCTTTTTTTTTTTTAATTTTATTCTATAAAAAAGAAGAATGACCCAAAGAGTGAAAATAAATAAAATAAAAAATATGTATTTTATTTTAATTTTATTATTTAAATAATAATAATAATAATGATAAGAAGAATAAGAATAATTATAATAATATTGCTCTAAAGAGTGAAAATAAATAAAATACAAATATTATACTTAAATTTTATTCTATAAAAAAAAAATAATAATAAAAATAATAATGATGTTCTAAAGAGTAAAAATAAATAAATTACAAAAATATATGCATATAATATATTTCAATTTAATATATAAACATATAAATAAATTTAATATGAAATGGAAAGAGCGGGAGTAATAGCTAAATATGTATGTATATAAAATGTATAAATATGTATGTATGTAAATAAAATCAATTGCTTTCGTGAATTGAGCATGTGTAGGACAATGTGACGATCGTCAGCTTTCATTTTTTTATTCTCATTTCGCGAACGTCAATCGTATTACTCTCTAGGCGATGTTCGTGAAAAGAGCGTCACACGATTGTTTCAATTCCAGGCGCTCGCCAGAAAGTAAAAACGAATCGAGCCGAAGTCTCTTGTGTAGACTGAGAACGATTATTAGAGTTGATCTTGCGTACAGAGCGTAGAAGAAACATAAGACTGATATAAAGTCTTGCTGACTTTAGATTTGTGATTAATTTTAACTATTGATAGAATCATAACTTGCCTAATATTAAGAGGTTGAAATTTTTTGAATAAAGATTATATACATAAATATATTTACATAGATGCTTCTCTCTGACAATCGTAGCCTCAGTCTTGTTTGCTTTTCAAATGCGAATGAGTTAATCCATCAAGCATATTTCAAGCAGCATAAATCACAATAAACTAGACTATACAGACACTTTCTGCTCACACTGTGCCTTGTGTAACTGCGCTCAAACTAAGAGAGAAAGTAGCAGACTTTAAACTCAAGTTTTGGCATGCAAGTGCAGACAGCTGTCCCATTGCACAGAGCGTGTCGTCAGACTTGACATAAAATCCCACTGGGAGTTAAAGTCAAGCCAAGCCAAGTGATTTCAGCTTTCAGCCTACTACTGCATGACAAATCTGATAATAAGCAAAATAGCTTTAAGGCTTATGCGTAATTGTTAATCATTTAGAAATCTGACTTTGTTTTTATTCCGTTCGCTTTGTACGCGCCCCATATCAAAATGTAGTTTTAAGTATCTGCGTGCTTCTTGTTTAATAGCCTTGCATTGAATTTCATGCCTGCCTTGTTCTCGTCTAGACCAATTAATAATATTTCGTGTCAAGCTGAATATTAGACAAAAGCACCGAAGACATCACAACAATAAACAAATTCCCTAGAATTTGTTTTATGCCCAATAAGAGTACAAAAAAAAGCAGAGACGAGTATTAAATAAGCAGACAAAATATGTAAGCTGCAACGAAGTTTGAATGCGCTTATGGATATATTAAGGAATGATATTTAGAAAATTATTGAATATATAAGTCAAGATTTGTTGAGGCAGCCATAAAGATGCAAAGTTGCTGCAGATAAACTAAAAATAGTAATAAAAATAAATTAAATCT
This sequence comes from Drosophila koepferae, assembly GCA_030914345.1. Lineage (NCBI taxonomy): Eukaryota > Metazoa > Arthropoda > Insecta > Diptera > Drosophilidae > Drosophila > Drosophila koepferae. The sequence goes on from JAUESR010000200.1 coordinate 2,161, forward strand.
AGCATAGATCTATTATAGTCTCATTGAAATGGCTTACTCTAAAGGTTATAGAAAATATAATCAAGAGTAGAAAATAATTTCAAGCCATAGGAAATTTAAAATTTAAATTTCGTATTATGGTTCATTTAGATCATTTAGATAATTTAGATTACTTAGAACCTTTTGATCATTAAGATCATTTAGAATACTTAACAAAGAATACTTAGATCATAAAGATCATTTGGATGATTTGGATCATTTAGATCTTTTAGTTCATTCTGATCATATCGATCATATAGGTCATATAGATCATTTCGATCATACAGATCATATATATCATTGAGATCATAGTGATCATATCACATAGATTAAATATATCATTTAGATCATATATACTATAATATAATATATTATACTACAAGAATATAAAGATATTCCTGGACATGATCCCCTACAGATCATTTATAGTTTCTAGAACAAACTGTAAATTTATTAAAAAAGTGAGGCATCCAAAGTCCTCCAGGGCCTGCCACTTTTTTTTTCGCTACACAGTCTATGCCCAAACACTGAGATTAATAGGCTGATTAGGGCGCAGTCAGTGCTGTATTTTAATTAGTGGGCCAAACTAAATTGAGCTGTCAAGAGTGCGAATGGGGCCTTGAGTCGGGTTCAGGTTCATAGGCAGCATAGATTTAGCACCGGGCGAGAGAGGTCAGCTCTAAAGTGTTCCCACTTGATTTCGTGTTGTTGGCGATGCGCACACTTCAACATTTAGTATTCAAATATTCTGGTAATTAAGGTACGACATGGGATTGCGTGTAATGGCCAAAAGCGATCCCAACTTCATTTACCAAATAAAATGTTGGTATTACAATTTGGTCGCAACGCAACTCAATTAGCTGCGACGCCGTGGCTCGTTGGGGCTGGGCGTTGTAAACTAGTTACTACTGTGCTGGGGTCACGCCCATGTCGTTGCGGCACCTGGACAGCACCGCAATATGCAAACATTACACGAAACGCTTTTGGTTTAAATTAATTTATCACGTGCCGAAATAAAGCGTCAACTTTTTGGCCCCTGCCCTGCCCTGCCGTCTGGCGTAATTAATTGAATTTCAAGTGCCAGCGCCCAAAAAACGCAAATCTAATAATTAACAAAATACCGCTGCGGTGCTCTTAACTGTAAATTTCATTACAGATTTAATTCCAAGCACAACCTCAACTTAATTCGCAAATAAATGCATATCTAATGCTCAAAAATCGATAGCGTCTGCCACAAGCATTTTGGAATGCTCTCCAGAGGCTGCCTATGGGAGCAGAGCCAACGCTTCAAGTTTACTCAACGTTGGCTTCTTAAGAGCAGCAGCAGCAGTCGCAGCAGCTTCTTCATCAACTGCTACTTTTTGCTGTCATTCATTAACTGTTGTGTTGGGTAATTACGGTCCGTCACGTAAGTCCGTGAGCTGATGGGCGGCATCGAATGGCCATGGCCAGCAGTCGAACAGTTGAACGTTGCGTATGAGTAATGGCTGAAATAAATGCAAGGCTCAGCAGAATAATCAGTTTAATTATTTGCACAAACAAGTGTGGGTGATCAACAGGCAGATGCTCTGTAAACAGTTGATGAAAACAATCGTATTAAATTTGCTGAAATGAAAATAGCAAAACAAATATTTTTGCATATATATTTTTTTTATATAAAATTTATATGAAAGAAAAGAAAATTAATTTTTGAAATATATATAAATTGGATTTGATTTTTCAACAATAAAATTTATAATAATTTTTAATTATAAATCAATAATAAAATGAATGTACTATTAATATTTCATATTTCTTTATAATATACTATTAATTACAAAGTAATAATATTTTTATAATTTTAATATATTTATTTGATTAATCTAATGTTTTTAATCAATAATATGTATAAAGACGTTAGCTAGATCAACATTGACATAATCGATTGAACTTGCATTGACATACGTAGGTCTATATGTAAATTATCTAATTGAAACGGCGGCCATACATACATATCTCATAGTCTTCCCATTGACCCACTACCCACTGGCCCACTGCCCACTGTTTCACTTCCCTCTAGTCCATTTCCAACAGGCCCCCATCCCACTGGCTCACTTCCCACTAGTCCACTTCCCACTAGTCCACTTCTCACTAGTCCATTTCCAATAGGCCCACTTCCCACTGGCCCACTGCTCACTGGCCCACTCGTTCACTTCCCACTAGTCCATTTCCTACTGGCCCACTTCCCACTAGTCCACTTCGCATTTGTCTACTTCTTAGTATTCCACTTCCCAGTTGCCCAACTAAGAGATACCGTATACGCAGAGATGTTTTTAAGCAAAAGTATGCCTTTACATAGATACAGAAGAAAGCTGTTCATTACTCTCATAAAGAGTGGCCTAAAATATCGAAAAATCCCCTTGACATTATTATATGCATATTTTTTTAAATCAATCACTTAAAGGTCATAATGAAAATAAAAAAATATCCAATTGAATTAATTTTTTATGGATTCATAATTTTTAAGTATCTGTATCATGTATTTCTGTATCTTAAAAAAATGTCATACTGTACTTTAGAATAATTTGAATAGGATAATTTAAATAGGTTATCGAGTGCTCTACCCTGTCTATTTACTATTTACCACGCCCCTCTTTTCCTTGTTACACACTTGTCAACAAAATTTAAATGCCCATCTGCAATGTGTTCAGGTCTCCCCTCTTTCAACACATTTGTAATGCACAAAGTGAGTTAAAAAAAAAGGCAAATGAAAATTAAAAAAAAAAAAGAGGCCAGCTTGAGGGAAAAGCTGCTGCAGAGATGATATTTTGCTGTCAGTCGACGTTGGTCTGCCTATAGCATTCAGAGTCGTGGCAACTTTTAATTACCGCAAAAATAAAACCCGTTGAGTGCCATTCGATACGTATCTCGGCTGTGGCCCATTGGATAATTGCCGTCTAGGTTTTGAAATATCACAAGCGATTTAAAAGTTGGACGGCCATAAAATCTAATGTCTAATTTTAGTATAGAACTTTTTTAATTGTTGTGTTAGGCAGCTAATTTATGCATTAGCATAAGCTGCCAAAAAGGTTGCGGCATACTTTCGGGGGCAATTTAATTGCATTTCACGCAATTTGAATAGTCAGCCAGATGGCCGTGCGCTCCCTCTCTAGCGACCTCTTGATATACTTGAATTGTTGAAACGTGCCAACTTGTTCGTAAACCTCTTCAAAATTTAATGACTCAAATTTGCTCAAACTCAAGAGTTGAATTGGAATTCAAGAGCGAACACCGCAAAGAATTGGCTAGTCGAGTGAAGTTTCATAGTATTTGTGCTCTGTGCATATCTTTTTTAACGCTCAGCAATATATGTATATATGTATATGAAATCGATTTGGTGACTTGTCAAGGACATGTCTGAGATTTCTCACATTACTTATAAACGTCATGTGTCATAAATGTTTTCATAAAATTGAGGCCAAATGCGGATTGTTGGCATCAAATAGAAAGTGGCAGGGGCAAGGCGAGAGGGTTTGCAATTTAGCAATGCAATTTGGTTTTGGTCCACTCTAACATACACACATATCTAACATTTCTGGTTTACATCTACGACTTTCCACTTGATGTCTATTTACTTTCAATTTATATTTTACAGCATTCGTCATGCTTCTTAACTGCTTTGTGCCCTGGAATGCCCACTCAAAGTGCTTAAGTAAGTGGTCCTTGGAGCTTAAATACCCTACTATAAAGTGTTTTAAATTTGGGTACATTTTCAGTTAACACCGAATTATTTCTTAATTTTATTTGATATACTTGCTATACGAAATTAATATATAGTAATAGGACATTCTTTTAACGATATTCGTTTCACACAGTGTACAATGTGCATTTGTCTTACTATACGATATGATATTTATTTGCACTACGATATTCGCTTAATTTACTATGCGATATTTGTCTTATTTACGATATACATTTCATGATATACATTATTCTTAGTATTGTCTTATTAGAAGATAAATTCTCTGTTACGATATGATATTTATTTGCAATACGATTTTCGTTTTACTTTACTACACTATAGTTGTTAAACTTGTGATACGATATTCGTGTTACTTACTATACAATATTATGTTTATTTACGATAAAATAACTGGATTGCTTAGGATACGATATTCGTTGTACATACGATACAGTAAACATGTTACGATACAATATGCACTTTACTTACGACATGATGTTGGTTTAAATTATGATAGGACATTTATTTTACTTACTCTACGATATTCATGTAATTTCTTTGATTGTGGAAATAACTCACTAATTATGAAGTAAATAAAAGGAGAAGTCTTGTTCTACAGCTTATGGAACCTTTTCTTGTAGTCATGGTACTCTTTAATTGCATAATTAAATAAATTAGTAATAAATATATATAATATTATAAAAAAAAAAGTCTTTGTAACTCTTTCTTTTTCTTAGGTATTTGCTAGTCGGGTATTGTAAACAAATTTGAGCTTCAGCAACGCCCACAGCATTATTTTCGCATTTAAAAGATAAAGAGTTGTTTATTGTTTTGTTAACTACAAACCTTTGAAAGCTATCTAAGCTAAAAACTTTAGCCCCGAAGGCTTCAGGCGAAGCACGCTCAATGGGAAAATGCTCTATGCATGGGAAAATTAATTGTTTCGCTTTCTATGAATAGCTGATTCAGCCGAAATTCAAATGAAATATGTACTAAATTAAATATAGACTTTGAATTTGATTTTAGTGCATTTACTCTATTCTCATTGAGATACATTCGGAGGCAACAGAAATTTAACTTTAGTCTACAAAGTTAGCCTAGCCGCAGGCCTTGCCAACGTATTGAGCTGAGTTAGTCAAAGTAGTGACAGAAGCTAACTCTAAGCCAATGCAACTTTGTTGTTAGGTGTTAATTTCGTGTCTGCAGCTCAATACCTTGGAGATATTTAGATGTTTTTAACACTTCAGCACCTGCTGCCCGCTGCCACTTGACCTTCGGGCCGTGCAGCCCGTGCGACCCACTTCCGTCTTTCGCATTGAATTACTTACAGCCATCCGGTCGCTGTTCGCTTTGCCAGGCTTCAATCAATTTCCATTTTGAAGACAGCTGCGTAAAGCACGGCTGACTGGCTGCCTGGCTGCCTGACTGGTTGGCTGGCTGGCCTTTGTGCATGGGTGATGCGGATTGGTGTGGGTGGTTGCTGAACTCATTATGCTGTCACCTTAATAATTATTTTGGCATTTCAAGTAACATTTAATTATGCTAAATATTTTCGTTTCCAATTTAAGCACTGGGTGGGGTGGCAGACAATTCATGGCCTGAAGCAAATCTGGCCAGGCTGTGATTTAAGCGCTTGGCCTTTTGTCTGCTCGCTCTTTATTATTATTATCCGTTGCCTGGCGCCATCGACTTGCAAGGCAAGCCACTGTTAACCATGCTTTAGCATTGCAATTTTGTATCTTGGTAAAACTTACAAGCCAAGAACAATGTGAACAACTTTGGCCAACTGAACAACTGAACAACTGTGCAACTAACTGGCATTTCTTTCTATTTACTTTTATTTTACTTTCTTGTTGCTGTAAATGTTGGGTGTTTACTTAGCGGCTTCTTTTGTTGTTTTGGTTGTTTTAGTTGATTTTGTAACAGGAATCGGCAACATTTTTCTGCACTGCCTTTTTTGCTTTCCCTTTTTGCCGTTTGTTGCTGTTGCCAGCCACAACCAGAGCCAGCCAGGCAGGAAACCAGGCTAACCAACCAACAAACCAACAAAACTAACCAACGAGGCGTTGCTTTAATTGGGTTCACAATAAACTCTGTTGCTGTAGTTCTCTCTTTTTGCTCTGTGCACGATTAAATAAACATTTACACTCGATTTAAATGCACACACAATTCTGCGTGTGTCTGTGTTACTATTGGGAGCATTTGTTGTTATTTGTTATTTGTAGTGAAATCTGCACTTAGTGGGCATTTAAATTGAATGATCCACAGCAAAAGCAACTTGGCATATTATGCACATTGTTTCGTTACTTCGTAACTGCAAATCTATTTTGTAAGTATCTAATTTAATTAAGTCGCAAGTGATTAAGATTTAATCGTGTGCTAAGCTTTGTGTTTATCTAATGAGAGTGCATTGTTCGCCAGGGCGTAAATAATTGCTTAAAATTGAAATTAAGTGATGGCATGTCTTGAGTGAACACATTTTGGCATAGATATACATACATAACTTAAATATATATTTATGGAATTATATAGATTCTGGAATTAAATCAAGTCAAGTCAAGCTTTCTTAGTGTTTACAAAATATTTATTTCAAATATTTTATGTTTCTATATTCTATAATAAATAATAATCTGGTATAATGTTAGTTGATTGAGTGAGTTATAGTAATGTCTGTATCTGCATCTGTATCTGTATCTGTATCTGTATCTGTATCTGTATCTGTATCTGTATCTGTATCTGTATCTGTATCTGTATCTGTATCTGTATCTGTATCTGTATCTCTATCTCTATCTCTATCTCTATCTCTATCTCTATCTCTATCTCTATCTCTATCTCTATCTCTATCTCTATCTCTATCTCTATCTCTATCTCTATCTCTATCTCTATCTCTATCTCTATCTCTATCTCTATCTCTATCTCTATCGCTATCTCTATCTCAATATCTATCCCTCTCTACTTTCTCATATCAGTTTCATAAGCTATCCCTGATTCGAACCTTTCATTATGCTTGCTTAAACTTTCAATACTTTACCTTAAACTTTTTTTTGTTTCTCTTATTTATTGTTCACAAACTTGCCTTAAATTTAACATGAAATGGCTTAGCCTTACAACAACTAAACTTTAGTGTATTTTTTTTTTTTTATTGTTTATTGTTTAGGCAACAAAGTTTGAGATTCTCATCTGTTGTTGAGCAAATTAACAGCATACATCATTGAGCTGTAATCCGCCAACGCAAGGAAAGCAAACATCACCAGCATTTTCTCTATTTCTAGCTCAAATTTTTGTTACACATATATATAGAATGCTGCTGAATGTTGTGAATGGAATACAGACAACGAAATACCCTTGAAAAAAAGGCCAAGCACAATATCCAAACATATATATATCTTAATAGACTTTATCTCTAGGTTAATTTATTATTTTAATTTCATGCGCCTTTAGCTGTGGCTCAGTTCAAATAAAAGAGTTTGCTTAATAGCAAAGTTTCCGCAGGTCTATATATATATATACATATATATATGTATGTATCGGTTACATATGGAAAACATGTCCGTGAGTCGATATAGAGATAAACACAAATAATATGGTAACTCAAGCGGAAATATCACTTAAGAACAGCAGCTAAACATTTTCAGTTTGCCGCAAAAAAAACCCTCTCAAAGCACACAGCGAATAAAAAAAAAAAAAAGAAATTGGAGACTGGCGAATTGACGTAGGGGCAGATTGGCGAAGTGGCTTAGAAAAAGGCGGAAGGAATGTGTCAATAATGACTAATGGCCGAACGAGCGAGCCGGGGAAAGCTTGTACCGTTGTCCAATTCGTTTGGCCCATTCGTTTATTGTTGTTTGTGCTCGCTCCACAGCTTATGGATATTGCCTTTTGGCATTTATATTTATTTTTGCATATTTTCTATTTGAAGGCGTCGTTTCTGACTTTTTTTCTTGCTTGTGATGTTGATATGATTTGGAGCCTAAATATTTTTTTATTTTTTTTGCACAATTTTTTGTATGTATATACGAGTCCCAGTTGGTTTTCGCTTTTAATTTGGAATTCTGGCAAAACTTTTCAACGCAATTCGCGGCTGGGATTTCAAATGAGGTTACCAAATGGTAACATGCAAGGATAAAAAAAAAACATGAAAAAAACATGAAAAAAAAGCTGACTGTTATAACCAACACACACAAACCGAGAGTTGTAAAACTTTTAATTAATTTAAGCTTGTTTAATTAATTTGCCACAGAAGACGGCACGACATGCTCATAAATGTGTAGAAATTAATTCGTAATCATTTCATTTAATTCTGAAATGAATTGCGCAAAGATGAAAGCAATTTGGAGTAGCTAGGCAAATATAGAAAGATGTACTCGAATTTCCTCGAATTTATCAATCAATAAATCATTCAGCACACACAAATGATTTTCATTATAAAAATAATAAAGCAAAAACCACAATAATTTGTCTCTAAACAAAACAAATTAAAAAAAAAAAAAAGCAGCTGACCAAGCGAAACCACTCAAATGTCATGAAACCGAAGCTCATTATTAGTAACATAATACTTGTGTTTAGAGGCAGGCACGCAGGCACTAGAAAAATACCCTAGATGAGTGCTCAGAAAGAGGGTATGTGTGCATAGGTTTATGTATGTTTGCTTGAGCTTTGACTGCTAACTTCGAGAGCATATTTAGAAAAGGTTGAGATTGATTTTAGTATCTCGTATATAGTATATGTATAAATATCATTAAACTTTGTTAAGTAAATTTAATTTAATTATTTTTATTTAACACCTAACATTTTATATTTTTCTTGAATTTAATTTGATATACATATTTATAATATACATATGTATTTTACGAGTAATCTATTTTAAATATATATTTTTGTATTTGATAAGAATATATATTTGTTCCTTTATAAAATGTGTTTTGTATCATATTGCAATACATTTTAGGATTTTATATTTAAATTTTATAAGAAAAATATATTTTTGTAATTATATATATTTATAATACATTTTTTATTTATTCATTTTTTTTTATAATAAATTTTGTAATTCTATATATTATATTTTTCAATTTTATTCATATACATGTTTTATTTTTCATTTAATTTTTAATTTTTTTAATTAATGAATTACTTAATTAATCAAATTACTTTCTACATTTTTTATTTAGGAAATTTTATATATGTTTTATGTATTAATTTTAACTTTATAAAAATATGTTTTATTTTTTCTTTCATTTTTTATATTATAAAAATCATTAATTAATAAAATTTTGGTATACATTTTTTTATTTCGTAAATTTTGAATTGAAAATTTTTATATTTTAACGTATATTATTTATATTTTTAATTTGACAAAAAAAAAAAGTTGTTTTTTTCACTTTGTTTAATTTTTTATTTATAAAAATATATATATTTTATAATGTTTTATTTTATAGAAATATATTTGTTTTTATATTTAATTCAATCACAATTAAAGTATGTTATAACATTTTAAAAATTTATTAATAAAAATAAATACAATTTGAATTTAATTATTAGGCGACGAAGAATCAAAATGCTTCTACATTAACAAAGTCAGCATCTGTGCTCGAGTTATATGCGATTGGTATTAGCTTATATCACAAATACAAATATATCAACATACAAATGAGCAACCTTTATGAAAAACTTGCCCAAACTTTACAGAAGTCATCTTTAAACATTCCTATGCCACATTGTCAATTGCTCCAAAAAACGAATCATTTGAGTTTGTATTGATTGATTGATGGAATTCAATTAAGAGACATGTTGTATTGGTTCGCAGAATATCTTCAAGTCGTGGACTTGGCAACTGAAGCATTGCCACTTGTTTCCTTTTGTATTCGAGCTTGTTATGGGAAACTCTCAAAGAAAACACGTTCCACACATTTCATGGTGTCTGATGGCAATGACAAATCTTTGTGGTCTCCAGGCCTGGCACAATTATGGTCAGCAAATAAAATGCTCATCAGGAAGCAAAAAAAAAAAAAAAAAAGTGGCCCACACGCAGCCAAAATGTAGGCTAACACATTTGTGTGGCGTCCCCGTATAAATAACTGCGAACGCACAAACAATGAGCACTAGAGAAGAGGCAGAAAACCAACTTGAATTGCACACACACACACACAAGAGCCAGAGTCCAAAGGGAGCGCAGTTGGAGCGACCTGAAGCGCAATGCTCATTGTAGGCAGCCGATGCCGGTGTCCCAAATTGTTGTCATTGTTGCGTATACGCCCAGGTGTGCAGCCCGTCTCTATACAATAAGTGTGCCAAAGTCGGAATGTTTGACTGTGTGAGTGTAAGTGTGGTCTATGTAATTAATGTTTTCCGTTTCTCCTGTGGCGCTTGTGGTCCGAGGCTCGACGGCCTCGAGCCTGTGTAGAGTGCGAGAAAGTGTGACAGCGTAAAGTTTACGCAAACAGGAAATTGTTATCGTTTTGTCGCCTTAAAAGAAATTCGCTCAGTAATAAAAACAAGATCAGCTTATGCGACTAAAAGATACCCTGTGTATGTTGAAGGAAGTGTATCAAAACCAAATATTTAAATGTTGCCATAAAAAGTTTGCAGAATATTTTTCCCTTTTTTATAATTTTAAAATAAAAATTTTATAGTAAATTAAGATTAAAATGTTTTTTTTTTGAATATTCTATTAAAAATATATTTTTGTTTTATTTAAAAAAAATTTTTTTTATTATTAAAACATTTTATATTTCATTATACAATATTTATTGTTTAATAATAATTAATTTTTTTTATTTATTTTAAAAAATAAAAAAATTAAAATTAAATATTTATTTTTATTTTTGTTTAATGCTTGTATAAAAAATATATTTTTTAATTTTTAAATTAAAAATGTAAATATATGCGTGAAACTTTGTTTTATTATAAAAATTTTTAATAAAATAACTATTTTTTTTATTGAAAAAATAATTTAAAAAAAAAAAAATATATATATATATATATATCTTAAAAAGAAGAAAATTTTTGCTAATTAACTTGGATTTTTTTTTTCATAAGTTCCTGAAGATTAAATCAAATAATTGGAATTTTTTTTTATTTAGCTCTATATTGAAATACTATATTAAGAGTGAGAGAGAGAGAGAGAGAGAGAGAGAGAGAGAGAGAGAGACAAAGAGATAGAGTGAGAGAGAGAGTAGGCAGAGAATCTGATGGCAAGCGTGAACTTTCTCTTGCAGAATATTAAAGACTTGACCAAAATTTGTTTCCTATGTGGCTGGGTCAATGACTTGCTGATGTTTCTCCGGGTAATACAGTGTGTATGTGTGTGTGTGTGAGTTTGTGTGTTTGCTTTTGGGTGGGTAATTAAGATGCTATCTCGTTGCACTGAAATGTGAGTCCAAGGTTTTGGCTTTTCGGCTTTCGCTGCTGTGCTTTAAGTGTGACGCGTTTAATCAGCTGCAATTTGTATGCCTTTTACCATTTCATTCAATCAACGCCATTGACGGCCCACTTGGAAACTCCTTTGAGCTATGACAGAGAGGAAGACGTTGCTAGAGCCAGGGCGCGTCTTATTAACGCCTGCAATTTGTGTAACGTTTCACGCACTTCACATAATTGATGACCATGGTCCATGGGTCACGGAACAAGTGCACGTACAAGTACATTGTGGGCGTTCGTCTTCTTGGACATGCCCACTGGGCTCGTAAGTTATTTACTACGTGAAGTTGGTCAATGGCAGCATTTTTGTTGTTGTTGTATTTGGGCAGTTTTAGGCGGTGCTGGCTGCCGAAAAGCATGACGTGAACCATTTATATGACCAACATATTTGAAGCATGTTTATGCCAAGGAATGCCTGGCCAAAACGAAGGAAAACAAGCGGAGCGAAAGGAAACACAATAATAGAGGGAAAACATTGACGAAGAGGAAGACAAGCAAGCAGTTAATGTGGCTTTTGTTTACGGAAGTCGACTGACCAAAAGGTTCATTCACATGGCGCCATCCTCAGCCGTCAGCTCTGATCGATTTCAGTTTGACGATGGAAGTGACTCAAGTTTTTGGACTACAACGAGCAAGGCTGACAAACGGAGTGATAAAATATTAAACAAACTCTGAGTTGATTTGCACGCTCTCATATTACGTTTTGTCAATTCGTATGTGTTTAATTTGTAAGATTTTGTTGACATTGTTGAGTGAAAGCTTAAGGAATATATATAGAGATTTTTATATTAGTTGAACTGTTGTGAAATAGATTAAGTTGGCATACATTTATTTATAATTCTGATATGTATTGCTTTGGAAAAAAAAATTTAATATTTATATAAAAGAAAACTATAAACAATTTAATACAAGTTTAACTAGACAGAAATTGATAAATGTTTTTAAAAATTTGTTTTTATTTCGTATAAGATATGAGAATGTAAAGATTATAAGTTTCACAGAAAGAAATAGGATATAAGAATTATTTTTTGAGTTTTTAAATTTGTTTTTAAATTATCAAAATTTATTTATATATGATTAAAATAAATTATAATAATTACACATTAATTTTTATGTAAAAATCAAGCCCTAACTTTTACTTGCAATTTGCATTATAAAAATTGAAACTGAAACTTTTGATCTAATTTTTTATTATAAAAACAATTATAATTTTTATAGAAAAAATTGGGATACAAAAATTATTTTTTGAGTTATTAAAAAATAAAAATAAAATGAATTTTAATTACTAAAAATGTTTTATATCATAAATAAAAAATATTATATATTAATTGTAAAATAAAAAAATTATAAAAATTTAAAATAAAACGTATTACAAAAATTGAATTGGATCTATATCATATCTATTTCAATCAAATCGCTTACACAACCAACTAGCTGGGATTTAAGTTGATTCGATTTATGGGATTGCGTGCAATGCCTTCAATTTGCATACAACGTTTTTGATATGGTCCGAGTCACGATTTGGCGCCCTATTACTGCAGCTAGCGAAAAGTAAACCTGAAAGCAATTCACAAATTTATTGGTCGAGTCAACAACTTTTGCACTTTTGAGCAATTTGATACAGAAGCGCATTACAGGCGAGAAAAGGCACTGCACACCAAATCGAAATAGTTTATAAATTTTAGTTTAGTTCGCATGCAAAAACAGAAAAACGAAAAAATAAAGGAGTATATAAAAAATGAGTTGAGCAAAATGGAATGCTGCAACGGGCGAGTGGCCACAGAATTTCCAGCGAGCACACAAACAAAATGGAGAGAAAACTTTCAATTTGCTCAGTCAAGTATCGAAATGGTGGCAATCAGGCAGCCAAGCGCTCAAAAAGCTCAGCGTAGAATAAAACATAATAAAACATAAACCACAACAAGTGCTGCTGCAGCACTGGCCCACTCACTAGAAAAAAGAAAAAAAAAAATATAGAAAATTACGAAGAAGAGCGCGCACAAAAAATTGTTGAAGAACTTTTCAATTTGGCCGCAAAATTTGAGCAATTTCCTTAACGGCGCATTGCGAATTTTGACTTTGAACAGCTGCTGGCTGGCGCTGTTGTGAAGCAGCCAAAGGGTTGCCAAGTGTGTGCTTATGCGTGCATGTGTGTTTGTGTGTGTGTGTGTGTGTGAGTGTGAAAGCTGCCACCAAAGTGAAAAAGCAATTGGCAATGCAAAAATTATGGATTATGCAAAGTTGCTCGACGCAGATGAAAAACTGTCCCTAAGCACCTATTGAACCCAAATGCATTCATAATGATTTTATGAGAACGCTTCTATATAGCCTTGTAGACAATATTTTCAATTGTTATATACTTTGTACTAGTGCAACATAATTGTTTGCTTGCATGTCAAGCAATTGCTACTCTGAGATGAGGCTGAGAAGGCGCTGTAGGCTATATATACAATTTACACTTTTTATAGAGACTAGGTTTTGTTCTATAGAACATGATTGTTTAGTTTAATTTGTAAAAATGTTTAATCGCCTTGCTTATCAAGCCTTATAGGTAATATTTTATATATATTATGTTCCTCTTAACTGCCTTTGATTAATTTTATTTGATTAACAATTTGCTGCAGAGGCATAGTTCATATCAGATCAATATACTTGTGAGCGTAAGAGCATATTAGCGCACTCTCCATACTCATCAGGCTCTCCATTCACATCACAAATAAATGGAATAGAAACAGTTTGGAATTGAAACGCAGAGACGATTTATTGCTTATGTTATGCTCCTGCTTCTGAGCAAGAAAGAGAGAGAAAGAAAGTAGTAGCGATTGTGATTGCAACTAAAAGCAACAGTTTTGATTTTGATTTTTTTTTTTTTTTAGACTATGATACTGAAAGATTTTGCACAGGAATTTAGAATTGAACTGTTATGACTATAAATATATTTAAATTTGTTAATTATATAGAAATTATAGAAAATTAATTTATTAATGATATATTGATATATTCAAAAATTTCGAAAACTATTTATCAATAATATGTATAGTTTATATAAATAAATAAAAATGTTGATATATTAATTTAAAAAAATACTGAAAATGTCAAAGAATATTTAGTAAAATTGTAATGGATATAGATATATCTTCAAAATGCGAAGTATCAAAAATATTTAATTTATAATATATTTAATTTTTAAATTTGTGTGTATAGTGTTATAAATATATATTTTATTTGGCGAAATACATTTTAAATTAATATGTGGAATATAGATATTAAAACCAAAATATATTTAAAATTATAAGATTTATTTATCATTGATATATTAAAAAATTTCAAAATATATTTAATAGTAATAAATATATTTATTATCAATATATATAAATATTATTGATAAATAAATAAAAAAAAAAACAAAAAAAAAAATAAAAACTAAGTGTCAACAAATATTTAATTTTTTTTATAATGTATTTAATTTAAAAATTTGTATTTAATAATAATAATAATTAAATAATAATATATATAAAATAGAATTTATTTTATACATTTTTAATATATTTGGTCCAAAATTTTGTTATTTATATTGATATTTATATATTTATATTATATATTTTTTGTTTGTCAAAATATATTTAATATAACATTTATTTGATATATTTAAAATTGTTATTTATATAGATATTGCAAAATTAAAATAGCCCAAACAATTTAGTATATTATTTATTAAAAAATGTTTAATTATTTTTAAAATATTATGTATGTTAAATATATTGATATTATTTTTACATTTTTATTGATATATTAATTTCTTACAGAAATTGAAAATTGAAAAAATAAAATATGATATATTCACTGCAAATGATGATTACATATTTCAATAGTAATTAATATTTTATATTTGTTGTTAAACTCAAATTGATGTATATTTGGGACGTATCATCATCTGAACGGACTTCAATGCTTCATAGCCCTTCCAGTCATACCACCAAATACTCTGCTCACTATGAACTTTCTTATTAAAGTATCTGCCGTTGAGATTGCTGCAATGATATGTGGTTTGAGTATATTTCAATTAAATTCAATGAGAGTATAATGCTACCTGTTGCCATAGAGATTGTACCACCAGCCGCTTAAATAATATACGGCACAATTGCCTGAGGGCCAGCGATCGTTGTCCTGGTCATAGGTGGTAAAACTGTCATGTAGATTGTACGACAAGGCATTACCAGCGTTTCCTGTATACATGCCCAATGACTTTAGCATATACTTTTCCTGCTCGCTGCCAATTAGAAAGTCATCGTAGCGAGCATGACGAACATTGTTGTCGAAATCGGTAAGCATTACATATAGCTCGTATGGCAGAGACTTGGTCAAATGATGCAGTGCCTCCAGGCCTATAAAGAATTCATCATCCAAATTGCCGAAACCCTGCTGATACTCAGTCCAGTTTCTATAGAAATCCACTTTACCACTGAAACGTCTCTGCACCACCAGCCAACCGCTTCCATCTGTTTTGGCATCGCACAGTACCGAGAGATTGCCATAGCCATTGACAAATATATTTTCGACTTTCGATGAGTCTTCGAAGGGCACACAATTTATGGCCTGATATTCAGCTAACTGTTGCAACTGTGGTTGCAATTCGTTCTTTGTGTTGTGAATGGATATGGAATTATTTAAGCTGGCAATTTCATTAAGTAGTACCAAAAGAGTTTCTGCATTGGAGTTCAATTGAGTTTGCATTGATTCGATTGATTTTTTATTTTCATTGCTGCACTGGACTTCGTTAAATGTATCGATTAGCTCATTATTCTTGCTTGTCTGATCTGTTTGAATGTAATCCAACTGTTTCTGCATTTTTTCAATTTTCTTATCCATTTCCAGCATGGATGATTCATAAGCTTTCAACTGCTCGTGGGTTTCCCAGTTGTTCCTTAACAGAGATTTCATCTCATGTAGGCAAGCTGAACTGCATTTATCCAACGGCTTGAACTATTTATTAATGGCTATATAACTTATATAAATATTGTAAAATATATTGTACTCACATCAATTGCTTGAAATTCATAGCGCGCTGCTAATAATATAAGCAGAAAAAGCTTCAAAATACACAAGTCTAGAGCTCTCATGTTCGATGCACACTCTATGACTCTAAGAACACGAATATAGTGAATTCGAACAGCAAATTCGCTTTATACAGCAAAAATCACGCACTTATCAAATATTGTTTTTGCTTATGCATGATGTACAATAAATAATAAAGGTCTCCGGTTCACAGCAAAGGCGATTATATTGCGAATGATTGAAGTAGGAAAGTTTGGTTGTTGATAATATACGACTGGGGAATACTTAGTCGAATTACTTTTTCAGATATCAGCTAGCTTGGCCAATACGAATCGAACTACTTTTTCCGAATATTTCCAGCTTGCACATATCGGCAGTGCTCGACTAGAAAATACCCAATAGAATCTTAAGCTCTAGCATATTTCTCTATCTATTCTATAAAATATTTATGAAATATGCAATATAAGACTCATTTAATCTCTTTTTTTCTTTTACAAGTTCTGTTTAAATTACATGTATTGGGGAAAATTAAAAAAATAATAATAATAATAAATAAATAAATAAAATAAAATATATATAGCTGCATAATTTTGTAGTACTGTCGGCTAAACAAAATGGATTTTAGAATTCATTTAGAGCAACAATTTTTGCTTTTTGTACAACAGTTGGAAATTTATATAAAAAATAAACTAAAAATTAATATTTCTAATAATTAACTGAAAAATAAATAAAAATTAAAAAATATATAAAAATTAATAAAAAAAAAAGAATAATCAAAAAATAAATTGAAACTTATTTCTTGTTTCTTTTTAGTATTCAACAAATTGACAAAAAACTATAAATTAATAATAGAAAAAAAGAATAATAATGAGTTAAAAATTAATATAAAATAAAAAATAAATAAAAATTAATAATAAAAAATTGTTCAATTTATTTATAAATTCTGCCTCAAGGTCTAACACATGTGCGATTATTTTAAATATGCTCTATTATAAAAACTAAAATGCGTTAAATTCATGAATTAATTTTATTGCAACAGAAAATTAAAAATTTACTCGGACAGACAAACAGAGAGAATGGCAAGTCGTCACAGCTATATCAGCTATAATTTATGAGTTATGCCACGCCCACTTTTGTCTGTTACATATTTTTCAACAAAACTAATATACCTCAATACGCTCAATAGCTAATATATAACAAATAAAACACGTATTCTATTGATTTTTTTTTTATAAATCAAATAATTTATTTGTATTTTAGACAGACTTATATATGTATATATTTTTCAATCAGTTTACTATGTAAGTGCAGGTCAAAGTAATGTGTACTTCGGTCTAATGAACATTCCGACAGATTTCAGCGAGTTGTAGCCATTCAATGTATACCACCAAATACCCTTCACACTCCTCTCTGCGCCCTTCATATATCTGCCATTGAGATTGCTAAATGAAAATAGAAAGAGTGTTGTTAGCAATTAGATTTAATAATCTGTATGTTTGCTATTCTGGATTATCACCTATTTGCATTCCATTTGTACCACCAGCCACTCTCATAATAGTTGGCACAGTTGCCGCCCGACCAAACATCGTTGTCGTAATCGTATGTCGTGAACTTGTCATACAGATTATATTTCAATGAGTCACCAGCATTGCCACTGTATGTGCCAAGAGACTTTAGCATATATTGCTCCTGTTCGCTGCCAATGAGAAAATTATCGTATCGTGCATGAAACATTCGATTATCGAAGTCAATCAACTCGATATAGAGCTCATATGGTCGTGATGTGGTCAGGCGATATATATACTCTAGACCCAGAAAGAATTCGCCTTGATAGTAGCCAAAGCCATTGCGATAGGCTTGCCAATTTTGATAGAAATCAATGCTGCCATCGTAACGACGCTGTATAACAATCCACTCGACATCTGAATCGCACAGCACTCGAAATGGAGCGCATCCCGGAATCTGAATCAGTTGAACACTATTCACATTTTCGATCACAGAGCAAGCAGTTGTCGCCTGTCTCTCTCTCTCCCTTGCCAACTCTGCTAAGTGTGTTGAGTGCAAATTCTTTAGATTATTCACAGTGGCATTCAAACTGTTTATTTGAGCCTTTAGTTCGCTCACGATTGCCGTCACATCTGCTGCTGCCGGAGCAGCTGGTGATTTGATTAGACCTGTGCCAATCAAATGCGCTAATAGACTCTGATTTCCATTGCTCGTGACATTTAAAGTATTTATATTCTTATAACTTGCATTTATATGCATATCTCCTGCACTGCCATTTACATCGACAATTTGAATGGATTTACTTTGCAGTACATTATTCAACTGCAAATGAAAGAATTTAGCACAATTTATATATATAGACTTTGGCTACACTTCGGCTCACCTGTTTATCTTCAGTTGCTGCTATGGGAAAGTATACCAAAAATAGCATAAATACGAAACATTGAAGTCTTCTCGACATTTTCACAGTGAAAATGTAAAAGTCGTCGTCTTTAGCATTTGAATTTGAGTGGAGAACTAAACAGAAGCTGCGACTTGACTTAATATTATATAGTAATAATTGTTATTTGTCCAAGTTTATCCGCTTTATCAAAGTTAGCTTATCGCGTAGCTTCATTCAAAAGATTTTCATGTTGATAAGCAAGTGTTATACACTAAATAAATATATATATATACATTTATACTATTTTCATGTATGTATATGCACTTATATTGCACTAAAGCTCATTCAGCCAACTACAAAGTCGTTTTATGCAGTCAATGGCACTTATGTATATATATCTCAATTAAATAATTTATGCTGTCAATTAAAAGCTTTTGTTTTATGCTTAACTAAATATTTATTTAAATGAAATTGTTGTTAAACAAAAGTGGAGATAAACCTTGTGTGCGATGAGTAAGAGTCGAGCAGCAACAGCGGCCTCTGCTTTTCTGTATTTTATCTCAAGATTAAATTTCTGAAAATTCTGTCATAATAAATTAAATGTTTTTCAACAGCATTTCGGTTAAATTTTAACAACTCTTCCACAATAAATTGATCAATTTAAAATTTTGTTATAAGCTTATAAGAGTTTAATGTGTATACAAAATTAAGTAATTTAAATTTGTGAAATAAAAAAAGCATTTATCTGTTGTTAAAAAAATTCAATGTATTTCTTAAATTTTATATTAATTTATTATATATACTTTATTTATTCTATTATATATATTTTATTATTTAATATATATTTTAAATAAATAAAACAAATTGCATCAAAATCTATCAAGCTTAAATTTAATTTTAAAAATATCAACATAATAATTTATAAAATAAAACATTTGTTGCTGTGTTGCATTTTAAAACTTGATATCAATTTAATTTATATAAATGAAGTGCTGCAATATTAAATTAAATTATAAAAACAATTTATCTGTTATATTAAAATTTTGAAATTCAACCTGTATCAATTTCAATAAAAAAAAAGATTTTTATAAAATTTAAAATATATTATATAAATTTATTTAAATTTCTTCTTAAAAATAAAGAAATAAATTAATAAAAAGATTTTATATTGAATTGAACACATTGAAGTTTGAATATCTTTGGATTTCATATAAATTCATATAAATTTCCTTTTAATAAATTCATTAAATATTTTTAATGTTTATTAGATAAATAAATAAAAAGGTTTTATATTGAATTTAACAAAATATTAACATTTAAATAAATCTAGGTTTTATATAAAATCTTCTTCTTTTGAAATTCATTCAGTGGCACGCAGAATTTTAATAATACAAAATAAAAAGATAATTAAATAAACAGACTTTGTATTGAAATTTAAATATCTTTGAATTTTATAGAAATTTTCGAAATTCATTCGGTGGGTCGCAGAATCTCTTTCAATTTGTTGGTCATTTAAATTTGTATTTAAATTAAATGTGAAATGCTTATTTTTATAGCTCAATTGCAAAAGGTGCTCACGAATTTGCACCTGAGAATATGCCATTTGCTATTAGCCATTAGCCTTAAGCCAAAAAGCCAATTTGCCTAATCTTCCTCTTTTATATCGCACGCACACCCACACAATTTCTGTTTGTTTTGAATGCCAGATATACAAATGTATCTATATAAATATGTACATGTGTATATGTATTTATATTTCGAGCATATTGAGGTGCTAATGTATTTATAAAGCGACTTTGTTGTATTTTTAGTTTTGGAAAATAGCAAAAATTGAATATAAATTGAAAATGCTCTGGCCAGACCTTTAATCTGTTCATTTTCAATGCCCGATTTATGAAGTGTGAAGCATTAATATGATTTTTTTGTTTTCTCTTTGCTCTATATAGATATATATATATGCATGTGTGCTGTCTGTGTGTGTATGTATTTGGCCATAATAAATTGGGTCAAAAACGTATGGAATTGTGGTGGCGCACGCTTTGAAGTCGCTCTGCCCCCCCCCCTGCCACAGGCGCCTTCTCACATTTGACTTTGAAATTGAAATTGGAAATATCCGATGGTGTGGGAGAGAGTAAGGTCATCAACGTGGAATTTAATTAGCAGCTGCAATGGCTGCACAAAGCATAGTTTATGTAGAAACCGAACGTCTCCTTTCTGCTACGCTTTCATAATTTAAGTGACAGCTGAGTCAGCGCTGCATCAATATGATGTTGGCAATAAGTTGTATCCGGTTGCCGCAGCTTCGTGTTTTGCATCCTGGTGCACGTAGCGACTTTTAAGTGGTTTCTGTACTTGTGCTTGACCTCAAACTTTCAACTTGGCCTCGGTCTGGACCATGGGGATTTGCATTTGCAGCCGCGTAAACCTGCTACACTAACCAGACACCAACATCATCATCAGAAGCCCATTAAAATCCTGAGAGCGCAAAAAGCAACAGCCCTCTACACCCAGCTCGCCCCAACGTCCGAGCGACCAGCCAATCGGCCAAGCACTTTTCGTATCCTTGCCAGCAGCTGGTTATCCCTTGGCATTGTCTGTCCAGAATGCAGCATATGGACAAGTGCATAAGAATGCAAGCAGAGCATCATAATTCCAAGCTATACAACGCGGCTTTGACTTTGACTCGCCTGCTAATGAAATTCCAAATAATCAATATGCCTGACCTTCAGCAGCACATGGAGCGTTGATGGGGCATAAATGGAAAACACTTTTTGCTTCGCCTGTGGCAATCTGTGCGAAGCCACGCGTATGTCTGTATGCAATTGTTGATTTGCTTTGTTGTCCACACACTTTGCGCACTTTCCAACACTTGCCAAGCACTAACATTTACAATCGCGCTGCGACCCCAAACCCCCAAAGCCAATGTCAACTAGCTCCAAACAAGCCCCCAAATTGAAGTCTATTGTCCTGGCTTACTTCATGCTAAATACTCTACTCGACTGAAGGATTTTGTAAGTGCTGCAGAAGTGTTATCTTTGGGGAGAGTATAACAAGTTCTCATAGAATATCAATTGAAAATTTGTTCTTCTATAGTCAGTCGGATTGCTGTCTCAAATACTTGTTAAATCGTAAGAGAATGGAAATTTTGTGAGTGCATTTAAAACTCACCATGCTCGTTCTCTCACTAATTTCCATTATTCGCAGCTCAACAGCAGAAGTCTTCCGGACAAGCAAACACATTGCACGCCATGCAGCTTACATTGTTCTCAGCACCCAGCCAAAGAGTCAGTCAGCCAGCCAGTCATTCGCTCACAAAGTTTCAGTTTAGTTTTCTGTATATGTTCTGTAAAATACTTTCTATTTATACCCTGAACCCATTGAAAATGGGAAATTAGGGCATAATGGTTTTGTTGAATGTGTGTAACAGGCTGATGGAGTCGTAGAAGATCCCAAAAAGTATATATGTTCTTGATCATCTTGAAGTTCATCTATCCGTCTGGCCGTATGCTTGAACTCGTCGATATCAGAAGATATAAGAGCTAGATACTTCATTCGCTTTGTGTTTCTTTTAGATTATCGATAAAACATATTTAAGAAAATTATATCTCAGTCATCTTTAGAGCTAGAGTCTTCAAGATAAAATATATAAGACCAAGATATAATCATTCAAAATATGTTTTTATCGAAAACTTTGAAACGATAAAAGATATCGATTTAAACATATTTAAAAACTATATCTCGGTCGTCTTCAGAGCTAGAGTCTTCCCTTTTTTTTTTTTTATGTATATAGATGCCAATTTAATACAATTTTAATCTTTGTCAGATTTTGGATCTCGGCCCCCAATTTACCTATTAATTCCTCTGCACAGCCTGCGATAAAGGCGGTTCTATTTAACTTGTAATAGAAATTGTCTTTAAATATATTCATATAGGTCGTCTCATATTTGAACTTCTCCAAAGACGTTTGAGCACAACTAATATTTTCTCACACATTTCTTCTATTTTACAAATTAATCCTGTTAGAGCATTTGCTAGTTCAATGCTTAAAGTGTTCTGGGCATTTTCTTTGCACCAGTCTCAAGCGTCCTCTGTGTGTTGTTAGCATCTAGTGAATTTTCCAAATGGACATTACATCAAGCATGAAAATTGTTTCTCTTGTTGACAATTCAGCAGCCCTCTTTGCACTTTGTAGTTTATTGTTTTGTTTTGCTCGCTCACACTTTGATGAGCTGATACACTGAAAACAGGAGAGCATTATTATTATCATGTCAATTGTGTAGTTATATGGATAGGACAAGGCCTAACTGAACTAGAGCAGGTCCTTGTGGCTCTACTTTAATTTTGTAGGTTCTTTGTTTTAGATTATTTTAGTTGGATATAAGTGCCAATTTATTAAATTTTTAATTTTAATATTTTCTTAAGAACATTTTAAAGTTTTTCTAGCAATCTACGTCGAACTGTTCTGTTTATCTGTCCACTACTCTAAATGTTTCAAGTAAAAAATCAGTTAAAAATCAAGAAATATATAAAGATATATAAAATTATAATAAATATTTCTGAAGACAAAATATATGGTATAAATAATAAAGTAAAATATATATAATAAATTTTGTTATATAATTATACAAAAAATTATAAAAACTAATTTTTATTTAGAAATATTTATTATAAATACATTTCAATATTTTAAATATTTATATATGTATATGATAAAAAATTTTAATCTAACTTTGAACTAAAAACCATAAAAAAATTGTTTAATATTATTTATCTTATTATTTTCCTTCAGAAATATTTATTATTAAATATATATATTAATAAAAATATTTTTAAAACAATTTTGATCTGAATTTGAACTAAAAAGTATTACTTGCACTCTAATATAGCTACAAAACGTATTAGACTCTAACTACTAACAGTCATGTTGTCAGTATATGTAAAATAAATATGAAATTAAAAAAAAAAAAAAAATAATAATAATAATAAATTTTAGCTACATATACTTTTACTATCTACTAGAGTATTCAAACTTCATCTAGCTCCAAGGATTTTTTTTATTATTTTTTTTATCTTGTTTTTATGTGTTTATTGTCGCACTTTCAAATGCAAGTTTTATCAGTCTCTCACTCTCTCTCTCTCGTCTCTCCCTCTCTCTCTTTCTCTCTTGCGTTCTCTGCTTCTTCCTTTAATATCTGCATCTATTACGGACGGTCAAAGCAACATTTGCAAGTCAACAGCAGGCGAGAAGAGCCAAACAAATTCCAACAGTGTAAAAGATAAGCACTTAGATAGCGATGCGAAGGTAATAAAGGTCACTTTCAATGCTAGCATTAAATTAATTCATACACTATCATTATAATGAGAATTCTGATTTATTACCCAATAGAATTCGCAGTTTAAACAGAAGTCGAAAGATAACTGAACAAATTTAATTCCTTTCCAATAAACATAAGAAAATTGCTGTGTGTATTTTATTTAAGTTTATTTATTTTTTAAATTTTTGAATATGAACTTAAATTTCATTGAATTTCACAATTTGAAGCAGCTCAAATTACACTTAATATGAATGCATGCATTATTCCTGTAGTTTTCTGACTATTGATAAGAGTTTTGGAAATCGTTACAACTATGAGAATGTTAATAAGCTTATTTATTTATTTTTTTTTTACATTCAAAAATACAAATATTATATGCAAACATTTTTTCTGTTTTTTTTTAACACTTAAAATTTGATTTGAATTAATTATAGTTTTATTTAATTATTTTTTATAAATTACTTTGGCTTAGCAGCAATTTTATTTACTTACTTAATTTAATTTTGAATACTCCATTTATAGAGATATTTTTCTTTAACGGGATACACATCGATTTGATTTTTTTTTATTTATTTTAAATTTAAGATTTAATTAGTATTCATTTAATTTTTTTCAAAATTGAATATTTATAAATTTTTTGAATGGTATTTAAGCATTCATATATTAATTTTAAATTTCTTTGTTTTTTGTTTTTTATTTAAGCAATATCTTAATAATCGTCTTCGTTTGTTAGTTCATCATCACATTGGGAATTTAATTCGATAATGTAAAAGTTTTTTCGAATACTTTTTGTATTTTTGTTTTTATTTATTTATTTATTTTTTTTTTTCGCTTTATTTCCAGTGGAATTGTTTTGGTTGAATAATTCCCCTGCGGATGTTAGATGCATTCGACAAGATTCCAGCTACAACATCGAGGTCTTTATCTGATTAGATCTTTGGCTTAGGGCTTCAAACTGATAGCTAAAGATTAAATCTGTAACTCACATGAACTTAACCTAGGCGCGGGAGTATGTATGCGTGAATGTATGGATTAACCTAACTGAAACATGTATTATAAACATTTATATGTATATGGGATTACAAATATCAATGCTTATTATAGTAAACACTCTGGCCTACTAACCAGCTCCGCATCCAGCTGCAGCTGCTCCTGCCCATCCGCTGTCATTCGCACTCATCTGCGAGCTATAAACACAACCGTCTCGAGCGGCATACCTGGTGCGGCCTGGTCTTATAAGTCCGTGTGCAGCACCGGCGGCTTACAATTGGTCTCCGCATTCACAACGAGCAGCGCAGCAGCAGTGGGCGTCACCTGGGTGGTGGGTGCTGCCTGAGTCAGGGCCATGGGCTGTATGGCTGTGATGACATCGGTGCCGGCTGTGGTCGTGGTCGTTGTTGTTGCAGCCATATGGGCATTATTGTTGCGGGCATTGGCCAGAGCCTTCTTCTTGGCCTTGCCATTTTTGGCTGCGGCATTGGGGCCAATCAAACGCTCCGATTGCCGTCCCTTGCCGAATTTGGGAAAGAAACTGTTCTCGAGCTGCAGCTGGGCATTGACATCCTTGCGAGCGGCACAGGTGCAGGCCTTCATGAAGCTCTTCTTGAAATTGTCACTGAGAAAGGCGTAGAGTATGGGATTCATGGCCGAGTTGGAATAGCTGAGGCAGCCGCAGGCCAAAAACACGGCCAACTCCAATCTGGAGGCGCAGCCGGGCGTTGAGCTGATCAAGGCCACCTGTGATATCCAATGTGGTAGCCAGCACATAATATAAACCGTTATCACGGTCAGCACCAATTTGGTAACCTTGCGATGTGAGCGTTTCTTCTCCTTGCTCTTGTGCTTCGGTCCCACCGTGTGCAGCTTGCGTATGACCAGGCAGTAGAAGATCATGATGAAGATCAATGGAGTTACAAAGCCCAAGATGAGTGAATACAAAATGAATGCCGTTTCCGATTGTATATTGAATGCCTCTGGCCAATTGATGCTGCAGGTGAAATGATTCGGTCCCGATTCATAGGTGCTGGCAAACAAGATGACCGGCAGCATCAGCAGCACCGACGTTGTCCAGGCCACGGCCGAGACGACTTTCGAAACGAATGGGGTGCGATAACGTGGCGATGAGATTGGATGACAAACGGCTATATAACGATCCGCGGACATGATGAGCAAAAAGATGGACGATGTGAACTGTGTCACCGATGTGCTCACCAAATAGGCCTTGCACATATAATTGCCAAACGGCCAATTGCCCACCTGCATGGTGTAGAGCAGAAAGGGAATGCCAATCAAGAAGCATTCATCCGCAATGGCCAGATTGAGTATGTAGATATTGGTCACCGTCTGCATCTTGGAGAAACGCAGCACCACATAGATGACCAGCGTGTTGCCAAACAGGCCCACAATGCAGACGAGCACATAGAGTATCATTGTGATGAGCTTTAGGCCAAAGTTGCCATCGCGTCGACAGCCCTGTATGGGATTGTAGGGACCGCTGCCATTCGGTAGCTCGCCGTCAAAGCCCATCGGCAGTGTGCCATTGAAGCCGGGAAATGTGAAGCCGTTGACGTCGACGTTGCCGACGTTGCCGACGTTGCCGGCGTTGCTGCCAGCATTTACCATATTCGCATTCATGTGTTTGAAGTAGTCAGAGAGTTCCAATATCGAACTAATGCCAGCGGCGTCGCCGTCGCCGTCGCCGTCGCCGTCGCCGTCGGCGTCAACATCCATATCCATATCCATGACTGTGGGCATAGGCTGTTGGCTATTGGCTGCCCCTGTACCATTTGCAGACGTCGCTGCCGACGCTGGCGTCGCAGTCAACTGCTCTGTGGGCGTTATTAAGCTCGTTAGTGTCAGCGCTGTCAGCGCAAATAACAGGATGCCACAGCGGCCATGGACATGGACATGGTCCATGTGGCAGCTGCGGTTAGCGGCGACATTTGGTTTCGAGTAGCCTTTCATGTTTGTTGTGCGGCTGTCGGTGCTGCTGCTGCTGCTAATCCTACGCCTGTTGCTCCTCCTGCTGCTGCTGCTGCTGCTGCTGCTGCTCCTGCTGCTGCTACTCCTGCTGCTTCCTGCTCGCGTTGCTGTTGCTGTTGCTCACGTTTTATTCGCTTGGCTAATTTTCAATCCCGGTCAGCAGCGTCCAATAGTTGTTGCCTGTGGCTAAAATTCAAATATTTTGATATGTTTTCCATACTTGATGCGTGCACATAAACGAGGTCGTAGGCTGCAGCTGTTTCTCACATAATTTCAGTGCTGAAACGAGAGACAGAGAGAGTGAGAGAGTGAATGAGAGCGTATGATTATTATTGCACAACTAATTAGCATTGATTGGATAGAAACATTTTTTGTTATTCAATCAGGCACAAAATCTTGCATGAGCCTCGCCCCTCAATCAGCTGGAATTTGAAAGAGCTTTAAGTCGTCTGTTAGGTAATGCACTTCTTAGTTATTGAATGCAGTTTATATATATATATCTATGTATATATAAATATATATTTATATACGTATCTGCAATCAGATCAATCAGAGCAACAACAACGCTTTCCGCTTCTTTTACAACAGTCAATGCAATCAGCTTTCGGCAGTGTTTTATTTGCTTTCGCTCAAATAATTCAAGTCCGATTTGCATTGTTGTCACTTAAAACTATTATTCAACAGTGCGAAAATTATTGGCCAGGACCGTGCGACTTGTTGGCCATTGTGTGTATCAATTCAGCTATAACTATAAATGCATAAGCAAACCAGGGAGCGAATATGAAAAAAGGGAATTATTTTGCACTAACAGACAGACAAGGCTTCAATTTCCATTACATTTATATAGTTATACAGTTATACACATGTTACGTACTATGCAATCCAAAACTATGTTTCTTATTAAATTTCTAGAGTATTAATTTCAATTTCAATTTAAAGAAATAACTGAAAGCAGAGAGATGGCGAAAGTTTATCGAGCTTGCTGGATTTTTCTGCAGCTGGCACGTATTTATATATTGAATGGAAGCAGAAATGGTAAATGAAGTCGAGAACGGAGAAGCTTAAAAAAATGCTGCAGCATTAACTGACAAAAAACATGTGTATTATCTCTGCTCAAGCATAAATATGGTATTGAGGGACATCCTCCTGAGGGGGCGGAGTGCGAGAATTCAATAATTTACGACCATTTTTATCAATAGTGTATACAAAGGAATTGAGCATAAGGACATAAGTAAAACATTTCATGCCTATGATTAAATTACAGGCAAATTAAATGCTGAAAATATTTAAAATAATTTTTATTATTTAAATGTTTAAAATATTAAAAATAAATACAACAAAATTAATAAATAATTTAAAAAAAAATTAAATAGATGAAAAATAAATAAATAGAAAGTAAATTAAAAATAAATAGAAAGTAAATTAAAAATCAATAAAATAAATAAAAAATAAAAAATTAGTAATAATAAAAAATTTTATTTATTTATAAGTTTTTCTGTTTGATACGAATTTTAAAAGACGTCGCTCTTTGATCTAACGATTAGTGCAGCACAAAATGTTTTAGGGAGCTGCTGTGACTACTGCTCACCATAAAAATATACTCAAAGTCAAATATGAGTGAGTTCTCTTTGAAGCGCAACTCAAGCTATTGCAACTACGACGCTCAAATAACTGTTAACCGTTGCTCGATGCCTGCTAATAAGTGCTAAGTGAGTAAGTACTCAGAGAGCAACCAATTGCGTCGGCTCTTTAACGAGTTTGTTCGCGATCGGCTGGCAGTCGGCTCGCAATCGTTTTCGTATGATCTGCTTGCTCTCCGACCGACCTCTCTTCGTGCAGATAGTTAAATGTGTTGCTTCGTCGTTTGTGTATGCAATGGTTTTGATTTGCGAGGCTTATGTGTGCATGTGTTTGTGAATGTGAAGACCATTTGCATTGAATTGTATGTGCATGTGAATGTGAAGCTCATTTGCATACACTTTTTGAGCTATTTGTGCACTTTCTTAGTCTCATCACGCGAACGTCAATCGTGTCGCTCTCTAAAAGATGTTCGTTTTAATAATGTCACACGAACAGTTTAACTCAACCGAAAAGAAAAACGAAGAGAACCGAAATGTCTTGCTCAAAACGAAAGCGAGTGAGCATGATTTTTTACGGCTGATCTCGCGAGCAGAGCTTAAATAATAAAACGTTCAACTGTCATTGGCCAGTTAAGGCTTTAACTTAAAAGCAAGTTAACATGGAGTTCAGCATCTCAAAAGATATGCAAAGTACGGTGAAAGTCAAGATTAACTAGCTGAACATGACTCTAGAGGACAATGTAATCAAGCAGTTCATATGAACAAACACCTTAATTACATTATCCTAAATCGTCAAACCTCATTAAAAAAGTAAAAGTAAGAGGAAACTTGAAGATAAAATTAAGATAATAATTAAGTCACAGGAAATTCAAAGAAATTACATTTTTATAATAATGAAATTAAGTTTAAAGTTAAATTAAAGTTTAAATTTTATATTAAATTTATTTTAAATTTTCTTATAAATAGCGCTATAGAAAATCAATAAAAAATATATTTTGTTACAAAAAATCCTAATTAATATTATTTATAAATTATGAAATATGAATATGTGTCATAATAAGCAACATAGAAATTTAAAGAAATTAAGTTGTGATCAAAAAATTGAATTGCTAAAAAATATGTGCCTATATATATAATAAAATGTAATACAATATAAAATATATTTAATAAAAGAAAATCATATTGCAAAAAAAAGTAATAAACTCATATATTAAAAAAATGCTTTAAGTAAGCTGTATTATGTGTCCCAACTATCTACAATGAACACACCTCTGTTGCTTCACAGCATATGTTCAACTGTTCCATCTGCCCGAAGGTTTGTAGTAGACAATGTAATCTACCTAAGCACCTGGGACAGCACGCTTCCAAGTTGGGCAACAAAAATCCAATTAAAAAAGCATAAGTAAGAGTGCACACACATGAAAGCAATAACTAAAAACTAAAACAAAATACGCAGAGCAGAGAAGAGCAATTGTGTTTTTTTCATGCAATCTAACTAAATGTTTATTTAGTTCCACAACAAAACTACTTTCGGTTGCAATTTCATGTGAACGGGAATGAACTTAACTTGAAGCCATAATTTAGCGCAAATTTGATGTTCTTTATAAGACTCACGACACTTTAGCGTAAATCAGTCTGCCAACATCGCAACAAAACTCTGCAGACAACAGTTGAATAAGCTGCCAAGTTTTTGTTTTGGGCCAAGAATTAGTTTTTGCCACGAGCCGCAGCCAAATGGCATAAAGTTTTTCTTTTTATTTAGGTCAAGGCTAAAATTCGCATAGACTCTCAGCATGATTTACTCTAATGAATTAATTGTTGTAGTCCGTAGATAAACAACATGACTCGTCAGAAATATATGAATTGTTGGCTTATACCAAAAAAGGGTCGACAGCTGCGATTAATGACAATTGGCCGGCTGAGACAACCGAAACACACAGAAAACCAAACAGAGTCAAACTCTATCTCTCCCTCTCTCTCTATCTCTCTCTCTCTCTCTCTCTCTCTCTGTCTGTCTCTTCAATTAGCTCGCTCTAATCGCTTTCAGCCACAATGTGCATCAAATCCGCAACATGAAGGCTCGCCCCAACTTGATTAGCCGACAGGTAATCAGGCTGACGCTGCCGATCAGCCTAAAAAGCCTGTCCACAGCAACAGCAGCTGCCGGCCACAAAATGGGGTTAGCAATCAATTGCTACACATGCGACCATTGACGCATATATGCCACAAAAGGCCATGAACCGACCTAACGACAGGCTTTAGTTGTGGTACAACACACGGATACGGATTTGCAGAAGGTCATACGAGAAGGATGCTTTTGGACACTTGTCTAAGCTGGAGATGGATTAGAGTCATTAAATTCGTTGGCATTTGAGCAGCAACTCAGCTAGTTTATATTTGTTTTAATCCATAAATTTCTATCAATAAAGAAAATTTGTGCAATTTATGGTTTTCTCCTACAATTTCTTTGGGTTGAAGTAAAAATATTTGCAGCTTTCATTTAATAGCACAAAATAAAGTAACAACAAAATAAATAAATAAAATAATATAAATTAATAAATTAATGCAACTGCTATTCTATTCTATAAATGTAAAATCACTCAAAAATTTTATTAAATTTTCATAAATATATAAATTTACTTTTCGTATTTCCTATTTCCTTGTTCAACAGCCCGTGGCTGAGCTTATAACTTAATTGATAAATGTTCTATATATAGTTTATTGCTTTCAATTCTAATTTGTGTCAGTTTATTAGCGCACTCTGTTTAATTAAAAATTTGTTGCTACCAATGAAAAGCCATAAATAGCTTATGATTATTTACCTCAATAAATTGCGCAAGGTCAAAAAAGTCGCTCATGAAATTTGTGTAGTCGAAAGCTTAGGGTATTAGAAACCTAATGAATCGTAGGAAATTATTTTCATTTAATAGCCAGTGGCTTTTTTTTTATTATATATTTATTTGTATTAACTAAAATGTATTTATTTACATTATGTAAAAACGGAAAATGAAAATTATTTTATTAATATGTATAACTTTTTTATTAATATAAAAAAAAAAAAATAATAAATAAATAATAAATAATAATAATAATAAATAAATAATATCAAAATGAAAAGTAAAAAGAAAAGTTGTTTTTAATTAAAATAATAAATTAATTTTTGAGAAAAGTAGATGAATTGTTTATTCTTTTACCAATTACATAAATATTGATTACTACTAAAAACACGAAATTAAAAAATAAAAAAATAAGGAGATTAATTTATTTTTTAAATAATAATAATAACAAACGAAATAAAATATAAATATTAAAATACAAATTTATTAAATGATGAAATATAAAGTTAAACAGAAATTTGCATTTCAAATAAAATTAAAAAAAATAAATAAAAATAAATGAAATAAAATAAAATAAAATAATATATTAGAAAGAAAAACTAGACGATTATTTTAAGCTAATAATGCAACCGAAAATAAAATATAATTATTACAATATAAATTTGGGCTTCTATAAGATCATCGTTATATTTTTCTGCTTATATCTATTGTTATTTATTCGAAATAATTATTGAAAAAATCATTTTTTTTTTAAATTAAAAATTAAAAAAAAAAAACAATTAACAATCCTTTCTTTCTTATCCTCAACTATTTGCAAAAAAAAAAAAAAAAAAAAAAAAAAAAAAAAAAAAAAAAAAAAAAAAAAAATAATGAATAAAAAAAAATATATAAAAAATATAAATAAATAAATGAATAAAATAAATATTATCATTGCATAAAATTTATTTATTGAAAAAATTACAAAAATGAACTAAAACATATATTATCATTATTATCATTGATGGTTTGAACAGCTCTAGTATGGACTTTTTTTGCCTTTCGGTAAATTAATTAATTTATTAGAACTGAATCTACAGGTAGTAGAAACTAAATCCTTACTCAAATATGTATTCAATTCATCGCCATTATTTGACCTATTTCATTAGAGCAATTCAAAGCATTACTGAACCTCAGTTCAGTATTCAAGACTAAAAGTGTTTAACCAAACTGTATTTATAATTGCTCTTACGCAGCATCATAGAGTCTCCTCCTACCTATACTTAATACGTATGTATTTATTAATAGCAAAATATACTTGGAAATTTCAGGGGGGCTGCACTAAACGTGCTTAATGTAGCTAATTTTTCAATATATTTCAAGAGCTTCTTGCTCATTAGCATTCCCATTTCATGGAATACGCCATAAAATAAAATTCAATTAAACAAACATTTTGCAGAGGCAATTTATAAGACGCAGAAAGTCGTGTGCTATATGAAGTGTTGATCTTCTGGCTGCTGCTGCTGCTGTTGCTTGTTCTTTTTCTAAACATTTTCGTCATATAATGATGTTTTGTCTATTTGAAAAATGTTTTTCGCATGTTTTATTTTACTTGTTTGCCTGTGGCATTTACTATGGTTCGAGTAATAAAGATCAAGCAACAACAAGAAAAGAAAAATGCAAACAAAATGAAAATGTATATGAAAATTCTAAAGGAAAAGAACAAAAGGCAGGCCTAAGGACGAACGGCTGCGTATGTCGTGGACTTGGAAATTGAACTTGGAAAAGTGCCTTGGAGCATGGGCTTGCTTGCGGGCTCTTTAAATTCAATGCGCGATTTCTGGAGTCTTGGTCTTGGTCTGGTGCGGGACCAGTGTCTAGACACTGATTTCAGTTGCTTCGTGGCCGAAATTAATTTATTGCTTAAATGCTTAGGCGTGGGCCTGGCCATGACCGTGACCATGTATGGGCGTGACACGTCGTCGACGCCAACATTAACCGCCGCTAAAAGCGCGCGCGTGGCTCATCATCTTTAATGGATATTCATGGAGATAACTTAAAGCGATTTCTAGCAAGGCGCTGAGCCACTGCACCACCGCACCACTTTAGAATCGATAAAGGTGCAGTGTGGTTGCCGGTAGCTGCCAGTGACATAAATCAAATTATATAGATAAAAGGGAAGAAAATAAAAATAAGTACGCTCACCTCTGAAAAAGAAAAAAATCAAATAAAATAGAAAAAATAAATGAAAAAATTAATGAAGCGACACGCGCCACAAAAAGTCAACTTGTAAATGTTTGGCACAAATTTGTTATCATGCAAAATATATTGATACCCTGTAAATATGAATGAAGGCATATATGTAAGAGCTGGCAATCATGTGTGTGAATGATGTAAAGTGAGAGTCGATGGAAGAGCTAAGATTTGATGTAATAATAAATTGCTTCAGTTGCAGCCTAATTATAGCCCATTTCTTATCATATAAAGCAACGTCTTATACAATTTTAAGGCTCTTTTTCATCTGCTCTATTATAAAAAGCAAAAAACTCAGCATAATTGTAAGCAAATCCTGGAATTTCTGGTATTTTCTTCTTGAGCAAGACTTTATATATAAGTTAAGCGCACACACACTACGATAGTAGCGATTATGTATGAAATAATATATTTAATAATTTTGTATAATTTAGGAACAATAGGTCTAAACTCTGTCTCGTCCGAATATAAACTGAATAGAATCAGCTCCGTACGTTGTATTCTCCTCTCATATCTGATAGGAGCATCCAGCCTACTACGTATCCTTAACTCCTACTTATACTATATTATTTTTTATTAAGAATGATTTTATTTTTTGTTTTTTATATTTTATATAAACTTATATTCATTAACTCAATGTTACCGTTATTTGGTTGAATCAATATTCTTTATCAAAGCTGAAACTTCATCTGTTGGATTTACATATATTTTAATTTAATTATGAATTTCACTCTAGGATATATTTCATAGTCAGTCGTAGATCCTTGACATGCTCTCTTTTTTTTTTTTTTTTTTTTTTCATGCGCTGCTATTTGCAGCGAAAATTATACACAAGTGATTTTGTTATTTATTGCCGTGAGGTCTTTGCCTCCATCGAACACCTGTGATAACACTTAGTGGCAGGGCGATGCGGCAGCGTCTGAATATTTTTTGCCAAAAAAGCTACAGCAGCGAACCGCAGCAGTTCCAAGTTCTGTTTGGTATATTATAAGAAAAGATGCTTGCAGGCGTTTTCAGTCAAGTCTGTCAAGTTGCTGTTTGTGTACATTTTGCATAAGAATAATACAATTCGTTTTATTATGAAATATCATGCATGAATCCTGGTTTCCCCTGTAATTATGCTGTGCCAAATGAATTTTATTTGTAGTCTGCGGCAGCTGTGTGGGAATTTAAAGATGGCTTAAAGCAGCGACTCAAAGACAAATTTCTTTTGTTGTTGCTGCTTTTTATTCTTTCTTTCTTTATGCTCTCTCTCTCTCTCTCTCTCTCTCTCTCTTTCTTTTTTTATACTTTTTATTTCCTTCGCTTCGGGGAGTCACTCAAAAATTCGAAGAAAAATATGAGTTATAATGTTTTTCGGCTATAAAACGACGGTAAGTGGGTGCTCTTAAGGCTATAAAACATTAGCCGGGCCCAGAGTCCGGGTGCGAGAGCCGGAGCCCGAGCCGGAGCCTGAGCATGTGGGCTGCATACAGTAAATGGACTTTGGCTTGACTAAGTCCAAAGTGGGAGATTGATACTATTTTGTGCTGAGATTTGCATAACAAAGCATCGGGGATCGGCCCTCGAATATTGTGCGCGCTTTGCGTCTTATTTATGCGCGCCTGACAGCATCAAAATTGGATAATGGAAATTGGATTCTAGCCTAAACGAAAACGACAACGATAAACAGGGCTCTCACTAGCTCACCCACTCTCTCTCTCTCTCGCTCGCTATCTTTCTCTTTTTTATTTTGGCTAGCGTGCAGCGTGTACTAGCTCCAAGTAAAACTTTGCCAGGCTTCAGCTTCCTGGCACTTGAGTTGATTACCACAAGGACGGCACGTGTGCCAAGTCGCAACATAAACACAAACACCTGTTGAGATTATCTCCAAGCCAGGAGACATAGAGACAGCAGCAACAGGAGAGACCAATAGAGTGGAAGCCATGCCATTGCTATGTATTCAGCTTGCCTTATTAATATTAATGAGCACATGAGGTGGGCAAATGGCAACCGTTGACATCACTGCCAACGTCATTACAATGTGCGAAAATAAATATTTAATTATTTATAAATCATGACCGGACTCACGACAACAACAGCAACATACAAACATATACATATATATATATATATATATACATATATAAAGTATATCTGTCGATATCTATGCCTAACTGCGTGCGTGGGCGTCGGAAGCATCGCAATTGTTGGCTCGAAGTCATAATTATGCTGCGTATGCGCTACTTAGCGATAAATATTTGAATAGCAAGAACAAATCAAGTAAACAATATATTTCTTATCGTATTTTTGTGTTTATTCAAGTGAATTATTCAATATATTATAATAAATATAATTAAATTGATTAAGTATATGGGAATCTTGCATAAAATTGTCTTTTATTTATTTTGCTGTCTATTTTTATTTATTTTTTAAATTAATTTATATATTTATATTTTTATTATTTTTCATTTTGTATTTTTAATTTATATAATTATTTATTTTTAATTTATTTATCATTATAGATTTATAAATTATATATTAGTTTTTATTTTTTAATTTTTATATCATTTTCTTATTTTTTCTATATATATTTATTTAATTAATAATTTATATATCTTTTATAAGTATATAATTACTCTTATTTTTTATTTAATACTATATATATTTAAAAAAATAAATTTATCATTAATTATATATATTTATATTTAAAAAAATAAATTTATCATTAATTATATTTTTTTTAAATATATATATATTTTTTAATTTTTTAAATTTATTTAATAATTTATATATTTGGATATATTAATATATATTTATATATATTTAATAATTTATGTGTACACCTATTTTTTTTAAATTTATTTACACTTTAACTAATTTATTAATCATTATATATTTATTTATTTTTAATTAATATTATTTTTAAAATATTTACTTATTTCTTGATTTATTATATATTTATTAATGTATATATTTTTTATTTTTTAATTTATTTAATAATTTATGTGTTTATATATCTTATTTTTTCTATTTACTTTTACTGTTTGTCATCATACTGTCAATAGTTTTGTAGTAATTCATTAAAGAAATTATTTATTATGTGTACAATTAAGCAAAAATATATTTACATTATTTATCAAAGCTGGCTATATACTTATACTTATATACTTATGCTAATATTTCTTCAATTAGTTCGAAAATACTGATTAAAGCATAGTTCAAGCAAAACACGAGCAGTCGCCTCTGGCTTCAATTTCAAATTGTTTCAGCTAATTTGTGCTGTGAATAGAGAGCCTGATGAGAGTAGAGAATACACTCTCACAAATGCATTAATCACACAAACAGAAATGTCACACATATTCTTCATAATCATCGAAATGATTATGAATGTATTCAATAATAAATGCAAGACCAAGAATGAATGCAGAGCTAAGCTAGGCAAATTTAAGTGAAATGCTTAAAATTCTTTACAAAAATAAAAAGCTTTTGAAAAGTGTATTACTCAAAGCTAATCTGAATAAATTTAATATAAATTGATTAAATTTAAATAAATTAATTAAAATAAAAATCTTGCAAGTCTTTCTTAACAAGCAAGTTGAAGCTACGGCTTCTATCTTTATCAAGTAATCAAAGTAGATTTTCAGTGACTTTACATTTGAATTCCGTTGGAATCCAATTTAAATCACAATTCAATCAAATGTCTTAAATGCATCAAAAATGTTTATAAATGATAGAAGCTGCAACTGCAGCTGCTTGCATGTCATTCTTAGTCGCATGCGTAACAGTTTTCTGTGTACCGAGCATAAGAAAATAGGGAGCAACAGCTACAGCAACAGAGACTGAACAACAAGTCATAGACAAACAGTAAGATAGAGAGAAAGAAACCGAGAGCATAACAAAAATAAACAAAGTATTCTGGCGTAATAAAATGCCTGGAATGTATGCACATAGAAATGCTCGAAAAGTGACAAAGTTGACGGCCTTCCCTTCCCTTCCCTTCGCCTCACATCGCATCGCCTCACATCGACTGGGCTGTATAAAAATATGGCGTTGTACAAAGCAGCAGTAAAATATTTGACATATATTTATTGTTATGGGTACATGTCCATTGAAGCGGCAACTCGGCCTCATGTTCGACAGCAAAAACAAGACATGATGGCGCGATAAATGGACGCTGTCCACATAAATCGTAGTACTATAGCAAAATAGAAAAGTAGCAAAAAAAAATAAAATAAATAAAATAAAACAAATAAACAAAGCATAAAATAAATAAGTATAATATTGCTCGACTAAAGTATGAGCTACAAAAATTCAGAATGGGAGATGTAAATATTCTTCAATTTAAAAAAAAAAAAATAATAATAATAATAATTTAATAATTAAAAAAAAAAGAAATAAAAGTCAAAACGCCATGACGTTATTTATAAATAAATAAAAAAAAATTATAAAATAAAAATAAATACAAAAACAATGAAAATATGTTAATAATTTTAAAATAATAAGTTAATAACCAGAAAATAAAATATGAAATATATATTAAAAAAAAAAAAAAAATATATATATATATATATATATATCAAATAAAAATAAAAATAAACACAAAAAAATGAAAATAAGCTAATAATAATTTTAATAAAAAAAAGTTTATTATTTTAAAATAATTTGCTTATTTAGAAGAAAGAAATTTTTAACTCATTTTGACAGCACAATAAGCGCTAGAATCAGTGCAGTAAAATTAAGAATGAAATACATACAAAATTCTCAACCATAAATTTATTATTTAAAATTAATTTTCTGATATAAAAATAATTTTATTTTTTGTTTTATTATTTTAATATTTATTTGCTTAGAATACAAATAATAACAACAAAACGGAAAGAATTAGGGATGAGATAAATAGTAAATTCTTTAAAAAATTTAAAAAATAATAAAACAAATAAATAAAAAAAATAAAAAATAATAAATAAATTAAAAAAAATATATAAATAATTTGTTCTGTTAATTTTTAATGATTAAAAACTATTCAAAAAAAATCTGCTTGATTTATTTTTTATTATTAAACAAAATTACAAATAAAAAGAAAAGTTGAAACCCCTTTTGAATATCATTTTTTCCTAGGGTATGGGCAGCAATCAAACCGAAGGTCTGCTGCCGAAATGGAATGCGTCCGATATGCAGATCAAATTGTGACAAAAAGATATATGCGTATCTGACTCTACGAGCATGTGCGTGCCTAAAATAACTCGGCCAATTTATGAGCGAAGTGAAGCTTAAGTGAAACACGAACACGAACATTGAATGCTATAAAAATGATAGCCAGCCAGTGAGCCAGTCAGCCAGTTAGCCTGTTAGCCAGCTCTTTCATATCGCTCATAAATTGGCAATGAAAACATAAGCTAGTTAGCATTGGCGATGCTACTGTCCTGCACGGCTATAAAAGTAAGTTGGCATTAAGCTTATGAATCAATATTGAATTCTTTTTTTTATGGATTCTCTGTCGCCTGCTGTGTAAGGACTTTATGTCAATTTACTCTATAAAGTTGAATATCAAACTGTTAATTTTGTCGCCAAACTCTAGTCAAACTTAATTTTGTGTACAACTTTTATGGTGATTGACAAACAAGTTTGCAACTACAAAATTTTAGCTAGATTGCAGTTGCTATCTAAACATTATTTAATTTTTTTTTTCAATTTTCATTACAAGTTTTTAATTAGTCAGACGACTAAACAATTAAATTTACTCCAACTATGCCTTTTATACACAAGAAGTCCTCATGCCTGGTCGCCAACGTCTGCACACACATTTATCTTACTCGACTGTCTGCCTTGACTGGAAGTGGGACTGGAGCTGGGACTGTGTGGCTTGGACTTGCCCCTGGGCCGATGACTCGCCATACGGTTATTTGTTTTTGCCACGCTGGCAATAAAAATAAAAAAAGTGAAACCTGAAAGCCAGAGAACTTGGATGGGCTCTGGTGGCGAACTGTACGACAAACTTGTCGTAATTCACTTTGAAGCCAAGTTTTATCATCGATAAATTTTCT
The DNA here is from genome assembly GCA_030914345.1 of Drosophila koepferae. Taxonomy (NCBI): domain Eukaryota; kingdom Metazoa; phylum Arthropoda; class Insecta; order Diptera; family Drosophilidae; genus Drosophila; species Drosophila koepferae. Next base: position 41,732 of record JAUESR010000200.1, read on the forward strand.
ACGAGCCAAAACACTTGTTGCAAGCGCCGCCACAGCTTCTGCCAAGACTTGGCAAGTGAATTGAGTGAACACAGTTTCTAACCCAAAGCCAAGTGTCAGTATAGTAAATCAATCGATGAAAAATAGTTAAAATTAGATTGAACTAAGTTGTAGAAAATCAAAATAAATGCAGTTCAATGCGATTCTCAGCGAGTGAAGGGAAATGAGAAGCGAAGAGGGTAAAAGAATAAACAACTTAGAGAGATGGTGAGAGGGGAAGACTGAGATGGTGTGAGAGAGAGAAACTGAGCTGGTGTGGGAGGGACAGAGAGAGAGAGAGAGAGAGAGAGAAGGAAATGTATAGATCGAAGAAAAGAGGGACGGCAAAGTAGCTGTAGAATGAAAACGAGGCAGGTAGAAGAGGACAGAGAGACTGAGAGTGAACAAGGACAGAAAAAAGGGAGAGAAGTGAAATAGAGAGTGAAAAAAGAAAGAGATAGACAGAGATGAAGACATGACAGTGATGAAGGCAGAAAGAGAGAGAGAGTGAAATAGAGAGAGAGAGAGTGTGAAATAGAGAGTGAATAGAATAGAGAGTGAATAGAGTGAAATAGAGAGAGAGAGAGAGAGAGAGAGAGTGTGTGAGATAGAGAGAGAACATAGCAGAGAAGAAAGCAGAAAGAAAATGAGAAATCGGGATAATTAGCAGAGAGTTAAATATATTAAGACAGAAGTAACACATAGAGAAAGCAGAATAAAAGATAACCACAACAAAAAGTAATAGAAAAGGAGAATAACGAATATAGAGAAAAGAGATAGAGAGAGCGATTATAAGCGGAAAGTAGATAGAGAGACACACAAAAGGAGATAGAGTGAGATAGAAAATGAGGTAGACACCGATATGGATATATGAAAGAAAAAGAGAGAACAAGAAGAAGTAGAATGAGAGAATGAGGAGATAACGAAAGACGAAGCGAAAGAAAGAACGAGAGAGAGAGTAGAAATTAGAGTGAAATAGATTAACTGAAAATTATAATGGTAAACATATAAGACGAGCAAAGAGAGAGAGAGAGAGAGGGAGTAAAAATTAGAAATTAGAGCTCAGCTAACTGTAACTAACTAGTATTACCTAGTTTGCCCAGCTGTATTGCAATATTCTAAGAAATAAACTTGAATTAAATTGGATATTAAATTGCATAGTTATACAATTAATTAGGCCAAGCAAATTGCGGGGCAACCGTTGCTACGAGCGTTGCCATAAGTGCAGGAAATAACTAATTGAAATGTGTACAAAGGTTGCTCTTGATGTTGATGTATGTAAATATATGCCTACTATTTTGGCACAGGCCACCAGATTTGGCCAGTCCAAGGCACGCACTTCAATTTCAACTCATCGACAAACTGGCATTGCAGATAGCACAAGTGCCAGAGCCCTTCTCATATGCAGTTGCCAATTATGTAATGAAACTTTCACAAAAACCAACCAACTGACTGCAGCTTTGCTGCTGTGTGAGCACTTGGCTGACCGAGAGAGAGAGAGAGAGGGACTCTTGTTGATGAACTGATGATTGTCTGCCCCGACAGAGCTTTATTTGTAAGCTGAATTATGCAATTTCGTAAAATGCAAATCTCTCGAGAGCACACTCCATTCCATTCCACTCTCTGCTCTGCCATTGAATTGATATATAATCGAGTGGACTGTGAGAGTAATAATTGAAGTCTTCACATGGAAATGCGTTCAGCAGTTTAAAGGCGATCTTTGGCTGGTATCTATAGATAAGCTCACTTTGAATTATCAAATTACCGGAAAGACAAAAGTTTTCATTTAATTTTCTTGCCCATTTCTTGCCCTATTTTATTATTATAATTTTTTTTGTCTGTGGCAGGCCACTTAACCTTTTCGTTTCGACCAGTTTTGGCTGTAATTTCAATTAAAATCAGCGGGTTTCGGTTTCAAGGGTCTGGGCCTGGGAACTTTTCGTAATATGAATAGCCAACTTTTGATAGCTGCCCAGCGCAAATTGTTAATCAAATTCAGAGAGCGCTAGCTAAACTTTCTGTTCCAAAGGTTTGAATAACAGCCGAGAAAAAGGTAAATGAAAACGAGCTGATTGCGCTCTTTTTTTCATTTCTATTTGTTTCTTCTTCTGCTTATTGCCTATTCCAAGTTTAGTCGCTTCGCTTGGGCTGAGGTAGATTTGTAGTGCAAAGCTTGTTAAAAAGCTACATTAAGTATACGTATTTGCTGAGTGCTGGCAGCCATGGCTAGGCTGTTCAGTTTGCATATCAAAATACAATTTTGGTTTCTAGTTTGTCTCTGAAAAGTAATCAGGTTTCAAGTGTTCGTTGAAAGCCTAGCAAAAGTTTAAAAATTAAAAAAAAAAACCCATTTTTAAAAATAAAATTATGAACTATTCATTACTATTAAAATGCATAATAAGATATTAATAAGTGAATTAAATTTAATTCAATAAAAGTTATAGTAAATAAGGCCTGAAAAAGTTTTAAATTCATTTTGATATTTTAAAAAACAAATAAATAAAAATCGCAAAATAAAACAATATTTCAACTTGGAACAAAATCCATTGTTCTATTGCATAAATAAATATCCAACAAAACATCAAATTTAGCAGTTCGCAGTATTTATGTATATTCCAACAGATTACTTATATGTATATAAATTGACTCTTCTCAAAGATTTCTGATGCAATTATAGCTTTAGCTATTAGCATTTTATGATTTTATTAACCAATAGAAATTATATTATTAAATTATAGAAATAGAACATAATTTTATTTGCATTTTATTCTTCATTTAAAAGAGTAACAAATCTTCGTTCTGCTATTTCTGTTACATTTCTTTTTATATATAGTATTTACTTTTCGTTGGTTCCATTGCAAACTTTGCCGTCGCCCATTTGCCTGCTGCAAAAATCAGTTGGCAGGCCTAGCTCTCTACCCATCTCTCTCTCTCTCTCTCTTGGCCGTCATCAACTTGGAAATCGTTATAGTTTTCAAGAGCATTGTGCGCATAAATTAGTTTTTAGTTTCGTCGATTTAAATCATTCGAAGCTTTGGCATAATTCACCTTTATTTGGCTTTCATTTCTTTTCTCTCATTATTTTCTTTTTTTGTAAAAGGCTTGCCAACTTTTATTAAAAAGTTTATGAACTCAGCACTATTACTCACAGCTAATCTTTGGTAATTAGCTGAGTTTTTTTTTTATATAAAATTGTCAACATATTCTATAACTTAGCTAACATTGAATTAATCAAATTATTGACAAACAAAATTTGGCAAAAATCCGTAGGAAAAATTTCTATTAAAATTAATACGTAATGCAAAGGCTCAAATTGTTGTGCGAGGGTGTGCATGTGCATGTGTGTGTGTGTGTGTGTGTGTGTGTGTGTGTGTGTGGTTTTACTGATAACAATGTCGATTTAATTACATTTTATTGACTTTGCCGTCGCCAAGCGAATGCCAACTATTTAAGTTTTGGCAGCCCGCGTTTGCCAGCACGTCATTATTATAAGCTCTTATCTGACATTAGGCGCACATTATGCCCCCGATACACACACACACACACACGCACACACACGCACACATATGTAGTATAGATATATATGATGAGATTACCTTTGTTTGTTGTTGCTGTAATTTCACATAAATTGTTGTTATTTCAATTACGTGACAGCGAGTGTAAGGCGAGCTCTAACGATTTTTAAATGAAGCGTACGCGTTGCAGATGCTTGAAAATAGATATTTAAATAATTACTGTAACTAAACCATTTACAAATTACCCTAATTACGCAGCCAAGCTAACAGCATTTAATGTGGTTTTGGTAAGTAAATAAGGTAGGTTATGGATGTGTGAATATGGTAGAATAATTTAAGCAAAAAACTGACAGAAAATGTGTTTAAAGCTGCATTTCAATTTATACTCTTATCTAGATCAAAGGATCAAGTTTATATTTGATTTATGGCACAATTTCCCACTGCATGTTACACACATTTTAGCATAGCTAATATACCTTGATATTGCATTTTCAATTTTTTTCAGGGTATTAAAAACTTTATTTTAAGCTGTCAATGGGTAGAGACTTGCCATAGGAAATATATAATGCAAATATATTGTTTTAATAAGCATTAAATATTTAAAAATAAACTAAATTTACGCAAAATAATTAAACGATATAAATATATTTTTTAATTGATTAAACTATGTAATTTGCATTTATAAATGTTTTTCTAGTTTGTAGTTTACTATGATTACTATGTAGAAAAATATGTAGATTAGTTTATAGAGATATAAGATAGAGATAGATAAAGAAAGATTTACTCTATTCATATACACAATAGTGAATCTATGTCATTTTTGCTCTATTCATTTACATAATGTCAGTAATATGTTGACTTTAAAGTATTTTTAAATATTTTCGCAGTGAAGAATAATTTAATAATAATATTATATAATAATAATATATATACAATATAATATATGTACAATCAATTGTGTTTATACTATAATATTGATATATTTTAGTTTCAATTTTGTTAAAAAAGATTTTTATTATTTTTGTTGACTAGTTTATTAAACTTATTGAATATTTATATTATTATAATGATATATTTTATTTATTTTTATTTTTTGTGAACAATAATACATGTAATTACATATATTTGAATGATTTTGTTTTTCATTTATAATTGTTATTTATTATTTTATTTTATATTTTTTCTTTAAGCATTATTATTTTTTTTTATTATTATATGAAGATTTTTAAAGTTTATTCGTAAATTTGTATTTAAAAAATTTAAATTTGTACTTACAAATATTTAATATAAAAAAATTTAAATTTTGTATTTACAAATATTTCAAAAATAATTTTTTAAATTCATATTAAAAATTAAATATTTATTTACAAATATTTTAAAAATAAAAATTCATATTAAAAATTAAATATTTAAAATATGAAATTCTTAAAATTGTATTTACAAAGAATTCAAATTAAAATTAAAATTAAGATTTTTAAAATTTTAAAATTTGTATATAAATTCATATAAATTCCTTCGAGTGCGCTTTTCATTAGTTCAATTATCACGAAGTGCGTGAAGATTATTAACACTCAAATGACTGAATTTCTGATTGTGCTCAAAAAATCATACTGGAATAATTAATTGATAAATTCTGCGAAGCGAAATAGTCGATGGACTATAAATATTCTAAATAAATACAAGCTAGGAAATATTTTTTAAATTGTGATAATCATTTTTATTAAAGTTTTATTATATTTGAAATATTTGTTAGATAGAAAATATATCTGCATGCAAAAGTTATATATTGGTTGCTTTGAGTGAAAGTAAATCTAGCTAAATATGAATGATATATTTGATATCTAAATACGCAAACTTTTATCTTTTAATCTGCTGCAATTTCAATTCGAGCATATGTTATGCAGCTCTTGGCATTGCGTTTGTCATTTATAAGCATTATATACGTCCTCCCCACACACAGACACAACCACAGTAGCCCATAGAGAAACACACATTATATAATTACATTTAATTATCTGCATTGAGTTTGCGGCTTTGCGCATTTTTGGCCCATTCTCTCTCAGCTGGCTGTGCTGCTTATTTGACTAGTAGTTAATTCGTTATGTGTCTTGACGTGTTTATTAATTTAGCTTGTCGCTGCGCTGCTCAGCTCGCATTGCGAGCCTTCTGTTCCCTAAGCAATTTGCCCCCAAAAAGTATGCTACGTTTTATCAGCCAGCTCCATGCTAGTGAGCCAAGAGGCAAAGGCATCTATGTGTGCGTGTGTGTTTGCGTGTGTGTGTGAGTGCTACAACATGAGTTTAAACTTTTGACAAATTCAACATGCGTCTGCTGCGGGGTCACGAGTTTGATAGCTTGACATGATGTGCTTTATAGAGGTAACCCTAGCACAGACTTGCTTGAAACTTGGAGCTGCCTCGACTTTGCTTGGCTTGGTTATGATAATCGATTTTTTAATTGAACATTTGCGGTTTAGTGGTGCGCTATGAATCTGAGCGAAGTAGTTGAATAATAATTTTTTTTTTTTGTAATTAAAATTGAAATTCAACTAAAAACTTAAGCCAAAAAAAAAAAAACAAAAAAAATCATTGTTTATAGCGCAATTAAGAAAATATAAACAAAGCAGCAGAAAGTTTTCATTCTTTATGGTTTCTTATATTTTATTTTTTGCCATTCGAGAATTGGCATTGAATTACAAAGACAAACAAAGATCCTTGAAGTGTGTGCACTTGTGCGTGGTTCTCTGAAGCTCTACTCCTGCCCCCCTTTTATAAGCCATATAAATTTCCGGCAGTTTCAGTTTACCGCTTCGCATAAATTTGACACGTTTTTGTGTTTTTGGCTAACTGTTTTTTTTTTTTGTGTTTTTTTTTTATGTTAGGGTTTTTCTTTGATAAACTCTGCAGTTGAGTTCATGTTCAAGCAGATTTATTATGCTCTGACAATAATAAATATTTACCTCGTTTTTGTTTTGAATTTGTCTTGCGGTTGCGGTTAAACGCGCTGATAAATTTATGAACAAAATTTTTATATACATATGTATGTATATATATACTTTATATATATGTACGTATATTTCGTGTCGCTGAAGTTTGTTTGGCAACTGTTCTGCTAAAACTAATTATATGTTTTTTTTAAAGCTCATTTTGTGAGTTTTGAAAACTTGTTTGGCTTTGCTTTGATTTATTGTGTTATTGTCACTGAACTGTTTCGAAATGCATTAAAGTATTTATTCTTTATAATGCACAATTTTCACATCAACTCATTATTTCACATTAAAATCTTTCACATATTGTTTTTGATTAAAGTTTTTCGACTTTGCGCGTTTCGCATTTATTTGATTTGAAGTTAAGGAATTTTTGCCGAGCACCGACTTCAGCACACGTGCGTCGCGCTTTGTTGACAGGCAACGACTGAGGCCGTTAAAGAAGCCGCTGGCCCTAACATCATATCTGTGTGCGTGTGTACGCTGTTGTTGTCACTGTTAATAATCATGATGATGCTAATGATGCTCTGCCAGGCCCACGCCAAACAGCTGTTCCATATGTGTGAACGAACAAGCGAACGAACGAGCGCGCGCGCCAAATAGAGCGAGCGAGAAAGATAGAGAGAGCAGCCTTCGTGTCTTGTCCGAAGTGTGCTCGTTTCGGAGTCAACTTCCAGCGCTGTTAGGGTCAACTTTTAACAGCAGGCGAGCGCCAAGTGGGTGGTCTGTTATCGAATATGGTTTATTTGGCTTTCGCTGTTATTGAAATGTTATATAGTTGAACTTTTTGTGGTAGTGCGCGTATTTGAATAATAATTTCAATAAATATAATAATTATAATTGTTTTTTAATATCTATGCGGGCAATTGGCTTGTGTTGCCTGTGATGTTTCGCCGCTGTACGATTCTAATGTGCCTTGCTAGCGCATTTTTGTTTATAAACAAATTATGTGAATTTGTTTTGCTTGTTTGTTTGTTTTGTTTGCACCTTTTTTATTATTCTTGCTGTTGTTGTTGCTGTTGCTATTGTTGTTGTTTATGGGCGTAGCGTAGCATTTGCATCTTGGGCGAATGAAAGAAAGCAATTATTAGTAATAAATCAGCTATCAATTTATGAATGTGTCAATGGATTCTTAAGTACAATTTGTGACGTCAAAAGCGTACGCTGCCCACTGTATGTATGTGTATGTGTGTATGCGTGTGGTTGTGTGTGTGTGTTGATTTTGTAAATAATTAGCCATAAGCCATTTGGCGCTAGCTATGCGGCGTATGCTTAATATTTCAATTGGCAATACCATCATGATCGCGCCCCAATCGTGATAATGATGAAATGCGATGGCTAATTTTGTTGGCGCTATGGCCAAAATAAATACCGTTGCATTGAATAAATATTATTCATGGTTGCCATAAATATTTGATAAGTGTGGGTGCGATTGCACACACACACATATATATAGATATAGATGGATATATATAGAGATGGATATTCAAGTTTTTTTTTAATGCTGCATTTCTTTTTGGTATTTTCAATCTTTTGCTTTTTTCCTCGTCTACACTCCACACTTCCCTTTCAGCTTGGCCTAGCAAATCCAGGTGCCGCATAAATATTTCTGCTGGCATTCGTTTGTTTAAAACATATATACATATACATGTTTATTAACGCAGTTAATTTTAAAAGCCACTTTGGCTTTTCCCCACCATAAATTTGTTATTTAAGCGCCGTAAACATTTTTAAGCGCCGCACTGTAGGCATAAGCAAACGGCAGGCATGGGGCAAGGCTGCGGCGCAGGAGCGTGTCCTGTGGAGTAATATAAATATATATGGATGTATATTTCTATATATATAGACAGTGCAACATGCAACACTGAATGTCTTCTTATACTTTTCTGCGATAAAAAAAAATGTTGTGGCATTAAATGCTAAGATTCAATTAGGAAAATTATATAAACTGCTGCCAAAGACTCTCCTCATACATATACGAAGTCCTAAAAGCGCATTAAAAAATCTTTCTCTAGGGTATGTTGAGAGTACAACATGCTCTTTATTTCTACTAATAAGAACTGTTATGGATGTATATATAACTTTCTTCAGGGTATTTTAATAGGTACCGAAGTTTTACAGCTTCTGAGAATTCTCATAGATATTATGATATATCAAATATATTTATATATATTTATGATAATAAAAAGTACTATAATAGGTACTATAATAGTCTCTAGGGTTATTCTCGAGTCGGTTTCAGTAACTCTCTCAAATATATACATATGCATATGTAAAAATAGAAAACAAGAAAAAGTTAATGAAGGCAACTTTCTCTAGAGTACTTCGATAGTCTAGCAAGCTCATATATATATATCAATATACAATATACTATATATTATATTATCAATAAGACTCTTATGTATATGAAGTATGTAAGGGCCCTAACATTCTCCAGGGTATTTTAAAAGTCGAGCAGCTTCAAAGTTCAAAAAGTCCAAAGTAACTGCTGAAGGCTATGAGTTAAATTCATCCAGGGTATTTTTATTGTTGAGCAAGTTTTTTATTATTATTATTATTTCCCAACAATTTTCATAGATATATAAATACGGAATCGTTTCTAAGTAGCCTACTTCCAGGGCATTTCAAAGCAGCTCTATCAATAAATTTCTTTAAAAATTTGAAGTGAATGAAGTGGCTAAATTAACTTACTCCAGTGTATTTTAATAATTTAGCAAATTTTTCATACGCAGCTTCAACTAACAATATGAAATTTGTAGGGAATACAAAAATGTCTCCAAAATCTTTTTACAGGGTAAGCTCTTATATTACATATCATATTTCATCAATTGTTCTCTTAGATGCATGAAGTCTGAAAAGTGCCGGAATTGCATTTTTTTTTTTTTGTATTTTTTAAGTTTTAAAATCATCTCATTTACCTTCCTCCAGGGTATTTCAGCAGTCGAGCAATTATAATACTTACAATATATTTACAGCATAATAAACATGTGCAGGCTTTTTAACTTCGAGTCACGGCTCCTGCTGCTGCTGCTGCTACTCCTGCTGCTGCTGCTACTCCTGCTACTCCTGCTCCGGCAACGCTGCAGCAGCCGTCGACGTCACTCGACACCTCGAAAGGCGGCGTGTGACGTGCGCGTGTTGGTTGAAATCTTGAGTAACTCTCGTCTTAATAAAAAGTAAATTAGCAGAAGCACATTAAGTATCAAGAGCCACAACTCGACTTCACGACTTCATCATATTATACTACGTTGAGCAAATAAATAGATTAAACATTCTGCAAGCAGCTTTATGTCCACTCGTATAATACACTTTTTACTCAAGTTATATAGACTGTGAAATGCACTCATAAATGTTGCTGACATAGCTTTAAGAGCCTGTGGACACGAAGGAGTTCTCATCTCTGTATGAAACAAGGATTTAATTTTTTAATTAATTTTGCAGTGCTTAAAAGTATTTATAATACTTTATTATAAAATGGAAATGAGTATATTGGCTTGGTATGGCGTTTGTATGAAGGAAATCTTAGTGGAGAATATAAGATTTTGGAAATTTACACGTGATTAGCTTGATATAGTAAGATATTCCCGGTAGAGACAAATCTTAGTCTTATTTTTAAGTGAGATCGATATTTTAAAGGAAAACACTTGAAAACTGTAATAACATAAAATTACTATAACATAACATAAATTTACATAAAATTACTATAACTATAATATAAATTAACATAAAATTACTCCCTATACACAATATAAACTCATAGAGTAATATTTAGCTAGAAAAGACTAAATTAAGCAATACTAATATTTTATAAATTCTTATATTATCAAAAGAAGAGTGAAACATGTAAATAAAATGTGTTTGACATTCATGTTGACACCCGAATATCAAATACATATAATTGATATAGCTACATGCTCATAGGGAGCATGAGAAAAAAAAAAAAAAAAACTAAATAAAATTAAATAAAAAAAATGATATTCAAATGACAATTATTTAGAACTATAACTTAACTTTAGCTTCCAGATTGGTTATTGAGTTAACTCTGACCATCTTCATCGATTTTGGAGCTTCATTGATTTAAAAATAAATCTAAAGCTCTAGGGGTGTGGCTTGTCCTCTATAATTTCTAAATTATATAAATAATAAAGAAAATATACCCTGTAGCTTCTACAGTTTTCAATATTTTATAATTCGTGGCACTAGACTTTTAGACAACGAACACTAGACTTTAAAGGATTGCTGAAATATAAAGTTTAGTATTTAAGAGTATGAGCAATAACTAATTAATTTTCTACTCTATTGATTAATTATATCCTCTAATATCTCCTCAAAAAATCTTGTAATTATTTATAAATTCCAATAAACGAGCAAATTTAAGTTTTCAAATGTCTTCATTGCAGATTTTTGCAGATTTTTATCCAACTTGCCTTTTTAGCAAACCACATGTAATGAGTATTATGCAGTCGATCGCACCCGACTGAGCCCACTTACTTCCTTTTTATTAAAGCTTAAGTGCAACTTCCTTCCTGTTATTCGCTGGCCATTTGCATTCACGTGTCAAATTCACAATGAGCTCCATCAGTGGGCCTAGTGGGCGCAGACTTCATGCCTTTCGCACAAATTGCTTGGTTCATTAATTTATTTGGAATCACATGCAATTTTGTTTAATGTGTGCGTAATGGAAATTACAAGCGACATATGCGCCTCGTATGCAGTGCCGCCCCTAGCAGCAACCCTTAAGGGGCAGCGCCTCTAGCAAGGCCTGAGCAAACGAGGCGTTGAAATGTGTTTTAAATGACTTTCGTTATTTGAATTTTTTGTTGCTGTTTTTTGTTTTAACTCGTTTCAATCGACGATAGAGTTGTGTACGAGAAGGGGCGTGGCATGTTGCATTAACTATGCAAATTTGCGGCCTCATTAAATGTGCTTTAATTATTATGCGAAAAATAAAATGCAACAACGTGCTAATTAACATATAATTGCAAGGCATAAACATTAAAGCACGTTAAGTAAATGTTTAATGCGATTTAATTGTTTATTTTTCCAGTCCGCTGTTCACATCAATTAAATCAACAAAAAGGCAGCAGACTTTACAACAACAACAAGTTGCATAATAAATGCAGTTGACACAAGCCAAAGGGTTTAAATATTTGCTTGATTAATAATTGAATATGAAAGCGAAGAGCAACGGCAGAGAGAGAGAGCATTGTCTAGTCGGTTAACATCGAATCAATCTAACTCGCTCTCACGGTCATTCTCTCCTTCTCTCTCTCTCCCATACTCTCTCGCTGCATTAGTTTTCTTTTCACTCGCTGCTGCCTTCGACTAGTTGTTTGCTTGATGAGCGAATCTCAGCTAGAAAGCACGCAATATATTTGCATATATTTATGGCAGAAAGGGTCGCAGACATTGAGCAAACCATAACAGTGCACAGTGGGCAAAATGCATAGATTTCCATGAATAGCTGCTGCAATTTTAATTATATATTATGCAAGTATAAGTAAAGACTCTAAGTAGTTAAAACCAATCAATTTTCGCTCTCACTCTGAGCAAGAGACTTTGATTCTTTTCGTTTTTGCTTTCGTTTGAGCCACTTGAGTTGAGCTATTCGTGTGACGCTCTTTTAACGAACATCGTTTACGAAGCAACACGATTGTCACAATGAAGCTCAGTAAGTGGAGAAAAAACTCAAAAATTCAATGCAAGTGGTCTTCATGTTCATATACACATGCACACACTCATACATACGCAAATCTCGTTTATCTACCAATACATGCACAAATAGCAACACATTTAGCTATCTGAACGGTCGGAGAGTAAAAAGAGCAAACGAAAACGAACGCAAGCCGACTGCGAGCCGATCGCGAACGAGCTTGTTAGAGAGCCGAAGCAATCGTATGCTCTTTGAGTATTTACTCAGAGTGTTAGCAAGATGCGCTTATTAGCAGGCATCGAGCAGCGGTGAACAGTTAATTAACGTACATTATTATTAATATGTTTATTTCATAATATTTAGTAATTTTTTAATTTCACTGTTCACAATAAATTATAATATTAAGAGTACAATAGATAAGTAAATAAATAAATAATGGGTCATTATAGAAACTTGGCTCTATATTTAAATTCGATGCCCATAGTACAGTGGCTGCAAGCAAGCAATGCTCCAAGCGCTTATCAAGTGATGTGTAAGCGGCAAATGATAGCCGCACGTGTTGCGACTGCGTTTGTCTGCTGTGCCATGAAGCGAGTTGCCTGCTGGGGAGCACAGCAGACAGTCAGACAAAGAGAGAGAGAGAGAGAGAGAGAGAGAGAGAGAGAGAGATGGAGAGAGACAAACAGAGGCAGTGTATTGACGAGAATTTGTCTAGTTGTATAGCAATTAAATTTAGCAAAGTTCAAGCATTTTGCGCGTGCAATTGCAAAGGCATTGAAGCGAGCTCAAGATATTCCCCAAAGCCAGCTCTCACCCAATGACCCACATTTAAAAAGCTGTTACACACACACACACACACACACGCACAGACACAGAGAGTTGACATTAACGAGTCAGAGGCAGCCAATGTACAATTAACCCAATTGCAAAGTGTTGTCAACACGCCGACGTACATTGCGTATACGTAACGTGATGTAGAGCTAAGAGCTGCGGGTCCTTACATATCGGGTGTCTATGTAATTGCGTGTGTGTAACATTTCCTGCGTTTGTTAAACAATTTCCGCCAACATGCGTTTTTACCCAGCCAGCCAGCTTACCAAGCCAAACCTACCCAAGCCAAGGCAAGCCAAGCATTAAGTCTGCAGGACGACAGTTTGCTTTATTGCCATGGCTGAGCGAACTTTGACTCGTCAGCTGCTAAGCTTTTAGCAGCTCTGTTACGCACTGTGCTCTGGCTCTTATGCTGTTGGCCATTTCTTTTGGAGTTGGCGCCTCATTTGCATAGCTGCACATGCTGAATGAATTTGCAGCCGCAGCTTCGTCTGCACTTTTCCAATATGTGAACGCCGCTTTGACAGCAGCTCTAATGGAGACGACGACAGTCGATGTCTGATGTCTGATATGGGGACAGGTGACTTTTCTGGCTTGCCAAAGGTTGACACAACACCTGCCCAGTCGCTGCGCTGGGTCCAGTCCACGCATCAGGGCAACAGCACGTGCCGAGCTCACCGTGAGCGGGCTCATGGCAGCAAATCCACTGCACTGTGGTGACAAGGTTACGCACTCAGCTGCTGATAGCACAATTTGCGAGCCGTTTAAATTGGCATCTGGTGGCCACTAAGCGCCATTTCAGACACTTTATATTGTAGTTTCTTTATTTTATTTTTAATGCCTCACAGGAGACGAGCATTTGGCCTAGTGCTAATTGCAACAGGTCCTTGCCGGAGCCAGGAACTGGTAGCTGGCAGATGGCAGCTGGGGGCTGGAAGTTGTTGGCAATTATAAAGTTTGCGTGTTGCGAGTTGAAACTTTTCGGGCTGCTCCTGGCAAATTGGTATTCGTTTCTTGTACTTACCAAAGGCTTAACTAATAAATGACAGCTATTAGCAGCTAAGCTTGTTTCTAATTGTATAATTTGCTATTCTAATGGAATATGCTTGTACAAGATGTGCAATATACTAAAATTAGAATAAATATGAAAGTTGGTAAAGAGCTCAGAACTGACTTTAAATTAATATTCGAGTTGGAATTTATGTTGGCTTTAATATTATATTTATATTTATATTTATATTTATATTTATATTTATATTTATATTTATATTTATATTTATATTATATTTATATATTTATATATTTAGAGGATAGTAATTTATATTATATTTATATTAGATTTATATTATTTATATTTAATATTTTATTTATATTTATATTTATATTTATATTTATATTTATATTTATATTTATATTTATATTTATATTTATATTTATATTTATATTTATATTTATATTTATATTTATATTTATATTTATATTTATAGTTATATTTATATTTATTATTTTATTTATATTTATATTTATATTTATATTTATATTTCTTTTTTAAAAAAACACTAATTTGAATGTAATGGAATGCCACAAAATATGCAATTACAGAAGAGAGAGTGAGAGAGAGAGAGAGAAAGGGAAGGAGAGTGTATGTGAGAGAGAGAAAATTGAGATCGATTGCGCTGCATCAGATTTCAAGTGGCGCACGTTGCAGCCTAATTTCAATCGCCCAATGCTGCAACATCATTTAATTTATATGCTTGGCCAAATGCTTTTGAGCAGTGAAAAAAAAAACGAAGGAAACCTTATACTAAAAGCAGCTCGTGGAAATGAAATCAGCGACCATAAAAACCACGATTGCCACAGCTCCCCTCACATGGCGTGAATTTGTTTGCTGACTGCTGACCCTGTCCCTTTTTCTGCCCCTCTTCGAACTCCTGCTCCACTGACCCTCTACCTGCTCCTCCCCCGCGTCCTGAATTCGCTTGCCTCCTGCTATAGGTCCTTGCCCTCATTTTTGCCTCGAACTCGCATTTGTTCAATTGAAAGGGGAAAGCAGCCAGATGCGGCTGCTGCTGTTGCCCTGCTAAAGAGCCACAAAACATTCAAAGTAATTGATGTGAAGAGCTCCAAACACGATAGCGACGACGTTGCTGCTGGGGGTGCCACAGCAACAACAGCAGCGGGCACATCAAATAACATCCATCTCGTTTGATATATTGCCAGTGTTGGCCAAAAGGCCAACAAATAAGCATGACAAAAATGTGATTAGGCCTTGGCTAAATGCTTGACTCAAATCTAATTCTTATCGGCTCTAAATCAGCATTTCAACTTTTAAATGGCTTCAATGTGCTTTAATTTCCTAGCATTCGCATTCAAAAAATTTATTCATTTCACAGATTCTAAATCGTTAGAATTGTTCGCACTCGCACTCTGAATTTCTAACCAGCTTCAGGAGCTAAAAATCACACCTCAGATACATAAAAGAGATTGACTTGAAAGCGGTTGATGCGCGCACGTATCACCACGTTTCATGTATTGACTTATTGTTCCAAAAGTTATGCCAAAAAGGAGCCGTAAAGTTAAGCCAATAATGCATATATTTTTACAATAAAATTTCCATTTGAATAAAATTGAGAACTAAGCTCAAGCCATAGCCAATGGGAGATTCAGGAGTCGAACGGGAGGCAAAGTCTGAGTCTGAGCTCAAGGTAGAGGCAGAGGCAGAGGCAGAAGCAGAAGCCGAAGCTGAGGCAAAGTCTGAGTCTGAGCTCAAGGTAGAGGCAGAGGCAGAAGCAGAAGCCGAAGCAGATGCAAAGTCTGAGTCTGAGCTCAAGCCATAGCCAATGGGAGATTCAGAAGCAGAAGCAGAGGCCAAGGCAGATGCAGAAGCAGAAGCCGAAGCAGATGCAAAGTCTGAGACTGAGCTCAAAGTAGAGGCAGAGGCAGAAGCAGAAACCGAAGCTGAGGCAAAGTCTGAGACTGAGCTCAAGCCATAGCCAATGGGAGATTCAGAAGCCGAAGCAGAGGCAAAGGCAGAGGTAGAAGCAGAAGCCGAGGCTGAGGCAAAGTCTGAGTCTGAGCTAAAATCATAGCCAATAACAGATTCAGAAGCCGAAGCAGAGTCAAAGTCTGAGACTGAGCTCAAGCCATAGACAATGGGAGATTCAGAAGCAGAAGCAGAGGCCAAGGCAGAGGCAGAAGCAGAAACCGAAGCAGAGGCAAAGTCTGAGACTGAGCTCAAAGTAGAGGCAGAGGCAGAAGCAGAAACCGAAGCTGAGGCAAAGTCTGAGACTGAGCTCAAGCCATAGCCAATGGGAGATTCAGAAGCCGAAGCAGAGGCCAAGGCAGATGCAGAAGCAGAAACCGACACAGAGGCAAAGTCTGAGACTGAGCTCAAAGTAGAGGCAGAGGCAGAAGCAGAAACCGAAGCTGAGGCAAAGTCTGAGACTGAGCTCAAGCCATAGCCAATGGGAGATTCAGAAGCCGAAGCAGAGGCAAAGGCAGAGGTAGAAGCAGAAGCCGAGGCTGAGGCAAAGTCTGAGTCTGAGCTAAAATCATAGCCAATAACAGATTCAGAAGCCGAAGCAGAGGCAAAGTCTGAGACTGAGCTCAAGCCATAGCCAACGGGAGATTCAGAAGCCGAAGCAGAGGCCAAGGCAGAGGCAGAAGCAGAAGTGAATCAGAGGCAAAGTCTGAGTCTGATCTCAAGCCATAACCAATGGGAGATTCAGAAGCAGAAGCAGAGGCCAAGGCAGAGGCAGAAGCAGAAGCCGAAGCTGAGGCAAAGTCTGAGACTGAGCTCAAGCCATAGCCAACGGGAGATTCAAAAGCCGAAGCAGAGGCCAAGGCAGAGGCAGAAGCAGAAGCCGAAGCTGAGGCAAAGTCTGAGACTGAGCTCAAAGTAGAGGCAGAGGCAGAAGCAGAAGCCGAAGCTGAGGCAAAGTCTGAGACTGAGCTCAAGCCATAGCCAACGGGAGATTCAGAAGCCGAAGCAGAGGCCAAGGCAGAGGCAGAAGCAGAAGCCGAAGCTGAGGCAAAGTCTGAGACTGAGCTCAAGCCATAGCCAACGGGAGATTCAGAAGCCGAAGCAGAGGCCAAGGCAGAGGCAGAAGCAGAAGCCGAAGCTGAGGCAAAGTCTGAGTCTGAGCTCAAGCCATAGCCAACGGGAGATTCAGAAGCCGAAGCAGAGGCCAAGGCAGAGGCAGAAGCAGAAGCCGAAGCTGAGGCAAAGTCTGAGACTGAGCTCAAGCCATAGCCAATGGGAGATTCAAATGCCGAAGCAGAGGCAAAGTCTGAGTCTGAGTTCAAGCCATAGCCAATGGGAGATTCAAAAGCCGAAGCAGAGGCCAAGGCAGATGCAGAAGCAGAAGCCGAAGCAGAGGCAAAAGCTGAGTCTGAGCTCAAGCCATAGCCAACGGGAGATTCAGAAGCCGAAGCAGAGGCCAAGGCAGAGGCAGAAGCAGAAGCCGAAGCTGAGGCAAAGTCTGAGACTGAGCTCAAGCCATAGCCAACGGGAGATTCAGAAGCCAAAGCAGAGGCCAAGGCAGAGGCAGAAGCAGAAGCCGAAGCTGAGGCAAAGTCTGAGACTGAGCTCAAGCCATAGCCAACGGGAGATTCAGAAGCCGAAGCAGAGGCCAAGGCAGAGGCAGAAGCAGAAGCCGAAGCAGAGGCAAAGTCTGAGACTGAGCTCAAGCCATAGCCAATGGGAGATTCAGAAGCCGAAGCAGAGGCCAAGGCAGAGGCAGAAGCAAAAGCCGAAGCAGATGCAAAGTCTGAGACTGAGCTCAAAGTAGAGGCAGAGGCAGAAGCAGAAACCGAAGCTGAGGCAAAGTCTGAGACTGAGCTCAAGCCATAGCCAATGGGAGATTCAGAAGCCGAAGCAGAGGCAAAGGCAGAGGTAGAAGCAGAAGCCGAGGCTGAGGCAAAGTCTGAGACTGAGCTCAAGCCATAGCCAACGGGAGATTCAGAAGCCGAAGCAGAGGCCAAGGCAGAGGCAGAAGCAGAAACCGACACAGAGGCAAAGTCTGAGACTGAGCTCAAAGTAGAGGCAGAGGCAGAAGCAGAAACCGAAGCTGAGGCAAAGTCTGAGACTGAGCTCAAGCCATAGCCAATGGGAGATTCAGAAGCCGAAGCAGAGGCAAAGGCAGAGGTAGAAGCAGAAGCCGAGGCTGAGGCAAAGTCTGAGTCTGAGCTAAAATCATAGCCAATAACAGATTCAGAAGCCGAAGCAGAGTCAAAGTCTGAGACTGAGCTCAAGCCATAGCCAATGGGAGATTCAGAAGCCGAAGCAGAGGCAAAGGCAGAGGTAGAAGCAGAAGCCGAGGCTGAGGCAAAGTCTGAGACTGAGCTCAAGCCATAGCCAACGGGAGATTCAGAAGCCGAAGCAGAGGCCAAGGCAGAGGCAGAAGCAGAAACCGAAGCTGAGGCAAAGTCTGAGACTGAGCTCAAGCCATAGCCAACGGGAGATTCAGAAGCCGAAGCAGAGGCCAAGGCAGAGGCAGAAGCAGAAGCCGAAGCAGAGGCAAAGTCTGAGACTGAGCTCAAGCCATAGCCAATGGGAGATTCAGAAGCCGAAGCAGAGGCCAAGGCAGAGGCAGAAGCAAAAGCCGAAGCAGATGCAAAGTCTGAGACTGAGCTCAAGCCATAGCCAACGGGAGATTCAAAAGCCGAAGCAGAGGCCAAGGCAGAGGCAGAAGCAGAAACCGAAGCTGAGGCAAAGTCTGAGACTGAGCTCAAGCCATAGCCAACGGGAGATTCAGAAGCCGAAGCAGAGGCCAAGGCAGATGCAGAAGCAGAAGCCGAAGCAGAGAGAAAGTTAGAGTCTGAGCTCAAGCCATAGCCAATGACAGATTTAGATGTCGAAGCTGTGACAAAGTCTGAGTCTGAGTTCAAGGCAGAGCCAATAGCAGATTCGGAAGCCGAGGCAGAGGCACTCACTATATATTTACTACCATATTTTTAATTTAATAGCCCTACATTTAAATTAAAAAATATGCTTAAATATAGTTATCCGAAAAACTATCTGCCCTTGCAAATGTTGTGCACATGTAAACTCCAGCTAGTCGGCTATGCTCTTTTGTGTTATTTCAAATTCGAGTGTAAATAAAGTCGTAGCAAAAACAAATAAGTTGAAACGTGAGTGCACAAAAATTGCAATTACAGGTGGCGCCACCTAGCGCCAGGGGGATTAACTAGTAGTAGAGTGGCTGAGGTGAGGTGAGATGCGCGCGTCTTATTGTCTGCACGTGCCATGCAGACACCGCCTGACACCTGCTGCGGCCAAATGCCAAATGTTGCGCATTTTTTGTGAACACATTCAACTGCAAATAACACCAAAAGGGAAATGAAAGCAGCTAGGGGTTAAGACTAAAAACTCTATTACATTTATTGGCCAGTTTAAATGGCTGCAAATAACATATATTTGGTATTTTGCTTTAAAATCGATTTGCATGAAAAAATAAAATAAATAAAATGAAAATGAAAATAAAAACAAATTATTTTCTAAATCACTTGCAAATATATCAATTATCAAATCTCGCGTTGCTCTAAAACAATTGCTCAAACAATTTTCGTGGCTATTCAAATGAAATGCCATTAACTCTTCCGCTGCGGACATGTGTAAACAAAGTGTTGGCAAATATGTTTTCAGCCAAAAATCAATTAATATGTTTTGCAATAAATTCTAGAGTGCAGAGAGTGCACGACTGAAATAGTTATAAATTTAAAGTCATTTTAAATTGCAAATATAAAATATATAAAGAATATTTATAATATATTCTTATTAAAAACCAATTTAAAATTGTAATTTAATGTATATATTTAAAAATATTTTACTAAATAAATAAAAAAAAAATATATTTTTAATATATTATTATGCATAAAAAATAAAAATTTAATTTTCACTCTCTTATGCATAATCAAATAAAATCTTATAAATATTTTTAATATTAAATAAATAAAATACTAAATAAAAACTATAAATAAATAAAATATCAAATATATAAAAAATATTTATAATATATTATTAATTTTATTTAATTAAAAATTTTAACTATTTCATTTGAAAACTCTCTTCGCCCTAGAATTTATTGCAAATATAAATTATTTATAATATTTATATATGTATAATAAATTAAAAACCAATCTTAAATTAATGTTATGTTTATATTTAAAAATATATATATTTAATATATTAATAATGAAATAAAAATATATTTAATATATTATTATGCATATGTTAAAAACATAAAAATTGTATTTTAACTCTCTTATGCATACATATAAATGAAATTCTCCATAAAGAAATATATATTCCAGGGTATTTTTTAGTACACTAAAAACAAACACATTTCACTGCTTTTTATTTAGCTTAGTTGTTTAGTTTAAAAACAATGTACTGCTAAAAAATGATTGAAAATAATATTCGTGATGCGAATTTGCTTTATTTATTTTTTTATTAAAAAAAAAAAATATCAATATGTCTTCTCTAGTCAACAAACTAGTTAAATATTTGCGTAAAACTCGAAAATGAAATGCGTTTAGCTGTGTGATGATATTTTTCCTGCGCAGTTTTATTTATTTATTTTTTTTTTTATAAATTGCACAGCAATTTCAATTTTTCGCTTTTTGATTCTGTGGTACGATTTGAAATGACCTCGCAATTTGTATATTTGAGGCTAAAACTTAACAAGAGCAAAACATTTGTAAACATAAAATTCCCAACTTCCAGTATCAAAGAGCGCTGTGTATAGACATAATTGAAGATGGTAACTGAACGAGTGTTCAGATGGCAACTCTTAAAATGCAGTCGCTCCAGCTTGAATAGAAAACTGCATTTATTTTTATTTATATACATATATTATATTATATATCTTACCTGCTGCATACGTTTCTTTACTCTTCGACTATGATATTTTAAGGTGTTTAGCAATTCGTGCTGATACAATCGATCTAGGATCTTCTTCTCTATTTCATCGATTCGCTTCGCCATATGTAAGAATCTCGGCATATTTCTGAGGAGCAAGATGTGAATCAGACATCTTATTATATACAAACCGTTTCCCGTTCTGATCATAAACCAATAGTAAACGAACATAGCAAATATGTGGAAAATAAGCTCGAGGATCAGCCTGGCCGTACTCGAAATCCAATTGAATTGCTGCAGATTGCGCTTCAGCTGCATCAATTGCTCAAAGTACTCTATGCAAATGGAATGTTGCAGCTTCTGTGAAGGAGCCTCTGAATTTTCTAGAGGTTTAGCCAATAATGTAAGACATTCCAAGTGAATCATCATGATCACATCACTAATGAAATTTACAATCACAATTCGCAAAGCAAATAGACACAGCACTCCGAATACTATTTTACCGGAATAGATAGCTAAATAACAATAATTTGGAGCCAGCAACAGTTCGCGAATCAGATGAACTGTTATGAAGAACCAGGAGACTTTAATGCCTCGTCCAAAGATCTGTCGATGCATGCTGATAATTTTCAAGAATCTATTGAGCAGCTCACATAGCTGCTGTCGATAATAGAGTATCATCCCGCCTTGAATGGCAAGGCTTAGATTACTAATGATGATCATTGACTCTAACATTCTTAGCGAAATCCGTTCAAAGTTCAACTCTTGTGTAGCTCGCTCATATTGGAGATATTTTAGCAAAATGAAATTGATTGGCCAGATGAAGAGCAGGTGACATATCAGCAGATAATAGAACCAGAATTTCGAATTTTCAAATCTTTTTATACGTCCATTGAATCGCCAAATATTTAATGCTAAAATTTTGCTCAATGCGTTAAGCAAATAAAATAGAACTTTGAGGAAGCACGACATGATCGCAACTAGATGGAGTTAAAGAGAAATAAAATTAAGTTGCATAACAATATTGAGAGAACTGTTGGTTATTAAGCTAATGATTGTACGTAAGAGGAAATTGATTATTGTCAGTTTAATTTAATAGCCAAATTCATTTATGTTGACTCTTGGAATATTTATGTTTTTAATTAATTTAGTCAATGTTTGGATATAGTCAGTGAGTAGCGAGTAGCTGCATTTTAATATTCCTAATATTGAAATAGTTTGGATAAATTCTAAAACTCTAGACATCTTCATGAATGCATTCAAATGGGCAATTGAATTATTCATTCTGAAACTGAGTAAACTTTTTACTCTACAGTATTGAGTAGAGTTCAGTAAAAGTTGTACACTTTTGTATATTGTGTCCAAGGCTCGTCTATTTACTTTAATCTGCTTGTCATTTATTGATTTAGGCAAAGTCAAGGCAAAGTCAAGGAGATTACGCGCTCAAAGACTAATTTGGAGTAGACAAAGTCAAAGAAAATAAGTTTATTATAAAGCTATATATAGTTATATATAGTTATAGGCATAGTTATATGTATGTGTATGTGTGCTAAGCTTGCCTCTGGTCCTGAGTGCACTTAGAGTAAATGAATGACATATTGTGTGAGATGATAGAGAAAACATTTAACATTTATGGTAATCCATGGCCTTGGCAATTCTTTTTTATATGAAGACTATTCGTAGTTGAGGGAAAATTTAAATAAAAGACGTTTTTTTCATAGAAAAACAAGTCATTTTTGCCGAAGCTCACAATTTGTCAATGTTTGACCTATAACAAAGGCCCCACTGTGCGTCGCTTTTGGAGAGATAAATACTTCCGCATGAACACAACCAAAAATGCATGAGATATAGCCAGCCTTAGCTTGACAACCTTTGAGAGTCGGCTGCAGGACAAAAAGCTGCAAAAAAAATTTACAAAATATTAACAATTATATGAATAAATAAACACATAGATTTTAAGAGTTAAGCATACAAATCTGCAATAAAAGATTTTATAAATACAAAAATATATTTTAAAAGTAAGAAAAAAAAGCTGGAAAAAATTGTAAAATAAATAAATAAATTTATTTTAAATGTAAAAGGTAAAAAGCTGTAAGAAAATTTTATTGGGTCGTTCGTTCACTAAGTAATTTCGTTATTGATCTTATTGATTTCTGTTTCGCAGCCAACTTCAACTGCACTAAAAAAAACGAAATTACTTAGTGAACAACCTAATAAAATAAATAAATAAATCTATTTTAATATCCCTCATGGCTTTATCACATATATGGAGATCTTTCGATCAAATAAATCAACAGATTTTAAAAATTATTGTTATTATTAATTTAATTTATTTAAAAAAGTTGATTTAATTTCTTAAATATTTAAATATTTTTTTATTCATTTATTGTTATTGATTTAATTATATATATATATATATATATATATATATATATATATATATATATATATATATTATTTATTTAGTATTGATATAATATTTATTTAATGTTATTGATTTAATATTCTAAATATATTATTATTTTTATTTATTTATTTAATTTATTAATGTTATTAATTTAATTTCCTAAATATATTTTTATTGTTTTTATTTATTTATTTGATTTATTTAATATTATTGCTTAAGTTTCCTTTAGTTAAATGCTTGAGGTTTTTCGCTTTATATATCACATGAAATCTTTCAATTAAATAAATTTAAAAATTTTTTTAATTTATTCAAGTTCTTTCTTTTAATATTATTTATTTAAATTATTTTATTTAATTTTTTACGTTATATTAATGTGCACTTCAATTTATGTATTTGAACTCCCCAAACGGAAACACTTTCTGTATTCCGCCGTTCGGCATTTGCTAGAGAACTTTCAGGCCGTGTGACATGGAAAATACTAACATTCCATTGCACAACTTGAAACGTGAGTCCAACAGAGCGAGCAAGTGCCACTCAGTTAATTGCTATTATAGTCCATAAAGTTCAATGGCCCTCGATTCAAATTGATTAAATCATTTAGTTTATTAATTGTTGTTGAGCAAACAAATATTTTTATTGAATTAGGCGAACACAAACATTACAATGGATAGTTGTCAGAGAATTCATTACAAATGTGAAATGAATCAATGCGTAGACAGCCGAGCATTAATTATGAGTTTGAAATCCTATATCTTTGTTGTTTGGAAAATATTTCATTTCTATGCTCATATCTTAAGCTAAACATGATTAGCAGAAAGCTATTGCTGACCATGAAATCAATGGCATAAACACCTAAGGAACGCCAGATATAAATGTAATTATATATTGAAGGACAATGTTCGCATTTCGCGCAGCGCTGCAGATAGATTTGGGCCAACTTGTGAAGAAAATGAGGAAAATAATAAATATAGTATTCGATGCAAATACAATTATTTACCTTTTCCAAATGCCAGTTTCTTGCCGTTCTTCGATATTTTAGGGTGCGCAGCAGATCGTGTTGATACATCTGATTCAATATCTGGCGCTCTATGGCCTGAATGGATCGTGCCATGCATACATTGTGTATCATGTTAGATATGAGCAGAAGGCCATGATATGCATTAAATAGATATATAGTATTACCCGATAAGGAGTATAGCCAGAAAATCAGCACGTTAAGCATGATTATGCATGCTAGCTCGATACTAATACTAGCTGTTGTCGAGATCCAGATAAATTGTTGCAATTGATGTTTCAGCTGCAGCAATTGCTCAAAGTATTCTCTGCAACGGGATCGTTGGATATTACGCATGTGCGAGGGCTCTTCAATATGTTTAGCCAATGACTTAATCATATTCAGATGAATCATCAGGCTGATGTCAAGCAAATAAAATTGTAAAACCAATTTGCCAGTTATTAAAATTATCATGACAAAGAGGCCAAAGCTGAGAGTGCTAAAATTGTTCATCAAATAGATCTCGCGCATAAAGTGAGCCATTAGCCAATACCAGGGCACATTCACATCGCATCCAAAGATCTCTCGATGCATTGCCGCAAGCCGTAAGAAACGATTCAGCAAACGGCGTAGCTCACGGCGATTATGCAGGATATACCAGCCCAGTAGAGCGCTGCAAGCATAGCGTATGGATACTAAATAAACACCCAATCGCCGATAAATCTGCTGAGGATTCAATTCATTCATCGGCTTATCCATTATCATAAATGCAAAAAATACACCAGCTAGACAAATGGCAATGCATTGTAAGATCTTCATATAGCAATGCCAGTAGGGGCAACTGATCATCTTATTCTGCTTGCGATCGTAGTTAAATTCATTGACTGCAAATATTTTGGTTAGAATATTGAGCAGCTTTAGCAGAACCTTGAAGTAGTACGCCATCCTGAGCACTGAGAGTCAAACTCTATGGATGATTAGTCAGTTGAGTTTCATTCATTAGAACTCAAAGCGAAAGTCAATTCAATTAGGTAGAAATGCAGAGTCATAAAACAGATGTGAATTGTGGCATGTTAATTGGCCAGAAACGAGCTGCACACTGAGCAGCTACTATTACATCAATCAAGCCACAGCGAAATTCGCATTCAATTCGCTTTCGTTTTTTGTCCAGGCATAATTAATGCCAACCAGCAGGCAATTTATGTCTCGTTCAGGAAATACATAAATTGCTTTAACATATTGAGACTTTAAGGCAGAGTAGTTGAGAGAGCTCTTCTCTTACAGGGTATTGTCTAGTCAACTACACTCATTTATAGCCTTTGGCATGTCGCTGCGAAAACATATGTATATACATTGTGAATTGATGTTTAGCCGCTGCCTAGGCTCTTCATATACACACCTAAATGTAATTTATTTGACAACGAACTTGTCTCATTCATCATAATTGTTGTGATGCCTGCTCTGCTCATTGCTAACACCTGCTCAGTAGGTTGTCGACTTTCGGGAGAGCTTTAGAGGCGCTCACTGCTTCAGCCAGGCGCATATGATATATGGGCATATTTTCAACTGTCTTTGCTGTGGGTGTCTGACGGCTTTCCTTTTTTTTTTGTTTTTTTTTTCCTGGCAATCAAGCTCTTAGCAGCATTTTAATTTGCCTAATTTGTGAGGCAGTGTCTACAATGAAGTTTTGCTGAATTTTGTGCTGGTTTTCTCGGAATTCGCTAGAAATTAATCGTTGCTATTAGCGTTGATTTATGATTGTGCGGCAAATCCTCTCTCTGTGTGTGTGGGTGTGGCTCATTTATGCATTTACTTATGGCTCTCCATATTTTGTGCGAATTATTTATAGTTTTGTTTCCAATTTGCTGGGGTAACAAATGTTCTGGGTTAATGGTCGAAGCATTGTTTTTTTTCTCTCTCTCTCTCTCTCTCTCTCTCTCTCTCTTGTTTCTTTAGCCTAATATCTGACCAACTGTCGGTCTGTGACAGCTGAAGGATTACTGTTTGTGGCTAAATATTTTGTTTAGGCAAACACATTTAAATGAAAACCGCACAGCAAATATTATTTCTGCTATTTCTTGATTATAGGTATATATATATAGAGAGAATTATAATTACCTTACCTTGTCATTAATTTATACAAATATTTTGAGCTGACTAGAAACAACAAACAATCAATTCTGTGAAGCAATTTCAATAGAACTATGAAGCATTAGTTCTACATTTACATAAAAAATAAAATACCAAATTATTTATTAAATAAAATATCGTATGTCCGTTAATTGCAAGAAGTTCAATGATACTCACTTAATATTGTGCAAATTGTTTTATAACCAATTTGAGAGTTAATTTATTTAACTTTATTTATTTGATATTTAAATTTTATCTTAATTATTTACGCAACTCGGATATTTATATCTTCGATTTGGCTCTCGAATTAAATTTTCTTCTACTCTTAATGAAATTCCAGCTGCGTATTAGCTATAAATATGACTGTCTTTGACTTTATCTATATAACTCTTTTGATTTCTTCTTCTTTATTCTTTGCCCTCGTTCTGCTTGCTGACTAACAGACAGCTTGTGGCAAATATATTTATTAAATTTAACCGACAATAATTTAAGATTCATTTGTGCCATGAAACATTTATCATATGAGCATGGAAACTTATTTGTTAAATAAGTTTCCTTCTGGATGCGGTTTCTATGCAATTTTAGAGCGTAATAATGGCTTTTCGTGTTTTTATTTGTCTGTCGTATTTGAAATTTATGTTTTCTTTTTCCAACTTAAGAGGAGAGGTACTTTCATGTTTAGTGATATTCTTCTTACTTTTTTACTTTTTACTCTTGTCGTCTCTTTTCTCTCTCTCTCTCTCTCTCTCTCTCTCTCTCTTTTCTTTTCTTTATCTGCTTCTCTTCGATTTTTCTCTTCGATTAAAATATTATTTAATTTAATAATAATATATACATTTTTATTATTTATTAAATATAACATAATTTATTTTATTATTTATTATATGTAAAATAGTTTATTTTATTGTTAATTAAATTTAAATAAATGTTTTATTTAATTTATTTAATATAAAGCAATTTATTTTATTGTGTTTAGTGTAAAATAATTCATTTTATCTATTTTTTTAAATATAAAAATGTGATGTATTTTTTTATATTTTATTTTTAAATGTATATTCATTTTTATTTATTTATTTATTTTTTAATAATATAATTATTATTTTGTCTTATTTATTAAATATAAAATAAATTCAATTGTTTTTTATTAGTTTATTGTTTATTAAATATAAACACAATTGAAATCAACAATATTAAAATATAAATATATAAATGTGAACTAATTTATTTTTATTGTTTTTTAAATTTAAATAAATCTATTTTATTACATATTTAATATTAAACCTTTTTTATTATCTAATATATATATAATAATTTATTTAACGAAGTTTTTAAACTAATAAATAAATAAATAATGTATTGTATTGTTTTTAATATTTTAATTTATTATTTAATTTATTTAATGTAACACTATTTTTTATAATTTATTAAATATCAAAATCATTTAAAGAATAGATATTTTATATTTAAAAAATATATAAAATAGTTTCATTTATTATTTATTAACTATTCTTTTTATCTAATAACATTATATTTGATTATGAATTAATATTGCATGCTAAAACTGATCATCAACAAGATATTACAGATAATAAAGTCGACGATATACAGAATTACAGAATTGTTTACATAAATGCAGTTCAATATAGAAAGAGAGCGTTCCGTTTTAGTGCAGCGTTTTAAATGAATCAATTCCAACTTGAAACGGACACATAACATTGATCATGCAAAGGAAAATCGAATTATATAAACTCAATAATCAATTACCTTTTCCATTCGCCAGTTTCTTGTCGTCCTTCGATATCGTAAGCTGCACAGTATCTCATTTTGATACATTTCATTCAATATCGTGGACTCCATCTCTTCGATCGATCTTGCCAGCCTTATATTGTGCATCATATTGGTCATGAACGCACATTCTATAAAAATTCTGATCATATGAATCATGTTGCCAGACATGTAGTGCAGCCAAAATTGAATAACGCAAAGCATTATCGTAAGCATTATTTCAATGTTTAGTCTAGTTCCGGTCGAGATCCAGCTAAACCGCTGATACTTATGCTTTAACTGCAGCAATTGATCAAAGTATTCTATGCACGATCGCTTGAGATGTCGAGTATGTGAAAGTTCTTCGAAATGCTTTGCCAACGATTGAATCATATTATAATGAATCATCAGGCCCACGTCAAGCAGCAGAAACACGAAAGGTAATCTTGCAGTTATAAAGTTCAGAGAGCTCGCGAATCCAAATTTAAGCGGTGTAAAATAAAAGGCTAAAAAAAGTTCGCGACACAAATGAGCTGCAAGCCAAAACCAAGGCACATGGACATCGCACTTAAAGATCTCTCGATGCATTTGCACCAGATGCAGGAATTGATTCAGCAGACGACATAGATCTCGGCGATAATGCAGGATGTACCAGCCCAATAGAGCGCTGCAAGCATAGCGTATAGCAATTATGTACACACCCACGCGTCTCAGCATATATGGAAGCGTCAGTTTCTTCACCTCCCACACCAGGATATAGTATACATAAACTATCAGACTAACTGGCCAAATGACAATATAATGTAATATTTTCATGTACCAATGCAATACTGGACTACTAAGCAGTTTATTTCGTTTCTGATCAAAGCTAAATTCATTGAATGCCAATACCTTGGTTAGAATAACGAGCACCTTTAGGAAAACTTTCAGGTAATACGACATGGTAAGCACTGACAGCCAAACTCTATTGAGCTCGCAGAATTTCATTCATTAACCTGTCAAAGCGAAAGTCAATGCAATTAGGTTGAAATGCAGAGTCATAAAACTGATGTGAATTGTGGCATGACAAGTGGCTTAGAAATTAATTTAATGTAAACTACTATTTTCCATCATTTATATTTGACATTCATCAAAATTGTGTTGGAATATTTTAGTCTTCAACTGTTTTGCCACTGCAATCAAGCTCTTAGCTGAATTCTCTCATGCATAATTTGTGCGAATTATATTTAAATTTACATGGCGAACTTTTTTAATATACAATTTTTTGATGACGCCTGTGCATTTGATAATGCTTTGGAAAGCTACATTCAAACTTACATTAACATGCCTAGTTAGGAGGTAGTCGGTTCAGTGGAAGCAAGTGTTTCGTGGAAAGAGCTATATTTAGCCACTTTTAGCTTTTTATTATTGTGCTAGAAATCGCATTGTAACCATCAATCACTCACTGTATTTGCCGGATATGGCTCCCTGTGAATTCTATCTATTCTAAAAATTAAACTTCCCCTTCAAAATAATACGTTTTGTGTCCGTTGAGGCCTGCCCAAAGGCAGCAACCCTTAAAGGTATTCCGGTCAGTGACCTGAAACACTCGAAAACTGTCTATGGACGCCGAAAGGGACTATTTTGAATAAATAAACACTGATTTAATATTACAAAGCTCCTGCTGTTTGTATTTTAAATTAGTGTTGTTTTTTTTCGAACGCACCTTGTATTTTGAATGTGTTAAATAAAAGTGCAAGTAGAACTATTTCTTTTCTCTTTTTTTTCCACTTTTGACACTCTGAAGAATTGCTGTTTATGAGTTTATCTTTTTTTTATGAAATAAAAGCTGTTCAATAAATATTATTCAACCATTTGTTAATGTAGATTATTATTTATATATTAATATTTTTTATATTTATTGTTAATGTCAGATTTCATTAACAAGAACTGTTCCCTCTCTCATATCGTCATGCTATGCTGTTAACAGTATTATGCTCTGTGAATAGCTGTTAACAGTATTATGCTCTGTTAGTAGCATAACTCCCACGCCAGTTCTGCTACTGGTTCGCAATCGGCGATTAGGATATTCTTCCTACATTCTTTTTCTGTTCGTACTACTTTACACCTTAATATACGTTTAAAAATAAATTACTATCTTAAAACGTAACCTGCGACTTCTTAACTTATTGCCGAAGCCTCCCCTACAAACATTTATGTACCAATTTATATTTTTTTAAATTTATTATTTATATTCTTCAATTACAGTTGATTTATGATTATATATTTGATGAATTAAAGTAATAAAAACAAAGCTATATGCTAAAAGAATCATGACATTAAATCATATTATTTATGTTGATATGATTATGAAATATTAAGCTAAGAAATATTATTCTCTTTAACTTTTTTTTAGGAAATTAAAACTATTCACTAACTATTATTCCTACATTTAATAACGATTATTATTAATATATTGCTATATTAATAAAAATTAAATTTAATTATTTATTATTTTTTAATTAATTTTCAGAATCTATTAAAATTTGTTAATTTTATTGGGCATTAAATTATAAACAAAATTACGGATTTTAGGAAAATGAAATGAACCTATTTTATATATATTTACTTATATATTTATTTATTTTTTATTTATAAATTTATACTTATTTCTTTGATTGACATTGATTAAAAAATATTATAAATATTGAATTGATTTTTGGGCATGAGTTGATTTTATCTTTTCATTTACTCATATTTGTGCCTCTTAAATAATTAAAGATTAAAAGAAATTAATTATTTTATCAATATTTATTTATAAAATATTTGCTAATATTTATTATTAATTTATATTGAATTATTTATTTAAAGAAAAATTAAATTAATATATGAGCCTGAGCTACATTTTTTCTCGACTCTTCTTGGAATCCAATTTCGCTTACACTAAAAAGAAAAACTCTTTATTTGTACAGCAGCTTCTCATAAAATTTGGTATAAATATTGAAAATCTTTTAGCTCTCAGCCAAGCCATCAATTTTCACGCAATTTTGTTCATCTCAAGCTTGCATGATTTTTTTTTTATTATTATTAAATAATTTCCTGTTCAAAGTCTAATGCCAACTGCAGCAAGTGCGCGCACTCGATAGACAGAGGTATTTTTTAATAAAATATAATCATTTTTAAAAGGTCCTTCCGCTTCAGCTATAAAATATCAGAGCGCAACATATTTTCCGCCTTTTTTACAGCTTTTGACTTTTGCCGGCTCGTGCTGTATATATGTGTATAAATATCTATATATATTTATATATATGTATTTTTTATGTATGTATACATTTGTGCTGGCAGCTTGAGCTTGGTCGTGTCGCAGCTTGGCACAATTACAGCAATTTATGCGAATTATGTGCGAGACACGTCAGAGCACATAAAATGGAGCCAATGCGGGCAGAGAACGTTGCCAGCAACTCGCTCCACTCGGACAATTTGCAACTGCATGTTAATTTGATTTAGACGCATTGCTGAGTGAACCTTTTCTTTGTGGCTAAGCGACAGCTGCTCATTAAATTTAATTTGGTGACGCAGCGAGAGGAGTCGCAAAAGAGCTGAGGGAGCTCCAGTGTAGGAGTGTGTGTGGGTGTGGGTGTCTATGTGTGTGTGCGTGTGTGTGTGTGTATGTTCAGAACAATTTATAAACAAAAGGCAGCGCCGCACAAGCGCCATAAATTGGTCGCTGATATTTCACACATGCTGGCCACATTAGAGGCTGCTTTCATACATCTCAATACATGAGTATATATATATACATATATTTATATGTGTGTATATATGTATGTGCCTGCGTTTATTTCAATTCAGTCGAGCAGCGCTTATAAAATGCTTAATTTACCAGCTCAGGCCCGAAACACCCTTTTTTTCGGTTTTATTTTTTGCTGGTACTTAAGTGCGACAAAGACCCCTTTTGACCCAAACAACTCATGAGAGTCATAAACCAAATATGCACACGCTATAGCCTGTACCCTATACCCTATACTCTTTACCCTAGCCTAACTCATATATAACTCATTTATATATATTTTAAACTCATATATATTTCAGCCTGACAATCATTCCTACTTAAATTATTTACAGGGTATCTGCTCGCACTACTAACTTATTTATGTTCAACACACAGCTTAGTTATCAATTTAATTCATATATATTTAAGCTTTGCAATCATTGCTTACTAAATTATTTACAGGGTATCTGCTCGCACTACTCAATGCTACTGCATAAATACACAAACATATGCGTTTGCTCTGCTGCTCATTGTTGTTGTCGATCAAGTTTATTGTTTGTGGATTTTTATGATATTTTATTGCATTGCAAATGGGCTTTACGTGTGTGTGTGTGTGTGTGTGTGCGGGCGTGGGCGTGGCTAGTTGCTACTTCTGCTTTCCATATTCATTTGTGCCAGAAATTTATGTAGCATTTCTTGTCTAACTGATTGACTTGATTGAGTTTAAATTGACGTGATTTTACGATGTAATTGTAAATATTTTGCTAAGCAAAATAATAATTTCATCTTACAAAATATTTGTGTATATTTTCGTATTTCGAAGCGCTCTATGCATGAGTGCATTTAGTACACATTTGTTATGTGTTTACCAAATGCCTGCTGATAATAGCCAATTTCGAAAGGTTTTCAGCTTTTCAAATTACGAATATTTTTTGCAAGAAATAATTGAATAAATATATAAAAAAAATAACAATATTTATATTGTTAATCCTCAAAGCTCGAATTGAAGAAAAAAATATATAATAACATAATAATTTTTAATATATATTGTGCTTATAGTACTATGCTAGCAGTAGATGTGAATCTTAGGTCCCAGCGAGCTTCTCAGATTTTATTTTATTTAAATACTAAATATTAAAACAGTAGCTTCAATCAAATTTTAAATTATTTATATGTGACAATTGAATATATATATATTTTTTTTAAATTTCTTTTCATTTGCAATCTGTCTTATACTAAAGAATAAATAAATTTAATAACAATAACGAACAATAATTGAATGGCTTTAACTCCAATGAGCTCAATCCATATATTTACATATATATACATAAATATTTACATATATTTGCATATTCTCGTTCATTATTATCATAGACATGAGAAGCCCTCTCGCTCTCACTCACAATACTTTTTACATATGCCAAGGTTTACTAACTACTAGTTCAAAACTATGTGTCTAATGCAAACTCGCTTGAACTATACGATTTACCTAACTATTTTCATAAATTTCATAAGTGAGCAAACTTTGTTTTCTTATGCGTGTGTTGAGCTAAGTCATTTAAATGTCGTCTTAGCGCCCCATAACAATTTGCTTGAAGAAGTTTTCGCCCATGCACGCAGCTGACTTTAGTATAATCCAAATATGAATGCGCATTTTGGTCATTGGCCGGGGCATAAATTGAAAGCGGGAATAATAACATATATATTTATTTTTATTCGCATTGAACTTTTGGCAGCCAGACAAACAAAGCAGAAATGGAGCAGCAGCTGCACACATGCCGCATGCCGCATGCCACATGCCACATGCCACATTTAAGCCAATATATGTGAACTGGGCTTGCTCTGATGGCATTTCCTGCTCTATTTCCGGTCTGTGCGCCATTATTGTCAGGCCACGTCGGTCGGTGTCCATGACGCTTTGCTGTTGTGGTTATCTAAGCGTTTGTTTTCTTTGCTTTTTGCATTTCAATTTTTTCTCACTTTTTTGTACTCATTCATGACACAAGATGAGTATATTGGTTTTGTGGAAAGCTCGTGACTAAATAAATTATTTCGCCACTATTGGGGCTAGAGACTTCAAATTTGGAATATATTTCCTTGAATACCTTAAACTGGAGAGTTTTTATTATAAAAAAATTATTTAAAAAAAAAAAAAACAATAAATAAAAAGAGTAAATAAATAAACCAATAAATAAATATATTCATGAATTAAAAATAAATAAATAATAATTATTAATAATAATTAATTCATAAAGAAGTAAGTAAATAAATAATGTAAAATACATTAATAAAAAAAATTTAAATAAAAAATAAATAAACTAATAAAAAATTAATTAATAAATAAAAAATAAATAAATACAAACATTATATAAATACATAATTAAATAAATAAATAAATAAATAAATAAATAAACCATTATTAAAGTAAAAAAGTAAATTAATTAATAAATAAATAAATAAATGTTCTCAGCGCGTTAAGTGAAACTGAATGGGCAAATGAATAAATTGGAGTGCGCCCATCAGACTCATTTGCTTAATATTCAAGCGAGCATAACTTGAATTAAATGAGAGCAAATCAGTGTAGGGTAAAAATCGCGTTAAAAATGCATTCGAAAGCCAGGCTGGAGAACAAAATTAGCACTCTTCGGCCTCTCAGCATCGGCCTGAGGCAATTCAACTGTCTACGGCTTTGCCATACTTTTCATTCGTATATTATAAGAGACATATGCTATACTCAATGCATTCAATATGACGTAAGACATGAGTTAAGGCAAACAGATCTCTAATATATGCGCCTAGAATAATAAAGTCAATTAACTGCAGTCTCTCTCTCCTGCGTTCTTTACCAAATGAGATTCAGTTTCTTATGAACCCCGACGCGTATTATGCAGTCGATAGCACCCGACTGCAATTGTCGAACTTATTTTTTTGCTACCATTTCAAAGCCATGTCTTCAGCTTGTCTTTTATGAAGGCGCCGCAGCATTGTGACAATGTTTAGTTCTTCCCTTCTCCATCTCTCTCGCTCTCTAGTTCTCCCTCTCTCTCTCTTAGTCTCTTTGCTATTTTTATTCCCGTCTCGGCATGTTTCACTCTTGGCAGCACAGTTATGGGCTTTTTATTATGATTTTGTTGATTTCGCTTCTATTTTTTTGGGGAGATGGCATATCAATGGCCTCTGCACGAACACGAAATACCTTGTGAAGATGTAAGTCTGTTTCTTTTTCTTCTTTTTTCTTTGCACTTTTCTATAAATGTTTTTCTTTATAAATTATAAAAATAAACATTTAATGAAAATCTTCAGTTCTTATTTGCATAATTTAACTTGTAGCTGCAGCAAGCCTGACAGCTTAGCTAATGGACTCGCTGGCAGGCCATTAAGGAAACCAGATTTCAACATCTTGTGAGAGGTTTTTCAGAAAACTCTCTTAATGTGTGTGTGTGTGTGTGTGTGTGTGTGTGAGGGAAAGCATTTAAATGAGACGCATCATTGCACGAGCACTTTTGTTAACACTTCAGGCTAAAAGGCAACTTTAATTTGAATGTTGCTATGCGAACGTTTTTACTTTACTTTTTATTTTTTTTTTTTATGTTTTGCTGTTATGTTATTTACCTTTTGCGAATATATTCTGGGGTCGTTTGGTTCGTAACCATTTGGTTGACCTGCATTTGGTATGCGATGAGCTGAGCTCATTGAATTGTATCAATAAAAATCAACTTAGTTTAAATCAATTTGTTAGCCAAGTCGAACCTTTGCGTGCCAATTCCCAATTTGCCCATGCTCTGGCACTCGAGCACATATCTTAATTTTCTATGCCTTTTGTAGAGCACTAAAACTCTCTCACACACACACACACAAATAACATTATACAGTTGGGCGTTTGGGGGCGTTGGGCATGACAGCGGCAGCCTAAACGCAAAATAATATGCCTGGGGTGGGTCGATCTCAGTCAGCAAACTGCAAAAGTCAGCTTTAGTAAACATTTCCGTTTAATATTTGCTTTAACATTTTTGGAATAGACTCAACAACCGAAACAGGAAGGGAGAGAGAGAGAGAGAGAGAGTGTGTGTGTGAGGATTTGCTTTAGGTATTTTTTTTTTGCTTGGGTAAGGGTCGAGCATACTTAATCAGCAGGAGTCGAGGATGGAGTGGGACGGCAGCAGGAGTCGAGACAATAGAGGATACTATATCTTAGCTTTAGCAACAGGCATAAATTTACCTAATGGGAGTCGCACATGTGCTACTTCTTCGAACAGCCCTCGAACTCTATCCCAACATGTGCTTCACATTTATTTTCGTCTCAGACAATTTCAAAGTAATTATATTTTAAGAAATTGCCCAAAATGAGGCAAGAATGTTTTTCATTAAAAATTGTTGCCAGATTTCTTATCGAATTTAATTAGATCTTAATGAACTTTGTATTGGAATGCTCTGACCCAGACTGTTAACTAATGTTGGAGAATAACAGTAAATATCTTCTATACAATGCGAATGCCTTGACGTGCTGCCTCTAACTCCAACTGAAAGCAAATAACAAGTTTTTCTAGTGAAGAGAAAGCAATTTTTATACATATATATTTTTTCTGTTGTTTGGTTGGAATTTCTATTTTCTTTTTATGAAAACGCGACACAACAAACCAACCAAGAGCATGGCTTTCATTTTAATTCCCAGCTGCAGGCTGTCTTTTTTATTATTTGTATATATGTATGTATGAATGTATGTATGTACATAGTAGAACAAATAAGAAGCTTGGACTATGCAAATAGTATGGAACACGAGTATAGCTCCTTGATATTATATTGTATTATGCTGTGCCATGAGCCGGCGATGTGACGTCCACTCTTAAAGTCTATTCATCCATTTCAGTTTGTCCATTTCTTTGGCTCTCTGACTGTGGCATGCATAACAAGATGTGATTTTATGCCAGACAAAAACAAATCAGCCAAAGGATGTAACACACACACACACACACACACACACTCAAACTTACAGAGTCATGTCCAGCAGAAAATCCAATATAAATTTCTATGTTTTTTCAAAATGCAAACAAAAACGTTAAAGATAGATGACAGAAAATATGTATGTACAGCTGTATTTATATAGCAACAACAATTGTCTAATGCTGTCAAATGTATTTTCTTTTCTTTACTTTCATTTTGTTGGCCCTTGGCTTAAAATATCATTTAAGAGACGAAGCCTTGGCTCGTTAATGTCCAATAAACTTGCTGTCAGAGCAGTTCATTCCGTAGAGCATAAGCTCACCTTATGCAGCGCCATAAGACATCCATTTCACAGCGTTTTGATTAGTTTGCTTCCAGCCTGGCCATCTCATTGGCTCAGATCACATTTTTGCCGCTTGTCCAATGCGTCACTGCGCTCAAGTCATCAACTTGTCAGTTTTTTTTTGTGTCTTGTTTTGTTGAGACAAACATATTGGAGAGGCGACCTAAGACAACGAGTATGACGTGACGACTCGGATGAGCGAGCCTAGGCGAGAGAGCTGAAAATCGTCGAGATGCGACTTGAGTCGACTCGACAGACATGCTAACTATGCCCATGAATCAAATCAAGTGCAACTCAATAAGTGTAACAAGTGCGAGCAGTCTGGCTGGCAAATGCAGACCAAACAATGAGTTACCCCAAGCAGAGTGCAAAGAGTTTTTAGATATGTTTTTGTACTATTTTCTCTGAACATGGAATTGCATGACTTTTCTTACTCTAAGCTTCAAATTTTTGTAATATTTTTAAAAGAATCTCTTTGAATTTTAGTAGAAATTGCGCTTGCGATTATGAATCTCTGTTAATATTCTATATTAATTTAATAATACAACAACAAAAAATAAGTAGATAAATAAAAATAAATTAAATAAAAATATAAAAAATAAGGAAAATGATAAAATAAAAGAAATAACTAAAATAAAATTAATAAATAGGTAAAAACAAAAATTTAAAAATTTTAAACAATAAATCAGAATAAAAGAAATTTATATTTTATTATATAAATAGAAATTTGTTTTACTTTTATTTATTTAAAAAAAAAAAAATAAAATATTATATAAAAATAATATATTATAAAAGTAAAATGTTATTATTAATATATATTTTTTATTAGATAAATATAAATTTGTTTTACATGTAATTATTAAAAAATAAATAAAAATAAAAATAAAAAAATTAAATTATATAAAAACAATATATTATAAAAAAATTAAAATAAAATTATATTACAAAAAATTAAAAATATTTTCAGCTAAATTTGGTATTATTATTATGTTTCAACTTCTAACGAAAAATATTTATTAAAATAAAAAAATGTAAATGATAAGTTATAGATTGAACAATTATCTTTTCAGATATGTATATACTATAATATAATATCTGTATATTTAACATAGCTAAGAGAAATTATAAATTAGCAAAAAAAAACACCAAATATGACGTTATATTAAGATTCGGTTTTCAGCACTAGGGCAACTCTATTTATATATATGTATATATAAATGAAAAATATCAAATATTAAAATTTTTGAGTTATTTTAATTATCGTTAATTCGAATTTGTGATTTAATTATAAAACAAGTTGATATATAATAATATATATTAAAATTATAATAGTTTTATGTTAATTTCTTATTTTTATTTACAAAAAATTGTTGTTTGCAATATTAAGAAATATATCTTATAAAAATATATAATTTATTCTAATTTTTGTATATATATTTACATCAGTTATATATATCAATCATATCAGTTCAATGTTCAACTTTTATGGAATAAGTTTTTATATGCAATTTCTCACACTGAGAAATACTGCAGAGATGACGCATAATTTGATAATCTAAATAAACTAACATCTTATATCACTGCATATGCCTTTTTCCCTCTCACTCTCCAACATTTAACTCGCCCAATATGCACTTTACCCTTTATATTTATTTGCAAAGACTTGCGAGTATTAAAAGCAACAATAGCAAGCTATATATTGGCAAGCATAAAATATGCTCTTATCTTAGATCTCAACCTCATTTCATGAAATATATGATACGGCAACATGTATACTTAAAAAAAAATAAGATTGAAAAAGTAAGGCAATTCAATTTAAGTTTGCCTGTTAGCAGGCGCAACAAGAGACCGAAAGAAAAGCAATGCAGACAGCATCTTTAAGGACGCAATAAAACTGAAAGTTGGAGTAATTGCCATCAGACTTTGGCGTTGGCGTTAGCTTTACGAGTATACAAAAAAAAATCAAAAGAAACGCCATAACTCGACAGATAGTCAGCCCAAGTGCCAGCTAAGCCAATGAGGCACAGAATGCAAATAAATTAACCATTATGCCAGAGCATTTGTTTTTACAGCGCAGACGCTGCGAAATGCTGCTGTAGTTTATGCAAATTGTTGCGTCTGATGATGTGCGATATGTTATGGCAATATGTGAGGCGCGCACAGAAAGAGAGAAGGAGAGAGTGAGAATGTGAGATGGATTTGCCAAATGAGCAAATGTCATACACAATGGCAATTAACCCCATTCGCTGGCTTTGTTTAATGTTATTTTGATGATGGCTTCATCGCGTCCACAGGCCGCATGCTGCATGCTGCCTGCTGCCTGCTGCCAGTTAGCAGCTGCCAGCTGGCCCTAATAAGTATGCAACACACAAGCAGCACACACAATTTACACTGCAAATTAATGGGCGGCAATAAGTGCCAGGCAATTGGGGCCAACAAGCAGTTGCTCGATGCTCGTTGCTCGTTGCTCTCGTGCCAGCAGCTGCTTGACTTTGTATGCAAGGCAGGCAATAATTTTTTGGTTTATCTAAAAACTGCATGCGATTAGCTAATTTTGGCAGCTGATTTAGAATTTGACCTGCGCACATATATTTTTAGTTATTTCTTATATTGTTCTTAAAATTACAATGAATTCTTAAATTTTCAATGATTTATTACATATTTATACGTATATTCATATAAAATCGAGTATATGTATATATTTGTATATATTTTTATATATTACCTTAAAACTGCATACTGCAGATATATTTAAAAAGTTAGCTTGGCATTTTTTTATTTAAATATTTTTACATTTTATTCCATATTAAAGTTCTGGTTGTAGTTAATTATTTATTTTGTTTTTTTTACATATACATATTTTTAGGTATTTACTATTGTTGTTCCAATGAGAATGAATTATTGCGTTTATTTAGTTTTTGTACATTTATAAATTTATTAATCTATTTATCTCAAAGCTGCATGCAATTGGATAAATTGTAGGAGATAGTTTAGGATTTTGGTCTACAAATATTTTTACATTTTTTTATATTAAATTTATAATTCGATTTAATAATTTATTTTATTTGTTTACGCATAAACGTATTTTTACCTGTTTACCTATTTAAATGTAAAATATTAAAGAAATAAATTTATTTATTTTTCTAAGTGTTAAATATTTATAAATAAATATTTACTTAAGTGTTAAATATTATAAATATTTATTTAATTTATAACTAATAATAATTTTTACATACAGATAAATAATTTGTTTTATAAAGAAATATATTTAAATATTTAAGTTTTAAATATTAATAAATAAATAAATATGTATTTAAGTATTAAATATTAAATTAGATATTAAATTATTATTTATTATGTTAAATATTAATAATTCTAAATTATTTGTTTAAGTCTTAAGCATTTATAAATAAATACCTATCTAAGCGTTCAATATTCATATTTTTTTTTATAAACAAATATAAATATTTAACTTTTAATTATTAATAAATAAAGATTGAAATTTTAAATAGGTTAATTAGGTAAATAAATATTTATCTGAGTATTAAATATTACAAAAAAAAAAAAAATTATTTATTATGTTAAATATTAATAATTCTAAATTGTATGCACACTTATGTGAAATTTCCAATTACAAATTGCTTTAGATGTTTTCATATAAATGTGCATAATAAACCATTTATTTAAATGTTCACATCGATGTTCCAATCAGAAGTGAATTGCTTGTTCTCACATAATTACTTCCATTAGAAGCTAAATGTGCATGTTCTCCTATTGATTTTGCAATTAAAATCAAGCTTTGCGTGTTTTCATAACAAAATGCCAGTTAGAATTATGTTTAACATATTGTTATACTGAAATTGCCATTAGCATTATTTTGTGCATATTTTCATAAATGTTTTTTTGATTTTTATATTTGATATTTTATTTTGCATTTATATTTATTGATATTTTATTGAAATTCAAATTAGAATTGCCTCTTACATAATATTCATATTAAAGTTTATTTAGAATTATTTTCAACATATTTATTTTTTAATATTATTAACAATTTAGAAGTGAATTTACATATATTCGTGTTAAAGATTATAATTTCTTATTATTTTTTTTTCTATTTTATTATATTCTTATATTTATTTATTTTTTTTTTTTTTTTTTTTTAATATATTTTTGACTTTATTAATTAAAATTTGAATTACAATTAATTTTTACATATATTAAAGTTTCACTGAGAATTAAATCTAGTTCGTTTCGCTCCATCTCGCTCACACACTTTGTCTACCTACATCAGTGACTATATATCTGTATATAGATATAACCATATCCACATGAGTTGTCAAATTTATCGCTCCGGGCCCATTATGGCACCAACAACTGTTGCCCCTATAAATTTGTTAGTAAATTTATCACAGCGTCGCAGTCTTTTATGCCGCCTCAGTCGACGCTAACGTCGACGCCGACGCCGACGCCGCATGGTGCTCATTACTTTTCAGCAGGCGCTCGCCTTGCCTCATTTTTTCTCATGGCGCCCCCGGGCAATTTCCTTTTTTGTGTGAAACATATACGAATTTAATGAAAATAAGCAAGAGAGAACGAAGGATAACACAAAAAAAAAAAGCACATTTTGTGTTAAATATTTTACATGTTGTTTTGTTCTTCGTCCGCAACTTTGATTTGAAAACTCGTCTTGGCCTGAATTCAAATTGTCAACAGCATCTCCGTTCGTGCTCGGCCCAATTGTGTCTGGGGGCCTGTGTGTGTGTGTGAGTGAGAGTGTGTGTGTGTGTGGGAAGGCAAGTCTTGCAACATCTTTCTTTTAGCTTTTTTTTTTTTGTTCACTTGACATGGCTGTCAGTCAGTCAGCTGTTTTCGAGGCTTGTGTTTCAAGTAACAAGTTTTTATGTGTTGGCCCGTTGGATTTGGTAGCATATAAAATCGTTTTTGCCTTGATTTCATGTTGAGACATTTACAAATTATGCCCTCCCAATGCCTCAGGCCTCAACATTGTTGTTGTTGTTGTTGCTGTTGTTCTCCGGTTGCTGCTCTTGACCCACTCAAAATCTATGGCCACAGTTACTCAGTTTTGGCCAAATGTCTGCATCGAGTTCACAGTTCAAATGTCGAGCCAGCAAATTGAGTGACAATGACGCGGTCAACTCTTAACCAGCAGACCCCAACAACAACAACAAAAATCTGCAAAATATCTCGATGCGGGTCAAATAGCCCAGAGGCGCTGCTTACCTAAAATCTCAAATTGTTTCAAATGATATGTGCGTATGTGTCCCTCGAGTGCAACTGAGTCGAGTCCCAAAAGCAAACTGCTTAACGACAATAAATTTAATTCTAACATAACATATTGCCCAACATTAGTTGGCTTTAAATCTGGCTTTAAATCTGCTGCTGCTGAATCAGAAGTGAATTCCCTCACTGCAGCTTTCGTCATTCAACTAGCATAATGCA
The DNA here is from genome assembly GCA_030914345.1 of Drosophila koepferae. NCBI lineage: Eukaryota > Metazoa > Arthropoda > Insecta > Diptera > Drosophilidae > Drosophila > Drosophila koepferae. The sequence goes on from JAUESR010000200.1 coordinate 84,386, forward strand.
CTTCAATCAAGCTGCGCTTATTATAAATTAATTCAGTTGCAGGCCAACCACTGAAACGCGGTTAGTTTACCTGGGCTAGGCTTAACATTGAGTGAGCTGCCTGCAGTTACCTGGAACTGCTTAAATGGCATTAAGAGCCATTTGCTATGCACAGCCCCAGCCACAGGCTTTGACTGTCTGAGCAGAGCAGAGATGAGTTTTTTTTTTTTATATATTTTTTTAAGTGCATTCTAATACTCTACTTTGTGGCTGTCTAGTTGATTTGATTGGCAGTTGAAATGACAGCTTAGTCGCAATTATGGCAAGTAAGAGCAGAGAGAGTTTTGCATAACTAATTAGCCTGGATTTCAACTGTAACTGAGTAGGTATTTACCTTGGAGTCTAGTTCCATTTGTGTGCGGCTTTTCTCGCTCGTTTTTTTTTAAATAAAACACTCACAAAATTCTCATTCTGTTTCTTCTCTTCGCTTTAACTTTTGCAACTGAATCAGCATCGCAGCTCATCGATTGAAGATGATTCTTGAATAGCTCTTAAATAACTATTTTTATTCTTGATGGCCAGTCTCACTTATCCATCCATATGCCCAACACTGCTTTATCTACCTTTCCGGCTGTTTTCTAGCTATTTTTAGCTGTCGTTAGCTCATTTTCTTTTTTATCTCACCAACTACCTTTCTACCTTCTTTCTAACCTTCTTATCCTACTTTCTAATCATATTTTTATCTCTTAATCATATTCTGTTCATTGGTTGAATAAGAGTTATTCATCCATCCATATGCCCATTAATCTAATATATACCTTCTTGGCTATTTTCTAGCCGTTTTTAGCAGTTTTTAGCAATTTTTCTGTTTTGTCTCACCAACTACCTTTCTACCTTCTTTCTAACCTTCTTATCCTACTTTCTAATCATATTTCTATCTCTTAATCATGTTCTGTTCATTGGTTGATGACCAGTCTTATTTATCCATCCATTTGCCCTTTAATGATCAATCTACATTTCTGTCTATTTTCTAGCCGTTTTTAGCCGTTTTTAGCTGTTTTAAGCCGTTTTCAGGCGTTTTCAGCCGTTTTTAGCTATTTTTCTGGATTGTCTGTATTTTCTTTTATTTATTTTTTTCTTTTATTTATTTGATTTACTTACGCTACAACAAAAACAAAGTAAATTCCAATCTTGACAATCTGCTTTAATTAAATTGAATTGAAAATCTTCAAATAAATTAAATTTGCTTGAACAAATCCGAAAATACAAATTTATGTATTGAATCATTGCAGTCTCACAGCTCAGCTGAAATTTAATCTTTAAATATTTGTCAGATATCGAAAAAGAGATATAGGCATCACGCTAGTTCACGCGGCCTATGCACTTAAAGCCTCCTCTAATCCGCCAACAGTGTGTAAGGAAATCACTTGCTTTCTGAGCAGAGATCCCTCTAATACTCTAACTTGTTTATTATTATTTCATTGCTATGCAGCAATGTCAGGGGGCGTAAAGGGGGTGTCAACGAGGGCGCGTTAAGGCATCAGCAGAAATATCAAAGCAAGCTAATGTATTATGTAGAAGACGCTGTAGACGCTGCCTGTAAACGTGAACTTTAAATAAACAAACACACACACACTCACATTAATATATATTTATAGAATATTCATGCGGTTTGGCTTTAAGTGGAACGACAAAAATTCATAGTTTATATTAAATTGTCTTTTGGGCCAACGGCATTTAAAATGTACGCGTCTGGCAATCCGCAAACAGCAGCAGCAGCAGCAGCTGAAAGAACACGCACTCCCACTCCCACTCCCTCTCTCTCTCCCTATTTCTCCCTGTGTATTTATTTGACTTGTTTAATAATTCAACGAGCATGTACAATGTGAGCCGGAGCGATTCTTTTTAAATGACAAGCGCTTTATATGCCATGATATGGAGCTCACAATTATGGATTCCATTTTATCCGAATCAAAAATAATACAAAACAAAAAATTGCGCATAAAAAGTGCAGTTAAAACAAAAGTAAAAAAAACTATAAAAAAAAATAAAGAAATATATATTTAAAAAATGTATATAAAAGAACGCGTAAAGCTTGTAATGTCGCTGAGGCCAGTCGTGTTAATCAAATAAATGATGCCACAGCCTGTCACATAACGATGACAATTTTTCATACACACAAATGAGAGCAGCAGAGAAAAAAGCAAAAAGAAAAAGCAAAAAAGAAAACCTTTATGTGGGCACAATTAAAAGTTCGACCAACGTTGTTGTTGCACATTGATTTATATAGAATATATATATATGTAAAATATATTTGTATGCATTTCCTTTTATAGAATTGAAATTCTCACAATTTGTCATGACAGCGTTGCGTTGTTTTAGCCATGTTCCAATGAAATTAATTATACACTTATCTGCGCTGGCATTCATTGCAAAATCTCATTGTCTTTCTCGGACCAGCGTTTTCTCTGTCGGCTTATGTAAAACAATGCAAATAACGTCACGGTTGATATTTTGATTATGAGACGTAAGCACGCAGAACTCAACCAACGCAAGTCCACACAGCCAGAGAGAGAGAGAGAGAGAGAGGGTGAGCGAGTGAGCGCGATAGAGTCACAATCGTCCTACACACTTATATAAACTTTCACCTGATGCCTTACCTAAGCTATGCGTAATTATAGCACAGACGCACGAGCGCACCGCCTGGACCACAGCAGCCTCTGCACGTGTCCAGCTGGGGAGGGGTGGGGCTTGACTGTGGAGACAGCTGACAAACTGGCAGCTGCTGTTGCTGCTGCTAATGTAGTAGATAATGGCAAGGTGTGGACAAGTAATACATGTGGCGTGGCATAATGCAAGTGCGTCTAATTGTGGCACGCTATCTGACTAATCTACGAGCGTAGCAGGGAGTCCCTAGAGCACACTTAAAGAAATTTCATTGCAATTCGCAAGCTTTAATGTGAAATTAATTACATTTCGTAGCTAACTGATGTGTGCAATGTGCTGAGAGAGAGAGAGAGAGGGAATGAGATAAAAGAGCTGGTCCCTTGGTTCATGTCTAGAGCGTGTCAATTTGTTTGCCGCAAGCCTCAATGCCACCTGGACATGAGGCGAACTGATTAGTCAGTGCCTAACAACCCTTTTCAGGTCTGCTGCCGAGACGACAGCCTGTCAAACATGTTCTGCCTGCGCCTGGCTAAGTCCCAAGCAGAATCGAAATCTCAGCTCTAAGCATATGCAAAATAGATACACACACACACATAGGCAAAGTGCTGCTGCTGTGTGGTTGAAGTAGCTTAAGTGCTTGGGCTGGGTTGTAGCTGCTTTTTTTTTTGAGCAAACGATTTTAATGAATTCAGATAACATGCCCGACTACTTAAGGCGGCCTACCGTTGGCTCAAGCAGTGGGTGTGGCAGCCGATTCAATTTTCACCTGAATCAATGGGCGTGGCATGATTATCAATCAAGTGCCAATCGTAAAAAAGTGCCAATAAAAGCAAATAAGCTAATTAACATAGCAAGCTGAGAGTGCGATTAACATTAGTACTCAACATAACATAGCACTGTTACGCGATGCATTGCTAACAGTGCTCTGTAGCTAACAGCGCCTTATCTAACAGCGCTCTGTTTCTCTCTGACTCCGAATTTGAGGCCGCTCTCTGTTGCTCTCTTGCCTTCCAGCTGCTGGAAAAAGCCGCCAAAACATCAGCTGCTTTCGTTAGCTTCTACATTATTATTATTATTTTAATTTTTTTTTTTGCATTGGCCCCACTTGGCTTGACCAACAATAAAAAATGTAGCGGCTTCACTTTGGCATTTTAATTGAATTTTATTTATGTTTTCCTACTCGAAATTAATATGAACATTAAGGCTAAGCCAAAGCGATTTTGGCTATAAATTTGCCAATTCCCTTACCCGCTCTTCACACACACACTTTTGCCGGCAAGTGGTGCGTGTCCAAATCGCATATCAACATCTGACTTGGGCGAGGTTTTCTATTTAGCAAAAGTCAAGCATTAAATATATATATAAATATAAAAACGGCAATTCAGCGATAAATCAATTTCTGTCAAAACGTTTTTACTATCGTGTATCCTTTGACACATTTACTTAATGCTCACCCAAAATAAATAAAATAAAAGAAATGGAATACATCTCGCATACGTTAATGGCATACACGGCGTATGCGCAATTAAAATATATTTTTGCGCGTGTATCGCATCGCGCACATTTATTGTTCCACTCCGTCCATAAGTGATTGGACAATTTTATTTATCTGACAATTTCAATATGTTCTCAATTTTTTTTCTACTTGTTTTGCTTTTGCGGCATTTTCATGTCTGTCTTAGCGACGCATAAATCTTAGCTTGACTAGCAAAAACTTGTGAACAAATATATTTCAAGACCTCTTTACATTAAATACGCTGTCTTGATTTAATTTGCCAAGATGGCAGAGCAGGCAAATTGAGCATATCAGTTTGTATATGCAAATAAGAGAAAAGGGAAATTCATAAAAATAAGTATTATTTAATAATATTAAATTATTATGTTTATTTTATAGGCATTTTTAAATAGGAATATAACAAATAAATTAATAATTTAAGTACAAGAAAATAATAAAAGTAATCATATATTTTAATTTTAATTTTAATATTTATTATTATTATTTATTATACGAATATTTAAGAAATTCTAGTAAAAAATAAATAAATAAATAATTTCAATAAAATAATAATAATGAAAAATCTAATGAAATTTTTAATTATCTTATAAACAAGGTTAATTAAAGTAATTTATTTCTCATGAAAATAGAATGTTTAAAAATCCAAACCAAATTAAAATAAATTAAAACAATTGAATAAAATGTAGAATTGTCTTAACTACAAGGTAAATGAAAGCAATTTATTTTCTTAGAAAATAGATTGTGTAAAAAACCCAAACGGAAATATAATAGAATTCAGAATTGCTTTATAAACAGGGTATTTGTTCGTTTTTATTGATTAACTAGACTTTTATTTGTTTCAGTTTTCATTATTCAGCACGCCTTGATTTATGGTCATATACTCAAGCATTTGGCATATATGCCTGACTTTACTTCATTTCACTAAATTAAGCTTTGTTTTTCAAGGTCTTCAGCTACGTCCATTTGTTCTTTACCTTTCCAATTGGTCACACTTAAAGTGCGAGTATGAAAATTGCCATGAATTCATTAGACGGCTAAAGCCTTTCCCTCTCACAGGAGCTAGACAAAGTTTTGTTTTTTAGTAATTTGTTTTGTTTGCCATTTGCTATTTCCGCTGTGGAGGCTTAACCATACTGAATAGTATATATCTAAGTATTGGGTTTGCCTTCGGTTGGGCTTTAAAAACGATGGTGGCTGAGGCAACAATTGCGTTGCGACTCGACTCGACTCGACTCATATATATATATATATATTGGTGCCGTTAAATGCTTCCAGGCTGGGAGTACATTGTTTTTCCATTTGTGCGGCTCGTTTTAATTGCAAACCATGCAAAATGGGCCACGTTTATTGCGGACAACTGTTGTTGGCACAGTGATGAGGGGGCGTTGAGGGGAGGAGGGGTGTGGGGCGCTGGCTTAGCTAGACTAAGGTTGAGGTTTGATTATTGCTGATGTTGTTGTTGGCTGGCGCTCTTTGGCAGCGCAATATCTCTAATAATTTCGCATTTTGTGCGTGATATTAGCCAGCAATTTGTGGACTTTGCAAATTTGTATATATGTAGCTCTGGGGTTAAATATCAGCAGCCGATTCTGATCCCACTACTACTACTACTGCCATGCTGAACTATATATAAAACGTTTAAATTATAGCCTCTTCAGCTTTAGCCCTGCCCTTAAAGCTAAACTTGAATGGCCAACTCGCAGCGCGACAGTCGGCGAAAGTAATGAAAACTTATATTTGATGGCGTGAAAAGCGTTTTATAGGCCGTCGTTAAAAAGGGAGTTGCCCGCTCGTAATTTGTAATTTCATTTAGTGCGTAAATGAATTTTATTTGTTATTTGCCATGAAGCCGCATGACGATGGGCCTAAATAAACCACAATGCTGACCCTTTTATGTTGCGACCTTGACAACAGCTAAAGAGGTTGACTTCAGTGGAAATTCCACTTTTCAAACAGTTTTCCATTGAAAAGTTTTACGACTTTCAATGTGAGTTTAATTATGTTTTTTTTTTTTAATTTACAAATTTCAAATTTAATATAAATAAAAAAATAATATATATATGACTATAACTGTGAAGTGCTATCTAATAGACTTGTAAATCCATTTAGTGTGTACATAAAGCAATTACCAAAGTGAAGCAAATAAATTTTGGCCAAGTGCCAGACTCAGACGACTCTCTCTATCTCTCTCTCTCTCTCTCGCTCTCCTCTCTCTATCTTGTTGACCAACTTCACCTACATTTGTATGAATGTCACGCAAATGCTGTTTGTTTATTTTACTGGACAGCTGGACGGAGTCATGAGTAAATGAATTCAGCTCATGTTGATTTAGGCAAATTGAAAAGAAAATGCACACTCTAATTGCCTTGAGGAAGAGAGAGAGAGAGAGTGAGAGAGATAGAGTATATGCATATGTTAGCTATTTGCATAGCTTAAAGCACTTGCCTCAATTGGATTAGATCAACATGATTTGCTCTCAGCACTTCACTTAAATTGTGTCGTCCTGATTCAGGTCTCGCTTTGATTTATAGCCAACGACTTGGCTGCGTTTCAAGGCTGGCGCGCAAAGTTTGGCTGCAAGTTGAGTGGGGCGCCAACTGGGCGTGGCTGACTTTGCCTGGCCCCCTTGGACACAATAGTCTGGGCCGTGTCTTCTAAAAGCGTCGTTTATCTAATGCTAACTACTCCTTTGGGTGTCTGCCTTGAGTTAGTGTCTGCCCTTAACGCCTAATTCAAATGCCGCCAAGAATTCGGGCCACACCCAAAATGCGAAATGCCGATGCGGGGACGACGCGTCGCATAAAAAATTCATTCATAAACTGAGCTTATCTTTATCATTTGCGTGTTCATTGCGCTGCCAGCGACGAGCGCCATGAAATTTAAGCTAATGGTTCCTTTTTTTTTTTTTTGTGGTCGATTTCGGAGATTTTTGCTTCTTTTTGCCCTTCAATTCTGTTCGCTCTTGCACGAAGTGAAATGAGTATATTGGTTTTGTGAAATGTCCGTATTGGTGAGCGTAAGTCGGTATATTCGCACCATTTAGCTGTTCGTTCAAGTACGTTTGTGTGTTCATATATGTATATGTCCGTCCATATGTCTATTCGTATGGCCGTCCGTGTGTTTGTCCGTCTGTCCGTTCGTCTTTTCTTCGTTATGTCCGTTCGTATGTCCGTCTGTGTGTCCATTCATTTGTCCATGCGAATATCCATTCATTTGTCCGTTTGTATGTCCATTCGTATGTCCATTCGTATGCCCGTTCGTAAGTCCGTCCGTCTATACGTTCGTCTATTCGTTCGTCATTTCGTCCATCTGTATGAATACTTCTTCGCTATCGAAGCTGGAAACTGAGATTCTGAATATATTATATTTATATCGTCCGTCTCCTAAAGACGTGGCGAATCGAGAATTAAGTTGCACGAAAAAAATTAAATGGGACAAAGATTTAAAACATTTTTTCTAAAAAATTAAATCTTTCTTTCTTTTTTTCAGGGACCGTAATGATTATTATTTTTATAAGAACATTTAATAATAATAATTATTTTTTGAGTTAATAGAAACAAATTTTTTTTAAATTATTTAAATTGATTTTTATAATAAAAACCAAAAATAATTAGTACAAATCAATTTTTATATAAAAATCAAATCATAACTTATTTTATTTTTATTATAAAAGTCAAAAATAAGAATTTTGCCTTGATTTTTATTATAATAAATAAATTATATTTCTTATTTCAGATATCTCAGAAACTTTGTCAACGTCTAGGTTTGTATACTCGTTATAACAGCTCAAAATCAAAAATATATGATGTATATATCTACATCCATAAAGGGAGCGCACCTAATCAAGCAAAACTCTTCTGCAGTCTTCGAGATTGAAGCTTAAAAATTAATTAAAATGTGTATTGCACTTACTGTTGAGAACGTCTATCTTTGATCCAAAAATAATTGCCAAAAAATAATAGCCTCTTCATTGGCTTGGCTGATTTAAATATACCCTGTAATTTGCTACATTTTTTTGAGAGGTCAGCGGAGGACTGAAGACTGGCGCCTTATTATGCCTACTAGGGTCATGGAAAATCAAAGATGACGACAAGCTTTGTTATATATGCAGCATTCTTGTTAATAGAGACTAAATATTTGTTGTGTAAACTGAATTTAACATTTGACAAATTGATAAACATTTTGTTGGCTACAGTTTTTTATTTAAAAATTGTATATTATATTTTTTTTAATTTTTTTTTATTATCTATTTTATATTTATTTATTTGATTTGATATTTATTTTTGATATTACAATTGATTTATTTTGAGCCCATTCCTCTAACTGGAATTTGGCACCAAACTGTTAACTGAATTTAACATTGACAAATTGGTAAACATTTTTTTGGTACTGTTTTTTTTTTTAAGTTTTTATTTTATTTTTTATATTTTATTTATTTAATTTTTTATTATATATTTATTTTATTTTAATTTTATTTTTTTTATTTTATTTTTAAAATTATCCAGATTTTAGCTATGAATAAGTATGTATGCTGCAGTCGGTAATATCTCAACTTAATATTCATACTGTTTTCTTTTCGCGATTTTACAAATTTGTGTAGCTTAAAGTTGCAAATGGTTTAATTCCTTTGGTTTAGCTTCGCTGCTCTTGCTGCTGCTGCTGTTGGCCTAATTAAATTAAAGGCACTCGCATTTATCCATTTGCCACTTGATTTTTAAATCTTTGAAGTAGCGCTAATTGCGTTTTATTGATTTTCGAATAGGGAAATACAATTAGCGCTGCATAGCTAGAGTATCTATTAGTCGTACAATCTGTTTACTATGCCACCCATGCCAACATGCACGGCCGATAGCAGATAGTTGGCCCAGAAAATTCGATGAATTTGCTGTCCTTTTGTGTTTGAAGTGAAAGCTTGTTGTCTATGTCTATTATTGAAATTTGGTTACAATTCATTTGGCTGACTTTCTGTGGCTTTCATATGCAAATCCGGACAAGATTTTTAGCTATTTACTGTTTATATTGCGTATCATTTTCTATGGTTTTCAATTTATCAGCTTTTGGCCCGAACCAAATTTGAAATTCAATTTAGTCATGCGTTTGATATGAGCCTCAAAATTGCTTATATACATATGTATATGTATATGGCTGGGCAGGCGCATGAATTGATTGAATTCTGCGGCCTATGTCGTGCCACAGAAAGGGAAGCATGCCACGCCTCTGATTGATTATTGCCAGCTTTACAGTCGAACCTTTCACAATACATTTTGTTAGCTGTGTGAGGAGCTTACCTGTCCAGTCTTGTTCGCCTGATTGATGGCCAGGGGTCAAACACGTGCCCTTTCAAGTACTTCAAGATCATTAAACGAACGCTCCAACAGTTCGTTAGTTTCCGATTTCAGTTTGACAACATGTCGCTGCTGTTAGCCAGGTTCACTGAACCGGCAACAAAAGTGACGGAAAATCTAACGAATTTTCCAGCCGTCAGAAAGTAAAAGTTGTCAGCCGAAAGCCAACCCGATCAGGTGGGTAATATGTGCCTGCCGTGGTCGCAGTCTGCCAAAGGCAAACGCAAGGGCAACGTCTGCGTTTGCTAATTAACCACAAAAAACTTGAGACCATATTTGATGCGAAGGGGCTTAAGCCCAGACAGCTGTGTCACAGGTGTGAAATACTTTCAAGGGGTGTGAAATAGTCTCCATTATGTGGCATTGGCCTTCGAAAGTGAATCCATTTGACTTTAACATCTGAAAGTTAAAACCTGTCTAAGCTTCTTAGTAGTAGCCAAAAATGGCTGACAAAAAGAGATTGATTATGGATATATGTGTATTATGTCTAAATTTCTTGATGTATGTATGTAAGAATTTGGTAATAAATGAATCTATGAAATTTAAGAAAGAGTTTAAAAATTTATTTATTTATGAACTAACGAATTAATAAATTTATTAAATAATGAATTTATACACTTGTAAATCTATAAATTTATGAATTTTTGAAATTATGAATTGATGAATTTATGAATTTATGAATTTATGAATTTATGAATTTATGAATTTATGAATTTATGAATTTATGAATTTATGAATTTATGAATTTATGAATTTATGAATTTATGAACTTATGAATTTATGAATTTATGAATTTATGAATTTATGAATTTATGAATTTATGAATTGATGAATTAATGAATTGACGAGTTTCGAAAACATTAATTTATAAATTTAATTATTATTAATTTAAAATATTGATTGAATTGATGAATCTATGAAATGCTGAATCTAGGAATTTATGAACCAATGAATTTATGAATTTTATAATTATTAGCAATAGATGAAATGATGAATTTTATTGAAATATGAATTTAGAAATTTATGAACCTACGAAGTTGTGAATTGATAAATCTATGAATCAACGACTCTATGAATCCATGAATTTATGAATTTACTAGGCTATGGATTTATGAATTGAATCTGTGAGTCTATGAATCTATGAATCTATTAATATATAAATTTATGAATCTATTCTCTCTCTCTCTCTCTCTCTCTCTCTCTATCTTTCTCTCTCTCTCTCTCTCTCTCTCTCTCTCTCTCTCTCTCTCTCTCTCTCTCTGTCTATCTCTCTCACTTCCTCAATTAATATCAGATTTAATAATAAATATTTTCCGCATTACAATCTTACTCACCTTAAAGCACTAGAAATTCTTATAGATGAACTATTTCAATTGAATGCCAATTGCACACTTCAGGGTCTTCATCAGCGAGTTGACAACAGTTGGAAATATGCAAGCATTTGGCTTAATTGTAACAGCCTGGCACTCAATAAAAAAAAATTGCACAAAAACTTGTTTGAGCGGAAATGAAATTGAAATTGAAAGCAATTCAGAAAGGCAGACGTGGGCCGGGACACGCCCACCTACGCATTTTCCATTTCAAATACAGAAGTAGAAGAAGAAGAGGAAGGCGTTATTTTTGCTCTTTTTATTGCGCATATTAAAATGTTTACACTTCAATGGCTGTCGAATAGGCAACAATGACTCGATTATGAGAACAGGGTCGCGTCACCAGGCAGCCTCCAAAAAGGTATATATACATATGTATATATATATCTGCCTGGCAACAGAGAGGTCTTACCATAATAATATATATATATAGAGAGAAATGCTTTGTTTTTCTTTTTGTCAGACGTTAAATTTGTTGTGAATTAGTATGAAAAAAAAAGTGTAAAAAAGTGTAAAAAAAAGACATGGAAAGCCACGTGCGAGCTTTTTGGCCCTTTGCGAAAGGTAGATCCAGGCACGTACGTGCTCTGCAGGATTTTGAAATGCTTACATGCCTAATTAGCAGCGTAATTCAAAACAAAAGGACAAAAAACAACAAAAAATGACAGTGAATCGTGTCAACTGGGAATCGAGTTACGTTGCAAATTGTTAAGGTGATTTTTGTGAAATATCTAATTGGAGTTCTTGGTTTGCATAGCAATTGTGTGTTGGCCATTAAATAAAGTGGGCTTAGCAATGGCTGCGCTGTCTGCCATTAAATTTAATTGTTTATCCATGAGCCAATAATTACAACAAATAATGTACACAGCTTTCAAATTGCGATGGAAGAACAACAATCGCAGCAGCAGCAGAGGCGGCAGGCGAAACGAAAATGTTGATGTTAATCGAAGTGTATATTGAAAACAATTAACTTCATCAGGGCCAGGCTGACGTGCTTTGTTGTTTGATGTCGAGCGCATAGCTTACTAATTAATCAAAACAATCAGCAACGCATTTTCGTGTCATGTGTGTGTTCACTGTACCAAAGTGCCCAAGAGGCCAAGGGACGACCTCGTCTGATCCGCCAACCACTTTCCCCAGTTGGCCTCAACTTCCTATCACCACCACCACCCGCCACCGCCCAACGTTCATCAGTTCAATGCGCCAGTGGCGCTGGTGGTGATGGCGGTGCCAGTGCCAGGACACTTAAGCTCTCACTATTTGCTGGCAGTCCATTTAAGGCTGGCAAATGGCGCAAAGTTCTAGACGTGCCAGCGAACAAAGATGACATATGAAAGACCGCAAAAAACTGAAAGAAAATAAAACATATATAGTTGATTGCTTAAGAGCTGTTCAGGCGCAGATGAAATTACATCTAATTAAAATCTTTTTCATTGAATTTTCTTAGCAACCAACTCGTATAGCTACCGAAAGTTCAAGCTCAAAGTGCAAAAGCCAGCTTGCAGCCAGCAAGCTTTAGGCATTCATTATGTTAAGCCACCAGGGCAGCTAAAGACTGCAATTAGAAATGTTTATGCTAATGAAACGGAATCTTGTTGGCATCATAATTTACAAGTTTTGCTTTTCACAGTCGAGGCATTATTGTACAAAGCATATTTGCTAATTAACCAGGTCAATGGGATTAGGCAATCGGCACGCTAATGCGGCATCTGATATCAGCAGCATTCAGTTATTGTCTCTTGAATAGAATTGAATAGCAGGCTTAAAGCTTTTCACGCTGTTGCCCTTCTCTCACTCTCTAACTTGTTTAGTGCTTTGGGCATATTTGCATTAAGCGATGTCTTGGCTTAAGAGATTTTTTGGTAACAAAAGGAAATTTAGTTTTAATAAAATGAGAACGGAATGATTACTCTTTATTTATGTAAATATATACATGCATATATCATATATATTTGTCGAGTAATTTAGTAATCTATAAAGAGAGAGAGCGAGAGAGAGAAAGAGAGTTTACAGTGTCAAGTAATCAAACTTTACTGATTAGCTAAGTAAGGCTTGAAAGCTTGGCCTTGTACACTCTCTCTCCCTCTCTCTCTTTCTTTCTATCTTTACTACTAAATTATATTTTTTTTATAATTTCTACTTTTATACATATTCAACTTTATATACTTGTAATATATATTAAAATACTATCTAGCTTTTTTTTACTTTTTATAATTCACTAAAAAAACTTAAAAATCACTTAATATGAACTTTTACAACGTGAGCTTTATGGACATATACAATATATGCACAGCTTAAAGACTTGCTATATTTTCTATGACAGATACAATCGATAGATGCTTAAAATAAGTTATCGTCAAATATATGTCAAGTTTATTTTAATTCGTATCAAATTCCATTCTAATTTTATACTTTAACAACTGCGATTTATGTTGAGTTTCCGGTGTACTGTCTAGCACAGTTTGCTTTTCGAGACTCGCAATATCTATACACCTTTCGTCTCGCTTCCCACACACACACAATCATAGCGAGCCTGTGAGAATGCTAAAAATAATCCTCTCGCTTGTACATAGAAGCACATGGGACATTCAGTAATAGCTCTCTCTCTCTCTCTCTCTCTTTCTATCGGTCTCTGTCTTTGTTTCCAGAAGTGAGAACCCGCTAGAACTGAGCAGCATGCAGCTAAGACGAGAATACACTCGGATAAGAGTTTTACAGCAACTCTATGCAAGCTTTCAGCCTCACTATAATATATGTAACTGCAAAGTAGAGGCAAATTGAAGAGAATTAGGTAACTTAGAAAACAGACTTTTCTATTAATTTCTAATATTATTGCGAGATGTCATAAGTACACATATTTATAGTTGTACTCAAATGTATGTTTATTTAAACCCACATTATATATCAATTTAGATATTACTATATTTATTTTTTTATTATTTTTTAATGTATATTTATATTTATTTATTTTTAATGTATATTTACTATTTATATTTATTATATTTAGACATTTATTTATATTTTCTTTATTATAAATAGTTTTATTTAAGTTAAGTTAAAAAGTTATTAGTATAAATAAATATTATTAGAACAAAACACACATATTTATTATGGATAAAAAAAATACAATAATAAAAAATATACATATTTATTATAAATAAATAAATTAATATAATATAAAGGAATACATATTTATTATTAATTATTTATATTAATTGATTATATTTATATTTCTTTATATATTAATTATATTAAATATTAATTTAAATATATTTTATATTACTATATTTATATTTATTTATTTGTACTTTATATTTTGTATTTATTTATTTTTTGTAATTAGATTTATTTAAACTGCAAATAATTTAACGTATAAATAAATCTAGTTTAAAAATCATATACACATTTATTTATATGAAAATCAATATAAATATATTTTTAAGTAGATTTAATTATTCATAAAACTACATTTTATTGCCACATTAATTATTATAATTACCTTTAGCTTTACTAATTTATAACTACATTTATTTATATTTCTAATTAATTTACGTTTATAGTTATTATAAATATTTACTTAGCTCAGTCAACGTTAAAATTAAAACGCTTATAATAAATCCAAATAAATAGCTTAGCATTAACAAAGAAAAACATTTGAATGCAAATTTAAATATGCATTTTTTTTAATATATAAATTTCATCATGGCAAATTTATGACAAAAAGAAAAAAAAATAACAACAAATTTTTCACAATCAAATTTAATCCTGAGCATAAAAAGTTTGCTGCCTTCCAGCAAATAAAAAAACTTCTTCAAAGGCTAATAACAGGATTAAATGAAACAAAAAATAAACTTTTTAATTTACTTTTCATGTCAAAAATGCAAAATTAAATTTATTTATTTTTATTTTTTGAATTTTTAATACTCTAATATCTATTACATAAATAAATGTATTTTAAATGAAATGATAAAAACTTTGTACTTACTTTTCATGTCAAAAATGCAAAATTAAATTTTTTTTATTTTTTGAGTTTTTATTACTGTAATATATGTTACATAAATAAATAATACTTTTCAGTATTATTTAAAGCAAATTTAAATATATATGCCTTTAATTTGCCTGTTTGTCTGAGATATTTTCTCAAGTATTTCTGTGTCTACTATACAACAAAAAGTTCTTGACCCTTGTCCATCAGAAAACGAAAATAAAACTGGCAAAATTTATGCCCAAAATTGATTGTCACTCAAAGCAATTTTGTCAATGCTGGCGGACAGTCAAAAATAATCCCATTAGATGGCGCTTACGGCTAGACTTGGGCAACGCAGCCATAAAGACAGGCATATAAACATATAGAGTCACATACTGGCTCATAAATTGCAATGCATTTAATGGAAGTTACGCGCCAGATTCCAAGCCACACTCACGCGTGCACACAAATTAATAAAGCAATATTGCGGCTTGTCGAGTTTTATTTAAGCTCTCAAATCGCTGCAGGTTTGTGCGTGTGTGTGCGCGTGTCTGTTGCAAGGTAAGCCAAAGAAATTTGATTTAAAAAATAACTCGACGGGAGATGCCTTTGAAAAAAGTTGTACCCGAATATTGAGATATACTATATGAGCACTCCACGCGCTGTCATGGCAGCTCAAGCAGCGCCTATAGCAACGACCACACACAAGGAACACCTAAGCATGCAGAGTTGTTTTCTTTTTCACCCCCTCTTCTTTCACTTGTTATATAATAAAAGAAAAGCTGCTTATGAGTGTGACTGTGTGTGTGTGCCTTGCATCTATTTGCGCTCAAGTATTTGCACATTGTACTTGATAGAAAATCAGCAGGTAGCTGCTGCTGCCTGCCCATATTGAGGTGTTTATCAAAGCAATTCAACCCTTTGATAAGCTGCTAAAAACTGAACAAAAAACGACATCGAAAATATATATATATATATATAAAATATAATATGTGTAGGTATATTTAGACAAATACCTGGGCTACCCACTGTGCAATTCCTGAGAAAGGCTTTAAGACAATTTCTTTTATGCAAACAACAAAAATTTACAACTAAACCGAAATAGTTTTAATTTATTTTTTGTTCTTTGCACTTGTGTTTTACAATTTGATTACAACATTGAGACGAGATATTTCGCTTAATTGGCATTATATTCATTTTTTTCTTGTGCATTGTGCTGCGGTTTGCATTTGCATGTGAAACACACTGCAAAAATATTATATCGTTTGACATTTTTTACAGCAGAAACGAAAACCAATTAAATGCATTCCAATGCGACAAATGAAAAAAACTTATAAAAAAGTTAAAACAAAAATAAAATAAAAATCGCAAACATTTCATTGTAATTTAGTGAACTTTCATGTAATGTTTACTTTTTAGCTGTCGCATGTTGCGGTCAACCACGAAACGCAGCAGCGTAAAAACTGTAAAATAAAGTATCTTTAAAGCTGCGTTCCATCAATTGCATTGTGCTGCTGGTCTGGTTCAGCGGTCATTAAATAGATAACCTCGACAACAACTGACAAACTTTTGTTTTGTCGATTGTTTAAATCGCATCGAAAGCGAATTTAGTTGAAATATACAGCTGCAAAAAACTCTTAGCTTACTTGGTTTATTGCATTTGATTGGGAATATTTCATTAAATGGCTTTTTATTTAAATATTTTTTTAATGATATTTTTTTATGTGCACTAAAGTATGAATAACTATTTGAAGGCATTAAGTGTTTTTTAATAGATAACGTTGGCAATATGAAAAGCTATATTTGTTAGTAATTTAAATGCAGCTAAATAACGGAAGTCATGGAAGCCTGCATGGAGCTAGACAAGATAGAAAAATGAATTGTAAATTAAACTTGACTTGATCGAGTCAGCACGTTCTTCTTATTTTGAAAAATATATTTGTATATATTTATAGTTTTATCTTTGTCTGTCTTCTAGTGCTAAGTCTGGAAGTTGGAGCACTACATATGTATATTTATACAAATAAAAAGTCTTTCTTTCTGAATATATTAAAATATTTATATAGTATATATATTTTTAATGACATCTACCACATTAAGTGACTTCGATTAATGTTTTTTTTTTTTTTTTTTTTTTTTATTATTTTTTTCTACCACAATAAGTGACTTCGATTTATGTTTTATTAATTTTTATTTATTTTTTATTAATTTTTTTATTTTTAATTTTTTTTATTACTTGCTTATATAAACTTTTTATTATACATCATTTTTTCTATGAATCTGTCCTATGAATCTGTCCTCTTAATACCTGCTGTCTACATAAATACGAGGATTACGAGGCCTTAAGATTTAAAATATAAGCTAAATACTTTAATTGTTGATTTTTAAATATATGTATTTATGTGTTATATACAAATATCATACCAACTTGTGTAAGTTTAATATCAGCTTAATACATATTTAATAATTTTTAATTTATTATTATTATTTATTATTTATTTATTATTTTTATTTTTTTAACTTTATTTTATTTATTATATTAAAATATTATACAAATTTGCATAAATTTAATAAACGACTAACATTTTGTTATTTTTATTATTATATTAATATTATTTTGTCTTTATTATTATTATTATTTTTTGATTTTTTGATTTTTTTTTTAACTTAACTTAAGGACTATGATAGCTCGCGAAATATAATATAAAATATACGTTAAGGCAAAGTCTTCATAGATTTTTGTATATATCCCATTTTCATCTACTCATTAAAACAACGAAAACAATCCAGAAATATTCACAAACGGAGAACATCTTCTACCAAACTCCTTCCATTTCTTGCACACTATTTTCTCTGCACTCTTTATAAAAAAAGAAAGAAAACTTGTTAAACTATCTGCTTCATTTCCTTCACTTCCTTTTAGCACCTGCTGCTGTTCAGGATCAAGGTCGAGCAGTGCAAATAAAATTGTATATCAAGTTTTTTTCACTTCTCGCTTCCTTTGTATTTGTATGCTTTTTGGTTGAACTGTAAATAAAAACTGTAACTGTAACTGTAAATTGCCAGCCCTTGCAAATAAAGATACAGATGGAAGGAATTGTTGTTGGGGCTATGCCAAGGGCACAATGCATTTCCTTTTGGTTTAATTGCGCTTGCAACAAGATGGCGTAAGTGGCGCTTGTTATTGTTGATGTTGCTGCTGTTGCTGCTGCTGTTGCTGTTGTTGCTGTTGCTGCTGTTGCTGTTGCTGCTGTCAGCGGCATCAGCACACACGTACGGTAAAATTTCTGTTTAATTTCGTTTTCATTTCCGCGCCACGCAACGCCTCGGCAGTTAACTGTTTGCGTAGAACATGTTGCAGCAAGGCGAAGCTGTGCAAAACAGTTTCGGGTGGCACGTTCCAGCAGCCAATCAATTCGACAATTCAAATATATATATTGCTGTATGTGTGTATACATATATACAACAAGCAGATATCGGCGATAGCAATCCTTAAGCACACACACACACATGGGTGTTTGCTTGCGCGAGTGTGTAAGGAGCAGGAGCGGGACGCGCCGGGGCATAAATTTCATTTATATCCTTTAGCTGTCTCAGCAACAGCCAGCGCCAGCGCCAGCGCCAGAGCTTCCCGGCCGCCATTCATTATTCAACGGAAATGAGCGCAAAAAGTGCGTCACACATACGCGCATGAGTGAGAGAGTGTGTGTGTGTGTGTGTGCTGATATGCCCACTCTGCCGCCCACTCGATATCCTTGTCTGGCGCGGTTTGTCTTTATTGTTGCCTGCGGACGCATTTCGCTTATGTTGAGAATTAAAAGAAACTCTTAACTCTTCTGAAGGAAGTCACAGCGAAATTGCCAACATCCGACTAAAGGAATGAAGCAACGCAGCCAACAAAATCAACAACAAGTATTGAACAAGGATACAAAAAACAGAAACCATTCAAAGGCAACACATACCAAGAAAAAAAAACAAGAAAAAACAAAAAACAAAAGCAACGAAGGAATTTATTCATCTCAGTTCTGGCATTTGACTGTCGACACAGATGATGATATGTTGGCTCCAAGGTGGAGTTGATTGAATAGTCAGCTATGTCTGCATACAAGTGTATTTCTAATATGTATAATTATATTTATGTCAACAGCAATCAAGATGATTTAATAAAGTCACAGACGTCAAGCAAATGTCGAGTGCGCTACTCCATAAAAAAAAAAAAAAAAAAAAAAAAAAAAAAATATATATATATATATATATAAAATATATAAAATATATTAAATATATATATATTAGTTTGTATGCTATTAAATTTAAAGCATTTTTAGCTTTAAAATTTACATTTAATCGGATGCATAAGTAGCATAAAACTATTTGCACTGGAAGCAGAAATTGAGTATACTCAACAGCGAATTGAATCTAGCTGCATCTCTGCTAATTTTTATATTGCTTTATTGATATTTAGCCATCCATTTACCCATTAATGTTCAATCTACCTTTCTGGCTATTTTCTAGCCGTTTTTAGCCGTTTTTAGCGGATTTTAGCTATTTTTCTGGTTTGTCTCACCAACTACCTTTCTACCTTCTTTCTGTCCTTCGTCTCCTACTTTCTAATCATATTTCTATCTCTTAGTCACGATTCCGTTCATCGGATGATGACCAGTGATATTCATCCATCCATATGCCCATTAATCTTCTATCTACCTTTCTGGCTATTTTCTATCCGTTTTTAGCGGTTTTTAGCTATTTTTCTGGTTTGTCTCACCAACTATTTTTCTATCTTCTTTCTTACCTTCCTATCCTACTTTCTAATCATATTTCTATCTCTTAATCACGATTCTGTTCATAGGATGATGACCAGTCTTATTCATCCATCCATATGCCCATTAATCTTCTATCTACCTTTCTGGCTATTTTCTAGCCATTTTAAGCCGTTTTTAGCGGTTTTTAGTTATTATTCTGGTTTGTCTCACCAACTCCCTTTCTACCTTCTTTTTGACCCTCCTAACCAACTTTCTAATCATATTTCTATCTCTTGATCACGATTCTGTTCATTGGATGATGACCTTATTCATCCATCCAATATGCCCATTAATTTCTTTCTATCTTTCTGGCTATTTTCTATCCGTTTTTAGCGGTTTTTAGCTATTTTTCTGGTTTGTCTCACCAACTGCCTTTCTACCTTCTTTCTGTCCTTCGTATCCTACTTTCTAATCATATTTCTATCTCTTAGTCACGATTCCGTTCATCGGATGATGACCAGTGATATTCATCCATCCATATGCCCATTAATCTTCTATCTACCTTTCTGGCTATTTTCTAGCCATTTTAAGCCGTTTTTAGCTATCTTTAGCTATTTTTCTGGTTTGTCTCACCAACTGCCTTTCTACCTTCTTTCTGTCCTTCGTATCCTACTTTCTAATCATATTTCTATCTCTTAGTCACGATTCCGTTCATCGGATGATGACCAGTGATATTCATCCATCCATATGCCCATTAATCTTCTATCTACCTTTCTGGCTATTTTCTAGCCATTTTAAGCCGTTTTTAGCGGTTTTTAGCTATTTTTCTGGTTTGTCTCACCAACTACCTTTCTACCTTCTTTCTGACCTTCCTATCCTACTTTCGAATCATATTTCTATCTCTTAATCACGATTCTGTTCATCGGATGATGACCAGTCAGATTCATCCATCCAATATGCCCATTAATTTCTTTCTATCTTTCTGGCTATTTTCTATCCGTTTTTAGCGGTTTTTAGCTATTTTTCTGGTTTGTCTCACCAACTACCTTTCTACCTTCTTTCTTACCTTCCTATCCTACTTTCTAATCATATTTCTATCTCTTAATCACGATTCTGTTCATAGGATGATGACCAGTCTTATTTATCCATCCATATGCTCACCAATGTTTTATTTATTTTTCTGGCTGTTTTCTAGCCGTTTTTAGCGGTTTTTAGCTATTTTTCTATCTTCTTTCTTACCTTCGTATCCTACTTTCTAATCATATTTCTATCTCTTAATCACGATTCTGTTCATAGGATGATGACCAGTCTTATTTATCCATCCATATGCCCATTAATCTTCTATCTATCTTTCTGGCTATTTTCTATCCGTTTTTAGCGGTTTTTAGCTATTTTTCTGGTTTGTCTCACCAACTACCTTTCTACCTTTTTTCTAACCTTCCTATCCTACTTTCTAATCATATTTCTATCTCTTGATCACGATTCTGTTCATTGGATGATGATCAGTCTTATTTATCCATCCATTTGCGTATCAATGCTCTCTTTACCTTTCTAGCTATATTTAAGCTATTTCTAGCCGTTGTTAGCTCATTTTCGGGTTTAAATGACCAATTATTATTCGGAACACTATGATATGAAAAAACAAGTAAGAAGGCTGTAGTCGAGACGGCTCGACTACGAGATCCCCTGAACCCTGCCATAAAGTGATACTCTTCTTATTTACGCACTTATGAGCGCGCGCTCTGCTAACTGCGCAGTTGCTGCCGTGGCTTGGGGGTGGGCTGGGCTGAATTTTGGACGCCTATAACTCCATTTCTAGAAGGACGATCTTCAGGAAACTTTCGGAATATATTAAGAGCATCTAAATGTACCTATTTGCCAAATTGCAAGTCTCTAGTATTTGAAATGCGTTTTTTTCAAATTGAGGGCGAAGGGGGCGTGGCATCCAAAATCTGAAAATTACATAATCTGCGTATTCATAATATCTATCTAAAAATATTAATTTATAGTCTCTAACTAAAACGGTGTAGAAGTTACGCCCAAAAAACCAAAAAAATGTAAACGAATTTTCGACTTTTTATCGATAATTTGGAAATGTGATGAGTTATCGAAAAAACAAAACAAACTCGTACTGCGTAGCTAACATACGAGTATTCATGTAAAATTTTAGCTCTCTAGCTTTTGTAGTTTCCGAAATCTCGACGTTCATACAGACGGACAGACGGACAGACGGACGGACGGACGGACGGACGGACAGACGGGCAGGGCTAGATCAACTTATTTTTCGATGCTGATCAAGAATATATATACTTTATGGGGTCTGCGACTTCTCCTTCTGCCTGTTACATACATTTTCACAAAACTATTATACCCTGATTTCCCATTTTCAATGGGTTCAGGGTATAAAAAAACGTGTTATGAGAACGTTTGCTTGACATTTTTACGAATCGTCTTCACACTTCAAATAAAATGAGCAAACATTAGTACATTAGTATATAAATCCAATGAGGGAAAAACGAAATTTCACACATGAAGCGACAAAAAAGCGCCATGCAAAATCAAGAATTACGAATTACAAGAGGTTTCGAAACGAAATTACGAATTGTATGTGTATAAATCAGCTTCTATATAGAAGTGTGTATACATATATAAATTGAAATTCAAATTAAACTCTTGATTGAATCAGTTCATCAAGATGCATCTCTGCTAGTTACCAGCTCTGAAGTGAAGCAAAATTGTTAGTTCATTATTTAATTAGAGTAGCAGCAGATAAGTGCCAGCTTTGGTTAATGCAGTTTAACTCCGACATCCATTAGCTATATCTGGTTGACTCGCACGCATAAAATAAACAACAAATAACTGAACAGTGCAGCTGTGGAAACAGTTCAAGCTTGCTGCAAGGTCGCGTTTGGTTTGTTTGTGCTGCAAAGTAAGCAGCAAACCTGAATATGAATGCAGACAGACCTGCGACACGCCCACACACATACACAGAGACAGACAGTTGTACATGTCACACATATATACATATAAATATATGTATGCATATGTAGATCACATGGCATATAATATATGTGCTGCTGGAATCTCTCAGTTTGTTGAAACATATGCAAAACGAGTATTTCAAATTGCGAATGAGCGAATCAGAGTAAAAATAAGCATGAGAATTACGAATGGTTTTGCATGCGTACGTGTCAAGAAGTGAAACGAGTATATTGGTTTTAGATAAAGTGTAATCAATATGAATTGATACTTTGGTTAAGGAAGATTACTAAAGAAAATGAATTTTAGAGGTAATTTAAAAAGTTTTAGAGCTGAAATAGGCAAATTTTATTAAAGTATTCGTCATTGGCCATTTATCACAGCTAAACTTATGAATGATATGGTCATGCTATGGATATTCTTGGCATTGAGTTTCTCTTTTATATATTTCATATGCATTTCAAACGTGTATTATGCAGTCTGCGTGCTCGACTGCAAAGTTTTTGCATAAAGCGCCAACTGAAATGCAAATTCATCTTCGGCGAAGCTCACACACTTCGATTGAGATATATCGATTATTGCATGAAACATGTAACAGATTCAAATCATATGCATATACTATATGTATATACTATATGAGACTTACTAGTCTTATACTTAAGACTAATATATAGGACTACTATAGAAGACCACTGTACAAGTCTATTTTATAAGACTATTATATCAGACCACTAAAAAAGACAACTATATTAGTAGACTACTTTATACGAGTTCTGTATAAGACAACTATGTTAGAGGACTTTATAAGAGTATTTTATACCACTTCTGTGTAAGGCAACCATATTAGCAGGTTATATAAGACAACTGTATAAGACAACTATGTTAGAAGGCTATACAAGAGTACTTTATAAGACAACTATATAAGAAGGCTATACAAGAGTACTTTATAACTTTTCTGTATAAGACAGCTATATTAGGAGGCTATATAAGAGTACTTTAGAAGACTTCTGTGCTGGAATACTATTGTAGAAGACAATATAAGAATACTTTACAATACTTCTGTTTAAGACACCAAATTAATTCGTCTTTATAATATTATTAACAAAATCTATTTTATAAGACTACTATATAAGACTATTGTATAAAGCTATTAAAGAAGACTACTTCTACTATAGGAATACTTTCAAAGTGTTCTATATAAGACTATTGTATTTTACAGACTATTATAGACTACTACATAAGATGACACAGATTTTAGGTAATCATAATCGCATTTGTACATAGAAAATGATTTTTAATCTGCATAGAAAAAATATTTAAAGAAATTAAAGAAATTATTATACTCGATATTTTTGTGTTGCACGATAAAATATGTTATAAACTTGCAGTATATAATAAGAAATACAAATACAAAATACGTTCAACTGCATTTAAGTTAACTCCATTATCTCTATCCTATAGACATGGAACAGAGTATTAAATATAAGATGTTCACTCATGAGCAAAGAGTATTCACTCAGCCGTATGCCCAAAAGCAAATGCCTCTAGTTTTTTTTTACTTTTTGCTGACGAAGTCTTCATCATCATCATCATCAGCAGGAGGAGGAGCAGTCGCAGCAGTCGCAGCAACAAGACGCACTGACGCACTTCCTTGAAATTCATATTTCGAATGCCATATATTTTTTTTTTTTTTTCATAACTTATTATATGCAAAGGCCGCATTGGTGGTTGGGTGGTGTTGCATAGTGCCGCTGGATGTATCGTAGGCGGCACTGACTGTGCGTTCATGGCATTTACCTGCTATTTACCAATGCAAATGTTGGATAATATTTCATTTGCATAACGTAGCTGTTGAGATTTTTGCAACGTGAGCGCTGCAAATGTGGATTACGAGCAAATGACAGCACTTAAAAGCTGGAATCAACCACTGGGAGCTATGGGGTCAGTTGACGCTGACAACTAAATCAAATTGTTCACACAAGCTTGACACATTAGTTGACATATTATGTGCACACATATCATTCAACGAGAGGGCGAACGAGGGCAGCAGTAGCTAAGCGGTGTCAACTGAGTTTTTGGGTTTGATCCAACTGCTCAGCAGAGAGAGAGGGAGAGAGGGAGAGGGAGAGTAGAGTAGAGTAAAGCAGAGTAGAGTAAAGTAGCGCTGATTATACAACATATATGACAACACACATACATGTACACACTCATATATAGTGTGTAACAACTGCCCCCCCAGGCACGCCCACTTTTATTGCAAATTGAATTTGCTGTGTCACGTCCTCAGCGACTTTGTCAATAATTTTTTTAGTTTCTAAACTGCCGCAGAAAACGAACAATTTTGCTGGGCAACGCATAGAATATGTTAGAGAGAACACAGGGTGTTCAGAGTGTGAGAATTAGTTTTTAGCAAGGGCAAGGCTTTTACAGTTATTCCATGTTTGATTTGAAGATGCAGATTAGAGTAGTTCCTTTTCACATTCAATACCATTTTTGTTGTTTCAAGTACCAGAGTCTTTTGGAATTTTTTGATAGTTTAGGGCATTATTATTTAAAAATAATTGCTATTCATTTATCCAATAACAAATTATTTGTTTGCGAGTTA
This sequence comes from Drosophila koepferae, assembly GCA_030914345.1. Lineage (NCBI taxonomy): Eukaryota > Metazoa > Arthropoda > Insecta > Diptera > Drosophilidae > Drosophila > Drosophila koepferae. The sequence goes on from JAUESR010000200.1 coordinate 109,553, forward strand.
CAGAAAATATAATTAATTTCACGTTGAATTACCAGTTCCTGACTTGACTTGACCTCGGTCAAGTTTTCAGGTTTCACTTTTCCATTTTTAGGCTTCTCAGCTAAGTCATCTAGCTTTGGCTTTGAAAATGAATATGCATTATTTAGGCATCGGGTTTCAGGTTACAGTTTTCATTAGTTTTTAGCTTTTCTGATTTGTCAATTGTTTCTCTTTAGCATTGCAAATTGACAATTATTATCCAATTTCCACGTACCAAGACTCAAGATCGAAGATTTCATATTCCTGGTTCAAAGTTTAAGATCACGGTCTGTTTAGACTATTTTTAAGAACCTCGGCCTCTAACATTTTAAAAGTTATCAAACTAGTTTTAGGTTTAGCTTACTGATTCCGTATGCTGCCATACAAATTTTTGCTGCCAATTTGTTAGCTTAAGGTTCTTGACTCAAGGTTCTAAAGTATCTAGAACAAAGCTATGTATTTTTGTTTGTCTCAGATTCGAGCTTGGAAAAGATTAGATTCAATTATCATATCAAATTTGTTGTGTGTCTTTGATCTTTTTAGTTTGTTTTATCGCTCTCAAATAACTTTTTACTGTTTCTCGATGTCTGCACATACATGATTGTCTTTTACTCACACTCAGAAAATAGATTTAGAGAGCCCAATCGACTTCATTGGTTCTTGAGCGAATTCGACTCGTGCGTGATCGCATCGCAATCTTTTTATTTGATTTGTTTCATTCTGCTTGCGAGCAATTGATTAAGTTAAATGAAACAAAAGTTCTCTTTTGTAAGCAAGAGTTCTGCTTGTTAAGCACATCAACTACGTTCGTGTATTAAGCGTGTGCATGTGAATATGTATATGTGAAGACCTTTTGCTTAGACTCTTTGAGTTATTTGTCCACTTACCGAGTCTCACTATGCGAGCGTCAATCGTTTCACTCCCTAAACGATGTTCGTTAAAAGAGCCTCACACGAATAGTTCAACTCTAGACGCTCAATCGATAATAAAAATTAAAAGAATCAAAGCTTCGAGAGCGAGGGAACATAATTTAATTCGGTTAATCTCTTGGACAGAGCATAAATAATAAAATGATCAACTGCTATTTGAAAGGAAGGTTTTTGCCTCTTCTTAACTTTTTATAATAATCTAGTTGAACTTTAAAATAATCATCATCTCTCTCTGATGGTGCTTCTGAATAAAAAATAATTTTTAACAAAAATTCTCCCTAGTATATAAATTGTAATGTTCTTTTAATGTTTTTGTTTGCTTTTGCGCTCTTAAATGCTTTCATAATTCAAATGAAATGTATTATTTTATTCCCTCAATATTCTTTAATATATTTCCATATTTAATATACATAAACACAAGCTTAATATTTAATAATTTTCTAACTCTTATTTAATACTCTTTAATCCATTTTAATATTTCATAGTTTTCTAACTATTTCATTTATTTCTTAAAAAATTTTCCCTCACATTTTTCACATAAGAAATTTACTTTAATTATCTATCTTTCTCTCTCTCTCTACACACACATAAACACCCTGTAATATTAAGCAGGAAGTTTGTTCACAACTAGGAATATGAGCATTTTCGTAGCCATAAAATGCAGCTGCAACGTAATTTTTTTTTCGCCTTGGGCCAAGTTGCAACAAAGAGAGCTTGGATCTATTGTTATTCTTGGTCAGTTGGTCGTTGCACTTTTCGCCAGTTACAACAGCATGTGTGTATATGTGTGTGTTTATGTTTGTGCTAGTGTGTGACCTAGTGAACCCACAAATATGCGGCACATAGTTGGCCAAATCGCCATCAGCTGCGCAGAGTTCGCATTGTCCTGCCGTGTCATGGCGTAGCCGATCCGTGTTCCGCACCGTGTGTTCCAAGGCGGCCATCATTTGTCAATGTCGTCCACGCCCAGAGCACACGCAACCTCATCGCCATCATCAAGTCTCGTGCTGCTGCTGCTGCTGCTGCTGCTCCGTCCTCTGCCTCTGCGCCAGCTGTGTTGTGGCATGTTTGTTTCGCGTAATTCCTCAGCGACAGCTAATGTTGTTTTTGCCACAGCAGGAGCATGGAAATGAAATACATAACCTCACACACACACACACACACTCGTACACACACCTACACACCCTTAATTTTGTTATTATGCAATTGCTGCACTCAACGCCACCGCCAAGTCCCACGTTGCTCTAATTAGTACTCTTTTGACTACTATTGACTCGTTCATATTCGCATAAACATTTCATTCATTCAGAGTTCTAAATGCTTTTTAATTGCAAAGAGAAAAGGAATTTATAATGATAATATCTCTTTTTGTAAACATCCAACACCATACAGCTTACAATTACGCAAAGCTTCTATGCAAAGAGCAATTTGCAGGTTGAATGGGTTCGACATAATCTTTTAGGGGCACATTAAGTGAATGAAAGTTACATAGAAAGTCGAGAGTTAAGAAAATGAAAGCAACAAGTATTGAAATTTTAATATATATATATATTTTTTTTTATTAAAAGAAATATTTATGGTAGCAATGAAAAGTTCTTTTAAAAGTGAAATTATTTGTGGTACTTGTGGCTAATGAATTTAGGGAGGGAAGGGATAAAAACAAAAGACTGAGACCTCATTTAAACATCTATATTAACTTGTGTATTTTTTATATTTACCTGTGAACTTTTTTAGCAATGGGAATTATAAAAAAAAATGGCAATTAAAAAAGTGATTGCGTGAATATAGAAACATTTTCAAATATTTGTGTATATTTTTATATATCCTTTAAAATATTTATATATATTTTTCTATTGCAATTTTAATCGATATTCCATAGAGATTCTCTAAAACAATGATTGTAATATTAAGAAACACAGAAAAAAATTTTTTGTAAATAAAATAAATAAATAATAAAAATCAAAAGCGAATATACTATATTAAACGAAACATGTAGAATAAAAAAAAAAAAAAAAAAAAAAAACGACTCAATTCTCTTCTAATCACAATTCAATAATAATTTAAGTAAAAATGAGAATTGCAAAGAAATCAGTAAATTATCAAAAAATGAGCAAGACAAATGTTTTACGAAATTCATTAAATATAAAAGTTTAGTAAGTAAGAGCGTATATTAATTTTTTTATATAAGTTTTATAACGATGAAAAGCGCATAGAGAAGCGTAAAATAGTCTGTAAGCAATTTTATGAAAAAAACAGAAATGAAAGACAAGCTTTTATATATTTTATATTGATATTTGCTATACAAATTGAATGCAAGGCAATATTTGAATTAGAAAAGAAATTGCAAATAGTTTAGGAATATATAAAAAAAATAATAAATAAATAAAAATGAAAAACTTTTTAAAATATAAAGTAATTGCAAATTGCAAACAGTCCACAAATATAAATAAATAAATAAAATAAAATCAATTAAAAAACTTTCAAAAAAATGTAGAGCAATTGCAAACAAATTTCAATACATTTCCCAGACTCTGCTTCTATAAACGCTTTCCAAGCTATTTATAAAATTTGGTTGAGGCAAAGCCAACGTGTTTAGTCTGTCTGTCATGCTGTCATTCTGAGAGGTTTTTTCCATGCTAGGCAACCGCAGCCGCAAATGTCTAGAAAAACTTTCGGCACAAAATCCTAATGCTCATTAAAAAACTTGTCAAAAGGCAACAGCAACGGCAACAACAAAGTAAAAAAAAAAATAAAAATAAATAAAATAATATAAAGTGGCGCAGTGTGAAAATGCCATTCTAATTGCACGGAAAAACCACGGCGAATTAAAAGCGATGACGTGCGTCGCAGAGCGGAGCGGGCAAATGAACTAGGCGTCAGGAACAGCACCATAAACCGCTCAATTATAATGCCTTGAACCGAACCAAGGCCCAACAAAAAGTCGTTATCTGAAATATTTAACATGTGTCTGTCGGCCAAGCGAGTCGTGACGGCGCGTAGGCCAGGCCAGTGGCAGTGGCAGTCGGCGTGGGCGTGGACGTGGGAGGGGCAACGCTGGCCACGCTTGGACAAGCATTCGCATTAAGAGCAATTAACAATCTGTTGCCAGGACATAAAATATACAAAATTCATAGAGCGCACTCGGCTTGGCACGCACCAAGGTTCAAGGTTCAATGGAGTGCACGGCGTATGCGTGATTTCGTGGCACTGCCCAAAAGTATGCAATGGAAAATGTCCAAAGCATTTGTTGGTCTAAATGAAAGCTGAGCTAAGCAAATTTAGAGGGAATATAGATTTGTGTATAGGGAATTTAAAATGAAACTAGAATAAAAGAAGGATTTTTTCAGTTTTAGTATTAATTATAGAAAATTTAAATTTAATTAAATATATATATATAATAGAAATATAAAATAATTTTATATTTTCAGTTTTAGATTTGAGTTAACTTTAGAAATTACAAATTTAATATTTGCTTAATTATTTCTGTTTCAATATTAACTTAACTATAGAAGTTTAAAGTTATTTAATATTTGCTTATTAATTTTTTAGTTACTTGGCTACAGAAATTTTAATGATTTTTCTGTGTTTTTCACTGTTTTAACTTAACTATAGAAATTTAAAATGATTCAATATTTGCCTAACTATTTTTTTATCTTCAGCTTTAACTCAATATATATAAAAGAAATTTAAAATAGTTTAATATTTTCTTTATAGTAGTTGCTTCTTTGATATTAACTTAAATTTAAAAACGAACGAATATTCCAGAATATTGGCTTATTGCATTCTTCTGTTGCAACAACTTAGCTAATTGAATATCGTCAAGAGACGAAACGAGCTAAATTTCGTAAACTATCTAGAACTACATACGTATCTATCTATATTTCACTTTTTGTAGCAGGAAAAAGACGAATAGAGTGCTGCTGTTGCTGTTGCTGCTTTGAAGCTCGCCATAAACTTATGAAAAACTAACTTGGTCGCTGGCGCTCCATAGTTATCAGCTGCTTGGCTTAACTTTCAGTTATAATCTCCCCACACACGCAGACACAAAGCAAATGAATTTTTAAGAGCGGGTGCTCGAGTGGGAGTTGTGGCAGTTTGATTGCGGAGGCAGCTCTGGCACAAATGTAGAGTTAAGACTCATATGCTTGACGTGGCATTTGCACTCATTCAAATTGTGTAAGAAGCGGGCATATTGGTTGAGAGGTTTAGAGTTTAGTGAATATCTGCTTATAGTATATAAATATATATGAGCTGAGTTCATCTAGCTATGCTTGCTCCATAACTGGATTCTTTATTTTAATAAACATTGATATATCTTATTATTAATGATCTTTTATGATTAATTATGAGAATAATCATGCATCTGCTTTTGCTTCAGTATGCAATATATTTCAACTATTAATGATCGTCATAATTTTAATGTCAATATATTAATATAATCATGTAGTCAATGTTCATTATTTTTTAATAAAATTAAATAAATATTGTTTTAAATTTTTAATTATTATTTTTTAATTTATTAATTAATTGTTAAGGATCTACATCATTGTGAATAAGTTCAATATCGGATAATTCAGGATAATTTTAGGAATTCAAATTTAATCTTGAAATTATAATATTCATTATGTTAATAATCACGATAGGTAATTAAATAAATCTCTTTTTGCTTGTTAATAGCTTTATAATTCTGTTAGAGTTTCTTGAGTTTAAATATTAATTGTTAACAATAACTCCTAAAAAAATTGCTAATACATACATACATACTAATGACATTTTTGTTTAAATTCGCATCTTACAGAATATTAATTTAGATTTATTCTTTTTATTATTGTATTTGCTATAAAATCAAAAAATAAATCCTAGATATATATATTTTTATTTATATTTATTTAAATATATTTGCCAATAATTATTTTTATATTAAATACATTTTCCAACAATTATTTTAGGGTGTCATCTATATTTATTTATTTTATTTCATGTATTTTTATTTGTATTAATATATTTGCCATGAGTATAAAATCAAATCCTAGATATATGTTTTACTTTTATATAGATATATTTTTTATATTTATTTAAATATGTTTGCCAATAATTATTTTAATTAAATATATTTAGCAGCAATTATTTTAGGATATCTACTAGTCTATCACTTCCAGCTAGAACACATATTTATTTATTTTATTGTATTTTTTTATTTATTTATTTTTTTTAATTTTATTTATTTTTTTTTTTTTTTTTGTATTAATAATATAATTTGATTAAATAAATATTAAATATATAATTTGATTCATTTTTATTTAAACATATTTAAACAACAATTATTTCAATTAAATATATTTATCAACAATTATTTTAGGATATCTATCACTTCTAGCAAGAACAAAGATATTTATTTATTTTATTTAATTTTTTTTATTTTTATTCATATATTTCCCTTAGGTATAAAATCAAACTTAAATATAAAATTTAATTCATATTTATTTCAATATATTTGACAATAATTTTTTTTATTAAAATATATTTCCCAGTAATTATTTTAGGGTATCATCTTGTTTATAACTTCCGAGTAGAACAAAGATATTTATTTTTTCAAGCACGTTGACTGACAATTTATGTCATGCTGTCGGGAATTGTCGTGACTTGGAGTTAAAGTTTGAGTTGAAGTTCCAGTTGCACTTGAAGTTGAAGTTAAAGTTGTAGTTGGCATATGAGTTATGAGAGATAAAACAGCAGACGAGAGCAACACTAAACTTGAAAAGGTGCAAGAAGTTCTTAGCTGTGCATTTGATTGAGGTTGACTGTTGCTAAGATTCAGCCAAAACTACTTGAGTTCAGACTATGTACATCTTTCGCTTGGGCAATAATGAGCTTGAAATTCTGTTGGCCTAACTAGCTATTAAGGGTATCATAATGTTAAAGTGAAATGCTCAATTGCCAAGGGTAATAGAACATTAGGACATTAGCTGCTAAGCGGCTTAACTTGCTCAAGTTGTGGCCAAGGAATGCATAAGCAGCTTAACCTTCGACTAATTGTGATAGAGACGTTCTAACAGTTAGTTGGAATTTCATGGAAACTTTATGCCAAAAGGCCGCATGAGTTCAGGTGTGAGAGGGAGTGACACAGGGAGATGCTTCGTCCAGTTGGCTAAAATTCACTGGAAAAACTTGATGCCAAAGGGCCAACAAAGCAACTGTCATTCACGATCTGTTTGCCAGCCAGAAGCAGCCGTCGGAGCAGCTACAGAAAATGTGAAATAAAATAAATATTGACAAGTGAGCTTTCGTGATTTATGTGGCATGACTCATTCGCTGGCAAATGAAGAGAACTCTGGATGAATTTATTATGGCAGCGGACGAACTGAATTGAGTTGAGTTGACGGCGAATGCCACGACAATTGCCAGACTTCTGGGCAAACAAGTAGCCCGAATATTTGCACAATGTGGCCAACGGTCCACACATATCCGCCGGCACTTAAATAAAACATGCGGCCGAGTCCAATGAACCCGGCTAGCAAAGCAAAAAAAGAGAAAGTGCGCTGCGTCTCGCTGCAATGCAAATCATTTGACGTTTGTCCGGGTGGGCGTAACCCCACTCTCCTGCCTCCCTTGCGGCACAGCTCGATCCCATTTCGGTCAACATTCATTTGGCAAGAACAGAAGCATTCACTTGTGCATGTCAATCATTTTTTGACAGCCAGCCAGCTAGCCAACGCGTACGCACATCCATCTCTACGGCCTGCCTCATCATCGTCATCGTCTCCATTTGCAGCTGCAGCTGCAACTGCATCGGCGACTGCAACTGCATCTAGCTAGCGGTTGACAACGTGTCAGCGCTTTGATTGACAGCCAAAGAGACACTCCAAATTTGCTACGTAGCTTATTTCATAATGCAGCTAAATTATCATTATTGCCACCACATAAAAACTTTATGCGCTTTACATAGATTTTATTTGTAATTTCATTGATTTACGTGCCTAATTATTGTTTATGCATATTAATTTATTTTAAAAAAAAAAAAACTCATGACTTAATTACCAGCTGTCGCCATAAATTTATAAGAAAATAAACACGCTAAACATCTAGTAAATATATGTGCCACATACTCGCCTACTAGTTGAGAGAAGAGTATATTGGCTTTATTTAAAGCAGGGCTGAATATAAAAATATCTGTAAATTTATATATATTGTGCCACATACTCGCTTAGAGGAATGAGTGCAGAGTATATTGGCTTATGCAAAATAGAAATTTATAATTTATAAATAAATAGGGACTCAAGACAAATAAAATCGAAACCAAAATTTAGGCTGTCCATTATATATTTTTATTTATTTTTTTTTTTTATTATTTTTATTAATTTATTTATTTATTTATTTTTTTTTTAATCTTTAAGCTTTAATCAACAAGTTTAGCAGCTGAATATCTCAGTTAATAATTAATAGAATTTATTAATAATAGAAATTATTAATATCTTATATAAATTTAACTAACTGCATTTACATTTTTCTATAAGTTTAAATTTAAATAGTTTTTATTTATTTTTAATTTTATTTTATTCAGCAATTCATTTAAATTGATTTCAACTCATGTGAATTGAGCCAATTAGATTTTTTACATATAGCAGCAAGAGCTTCCAAATAAAATGAATTTTATCTGAACGAGTATTGGGCAGTTGTGCATAGCCAGCATAGCTCGATTTTTTTTTTTTTCTATTTTCTTTGCCACCGAAAAAATTATTGCCAGCTATTAATTAATGTACAACGCGTTGTAATTATTTTCTCGCATATATTATGCGGGCAACACATTTATGTTTTTTTTTTTTTTCGTCTATCAGCAAAAATTTATGTGCATTTAATAATGCACTTAAAACCGAAAATTGGCAATAAAAATGAAGCAAAGTGAAATGTAATGAATTGAAAATTGTAAATTAATTTCAACATTTACAGCACTATCTATTTCGGGGCGACCCAGAAAACATTTAGCACAATTTCATTAGAAATGTGTTTACAAAGCGAAAATCAATCGTCTGAAAATCATGGCAAATTTACAAAATGTACAACAAACATTTTCATTATTAATAGTTTTCATTTCAATTTAATTATGTGTTCATGCTGAAATCATTGACTTCTATTTATGCATTCTGAAACGCAAAACTTCTTAAAGTTCAACTTTAGCTGTTTGGGTTCGGATGCGAAATTAAATTTACCATAAAACTTGTCGAAAACTTTGCTGTTAGACACTTACTTGCCCACAACTTGCAAATTGAGAAAGAAGAATGAATATTTTAGTGGAATATAGCCAAGAGGTGGACTGCATAATGCTCGCTCGAAATGCATATTATTAATTGATTAAATATTTTCTAATTTACTATGATGATTAATAAATATATAATATATAATAAATATACAGTATATAAGCAAATCAAGTAATCTTTTTATTTATTTATTTATTTTTTTTTTTTTATTATAGTATTCTTAATAAATAAAACAAAGTTGTAAGGAAAAGTGATGGAAACTCAAAGAATTTGAAAAAAAGACAAAAAGGCTCACAAAAAGAATGAACGATATATATTTTTAATATATTTTATACAAACTTTTATTAAAAAATAGCCTGATTTAGTCTTTTTACGATGTTCAGTAAATTAAATATATATAAATAATAATAAAAATACAAGTTCAGATTAATAATAATAAATTTAAATATATATAAATAAATGTATTTGAAAACAATAAAAATTGTATATATTTATATATGAATAAAAGTGTATATTAAAATTAAAAATAATAACTTTTAATAAAAAAATTTATATTAAAATTAAATTAAATTATTAAAAGATTAAAATATTAAAATTTTAAAAATATGATATATTTAAAAAAAATATATATATATAAATAATATAAACATATAAATTAAAATATGAATTTAAAATATGTATTAGAATTTAAAACTCTGAATGTTAAATATTTAGATAAATATTTAGCAACCAAATCTTTATTTGTAGTTAGTTGTATTAAAATTAAATTAAATTAATTAACAATTAAAATGTTCATAAATTTAAAAATAGGTTATATTAGAGAAACATTAAATATAAATAATATAAATATATAAGTTAAAATATGAATATAAAATATATATTACAATTTAAAAACTTTATGTAAAATATTTAGAAAATTAAATATTTAGTAAAAATATTAGATTAAACCCAAATCTTTTTTTGTAGCTAATTGAAATTTTAATTTAATGAATTAATTTCTATAAATAAATTTATATAACAAATTGCTAATTTTAAGCTTCTACCATAACCAATTCAGTTGCATTTTCATAAATAGACCAATTTCAAATAAAGCCAATATACCCTTATCACTTTTGCAAGCGAGCATTAAAAGTGTCCAAACAAATACATATATAAATATGTATATATATGTATATATGTTTCGAATAAAGTGCTAAGAAGACGTTTGGCATACGCCTAGTCTGCATTCCCAGACATCCGCTTTGCATAGCCACAATGAAAACTTTGACAACTTTTGTGGAGCCAAAGAATATATAAATTTTTTACATGATTTAGAAATGCAGGCTTTAAGTTAAAAGACTTTAAAGGCTTTCATTGCGCTCAAAGAGCTGAGCATTGCTGACTAATTAATGACAATTCCAGCTAATAGTATCCTAGCAACAAGGCTAATTAGTGCTATTTGGCTAACGAGCAAGGAATGCCCTTAATATGCTGCTCTTCATATTTCCTTTAAATGTATTTCACAATATTCAGTAAATTTGCAGAGCCATTTATAATTGAATTTGAATCAAACTACAAAAAATGCTATCAACAAATGTGGCTTTTATTTAATTAAAGTTTCTCCTAAATTTCACAGCAACTTGGCTAAAACTGACCCGGGTCGTTGTCGTTGTATTAGTCCTCGTCGAGTTGCAGTCCTTTGCCCCTAACGTCGAGCGAGCATTGTAAACACAATAAACAGCTCAGCCAGTCCAGCCAGCACTCTAAGCACTTTTCAGTGTCAGCGTTAAAGGATTTCAAAATATACCAGCAAGCAGCATCAGTTGGAGAGCAAAATAACTGAAATATGAGCAAGACAGACAGACAGACAGAGTGGAAGCATGAGAAAGAGAGAAAGAGAGAGGGAGCCAGAGCGAGAGTGACGGAAGTGCAGCCAGAAGGATTAAAAGTTTTGCTCAAAAGGCGAACTAAGGCGCAGTTCAAAAGGACACAGTTGCCATATTTCTCTCCCTCTCCCTCTCTCTCTCTCTCTCTCTTTCTGTCTTTCTCTCTATCTCTTCTGAATCTGCTTAGAACTTGTCTATCGCTGTTTTTCTGTTTTCTACTTTTCTGCCTTAGTGCTGCTGCCTAAGTCAAAGTTTCAATTCCTAGTAAGGAATCCTTTTGTTGCGCATTCAAAATATTGCAATTTAACAACAACAATAACAAAATTGTTTCAATAAAGTTGCACAAAAATTTTGTTTATTTCTAATTACTTTTTGAGCACATTTGAAGAGTTCAACTATTTTGCTTTTTTCCTTTTCCTTTAGCAATTTGCTAAATTCATGAAATTTTTTCTTTGAACTAAATAAATCTATATGTAATGTATGTTTTTTTCAATTCTCAATTCGAAATTCAATTATTTGTTTTGGATATATTCCTTCTCTAAGAAATTTCAAATGAAAAAAAAAAAATAATAAAACCAATTTTAATTTGTAGTTCAACTCTGCTAATTTGTCAATTAACTCAACTTATTTGGCCTTCAAATTCTGCGAATTTCACTACCTTAAAATTACGCTTTTGAAGTTGAACTAAAAATAAATGAAATTCTAAGAAAATTCGAGTTTCATTTCAACTAGGCACAAATCTCATTTCATGCTAATAGAATGCAAAAATAACCTTTTTGATTTCCAATTAGAAATTGATATTTGCTTTTAGATACCATTTCCCACCTGTTTAATTAGCCTAATGAGTCCCACAGTTGGAAGCAATCGCATGTAAGCCAAATCAATTTGGCATTTAATCAGAGTGCAATCAACAAATGTCCTAGAGCCGACACTAACAGTGCTGTTAGGGCTTAACAGTTGACTGTTATGTTAACAGTAGCAGAGCAGAAGCTGAAAGTGAAAGTTTGCCGGCAAAAATAGTAGTACTTATAATCGAGTGAGTATAAGAGAATCACAGAGAAAACATATGACAACAAAGGCAACGGAAGGAGAGCGAGAGATATAGAGCAGCCAATGCCATGTGTTATTAATTGTAATAGACACTGAGCAAAATTTAATGGTGTTTGGTTGAATGTTTGCTTTACTATTAGTGTCTGTCATTCTGACTGTCTGCCTGTATATAAATGAAAAGCTTTAGTTCAAATTCAAGATAGTGAAGATATTTTTAAATATAGTATATATATACAACCAGTACTACTTTACAGTTCAATAAAATCTTGGCGAATATGTCAAATTGCTTTATAAAAATAATTTACTATATTAAATTTAAATTTATATTTACTATAAAATAAAACTCTATAAAGAGTTTTCTATAACTTTAAATTAATATGTTTCATTTATTTAGTAATTTATCCAAGCATCTACCAAACTATTCCTCTCAGTGCACTTGCAATGTGAGACATGCAGTTCGTTATGAGAAGAAAGCGAATACGAAACGAACTAGATGAAAAACACACGAGCATGGAAACAGTTAGCCAATTTGCCGAGTGTGCACACGAGGCTCGTATCGTCGGGGCATCAGTTCTGCAATCGGGGGCGTCGCATGCACCACAACAACTAACGCCGGCAACTGCGGCGCGCAGTATGCAAAACAAAGCTGAAACGTGCAGTTGGCATTGGCAATCGCAACAGCGAGCGCCGGGGCCGAACGTAGCGCATAAGCGATAAGCGAAATTAGAGACAAAGCGCAACAGTGCGTAGATCCAACGGTATTCCTATTCCGACGGCAGCGACGACGACTGCGCAACGCTGGTTGGCAGCGCTAATTCAAATTAGCAGAACGCAGCGTAAATAAACAAATAACTCTGCAGGCCGTCGGCTGCGGGCAACAGTGCCAATAATTCAGACAGTGAAAAATAACAGAGAAATTCGTGAAATTTGTGAAATTCAAGATATCACAGAAACGCTTGCCAAATATTTTGAGAACCTCAAAACACAACGCAGCGGCGGAAAAAAAAATAATAATAATATAAAAAGTGCGTGCCGTTTGGGAATTGTGCGAAACGCAGTCGAGGATGTGGGCCATGTGCCAAGGCGGCAACTGGCGACGCATAACAATGGTAAGCATTAGATACATTTCCAAGATACATTTGTATCTTTCGCATGGTGCGTGTTCCAGTGTGTGAGTGCGTGTTGGCCATAGAATAAAACAGATATGCCATTTTGGAAGCATCCCCTCATATCCTCTCATGTCCTCTCATGTCCTCTGCTGTGCATGCGAATTTATCAAGATAGCGACAATTTGTACGCATAATCATTTATAACTGTTGAATGCGAGGGTAAAGCACTTCAAAGCCGATGAAGTGGCAATAGAGTGTGACCAGAATATGGCTGGACGGAGCTTAATATGCCGAAAAGTCGTTCGAAAATTTGCCAAATTGCTTTAGTTTTTAAACATGCGTGACTATTATATTTTGTCTTTATCATAGTCTTAGTCGAAGTCTTATATTATAAATATTTAGTGTGAGAGAATTTCAAGTATGAGCGCATATAATTACGAAATTTCAAACACAAATACAAATTTATTTAAATATACATATATAACATATACAAAATAAAAGAAAATAAAACTACATAATGTTTTATATCTAACTTTGATATATCTATTTTTTTATACCAATTTTTTTAAAGTAGATCCATCTTCATAACAAAATATTATATTAAAAAAAAAAAAAAAAAAAAAAAAAAAAAAAAAAAAAAAATACTAGCAAAACTATTTCAAGCTATAATAAAAAGTATTTATTCTAAAATTATTTATTTAATATTTTTTAATATTTGCATTTTTTATTTAAAAGTAGTTTGAAATTTTTAAAATAAAATATTTGTTAACAATTTTTTATTATTTGTATAATTTAATTTATTTAACCTTTTTTTATTTTTTATTATTAATTGTTGTTATCAATTATATTTTTTTTTTACAATTTTTTCTAAAAAAAATAAAGTTTTATTTCATTACCTGAAAGTTTGCAAATGTGTTTTCTTGTTAAAAAAAACTATACATAACACATATCTTATTATATAAAACTATTATCAATAATTATATACAACTGCATTATAGCAAAATCAAATTGCAATAAGATACAATACAGTAAATATATATTTATAAATACTACATACAAACAAGCATTACTGAATATATCTAAATCAAAAATCCAGGGGCAACTTTGTATATCTTATTAACCAAATCTGGCAAAACATTGTTTGCCCAATCATGCCGCAGACACTTTTATCAAATAATTCAAGGTACAGCCCATTGAGCCGCAGTTGAAAAAAAAAAAAAGCTAAAGTCATTTACCAAAACGTAGTCCCATTCAGCTGGAAGGGTCGTTGCACTCCTTTTTGACGGACAGACGGCGCGACAGAGTGAAAGAGAGAGAGAGAGAGAGAGAGAGAGAGAGAGAGAGAGAGAGAGTCAGACAATGCGAGTGACGCGCATTTGGCTGTTGATTGTTGGTTGAGTCAAATGTGGAGGCAGAAGCAGCAGCAGCAGGAGTAGCAGCAGCAGCAGGAGTAGCAGGAGTAGCAGGAACAGTAGGAGCAACAGCAAAAAAGGACGAATGGCCAAACGAAGCATTCAGCAGCTGCTACGCATGTAATTTGTCAGACAGATTTCTTTTAACGTCAAGTCAAAGATACCTCGGCCACTCCCACACCCACTCCCACTCCTATTTCCACTCCCACGCCCACTCCCACACCCATTTCCGACAATCGACACCAGCACACACACACACGAGAGGCCATTGCAGCCAAACAGTTTCCTTCCATTACGACTGACTGGCTGCCATTTGGAAATGCTTTTTGAGCCAGGACATACATGGCACCCTAGGAAACGACAAAGGGAAACAACAGACATTAACATTTCTGTGCAAATGATGTGATAAAAAGAATACAATTGATGAATATGTATGACGAGCAGTTACCCTATGCTTGAGTGAGATGCAGTCTAGACTGAGTTACTCTCGATAAAGTTAAGAAATTATCGCAGTGTTTGACATAATGAATCGATAAACAGTATGAATTTGGAATGTACTTAGGAGTATATATGCATGACTAGCAGCTACCCTGTATTTGAGTGATGGGAAAGTTAGATGAGGCTGCTACATAGCTGAGAAACTATCTCCATTTTTTAGATTTTCAATAGATAAGCAGCTGGTATTTAGAGTTTAAAGTTTATACATGACTAGCAGCTACCCTGTATGGACGGGAAATGAAGAAATTATCTCATTTGCTTGTCATTTAGATTAGGCTGAGAATATATTGGACTGAGTATATAGTTAAGGCTATTTATTTTTATGTATGTTTATGCATGACTAGTAGTTATCCTATATTAAAATACTAGGGTATAAAAACGAAATTGTCCAAATTAAAATTTTATTTTGTAATGAATAAGCATAACTATTATTTTTGATCTGAAAGATATCTATACATTTCTATTTCTTAAGTCCTCTATAGCGATAGGTACTATAGGATCCATGGATTCAACGATGATTAAACTCAACAAATTTTATATATATTTAAAAATTTATTTATTTCGATTCAACATTTATGAAACCAAAAAAAAAAAAAAAAAAGGAAAATAAAATAGATAAAGTAAAATTATATATTTATAAAACTTATTTATAAAGATAAATATGAATTCTCCTTGCATTTTCCTCCTCAAATATATAGAAGTATACGCTTGACTAGCTGTTACCCTATATTTAGATGAAACATAGCACAGAGTAGAGGAGAAATTAAATAGTTTTAAAACTAATTTTTGAATAGATATGCAGAATACTAAGAGATATCTATCTATCTGTCCTCTGCCTCGAATCTACATATTAAACAACACCATTTTCTACTATACAAAGAGTATTACGCCGAGAAGAAAAAAAAGAAAATAGGCTGCAAAAGCTTAAGGTTTATGGTTTGGGCGCCAGCTGTCAAAATTTCTACCCTCGAATGCTGCCAGACAAAGTGCATAGCAAATTCGTATAATTTGATGGCAGCGACGCCAGCTCCAGCCTCAAAGGCAACCCAGCCAGGCTCTGGCCACAATCGCCTGACACCCGGCAAAGAGTGAACGGAAAAGTGACAAAAATTCCTAACCAAGTCAAACGAATGCTGAGTGAACTTAAGTTGGGGCAACTCAAATTAAAAGCTTTGCGACAGATTCACAAATTGAGATGCGGTTTTTTTTATGGAAATGCTTTAATTTTCATTAGAGTTAAGTTGTTTAGCTTTATTATATTTTGTCTTTATCATAGTCTTAGTCGAAGTCTTATATTATAAATATTTAGTGTGAGAGAATTTCAAGTATGAGCGCATATAATTACGAAATTTCAAACACAAATACAAATTTATTTAAATATACATATATAACATATACAAAATAAAAGAAAATAAAACTACATAATGTTTTATATCTAACTTTGATATATCTATTTTTTTATACCAATTTTTTTAAAGTAGATCCATCTTCATAACAAAATATTATATTAAAAAAAAAAAAAAAAAAAAAAAAAAAAAAAAAAAAAAAATACTAGCAAAACTATTTCAAGCTATAATAAAAAGTATTTATTCTAAAATTATTTATTTAATATTTTTTAATATTTGCATTTTTTTATTTAAAAGTAGTTTGAAATTTTTAAAATAAAATATTTGTTAACAATTTTTTATTATTTGTATAATTTAATTTATTTAACCTTTTTTTATTTTTTATTATTAATTGTTGTTATCAATTATATTTTTTTTTTACAATTTTTTCTAAAAAAAATAAAGTTTTATTTCATTACCTGAAAGTTTGCAAATGTGTTTTCTTGTTAAAAAAAACTATACATAACACATATCTTATTATATAAAACTATTATCAATAATTATATACAACTGCATTATAGCAAAATCAAATTGCAATAAGATACAATACAGTAAATATATATTTATAAATACTACATACAAACAAGCATTACTGAATATATCTAAATCAAAAATCCAGGGGCAACTTTGTATATCTTATTAACCAAATCTGGCAAAACATTGTTTGCCCAATCATGCCGCAGACACTTTTATCAAATAATTCAAGGTACAGCCCATTGAGCCGCAGTTGAAAAAAAAAAAAGCTAAAGTCATTTACCAAAACGTAGTCCCATTCAGCTGGAAGGTCGTTGCACTCCTTTTTGACGGACAGACGGCGCGACAGAGTGAAAGAGAGAGAGAGAGAGAGAGAGAGAGAGAGAGAGAGAGAGAGAGTCAGACAATGCGAGTGACGCGCATTTGGCTGTTGATTGTTGGTTGAGTCAAATGTGGAGCAGAAGCAGCAGCAGCAGGAGTAGCAGCAGCAGCAGGAGTAGCAGGAGTAGCAGGAACAGTAGGAGCAACAGCAAAAAAGGACGAATGGCCAAACGAAGCATTCAGCAGCTGCTACGCATGTAATTTGTCAGACAGATTTCTTTTAACGTCAAGTCAAAGATACCTCGGCCACTCCCACACCCACTCCCACTCCTATTTCCACTCCCACGCCCACTCCCACACCCATTTCCGACAATCGACACCAGCACACACACACACGAGAGGCCATTGCAGCCAAACAGTTTCCTTCCATTACGACTGACTGGCTGCCATTTGGAAATGCTTTTTGAGCCAGGACATACATGGCACCCTAGGAAACGACAAAGGGAAACAACAGACATTAACATTTCTGTGCAAATGATGTGATAAAAAGAATACAATTGATGAATATGTATGACGAGCAGTTACCCTATGCTTGAGTGAGATGCAGTCTAGACTGAGTTTACTCTCGATAAAGTTAAGAAATTATCGCAGTGTTTGACATAATGAATCGATAAACAGTATGAATTTGGAATGTACTTAGGAGTATATATGCATGACTAGCAGCTACCCTGTATTTGAGTGATGGGAAAGTTAGATGAGGCTGCTACATAGCTGAGAAACTATCTCCATTTTTTAGATTTTCAATAGATAAGCAGCTGGTATTTAGAGTTTAAAGTTTATACATGACTAGCAGCTACCCTGTATGGACGGGAAATGAAGAAATTATCTCATTTGCTTGTCATTTAGATTAGGCTGAGAATATATTGGACTGAGTATATAGTTAAGGCTATTTATTTTTATGTATGTTTATGCATGACTAGTAGTTATCCTATATTAAAATACTAGGGTATAAAAACGAAATTGTCCAAATTAAAATTTTATTTTGTAATGAATAAGCATAACTATTATTTTTGATCTGAAAGATATCTATACATTTCTATTTCTTAAGTCCTCTATAGCGATAGGTACTATAGGATCCATGGATTCAACGATGATTAAACTCAACAAATTTTATATATATTTTAAAAATTTATTTATTTCGATTCAACATTTATGAAACCAAAAAAAAAAAAAAAAAGGAAAATAAAATAGATAAAGTAAAATTATATATTTATAAAACTTATTTATAAAGATAAATATGAATTCTCCTTGCATTTTCCTCCTCAAATATATAGAAGTATACGCTTGACTAGCTGTTACCCTATATTTAGATGAAACATAGCACAGAGTAGAGGAGAAATTAAATAGTTTTAAAACTAATTTTTGAATAGATATGCAGAATACTAAGAGATATCTATCTATCTGTCCTCTGCCTCGAATCTACATATTAAACAACACCATTTTCTACTATACAAAGAGTATTACGCCGAGAAGAAAAAAAAGAAAATAGGCTGCAAAAGCTTAAGGTTTATGGTTTGGGCGCCAGCTGTCAAAATTTCTACCCTCGAATGCTGCCAGACAAAGTGCATAGCAAATTCGTATAATTTGATGGCAGCGACGCCAGCTCCAGCCTCAAAGGCAACCCAGCCAGGCTCTGGCCACAATCGCCTGACACCCGGCAAAGAGTGAACGGAAAAGTGACAAAAATTCCTAACCAAGTCAAACGAATGCTGAGTGAACTTAAGTTGGGGCAACTCAAATTAAAAGCTTTGCGACAGATTCACAAATTGAGATGCGGTTTTTTTTTTTATGGAAATGCTTTAATTTTCATTAGAGTTAAGTTGTTTAGCTTAGGCCTCTTTCAATTAACTTAACCGATTTAATTGGGGAAAATAAAAAGAAAGAAAATATAATACTCTTATGCTTTCCATGCAATTTGTCTCTGTCATTTAGCTCTTTGCTTTGCTCTTGAATCGAGTGGAAAATTTCCAGCATTCTATCAGGTACTTATCCATGATATCTGACAGTCATGCAGGTGCGTCAAGCACTCATCGCTGCAGAGCCGCAAACAGTTAATGAGATATCAAAAGCTGCAGCAGCAGCAGCAGCAGCAAACTTTTCAAATTTTTCGCCCTGCAATGCGAAAAGTTTTGCAATTAATTACGATGAGACCTTTAAAGCGATCTATATAGACGAGATGCGAAGGGCTGATAGATAACTGGAACGTGGCGCATGGCGCACGGCAGGTGGCATTGCCTCTATAAATGTGTGTATATATAAAGCAGCCGCATCGGATAGATAAGATAAGCAGATATCAAGCTATTGCAATTAGCTGTGCAACGTAAATGAAAATTGAAAAGCAATCGATGCGATGTTAATAAGGGTAGTCACAGACTAGTGAAAGGCAGTGGAAAAAGTAGACAAAATCATTATGCATTAGCTCACATATGATGTCATATACTGATGCTATTCAAATCAATAGAAAAGTCCTTTAAGGATGTCTTCATGAGTGCCAAGTTAAGCTCAGCTAAGCTGAATTGAGGTGTAAGTAAAAACAAAAGCCAAAAAAAGCTAAAAAGAAATTAGAGTAGACCACGATGCAGAGATGAAAGTTACAAGCTGCTACATCGAAAAAAACGTGAAGGAATATGAAATTGGTGTTGGCAAAATGTCAACAGAAACCTTTGCTAAACAACAGCAAAGCGGATGCTGTGAAATTTCTTAAAGTTTTTTTTTTTTATGTTAAATTATGATGTGAGGAGGTAGCTTAAAAACGAAGACAAACTTGAGATAAACCAAAGAAACTTGTGAAGCGAAAAAAGTATTTATCGATGCTTTAAAGATTTTTCTCAACTTTGTTACGTAGCGAAAAAGAGAGTACTAGTTTTGCTAGAAGTTTTGCGTGTGTGAAAGCTATTATCTTAAAACTATATTTTATATATGTATGTATAAAAGTGTATATAAATTATATACAGAAGTTCCATTCAAATTTTCTCCATAACTTTTAATTGGAATACAATTTTTAAAAAATGGAAATCTCAAAAATCTCCCTTATTCAATAACTTTTAAAGCATATAATAAAAAAAAAAAAATAATAATAAAAATAAATTCACAAAATAGTTATTAATTTTAATTTTAAAAAAGTAGAAATACTTAAATTTTCCTTTATGATCTTTAAAACATATAAAATTTAAAAAATTTTGAATTTACAAAATATTTATTTAACATTTAATAAAACGGCGCAAAATAAGAAACTTTTTTCTTGATCAGTAAAATAGACGCTCTTGCACTTATTATATATATATATTTTTTTTAGAAAAGAACTTCATTTAAAAATTGTATTTTATTTTTTTTTATATACAACCTAAATCTGAAATTTTTAAAGAGTTATTTGTTGTAGTTATATGAAAAATTAAGCTTTCGTCTAAATCACTTTTTGTTTACATCATGAAATGAAAATGAAAATGAAAATGATATATGTATGTACATTATATCTTTTAGGTACCTGGTAAATCTAAATCAAATTTTTATATATTTATGAAATAGATGAGCCTTCAGAAAGTTGCGATATTTTATAATTTACTAAATATTTATAAATAAATTATTGAATTACAAATGTTGCAATATTTTGCAGTTTGTATTTACAACCAAAAAAATTTTTAATTTATTTTATTTTTTAAAAGAAATAAAAGCTAAAACTGTATACTCAATATTCATACAGGAATATCTTCTCTTAGTAAATGTTAAAATATATGTGGAGAGACCATAGAAATTATTCATTTATTAAAAAAAAAAAAAAAAAAAAAACAATAATACAAAATAATGAACGTAAATACATTTTTATTTTATTTTATATTATTTTTTCTTAATAATAATAACATGAATATTAAATACACTTTTTATTTTATTTTATTATTTATTTATATTTTAAAATAATCATATTATAAAAGAACGAATACATTTTTACCTTATTTTATAGCCAAGACATACGACATTTCTATTTTATTTTATATCCATTTATTATATAAAATGATGAATAATAAATACAGTTTTTTAACTGTTTTTATAGCCGAAAAGAAGGGTATATATTATTTAGTATTCACACAGGAATTTATGCTCTCTGTAGATTGACGTAATTTATGTATTAGGACAAACTTTGAAATATATTTGCATATACCACAGATTAATTGCAGTTTTTCACCCAGAGCAGCAAAGGCTTTGAAGCTAATCTCTAAAATATATCATTATATATATTCCCTAGTCAGTCATGCCTTTACTAAAAGCACTCACACTCTCTCTCTCTCTCTCTCCATCTGTAAAAGTTGTGAAATGATAAATTTTACTACAAAAGTTATTCAACATAAGAAGGATAAAAAATGGAAATACTTTGATAATATAAAGACCTCATGTGGTTAATAAGTTTGCCAGTGGGCGGACGGCGGGTGATGGCGATGGTGGAATGTGTTGACATATTTTCAAAACAAATTTCTAAGAATTCATCAAGTCATGGCAGAGCACAATGCATATTGTGCAGCACTGTTGCTACACCTCATGCAACTTGCTGTTTTGCATCCCGAAAAACTTGCCACAACTTTTTCATCAAGTTGTCGTCAGGCATTTGCTGGTGCAGCTGCAACGGCAGATTGCAACTGTATCCAGTTACGCTGGATGTCCCAGCTCGTGGCCATGATTAATGTTCAAATTAAACAACGCCTGGCTGACGTTAATGACGACAAAAGAGAAAAGCAGCAGCGATAACAATAGCAACATAATAAAAAAAGAAAATAACAACAGCAAAAAAAGAGAGTAACTAAAATGCTGAAAAGAGAAAAAAATTAACATAAAGTACAAAGGGTTACACGATAATGAATGCCCAGCAGTCAGCTGCTGGCTTTACTCACTGGGATATGGTAATAATATCTAAAAGTTGATAACATTATCATATAGTAAATTAGTTTAACTATCGCATGTGTTACACAGATTGGAATGCAGCTCTGAAATTAGCTAGCTAATCAATCACACCGACATTCCGATCCACACATAAATAGTCCATTAGTTATGTGGGAGAGATATTGGCATTGGTTGATGTTGTGAGTCATGCGATCCATTTCGTTACGTTTCCGAATCAATTTCGCAATTCAATTAGCCGCGGCTCGATGACGAAATGAATAATTATCCATGAAATGGAATTGAAGGTGACACACAGTAGTCAAAAGACCCCCAGCCTACAACAATGCCCGGGCACTATTGATTGGACTCTTTGTGTGTGGATGCAGAGAGTCGAAGCAGCAGCGGAACGTGGCTGATATGGCACTAGCAGAAAAAGAGACATATATATATATTTATCAATTAATTAGTATCATGATTTAGTGTTAATTGAACGTCAATGCATTATCGATTCATATAGATATATATATATATATAAATAGAAGTAATTTAAATATTCATATCTCCATTGCTAGCTCTTGTTGGCCCACTTCTCTGTCCACTCCATTGCTACTGCTCTAAAGTAATCAATTTAAATTGAATGTATATCTTATTTTCATTGTTTCTGCTTAAATGAACTCATAAAATAATTGCACGAGCAGAGAAGATGCACGGATGGCAGGCACAATGTCTATAGATAGGTCATGGCTACAGATATTAAAAATACTTCAATGAGCAAACGTGAGAGAAAACAAATATCAGCAACAACAACAACAATAACAAACATCAATGCACAATTTGAATAAACAACAAAAATCTGAGGGGGGAAAAATCAGCATGAAGAAAAATCAACTATAAATTATCCTGACAAAGAGAATCTGTTAGCTTATGACGTGGGCTCTTTGAAATATAATTTGATAAACTTTCACTCACTAAATTCTTTTATTATACTTGCAAATCGAAAAGAAAATTGATAAATAATATGCGAAATTTAAAAAGATTTCTGTGCAGACAGAATAATAAATGTACATACTATGAAAAATAATACATGAAATTATTGGGAATTCACATAAGTTATTCAGATTTTTTAAAAGAAATAATTTGAGGATTTTAGTAAATATTGTATATTAAAATTAAAAAATTAACAATAAATATCAAATATAATATTTACTTTTTTTTAAATATTTTTATTGTTATTTTATTTCATATTTTTTATTTTATTTTATTATTATTTTTATTTATTTATTATTATTATATTTATATTAAAATAAAAAAATTAATAATAAATAAATAAAAATGATAAAATTTACTTTTTGTTAATATTTTTATTGTTATTTAATTAATATATTTATTTTAGTTGCATTTAATAATTTTAACTTTTGTTTTTTTTTAAATATATTTTTATTGTTGTTTAATTTATTATTTCTTAATTTATTTAATTTATTTTTTATTAATTTTTTATAATAATTTTAACTTTTGTTTTTTTTTTTATATAAAATATTTTTATTGTGTTTAATTTATTATTTCTTAATTTATTTAATTTATTTTTTATTTATTTTTAAAATTTTATTTTGACTTCAACTAAATTTTAGTTAAATGAAAAAAGGTTCAAGATTTTTGTAGTATTAATGTTATACTATATACTATATTTTATATGTAAACCTCTTCTCTATCAACTCGTTTTCGTCTGCAATTTTCAAAGTGCTTGATATAAGCTTTCATAATATAAATATTGTAATTTATAAGCACTTACCACGCGCTCTTCAGCTTCAATATCCAACACTACATATATGTATATACCCCATATATATGTAATTGTTTACTGGGTATATCAACTTGACCGACTATCATAATTAATAATTAAATGAATAAATAAATTTGATGGCTGACTAAGTGCAGGAAACTGTGTGCCATTGAGCAATAACAACGAGCCGAGAAACCAAAATAGCCAGAGCAAAAATAACAACAACAACAATAATAATTACCAAAAACAAGTGTTATGCATTTACTGCAATAATTATTAATTGGCCATTCATGTTGCTAATTGCATTTCTTGCCAAGCGGCAAACGACTTTCCGCTGGACAATTTGCTTTGACTAACGCTTGATTTGATTTCAATTTATTTATTTTTACATTTCGTTTGCCTGCTGTTGAGTCAGCTGTAAACATCAACACAAGCACACAAAGACAAGCTGATGAGCCACACAGACCTATCGACAGACAGATCGACTAACTGACAGACACACAGACAGACAGACTGACTGACAGGAAAAACAGAACACAACATAAAAGAGCGAGCCATTTTCCTCTTCCTACTTATTCCAGTTCGGTAATTATACTTCAAATGCTATTTGTACACAGGTAAATGCTATAACTTTGATTGACTAGCGAGTTTCTTTGAAATGGAAATCAAAATATAAAAAGAATCTCTTTGATACGATGAGAATGAAATACAAAATTCCGTGTACCATGGCGTATGAGTGATTTTCTTTCTCATATTAAATTATTTGCTCTCTATAAAGAACTCAATAAATTTGATTGCCATTTAATATTGATTCACAGTTGACTTGCTGCTTTACATGGAATTTGCAACTGCAATTAAAAAGTAAAAAAACCAAATTATTAATTGAAAATGCTATTGAATTGTTAGTAAATGCTTTTAACATAGTTATTAATAAAGGTGCGCTAAACAATTATAACGCACAAAACACTTTGTTCATATAACAAAAAACTATGTAAGCTAAGCTCTTGGGAAAAAAAACATGTGATTAGAATTTGTTGTATTGCTCTTGACAGGAGAGCTGCTGCGGGGAGTGCTCAACTAGAAGATGCCCTAAACTGATATTAAATAACGAAATTTTTGTGGAGCTAGGATAACTATATTAATAAAAAATGTCTATTAATAATTAAATTTATTTATTTATATTTGCCTAAAAAAGTTATTAAATTTTATATCAAATTTATGGAAATTGAGAATGAGATTATTAGGACAATTACACAACTGTATTGACATTTTAGCTATTGATGTAATAATTATAGAGCTAAAACTCTACTAAGAAATTAAATTTCCTATTTAGTTATTGTGAGTTTGCTATTGGATATTTTAGATCATCTTTTTAGATCATACTATCAAATTGATGTAATAATTATAGAACTATAACTCCACTAAAGAACTTGAATTGTTATTTAGTTCTTGTGGTGTTGTTATTGACATTTTAGAACCTCTTTTTAGATAAGATATTGATATAATAATTAAAACTCCACTAAGAAATTAAATTTCTTATTTCTTGTGGTGTGTTCTTATGGTGTTGCTATTGGACAACTGTATTGACATTTTAGATCAACTCAGATTTTATTTTATATTAATTCTTTATATATTGATGCGAAGAATATAGAGCCAGACGCTCATTAACTAAATACATTTTCTATTTAGATCATTTTCAGCTTTCTACACTCATATTTCATAATCGATATATATCGATTTAATTGAATTGGGTAAACAAAATTATGATTGACATGGGCCTCTTCTGAGACAAATTCTTCCAGCAGTCAACTTCTCATCATTAAAACAAAAAAATTCCTTCAACTGTTTATTAAATTTTCACAAAAATCATATGTCCACTATTGAGACATTTTATGCAGCGAAATCGAAAGCCTTTTACCACTAAAACCCCTCAACAAAGTCAAACTGTGAGCTAACAGCTAAAATAAAATGTCGCATTTCAACAGCATCCAATTAAAATCTCGCTGTTGCTTTGTCGGCACCATAGAAACCAAAATAGTCGCATGACAAAGGCTTTTTCATTGTTGCAACAATGGCCAAACTGGCTGTGGGCGGCAAACCACGCGCTTGCCACGCCCACCAGTTGTTAAACTGAGGCCAGTTGAACACATATGGAATCAATGGGCATGGCTTCAATTATGTGGACCAAAAAATTCGCTGTTGAAAATTTTTGAGCGCAGCGAAAAACTATTGGAGCATAACCAACAGATGGGCGGCTATTAGGGCCGTGGGCGTGGCAATATATTGGTGCTAATTTATGTAAATTGCGTTATGCGGGGGCCGAAATCCGAAATACATAATGCGCGGACACGAGGACAGTGAAGCGAGCGTGAAATGAACAGCGGTTGCTGCATTCGATAAGCACCTTCAATAATGCCACAAAATTCCAACTTGAACAAAATAAATAACTTTATTAAAGATAATCGATTGTGATTTATATTGGCGTAAAATTGTAATTGATAAATGTGAGGGAGAGGTGAGGGGATATATAGGCATGCAATTAATAAAGAAATGCAATTTAGTTACATTATTACTAAAGAATTTAATAGAGAGTTTATAGAATGACCTAAATATGAAATATGAAATATGAAATATTAAATATGAAATATAAAATAGTATGAAATATGAAATAAGAAATATGATATATGAAATATGATGTATGATGTATATTTTTTTTAATGTATATATTATTAAAAATCTATATTTTTAAATATTTATTCTAAGTATTTTTATACCCTGAACCCATTGAAAATGGGAATTCAGGGTATAATGGTTTTGTGAAAATGTATGTAACAGGCAGAAGGAGAAGTCGCAGACCCCATAAAGTATATATATTCTTGATCAGCATAAAAAAATAAGTTGATTGAGCCCTGTCCGTCTGTCCGTCCGTCCGTCCGTCCGTCCGTCCGTCCGTCCGTCCGTCCGTCCGTCCGTCCGTCCGTCCGTCCGTCCGTATGAACGTCGAGATTTCGGAAACTACAAAAGCTAGAGAGCTGAAATTTCACATGAACATGCGTATGTTAGCTACGCAGTACGAGTTTATTTTGTTTTTTCGATAACTCATCCCATTTCCAAATTATCGATAAAAAATCGAAAATTCGTTTACATTTTTTAGGTTTTTTGGACATAACTTCTACATTATTTCTGCTAGAGACTTCAAATTTGTTTATTTAGGTAGATATTATAGATACGCAGATTATGTAATTTACAGATTTTGGATGCCACGCCCCCTTCGCCCCCAATTTGAAAAAAACGCATTTCAAATACTAGAGACTTGCAATTTGGCATATACATAGATTTAGATACTCTTAATCTACTTTGAAAATTTCATAAAGATAGTCCATCTAGAAATGGAGTTATGAGCGTCGAAAGTTCAGCCCAACCCGCCTCCAAGCCACGACAGCAACTACGCGGTTAGCAGAGCGCGCGCTCATAAGTGCGTAAAGAAGAAGAGTATCACTTTTTTGCAGGGTTCAGGGGATCTCGTAGTCGAGCCGTCTCGACTAGAGCCATCTTACTTGTTTTATTTAGTTTAATTTATTTAATTTCCAATTAAATCAATTAATTTCCAATTAATTAATTCAAAACATATATTTTCAGCAACAGCTTTAACTTATACAAAATAGATATTATTAAGTACATTTCAATTTAAAAATTATATGAAAATATTTTTTATTATTTCAACCAATACTAATTTAATTTTATTAATTTGCAATTAATTTTATTTACTTTAAATTCAATGAATTCAATAACAATTTAGATTAAATTTCAGAAATAAATAATATTATTTAATTTAAATCAAATTAAATAAAAATTTTAAAAATAATGTATATCTATTTATTATTTATTTATTTTTTGTATTTTTTTCTTACTTCTCAAACAAATTTATATATTTTTATTTATTTTTTTTATTTTTTATTATATTAAATTGCAATATTGATTTGTTTGTAAAATCTCATATGAAAAGTATAAATTTGAATAATTAATAATTTTAGTTTCAAATTCAAAATCAAACAAAAGTAGAACAAAGCGTGAACAGAGTGTCAGAGTTTTCACTTTTAATGAAAAATAAGACTTTACCATTTTTTTTTATTTGATATAAGATTCCATTTTGCAATTAAATTAATTTAATTATTAAAATTTAATTAAATTCCAATAATAGCTAAATCCATTATCAGCTCTTCAAAAAAAACAGAATGCAGCTAAGTAAAGCTCTTCTAGAGCAGCTTGCAGTTAACTTGGCCAAGTGAGGACAAATTTACTTCACGGCTCTAATTTACGACGACAATCTGTTTGCTTCCCGGCAGAAGCAGTGTCGTTAATGTTCCGCTGATATATCACCTGGATCACTTAGAGATAGAGAGCGAAAAGCAGCCTTGTAACAATACAGATGGCTAGGATATAGGATTTAGGTCTGCAGTTGAGACCATTTAGCCACAAACGGCAGCAGCAGCCGCAGCAGCAGCAACAGCAATAAGGCTGACCACACCAAAGGCTAGCTGCGGCCCAATTTTGTGTTCCATTTCGTTAAACCAAACAAAAGGTGCAAATGTCTATGAATGTATGCGTGTGTGTGTGTGTGTGTGTGTGTTTGCAAGTGTGTCTGTTAAAAGCCAAAAGCCAGTGCCTATGATATATGTGCGTGTGGGTGCGGGTGGCTGGCTGCTGAGCCAAGGTGTGTAGAGAGGAAGAGTGAGCTTCATAAATAAAATGAGCAATCCGGCAGGGCAATGGTGAAAACCGCAGCACTCTTACGACTAGAACTTGGGCTGCAGTTGCCTGGCGATGTGTGAAAGTCACACACACACACAGAGTCATGCACACATACACACCATACATAATTGAGCGGCCTGAAAGGGCAGTAACAGACATTATACTCTGCTGCTGCTGCTGTGTTACGCATGGAAATAAAGTCAGACTTTTCGATTATTGAGATCTCTATTGAGTAACAAAGGGTTTCAACCACAATAAAACATATGTGTGGAAAAATTTGTTGACCCAACGAATTGATGTCTGTTGCTGAGTTAGTGCTGAAAGGTAGAGTTTCAGCTTTTGCGGCTTGTGTAAAATATGAGAGAACCCTTCAAAAGTGACAAGAGCAAAGATAGAGTTATCAATAAGTGTCAGCAGTAATCTGAATACATTAAACTCTTTCAACTGACTAATTGACAGATGACCTGTTTGGTTAGCAAAACGCCAAACCACAGGAGAGGCTTG
The DNA here is from genome assembly GCA_030914345.1 of Drosophila koepferae. Taxonomy (NCBI): domain Eukaryota; kingdom Metazoa; phylum Arthropoda; class Insecta; order Diptera; family Drosophilidae; genus Drosophila; species Drosophila koepferae. The sequence goes on from JAUESR010000200.1 coordinate 138,834, forward strand.
ATGGGCTTAAGCGAGTGGAAAATAGCTAAATGAAACTGTTGCTTCAATTCCCATTAAATATATGATTAAAATAGTTGCAGCTTATTTTTTATATACATTAGAATATATATTGTAATATATGTAATATAATTTTATTTAATTTTAAATTTTAAATGGACTTGGGAAATGTCATGCAATTTTTGTTTAAATACAAATTTTATTTATTTTATTTTGGAAAATTTTATTTAATTTACTTTTTATTTTTTATTTAAGCGTACATCATTTATATTACACTTATATTTATATTGAGCGTACATCATTTTTCAGGCAGATTTAATCCAGTATTAAAATTCATTCAGCAGAACTGTAATTACAACAATGTTTTAAGCTCTAGTAGAACTAAGTTACATTCTTTTTAAATGTAAACTAATTATTAATTTATTAATATCTCTCATCTGCTCTAATCGAATGATGCTTTGCCTCTCCTCATGCTCTAATTACGAACGTTCGTTTAGCATGATCAAGCCGAAGCCGATCGTGTGAATGAGAGTGAAATGCGTGCAGAATAGCGAGAATAGGAAATGAGCGATTGAAAGCACTTTACAAATATAAATCTCTTAAGACTTATAAATGTATTTTATTTTATTTTGTATTATTTATATTATTATCTTTTCCAAAGCTAATCAATCGAGTCAATTGCCTTTCTTTACTTATCATGATTAATTTGTATTATTCATAAGAAACTAATTAAAACCTGAACCTATGCATAGCTATGGCAAATGAGATATATCTGTCTAATGTTTTTTTTTTTTCTAGAATCTCAATTATAATATAGTCTTAATATTATTTATATTTTATATTTATATATATTACAATACACTTTTTTTATTATGATTAATTTATTTATACATTATTTATAATTAATTATTTTTTATTTATTTATATGTTATTTAAAAAATTAAATTAAAACTAATTCATCAATTTATCAAATTATAAAACTTTATAATTATTCATACAAAAATTAAATAAATTTATTTGTTTACTATTAATTTGAATAAATAAATCAAGTCTATTCTTGCAGTCAGAATAGATCTGAAAGTATGTGTCTAAATAATGCTTGACATTGTACAGTAAGAGAATCTATTTTAGAATCAGGCTGCGCTCGCAGAACTCTGTCATTTACGAGATGACGCCGTGGAGCTACTTTGTCTAGTGTTTTCGTGAACCTCTTCTTTTATACACGCTGCAATCCGAACTTCTATTGAGAGCAGTGAGAGAATAATGTCTTCGACTGTTACAATTTCCGAAGACTCGTCGGCAGCTAACAGAGGCGGAAATCGCTCTCGATGATGGTGAGCAAAGACCTCGGCCTATGATTCGTATTCCGTAAGCAGAGCTCTTGAGAACAGGCTCTTAAGCTAGCGAGTCAGCAGGTATTTTACTTTAATTTATTCCAGAGCATCGCTAATACGCCTGCTCTGCAGTTATGCGGCCTCATGTAGTCGACTTTAGTCTCGCGTGCAGCAGAATTTTTAAAATTCCTATATATAAAATATCATAAACAATGTCCAAAACTATATAAATCTTAGTGCTTTACATTATATGCAAATGCATATATATCTTAACTTTTGGCTAACTAAATTATAATTATGCCAGAGTATACTAGATTATACGTAAAACTTGTTGGGATGCATGTTTTGTTTGCGCACAAAGCATACCCTAACCAAAGGTGTTTCAAAGATTAAGTGCGGTTAACATTTGGCAAACAAAGGAAACAGAGAATGAGAGCGAGACAGAGATGGAAAGGGAGAGAGAGGGTGCCAGTGGCTTTTGTTTATGTTGCACTTTATACTAGGCATACCGCACATTCCATAAACATGGCCCATACCAACTGCAGTTGTCCTGTTGACTGGGTGTTCTCTCTGTGTGTGTGTGTGGTTGGAGTTGAGTGGGGTCTACATGCAAATGCGCTAGCCAAATTTACACACTCTTTGTGTATGTGTGTTCCGTTGTTGTTGTTGTTTATGTATGCATTGTTGTTGTTGTTTATCCAAAAATTATACGCCTCACATGCAGCCTCAACGACTGTTCCGGCAACGAGCAGCCGGCAGTTAAACATTTGCCAAGCTGTTGACTGCCCAAAGAGCTGCCCCTCCTGCTGCCTCAAATCTCGCCCAGCTACTGAGCTTGCTCTGTAAACTAAACTCTAATTTTATGGCATTATTCGCACGCGTGCACCAAAACTGCAAGTTTTTAGTATGTGCCAATGGAGTTGCCCCTGAATCACGCATTGCTCTCTTTAAAGGTTTCGGCTTTTGCGGTGGGGCATGGCCTGTCTGTAATGACAAAGTTTTCTACAAACTTTTAATTAATTAAGTGCACAATCTTCTCGCTTAAAGTTGCTCTATTGTGATCCATAAATCAACTCAATGAAATGTGCGTTGAGCAAGCTTTTTTAGCTATATTTCCAAGGGTGTTTCCTCTTTCTCTCTCTCTCTCTCTTTCTCTCTCTCTCTCTCTCTTTCTCTCTTTCTTGCCTTTAAATTTCTGAAACTGGGAGATCGGGAGAGCAAGGGAGAGCTAGAAATGGGCGAAATGTTAGAGAAAGAGGGAGAATTCAGTCTCTAAAGTGGGAGAATTCTTTCTCAATCCTTTCTTCCACTTCTAGCTTTCTCCCTCTTTCTCTCTCACTTTCGCAATCTCTTTTTTTATCTCTCCATCTATTTCTATCTTTTTTTTTACTTTTTGCTTTTTTCCCCCTGAACCTTCTCTCACTCTACTTTCTACTCCTTCACTCAATCAATCTCTATATTTTTCTCTATATATATATCTGTACTAAGTCTCTCATTATTTTCTTACCATACCTACTATTCATTTCAGCCTCTGATTATCCTAAGCCCGTTCTTCAAACTTGCCTTTATTCAGTTAAGTTTATTTTGTATAGCAACAGCTTAGACTTCAAGGCTTCCTGCCACGTGGCCTAACTGGTGGATGTATATACTATATTTATATATATGCTAGATATAAATCCTACATTGCACACATCATTAACTATTCAACTTATATAAACCTTTGTGACAAAACAAATCCCCCTTGCTTGAGTTTTTATTATTTTTATTATTTTTTTTTTTCTCAGTATGTGAACTTTGCGCCCTTCAATGAAATTCACTAAAACCCAATGCTTGCGCTGAAAAATCTCTAGTGACAAGCTTTGAATGGAATACCATTCAGTAGTCTTTGCTGTGGCTTATGCGATAGTTTTTCCGCTTTAACAGCTCGACGCAGCTTTGATGCATATCCCCCAGGCTAAAATGCTGCTTTATAGCTCTTTGCCACATCATCATCAGCAGCAGCAGCAGCCATGTCCAGACACATGCTGCACCGCATCCGAGTAGAAGATGGGCACCGAGTGCGATGTCTCTCATAAACTGCATAAATTTTTAATAAGCGCCACACACAAAATGCGTCCAAGGGACATTCCCAACAACAACAACTTGACAGCCCAGAAAGAAGAGAAAGATAGAGAGAGAGAGGGGCATCGACTTTGTCTGAGTCAGCATCGAAAACTGAGCACTTGAAGCGTACTCTTAGCCAGCTCGCCTTGTGTCTAACTCAGAGCAGCTGCAATGATTGCAGCACATGTTCTATTTGCCTGTCAAATGGCAGCCAATGGACAGAGCTGTGCGAATAAGCTTTGACCGTTGCCACACCCAGCCGCAACTGCTGCTGCAATTTGTGCCCGAATTGCGGTTGCAGTTAACAGCAACAATTGTTGCAACAGCAATAGCAGCAGCAGCAGCAGCAGCAGTTGCCTGCAATTTGCCATTTGATAGCACAATAAGGGCAAAAACAAAATACTATAAAACAGATAGAAGCTACGAGCAAATACGATATCTGAACAAAGCGTCGACAGGTGTTAAACTAAAGCCGTTAAAACCCTTCAACAAAATGTCAAAGCAGTTAGCACTGCAATAAAATGCGGGCAACAGGGTGAAATAGGTTATGTAATACCCTTAACGCTTACCCCTAGTGCATGCAAAATATTTATGATTTATGTTGAATTAAAATGCATTTCAAATTCGATTTGCAGGCGTAGTGGATTTTCAGTATTTTTTACAAAGAGAATTTCCTTTTTTAAAGAGATTATTCAATCAGTGGAAGTAATATTCGTATTACAATATTTTATATATTTATGAAATATAAATTATATTTTATACAGATATGTTTCTTCAAATTAAACAAAGTCTTTAGATATCCTACATTTCAATATTATATATTCATATATTTTATTGTTAATATTTAGACAACTTAAAATCATTGGAAAGTATTTTTGTAAATATATTCAATTTTTATAATAATGCATGCTAATAATCAAATATTTAATCTGAATTAATTACGACATTATAATATTATTATATATTTATTAATTCTTTAATATATATTTTGAAATAGGATGAAAATATTAAAAGTACATTTAAATATTTTCTATATTTATTTTAGTTAAAACTAAAAATCAGACAATTTTGTCTTAATTTATCAAAATTATATGACATGGTTTAATGAATTTGTTTATTAACGCTCTTAATCTTAATCTTTTAAAATTCCATAGATATACTTTATTAAAATTTGTATCCATATATAAATTTTTATAATATATTAATCTATTTTTAAATGCTCAACTTAAATAGTTATCTCAAACTTCAACTATATTCCTTTGCCTCGACAACGCGTCAACTTTCAGCTGTTCGCATGTTCGATTCACGCACCTCACGTTGAACTTTTCGTTAATTGATGGCACAACCAAATCCTGTCCGATATCAATCGCAATGCCTGCCCACATTCACAGCCAGTGCCGCCTCCGCCCCCCCACAGCTCAGTCAGCGCCATCGTCAATTGCAAGCGATTTATTACTCGTGAGTCGCGTTCCAGTTGCATGAACTGTATACGACAGCGAAATTTAAAACGCTTTTGACAAACCGAATGCCGAGGCAATTTGTGGGTCGACTTCTATCAGCTTCAATCCGACTGTGAAAAGCAATTCTCGCCAACTTGTGCAGAGCTTACTTAAAAATTTAAAGGGAGCTTTAGCGTGTGATAGCTTTAACTTGGAATAAATTTTCTTTGAGCGAATGCAATATACAATTCATTATTGTTTCTCAGATGATGGAAGACATAAAAAAAATATAATATATAATAAAAAATAAAATAAAAATAAAGATTAAATAAAAAATAAAAAATAAATAAAAATAAACATAATAATATATGATAATAGATATAAATAAAAATATAATATATAATAATAAATAAAATAACAATAAAGAATAAATAAAAAATATAAAATAAATAAAAAATAAATATAATAATGTATGATAATAGATATAAATAAAAATATAATATATAACAACAAATAAAATAAAATTAAAGAAAAAATAAGCAATATTAAAATAAATAAAAATAAATATAATAATATAAACGAAGAGTAAATATAAGAATAAATAATATGTAATTATTATATTATATGTATTTATTATATTATTTATGCTTATATTTATTTCTATTTAATTCATTATATTTCTCTTATTTTATATATATTTTTTTCTATCTCTTTTATATTTTTTTGTTTTATTTGGGTTATGCTATGTATGAAAAGTGGTTTACTTTCGATATATTAAAAAAAAGAAAATTATTATTAATATAAGCGTAACAAAGGGATAAACCGATATATATTCCAGGAAATTAAAGCAGCGAATTTTAAGTATATAAATTATTCTTGACTTTCAACCTATACAAATATCATAGCCTACTTATTGAGGCGTGGCAAATAAATCTTTATTTATTAATTAATAAATTCATTTGTTTATTTTATTATTTATTTATTTCATTTATTTTTTTATTTATTAATTTTATTTTATTTTATTATATTTATTTTTATTTATTTAATTTTTATTATATTTTTATATGAAATATTGCTTCATAAATGTCTAGAATTTTTTATGACACTTAATCTAAACAGAAATTAATTAATAAACATGCTTAAGACTATCGACGATAACAATTACAGAATGAAATGAATAGAATAATTTAAAATATGAATAAATTAATAGACAGATGAAAGATGTTGAGTTTATCACAGATGGAGATTACAGATAGAGACGCAAAAGCTAGTTTAATTTAGAAACACGACCTTTAGAGACGTAAGTCAATGACAAACTGAAAGAAATGAAAATAAATAAATAAATACAGGATTTGTAAAAGAAAATAAAATCAAATAACAAATTTTATTTTCCACACAACATTTTTTGTTGACTATTGAAAAATGCCCAATTTGAATGCACAATATTTGTAAATCGCTTCACAGACTCTCTCGAAAGCTCTCGAGCTGCAATATTTAACAACAAATGAAAATTGTGTGTATTTTGTGAATATTTGCAATTACTTTCGATTAGGTAAAGGGCTATAGCCCAGAAACAATATCTCTGCCCTGCAACAGTGTAGCAATTGCTATTGCAATTTTATGTTGAAATTTCCAATTTGAAAGTAAATTTTAGATACTGCAATGCTGTAGGCTTTGCTTGGAAATCGAAATGTTTGAGCTGGGTAGACTTTGTAAGCTTGTGGCTCGGACTTGTTTATCCAACACTTGAAAATGTGTGGTAATTTATGGTCGATGCATTAACATGCCAATGGCAGAGAGCCATTTTAATTTGGCCTAACAAGATGCAGAGCCAAACGGGGTCAACAGCAATATTTGCATAGTGTGAAATATGCCACAAATTAATTTGCCCAAGCAAAACACAAGCCTAAACCAATATGATTATAGTGAAATTTAGGGCCTGGCCAGAACTATGCAAAGTATCGATACCAAAGCTCAATTGGAATTCCCAATAGCACAGGCTGTTTATCTTAACGCCTGCCACACACACACACACACACACACACACACACACACACATACGCAAACACTCATTAGCATGTAGAATGAAAATATATGTATTTGCAGCTCTCTCAAGTTGAAACACGCTTAATTTAAATTCAATTGATATGTAAATGCCATTTGGCAAATCAAATTTTTTATTGATTGCGCAAAGTGAACTTTGTATTGGCTCAAAGTTAATTGTGCGCATTAGCCATGAATTTCACGGACTTGGCCAAAGTTGGGTAGGGCGAGCGAGAAATCAAGCCAAAAAGTTGGACTTGAAAGTTTTCAATAAAAAATGGGAACATATTAGGCGAGCACCAAAGTTGGCAGAATCAATAAATTGTTAACTACTCTTTGTCCTAGTTATTCCTAGAAATGTTTTAATTGAAGTTTATCGAAGTTTATGAATGAATGCACCAGGGCTTCAATATCACTCGGAAGTCCTAGCTACAATTAATTAACTAGCCAAGCTCAAAGCAACATTTTACCCATTGAAAATGGGAAATCAGGGTATAATGGCTTTGTTAAAATGTATACAACAGACAGAGGGAGACCTAACGAAAATTGTGTAGTATATATATTCTTGATTAGTTCGACGAGCTGAGTCAATATAGGTCTCTCGGTCTGTCCATATGCATGAATGCATATGCTGAGAAGCAAAACTCTTAAATTTTTTATTATAATAAATAAGACATTAATATTCGCCTATTTATTGTTATCCATGAAAACCTTTTCAAAATTATTACTAATTTAATAAAGATTCAAAAGGACATTTTAATGATATACGAAACAAATTTAAATTATTGTAATAATTAACAAACAAGTTATTAAATGAAAAAGTTTTTGCAATCGGAAATAGTTCTTCTCCCTTCTATGAATCAGCCATGAAGCACAGTGGGGGATTTTTATTAATTTGACACACAATAGTTATTATTTTTATATATTACTAAAAAAAATATTATATATTATAAAATAAAGCATTCTTATCTAATAATTTTTTTAAGTGAAATTTTCATAAAATTTTATTATTTTACTATTTTTAAAATTAAAAGAAAAAACATTTATATACTTTTTTTAATTTGCAATTTTTTTGTAAGCCTTTTTATTTAATTCTTCTTTATAACAACTTCTTTATTTTTCATAATTTTATATGTAATTTGAATTATAATTTATAAAATAATTTAAAACAAAATCATTCTGCGTAAATCATGACTCGGACTATTTTGTAAAAGATAAATAATAAATAAATTAAAATGAAATTAAAATTATAAATTCATATTTCTTTATCCAGATTCAGAAATTTCCTAGTATAAGATATTCAGAAAAAATTGTTCTTACTTATAATAAGTTTATATTCGTATAAGTTTAGCGTATTTCCCAGTTTGCTATTCTCAACTAGATCCTTACTGCTTTTTAATTTCGAACTCAAATCGATTTGCAGCTCTTGCTGCAAATATTTTCAATAGAAAATATCTAACGAGTAATTTGCATATTTATTTTGCAGGCAACTTGGCAAATGACAAAACAACAATAAGGATTACAAACAAAATTGCAAACTAAAAACAAATATATATATATCAATATATATAGTATATATATATTTATATATGTACAGCTCTTTTATAAGCATGTGGCTATTGTTTGTGTGGCTTCAATTGGTCTCTGGCAGTCCGACGACCGAGTCAGATTGGCTGCTGGCAGGAAACACGAGCAGAGCTCCCTTCGACTATCCAAATGATACGCTCTATAGCCCACAGCCGGAGGAGCATTTGCCAGCGACGGGCAGCTCGATACACAGCACAGATCTGCCAACGTATCAGCACTGCATGGAGACGCGCAACTCGTTTGCGGATCTGCTGACTGTGGTGCTCTATGGACTGGTCTGCATTGTGGGCCTGTTTGGCAACACGCTGGTCATCTATGTGGTGCTGCGCTTCTCAAAGATGCAGACAGTGACCAATATCTATATACTCAATCTGGCCATTGCGGACGAATGCTTTCTGATCGGCATTCCCTTTCTGCTCTACACGATGCGCATTTGCAGCTGGCGTTTCGGGGAGCTGATGTGCAAGGCGTATATGGTGAGCACATCGATCACATCGTTCACTTCCTCGATATTTCTGTTGATCATGTCGGCGGATCGCTATATAGCCGTATGCCATCCTATATCGTCGCCACGTTATCGCACTTTGCACATCGCGAAGCTGGTCTCGGCTCTCGCTTGGAGCACCTCAGCGGTGCTGATGCTGCCCGTGATGCTCTATGCCAGCACCGTGGAGCAGGAGGATGGCATTAATTATTCGTGCAACATCATGTGGCCAGACGCGTACAAGAAGCACTCGGGCACCACTTTCATACTGTACACCTTCTTTCTGGGCTTCGCCACGCCCCTCTGCTTCATACTCAGCTTTTACTATTTGGTCATACGCAAGCTGCGCTCGGTGGGACCCAAGCATACGACAAAATCCAAAGAGAAGCGTCGTGCTCATCGCAAAGTAACGCGTCTGGTGTTGACTGTCATCACCGTTTACATCTCGTGCTGGCTGCCGCATTGGATGTCACAGCTGGCGCTGATCAATTCGAATCCGGCACAGCGAGATTTGTCCCGGCTGGAGATACTCATCTTTCTGCTGCTGGGCGCTCTGGTCTATTCCAATTCGGCAGTGAATCCCATACTGTACGCCTTTCTCAGCGAGAACTTTCGCAAGAGCTTCTTCAAGGCCTTCACATGCATGAATCAACAGGACATCAATGCCCAGCTACAGCTGGAGCCAAGTGTCTTCACCAAGCAGGGTAGTCGACGTCGCGGCGGCTCCAAACGTTTGCTGAACACAAATCCCCAGCAACAGCTGCAGCAGCAGCAGCAACAACAACAGCCGCCGCTGCTCTCGCTGCACATGGGCAACAACAACTCGTCGACGACCACCTCCTCGACGACAACAGCGGAGAAGACGGGCTCCACCAATGCGCCCAAGTCATGCAGCTCCAATGGCAAGCTAAATGTGCCCAATTCCCTCGCGCCAGAGGCAGAGAATCTCATAATTTGCCTCACCGAGCAGCAGGAGGCATTTTGCACGACGACGCGACGCGGCTCCAGCCTAATTCAACAAACTGATCTATAAAACTAGTCTTTAAACTAAATGTTTATATAAAAATATAGGAAATCTCTGAAATGTATAGCACTTATGCCTGGAACTGGGCACTCATATACATACATACACATATGTATTAAGCTTTTCTACTCTCTCCATCTCTCCATCTCTTTCTCTCTCGCGCTGTCTGTCTGTCAAGCAGTATTAATAGAAAATCCAAGAATCAATGTCACCCTCGTGTTTTCTTAAAATATACTTGAAATATATATATTCAATACGACGAATTTTCAGCTCTAAACCTAAGTTTAGCTCTAAGTTTTAAAGGTATTTTTGAAAGGTGCATTTGCCGTTTAAATCTAGACTTAATTCAACTGTGTAAATGTGCTTTTAAGTGTAACAAGAAAAAAATAAATAAATAAAAATAAAAATAAAGAATAATAAATAAAATTATTGAATATTAAAAGCAGTAAGAATTCTCTAGTGGGAGTAATATTAAATCCTTTTATTATTTTATTGAGCTGGATTTTTCAAATATTTATATACTTAATAGAGCAGAAACAAATGTCGAATTGCCTTGATTAAGAATATATAATTAATTACTTTTTCTATTATTATTTATTTATTTAGCTTTTATTTATATATTTTTATATGTATTATTTTTTATTTATTGATCAAAAATATATAAAATAAAATACTTTTTTAATTTTTTTTTTTATTATTTATATATGTTATTTATTTTTTCAAATATTCAAATATTTATATATGTTTTTTATTTTTCAAATATTCAAATATTTATATATTTATATATTTTGTAAAGCAGAAAAAATGTTTACTTATGAAAAAGTTAGGTCAGCCTTGATCAAGAATATATATAATTAATTATTATTTCTATTATTTTTTTATTTATTTATAATTTTTGATTTGTATTTTTTTTTATTTATTATATTATATTTTATTAAAATAATTTCTGTTGTAATCATTCATTATTCTATTATTTATATATTTAATTTTATTTATTATTACTTATTTATGACTGATTAATATTGATATATAAACTTAATAGCTATTTTTTCTATTATTATTTATTTATTATTTTATTTATATATAATTTTTTTATGGTTGATCAATTTTATTTTATTTATTATATTTTATTAAAACAATTTTTATTATTATTTATTTATTTATTTTATTTATTTTTTTATTTTTTATTACTTATTTATTAGGGTTGTTGATAATATATCAAAATATCAATATATCGATATTTTTATTTAAAAAAAATATATTTATATCGTGATATTTTTTTTGCCCAAATATCGAATATTTTTGCGATATATTTGATATATCGTTGGTCACACAAATTGTGAGACATTCTGAATCAAAATGGTTAAAACGAATTATTCAGATTTCAAAAATTTTTTTGGAATAGCCAAAAGCCGACTATGCCTGTACTTGCAAAAATAGCATTACGATGCCTAACCACCCCTGGCAGCTCAGTGCCGTCAGAGAGACTTGCTTTGGCAATCAAATGCGTCGTTTGCAACTCCAGAAGTCTTCTGACAGATTGTCATATAACGGAACGCGTTTCTTTGAAATCTCTTAGTACCGAATATTGGTCTCTATAATAAAAAAAAAAAATATTCTTATTATTCTTGTTTTTGTTTTTGTTTTTTTTTTTTTGGGTCGCATTTTAAATTTATTGTTGGAAAAAATTTGTAAAATATCAAAAAAATATCGATATATCGATATTTTTAAAGTTGAATATCAAATATCATTTTGATATTTTTTCAAAACTTAAAATATCATCGATACGATATTTTAAAAATATTCAACAACCCTATTATTTATGATTGATCAAGAAAAACTCAAATAATATTTTTTTTTTTCAATTATTATATATTATATTTTGTATGGTTGATCAAAAATATATACATTTAATTAGTATTTCTATTATTATTTATTTTATTTTTTAATATTTTCTTATATATATATTTTATTTAGTGTTATTATTATTATTTAAAAAAATTTTTTCACAAAACCAATGAGCTAAAAAATACCAATATTTTTTTTATTATTCTATTTTTTTTCGCCCAACCAATATGCTCTGCAATCCCATTTATAATGATTTCGGTGTAACGAAAGAGTCAAAACTGATTAGAATGAAGAGGAGCACAAAAATTAACAACGTAATCCCATCAGCAGAATAATCAAATGTTTCAGCTTTAGCTAGCGGAACGTGGCCATTGGGGCACACACGTCGTATACGCAACTGAAATGCAGCATAGAGCCAAAATGCAGTTATCTATGTGTGTGTGTGTGTGTGTGTGTGTGTGTGTGTGTGTGTGTGTGTGTTTGCGATTCGACTGCATTGGTCACGTTTTATATTTCACGGCATTTTACAAATTTGTCGCTGGTTGTTCGCATTGCAGTGGCAGCAATTCGATTTCGGCTATTGACTTTTGGCCAATACACGTTTCAGATTGTTTGACTGGCTGGGTAGAGACAGGGGTGGGGGGAAGGACTGGCTCTTCATAGAGCACATCTCATTGTCGGGCAAATCGGTTACCTATCACTTATCACAGCCACGCCCCCGGCCACAAAGTGGTCACTCCTTGCGGTCAATCAGCCCAGCGTCAAGCCATTCACACAATGTCAATCAAAGGCTTTATTTAATTACACTGCAATGTACCGCAACTAAATCGGAATATGTAATCCGACAAAAGTAAAGTGAAATTCCATTAAATGCAAATTAAACATAATTATGCAGAGAGTGCCCAAATATATGACTTGCCTCTTTTGGGTCTTTTCAGCACTGGCCAAATGTAATCAAATAATTGAAATCAGACTGGCGACCGCAATGCAGCACCAAAAGAGCTGCTGCCTTTCGAGTGTGAGCAAATAAATTATGCTTGAAGTTAATTTAATTCAATGCAGTTGACCCAAAACTCAAACAAATATTTGCCAAGCCTTTGAAGTATTTGTCGAAGGAGTCATATCAGATGTAAGGCATCAACTAATGAATAGCTTATAAAAAGTTATTCTTAATTATTCAAATTTGTTTGCAACATTTTATTTTTAAATAACGAAATATTTTTAGCTACTCATTTTATTCTAAGTTTACAACTTTATGTTCTAATTCAACATTTTTATTAAATAGAGAATAATCAATAATTTAAAGTAAAGTTACTTCATGCATATGTAGAGTATCCTTACAGCTAGATCAGATTTATTTACAACTTTAAATTATTTTCTATTGTATTTTACAGTCTGACATTCCTAAATAAGCTCTTAAAGTTTCAAAGTGCTTTAAAAATGTGTTTATAGTCGAGCTTCGTAAACTATTATATTGCTCTTGCTCTGGCCTGAGCTCAGACTCAGACTTTGCTTCTGCTTCTGCCTCTGCCTCTGCTTCGGCTTCAGAATCTCCCATTGGCTCTGCCTTCAGCTCTGACTCAGACTTTACCTCTGCTTCGGCTTCTGCTTCTGCCTCTCCCTCTAGCCTGAGCTCAGACTCAGACTTTGCTTCTGCTTCTGCCTCTGCCTCTGCCTCTGCTTCGGCTTTTGAATCTCCCATTGGCTATGGCTTGCGCTCAGACTCAGAATTTGCCTCTGCTTCGGCTTCTGCTTCTGCCTCTCCCTCTAGCCTGAGCTCAGACTCAGGCTTTGCCTCTGCTTCGGCTTCTGCTTCTGCCTCTCCCTCTAGCTTGAGCTCAGACTCAGCTTTTGCCTCTGCTACGACTTCTGCTTCTGCCTCTGCCTTGCCCTCTGCTTCGCCTTCAGAATCTCCCATTGGCTATGGCTTGAGCTCAGACTCAGACTTTGCCTCTGCCTCTGCCTCTGCTTCTGCTTCTGCTTCTGCCTCTGCCTTGAACTTCTGAATCTGCTATTGGCTCTGCCTTGAGCTCAGACTCAAACTTAAGTCTGCTTCGGCTTCAGAATATCCCATTGGCTCTGCCTTGAGCTCAAACTTAGGCTTTGCCTCTGCTACTGCCTCTACTTCTGTCTCTGCTTCTGAATCTGTCATTGGCTCAGGCTTTGATTTTTTTCGTTTCATTTGGCGCTCTTTAAACGAACATCGCTTTGGGAGAGACTCGATTCATATTCGCACAATGAGGCTCACCTACACATTTACATACTCAATGCATGAGCACGAACACGACCTTCGCATACCTACCTATGCACACACGAAAGACTTTTTGCTTTATTTATCTCAACCAAACGGTCGAAGAACTAGCAAACCCTAAACAAAACAAATGAGAACGTTTGTAAGACGATCAAGAACGAACTTACTGAAGTACGAAATTGTTGAAGAGCCGATGCAATCGATTGCTCTCTGAGTCTAATATCAGAAAGTGAATTATTTGCATACATAAAAAGAAGCTCAAAAGTCATTTAGCTATTTAGCTATGCTCAGGAATATCCCAAAGTACCCTCAGCAACAGCGTAAGTTCCCTCTGTCCTTATCTATAATAAATATTATACTCACACATCACTCTGCCATACACCCTATTCATAATCTATTAAAGCAACTTAAATATATTAATTTCGCTATTAGTTTTTCTTCTTTATCAACATCTGCATTAAATGGAAAGTCAACCGCATCAAAGCTATTCCCTAAGTGTGAAATGCAATTTGCCAGCGCATTCAAGAGTCAAAAGCAATGATAGAAAAGCTAAGCTGCAACGGGAAGCTGACTCTGGCGAAAAGGTGACTCACAGAAACAGAAAAGAAAGCAACAAGAAATACTTTTTTTTTTTTTTGGTTGCAAATTTGTTCTGCAAATTCTGTATCGCAGTTATTGGGCTGGCTACCCCAAGCCACCTGCCTCGACCTCTCCCTCACTGCACATGCCCCACCATTGGCAGTTCGCACTGCTGTAAACAAGTCCGCAATACACAAAAGTTGGGCTTAGTCGATTTAGCGATACGTACACTTCCAAAGGTTTTACCCATATTTAAAGTAACATTTATTTTCGCTCCAGCTGCAGCAGCAGGTTGTTCTGTCCGTCCGTCCGTGGAGCTGGCTGCTGGAGGCAAAATCTTGCTGCAGACTTGGCGTGTTGGCATGCCGTCGCACATAAATCAATGGCAGCATTGGCAAAAGGCTGAGAGCCAAGTTTCTAAACTTGATTTAATGCCAGTGCAGAGTTGAACAAAATAATATAAAACATGGGCTTTAGCTTACTCTCTCTCTAATAAGTATTGAAATCCTGACATCGTCTTAAAAGCATTTGCCACACTTCACAGCTAAGTATATAAATCAATACAACAAAAATGTACTTTATATGAAGCAACTTTTTATTTAGCTGTGCAAAAATATTGAAAACATAGTTTATGGCTTCAATTAATTTAAAAGTCAAATAATATGTATATATAGAAAAAGGCTTTCGACATATATTGAAGCATATGGTCGAAGAAGAAAAAGGAAATTTTTCTTTGTACATAAATAAATTTATTTTTGCTGAAATACATTCAACTGCAAAACATTCAAAAGGGCGGGATTTTTAAGTAATTTAATGAGTAATAAATTTAAAAAAATTAAAAAAAAAAATATATATATATATATTAATAATTTTCAAGTATTTTATTTCTTTATAAAATATTTAAAGATTTTTAAAGAAATAAATTAATAAATAATAAAATAGTTAAATAATAAAATAATAACATAATGAACAATCAATGAACGAATATATATTATGAATACATAATAAATATTATTAATAATTAGATATAAAAATAATTAAAAATTCTTTTTTATAAATTCTTAAACATTCGTCACAATTTTAGCTATATAATAAATATGATAAATATTTAAAAATCCTCTTAAAACACTTCAACATTCGTCACATTTTAGCTATATAATAAATATTATAAATATTTAAATATTCTTCTTAAAACCTACTTCAACATTCGTCACATTTTAGCTTTGATTATTCCAGTTTTGTCAAAGCTTTGTGAAACTGCGCACAAACAGCAATTGCTGCTCAAAATGCAATTTGCAATTGCGCATCGAAATCCAGCTGAGAGTCTGATATTTTTATAATGCACTTCTACACACACACACATGCACACGCATGCACAAATTGAAAGCTAGCACTCAACAACAACAACAACAACAACAAGAACAAGATATTGCAGAAAAAATGATAAACATCTTTGTGCCGTGTCGAGTGAGCTACAACCGAAAGTTTTGTTCGCCCCACTGCCACGCCCATGCAGGCCACGCACGTAGTCAACGCATTTGAAATACATTTTTTTTTCTGTTAGCTTTTTCGCTGAATTTCCATGCGAAAAGCGGAAAAATGTTTGCATAGCCAAAGTCAAAGTGAAAGCAAAGCCAAAGGCAGTAGCAAACAGGAAAGTGCATGAAATAACAATAACAGAATTTCACGAATGTATTTTGAGAAAAATCAGAATTATTTGGCTGCTCTCTGCTGCAAACGGAATTAGAAGCTGGCCTTGGCCAACACAAATGCTTGGCCATCAATTACTGAAATTGTTTTGTGCCCACTGTCAAGTTATGAGCGCGGCTAAATGCCAATTTGCATGGACAACGGCTGCAGATCCTACTCCTGCTCCTGCTCCTGCTCCTACTCCTGCTACTGCTGCTGTGGCTTCAACCGTATAGCGAGTGCTTCCTGTGGCTGCAATTTTCTATGCAATTACAGCAAAGACGACGAACGAAACTTGTGTAATTGATATATGTGGTTGCATCTGGCAACTTTCTAATGGAGCTGCCAGACTGAGCAACGGCAGCAGCGGCAGCGGCAGCGGCGCAGTCCTTATGGACTGCCCCCGAAAAGTTGGTCAGTGCCAAGCGACGCAAAGTCTGCGGCTTGCGAAATTGGGGAAGAGCTTGATGCTGAAATTGTTGCTACGTGGCTGGAGATTGAAGTCTGACACAATTCGGATTACAAGGATAATTGCTTTTGAGGTGTGCCAGTCGAAACCAAAACTCAAGTGCTTTAAGCAGTGCCGAGTTTGTTTTTTTGCAGGGATGGAATATGAATATCGTGGCGCTGCCTATATATAGGTATATAGTGGTTTGATTCTCAGAAGTTTCCTTAGACTTTAGTAATTATATTTATTAAAAATTCGTTTTCTATTATCTATTAGATCTGTTACTACTATTTGAACTTCTAAGTCTTTTACTACATATTTCTGATACTTTTACTACTACGACTATATGTTACTATCTCTGATATTTTATTCTAAAATATTTCCTACTACGTCTGCTACTACTACTACTACTACTTTTACTACTACTTGTACTACTACGTTTACTACTTTTTCTATTCGTTTTACTACTACGCCTTACTACTGCTACTACTTGTACTACTACGTTTACTACTATTTCTATTCTACTACTTCTACTACTACTATTACTACTTTTACTACTACTACTACTTTTACTACTACGTTTGCTACTATTTCTATTCTACTACTTCTACTACTACTTTTACTACTTTTACTACTACTACTACTTTTACTACTATTTCTATTCTACTACTTCTACTACTACTTTTACTACTTTTACTACTACTACTACTTTTACTACTACGTTTACTACTATTTCTATTCATTTTACTACTACTTCTACTACTTCTACTATTTTACTACTACGTTTACTACTATTTTTATCATCTTTAAAAATAATTTTACTACTATATCTGCTATTATTTTTGCAAATTTTACTAATTTTATTATAATTTCTATTATTTTAACTACTAGATCTGCTACTATTTTTGATATTTCTACTACTTCCACTACTACTCTTAATTTGATTAAAAAAAAAAAAAAAAAAAAAGCTATAAGTACTAGAACTAATTGTACTTTTTACTTTTTCAATTACCCCGACTTAGTACTTATTACTAATCTTTTATTATTACTTCTTTAATCAATACCACTATTATTATTACAATTTCTACTACTTCCCCTTTATTTACTACTAATCTTACTACTACTCTATACCAACGTTCATTTTTATTCCTCCTAATAGAAGTACCAGCTTCAGCAATTATCTAAACTATTTCTGCTACAATTTCAACTGCAGTTCCCACAAGGGTTTGCATTAAACCGCAACACTTTAAGATCTAATCCGTCGTTATGCACCGTTGACTCTCAATACGATGCCCTTTAAAGCACGCCCCAGCATTCGCTTTGACATTCGCTTCGCATGCAGCTGAAAGATCAAAACATTTAAATGCCATTTCAATTATGTGCTCTACGGTCTGTGTAGTAGCTGCAATGAACCTCCCTCTCCAGCTATTCCCCATTCGCTGTCCATGCCATCCGGGCGGGGCTTCCGGTTCGTTAGCAAAGTTCACGCACAAATTAACACGCAGCAAGTGCAACTTTTAGTCTTTATGGCTGCCAAAGTGCAAAGTGCATAAAAACAAAACATAATTTCAAATTTCAAATTTTAATGAGCAAAAGAGTTGACAACTTTCCAAAAAAAAAAAAAAAACAGAAGAAACTACTCGAAAATGAAATAATTATTTAGATATTTGTACTTAAATGTAATATGCACTCTTATATGTAGACACACTTGCAAATTCATAAATGCAATTTGATTACATTTGTATTTCTGCCATTAATTGCAATTTGCAGCGATTTCAAGCATGCAAAACTTGTTGGCTTGTTGAAATGCCCTTAATATAGATGTGAACGGCAGTCAGAGTTCATTGGCTTGCCTGCACTTAAAGGATTTTACAGTGCATGTCGCCTGGTAGGGGATACTACGGATTCGTCATGAAGTAGGTAACATACAGAAGATATATGTATATATAAATATTTAAATAAATATTATATATATATATATATATATATATATATATATATATATATATATATATATATATATATATATATATATATATATATATATATATATTTATTCTATTTATTTTAATATATAATTACTATTAATTAAATTTGTTTCTACTCAGAGCTCTTTTGTGCCCTATTTAATTATAGCTAAAATATAATAATTTGACTTACAATATATTATACCATATATAATTCACATTTTATTTCCAACAAGAGTATTCGACATTCATTATTATATTTTAAATATTTCTGTCCTTTTAGCAAGCACTGCTCTGGTCGCGCACAAAGATTTTTATAATCAACATTTTTATTTCATTCATTTATGCCAGAGCCACAAAAGCTTTTGCTGCCTTAAAATGTTAATTGGACGCTGAAATGGGGAATTACTCAAAAGTGCAGTGCAAAAGAAAAAGTAAAAAAAAATGCATATATATATAGATGGAAATATATATATACTTGTATGTGTGCAAGTGGCTAGGCACAGGTTGCCCGAGTCCTTAGCAGCCGTTAAAAAAATGTCAGTTGGCTGGCAGCCAGCGCTAAGACAAACTTCCGGCCGGCAGAAAGTCTGACGTCGCGTCGCGTCGAGGGAGCGAACATCAACAACTTTCATTTCATTATGCATAAATTATGGAATAACGCGCAAAATGTATGAAAATAAACGTCAGTTACATTTTCATAATGGCCAAGCCAAATGCTAGCAAAAAAATAATGCTAAAAATAAAAATAAAAAACATTCATAATAGAAGTGGCTGCCGTTTAATTGAAGTAAGATTTGCAGACTTTAGTTTCGTTGTCTTTAAGCTTCAAACTAATTATTCAAGTTAGACGTTGGCAATTAAATATTGAAAACAAATTAATTGTTTATGCTCGATTTAATTGCATTCTCATATGCGAGGCATTCAATGAATTAGCCGGAATCTCCAGTGAATGCTTTCTTCAATTAAATCAGGTCACGTCCCATCAGGCAAAGGCAAGGCAGTCCAGTCGAGCAATCCAGTCGGAGCCAAGTCGAAATGGCGTCGGCATTTCCGCCATTTCGATGCTGCAATTTGTAGCCAAAATGCGTTTGCCGGAAAATCGTTTTAGCTCGAGCAACACCGACGGCCGAGATATGTTACAGAATAAGAGCCAAAGAGAAATATACTACTTCCGGCTTGTGATTTTATGGCTTGCCAAAGCCTTTCTGCTATAAATAAGATATTCATTGCCACAGATCAAAATGATAAGTGAGGCGAGCTTCGTAGAAGGAACTCAAGATCTAGATAACAGAAGTGAGAAAAAGCGAGAGATTTTTGAGTCATTGTAACTAGCCAATGCAAAAATCGGGCTTTTTACCCATAGTGCAATGATTACACAATCAAAAGAAGAGAGAGCGAAAGATGCTGGGATACGAGCTGTGGAGCATATAGAGAACTGCAAAGTGGTAACGAATGCCAATTTGGAATTGAAACTGAAGAGTAGAAATCAACTAAGCATACAAAATCATTAAAGAGCGAAGCATTCCGATAGGAGACAAAACATTGCCAATCAAATCAGATAGATAATGGCAAAGGCAGATAAAGACTAAATATAAAATAATTTTAAAAATATAGAAAAAAATACTTAAGCATCAACAACTCGAATAACCATTTTAATAGTTTTTTATGATTATGCATGCATTAAAATTAAAGAATTTCATACTTTTAATATTTAAAAAACATATATACATATTTAAAACAAAAAATAATAATAATAATTTGTATGTCCCAAAGTTTTCTTACATATTTATATAATTTTATAATTAAGATAAGAAAAGTGCAATTAAATTAACAATATCACAATTTTAAAAAAGAAATTCAATAAATACTAAAAAGAAAAAATTAGTAACAAATTTATGGTCAGATGAGAAATAAAAAATAAATGAAAATACATTGGGTGATTTTTTAATAATAATAAATAAATAAAACCAAATGGACGTAAAAAAAATCAGTAAAAATATTTAAGAAAAATAAATATACCATTTTTTTTAGCTCATCAGATAAAAAATAAATAAAAAGAAAAGCATTAATAAAAAAATACATTTTTTAAAATTTGAAATTAAGTATATAATGAGAAAATTATAATTGAAAAACAGAAACATTTAGTAAATAGTTTAAAGCAGCAAAGAAATAAAAACAAGAAAATAATTGATATTGGATGATTTGTACATAATAATAATTAAATAAAAACAAATAAAATTGAAATTATAAATACAATAAGACAAAAAGCGATAACAATTTAAAAGAAAAATGTAGTAACTAATCAGAAAAGAAATAAAAATTAATAATAAAATAAAATTCAATAGGTAATTTTAAATAATACAAAATATATTTTTAAAAAGTGAAATTTAGTATATAATGAGGCAATTAATCATATAAAAAAATATTTAAAAAAATAATAAATGGCAAAATATAAAAAAGAAAAGTAAATATAATGGGTGATTTTAAAATAATAATAAATAAATAAAAACAAATAAATGTAAAATTATTTAATGATACAACAAAAAATAATAAATATATATGTTTTAAATAATTAAACAGTTTAAAGTCAAATGAGAAAAAAAATTACGTAATTAAAAAGCAGCATTTGTGCTGTAAAAAAAAAAAATAATAAAAATACATAAAAATAAAAAATAAATAAAACAATTATACGCCAGTTCAGTTCATATATGAATTTAAATTTTTGATGGGTAACTACACTTTAACCTTAGCCATAAGGACGAGAAGCGATAAGATGATGTAACTACTAAATATTTTGCCCTATCAGTTCGAGATAAATAGCCAATATCAATTCATGTCTGTACATATTTTTCGGAGAGAACCCCATTAAATGTAAATCGGTAAATTGAAATTTCTGTTTCGAATCAATTCAAAGGAGACTTTCGCAATTCAAACGTTTGCTGCCACAAAATGTTCTGCATTTGGCAACTACTGCAATAAAATCAATGCAAATTTAATTTCGCCAACTGATTTAAACATTATTTACTGGCAAGTATATGCCATTAAGAATGAAATCGTATTAAGCGCTCGCCGCATGTTTTATCACATATAAATACTGCTAAAATATGCTTTAAGGTATTTGCAGTCTGGTAATGACGACAAAAGAAGAAATTCGAGCGAAAAATTGAAATGAAATGCAAACAAATTTTAATTCGATTTCTCGCGCTGACGAAACGTGACAGGCGTAATTCAATTTTACGATTGATCGCAATTTAAATTCAATGAGAACCAAAGGGAAAAGCAGGACAAAAAATGAAAGAAATGTGTTCACTGCATTAATGAAAATCAAGGCAAAGCCTTAAAAGACTAAAGGATTATCTATTGCAGATAAAGGAAATGAAATTCGCAAAGCCAAAGTCGAGCAAAAGGTGCGCCGTCAATGCTTAAGCAAATGCGCAGCAGCTGCTGAAAAAGTAGTTGAAGCGCATTTTACAACGTAAGCAAAAGCTAAGCTGATTAATGAGCAAGAAGCAAAGGTAGTAAAAAGTAGTAAACTCTAAGAAGTGTACATAAAAAGAGCACAAAATTAAATTCTTGAATTTCTTAGATTTTAAATTAGAGAGAGGTGAGAATGAGTTGGGAGTGCCCAATTAGCATATAAGACGATTTCTGTTTGTGCTTTTCTTGTTACAATCATTGTAGATTACTTTTCTACATGCCAGTTGATATACTCACACAGCTATACACATACATATATATAAACATTTCCCGCCCAATTTATATAGTTCATGCTCTCCTTCATCCTATTGCCTTCCAGCTATTCCAGCTATTAATGCTTTGCTTTACTTTGTTCTAGCTACAGAGGATTCATAAGTATTTAATCATAATAGCTTTCAGAGCGGAAGTGAAATATAGAATATAAAACAAAATTATCTACTATTTTTAACTGATTAGACTGATAAAAATCAGTCTCAGACTCAGGTCTCAGCTTCAGCCTCACGCCTCAAACTCAGCCTGGAATTTTGGCTCTCACTCTCAGCGTCAGCCTCTATGCTCAGCTTCAACCTCAGTATCAATCAACCTCAGAGTCCAACTCAGGCCTAAGCCCTCTGCTTCAGGGCTCAGCCACTTATATAGTCTCACCCTCTTTCACTCTCAGGCCTTAGGCTTACACTCAGGCCTCAGGCCTCTGACTCAAACTCAGCCTCAGACTTCAGCCTCAAACTCAGGCGTCAGTCTCAGGGGTCAGTCTCAGACTCAGTCTCAAACTCAGTCTCAAACTCAGGTCTCAGTCTCAGCATCTGTTTCAGGTCTCACACTCAGCTTCAGACTCAGATTGAACCCTCCTCTCTTGCTTCATTAAAATTCAGCCATAGTGTCTGGCCTCATAGTCAGTCTTATGCTCATGCTCAGTCTCCCTGAAGCCTCCACCCTTACTTCACTCAGACTCCGCCTTGGTCTCAGGCCTCATAGTCAGTCTTATGCTCATGCTTAGTCTCCCCCTCTGTCAGCCTTAGGCTTACACTCATGCCTCAGCCTCTACTCTCAGACTCAGGCGCAGCCTCAGACTTCAACATTAAACTCAGGCCTGAGCCTCAGCATCATTCTCAGGCCACACACTCAGCCTCGAACTCAGACTGAGGCTCAGCCTTCAGCAGACTCAGAGTCAGACTATGACTCAGCTCAGACTCAGACTTAGACTCAGAGTTAGTCCTTCCCTCCTATCATGCTCAGCCTCAAGCCTCAAACTCAGTTCTCAGTTCATGGCCCCCTATATGCTCCCAAAAAGAAAAAAAAAAATGGTATTTGTTTTATCAAAAAAGTTTCCTTCTGCGGGTTACACACATTTACACAATGATATCTAGACTTATATATTTATATTTTTTAGTTCTAAAACCAAAAACGTCTGGTAAGTTCTAGAAATTTGAAAGAGATAAAAAGAACAAAATTTATCAATGTAAACAAAAGAATTTAAATTTTTTGTCCTGAAGCTATTAAAAATGCTAACTCTGTAACATGGCGCGTGATTGTTTTAGAAAATAAATATTTTTAAAGCTAAGATTAACAAATCGAAATCATTTAAATGCAACAAGAAAATTACTATACATAGTATAAGAACTAGAACAATTTCTAAACAATTAAAGGTCTCAACAAAAATTACGACTATTAAAATAATAATTATGCAAGGAATAACTCTCTGCACATTTGTAATTCTTCATTACATTGAAAACTAAATTTAAGAAATAGTTAAACAGATTAGTAAGCAGCTCATATATAGTATATACAACTTGACCAAAAGATAAACTAGGCAGGAGCAGCAGCAGCCGTTTGTCCAGTGCTCATGTTCATATAAAATGCATTTCAATTAAAGGTTATAAATTAAATACACTTTACGTTCCTCAGCCTCAGTCTCAGTCGCAGTCTCCGGCTCAGGCTCAGAGTGAGCTTTGACCTTTATGGTCTGCATGAATAATGAATGCTTGGCCAAGCCGAGAGTCAAGAGCAGCTTCCTTTGCCAATTCCGATACTAACAAATTATGCAATAAATTAACAAGAAGAAACTAGTGCCTGGCTAAGATATAAATACGATTTTCATAATGGAACAGAGAGTATGAGCTGAATTAAATTGTCCTTCGAACTGAATTTAATATTTATTGTGTGTTTATTAGCTCAGTCGATGCACTCGCACTTGTCAGGCAACGCTGTTTTCTTTAATATAAAATGAACTCTCACTCTCTCACTCTCTCTGTTTCTTTGTAAATGCTTAACCTAATGACATCATCAGCAACACCATCAACTGGCAACAGCTGTCAAACGAGCCTGATGAGTGACTCAATCTTTGAGTGACAGCAAAACCATTTGCTCGATTCTTTTAATTGCTTGTCTGAGCTATGCCCTGCAAGGCAATTAGATGTGGAGTATATGCACAGGCATATTTATAAAGTGTGAAAGACAGATGAAAATTGTTATAGGTAAAGAAAACATAATAAAGAAAAAATTAAAATAAAAAATGTATTTATGAAAAATAAATAATTAATAAAAATTTAATATATATATAGATATGATTTGTAATTTATTTTTTAAAATTTTATCTAATAATAAACGTAAAATTTAAATATTAATAAAAAAGAATAATAATTAATAAAAATTAAATATATTTTTAAAGATATTATTATATTATAATTTAATTTAATAATAAAAGTAAAAAATAAGGCTTTTATCTATGAAAAATAAATAATTATTTAAAATTAAATATATATGTAATTTAATTTAATTTAATATAACTTAATTTATTTTAATATAATTTAATTCAATTTAATAATGGTAAAATGAATGTTGTTATTAAACAAAATTGTTGTATAAAAATGAAATATTTATTAATTTATTGTGATTTGTAAATTAACTTAAAATGGCATTTATTAAATAAAAAATTCATTAAGAAAAATTTAAAAATAATAAAGGTAAAATTAAAGATATTATAATTTGTAATTTAATTGAATTTAACTAAATTTAATAATAAATTTATCATTGAAATTGCACTTATTAAAAAAATAATAATAATAATTAATAAAAATTAAATATATGTAAATTATTGTGATTTCTAATTTAATTTAATTTAATAATAAAGGTAAAATTAAAGTATGGCACAAGAAAAATACATAATTTAATTAAAATGAATATATAAAGATATTGAAATTTGTAATTTAATTTAATAAAAAATAAAAAAAATATGACACCTATTAAAAAGAAATAAGTAATCAATACAAATTAAATATAATATTAAAATAATATGATTTGTTATTTAACTTTGCTAGGCTATTTGACAGTCGGATACACTCTGATTTAACTTAGTTTACGCCAAGCTGAAACTACTTTATATGAAAGAAAAATCAATAAAAATCAACACTATCTAATAAATATTCGTATTCAATCACAGGAACGTTCATATGAACGAGTAGTAGATAGTCAATCGCACCCGTCTGCAGCAGTGTCTCGTTTGTTTTGTCTATGCATCCAGTTGCATACAGAAAAGGGCGCAAATATGTTGACCTTGCTGAAAAGTGAAAGCCAAATTTGCATAATTCGCCGGCAACATGCATAGTGCAAGCGAATGCAATGTAGACGAGAGTGTACGAAGGGGTTGGGAAATGGGAGAAGGACTTTTAGCCGGGTTTTTAAAGCCAAGCAGAGAATATAGTTTGCTCGCATAACCCGCTGACAAATTGTGGCCCAAGCGAGCTGTCAACACCTCTCAGACTCTACCTCCCTCCCACTCTCTCTCTCTTTCTCGCGCTCTGCCTTGCTGTGACTCGTGCTTACCTCAGTCTGTGGCACGTCTGTAGATTGCTTAAATTACGCATGCAAACGACTGAGACAAAGGCGTTGCCATTGACGACTTGTGCCATTGAGACACAGACAAAGTTTTCTTTTACGACAATATCTGCCAGCAGACACACAGAATGGCAGCTAAACTGCGACTTGCGACTTGTTCGTGGATTGTTTCGTTTGTTTTTTTTTTTTTCATTCTTTGCTTTCTTCAGTTTGGCAGTTGCAATGGCTGTTGCAACAGCAGCAGCCAGTTACAGCTTGCATGTAGGCTTGAGCCCGGCTGGCACTATAAAAGTAGCAAAGTGGCAAAGTGGAAAAGTTTGCACAGCATTAAATTAAAGCGGCTTACAAAATGGCATGCAAATGCTATGAAAATTGTGTGAAAATTGACGCAGTTCAATAAAATTACATTTTGAACTGAATGCAAGGAAGCAGGAATTGATGAGGAGCAGAAAATGTAGCTAATAAGCTGATTACAATTTGAAGTCATGAATTAAATTCACTAATTAGATGCTATTGAAGAAGTCTTATTGCACCAATAATAAATAAAAACTTTACATATTTAAGAAAATATTTAGAAACTAAATTTAAATAAAGAAAGTCTGACAATATACGTGAAAAAAAAAAGAAATCAAAAAAACAACAGATGAAATTATTATGATGATTTTACTTTAATTAAAAAAAAAATATATTGTTTGATATTTTTATAAATATAAGAAAAACAAGAAAAAACAGTTTTTTTATATTAAAAAAAAATGTTGCAATTTTAATATATTATTTTATTTTCAATTTTTTTTTTCTTCTTTATTGTTATTCTTTATTGTTTTTCTTCAAGTATTTTTAAAAATGTAATACAATTATTTTTATAAACACAAGAAAAATAAATAAAATAAAGACATAAATAAGAATTGTAGCTTAATATTTAATTTATTGTAGCTTATATACATATTCTTGAATACAAATCAAATCATAAATCTATATGAATTTGAAAATGTAAATGTTTGACAAATGTTGACTGAATATTGAATAGAATCAATAAGAGTATTGACCTGTACAAAATATTTGCTGTTGATTACTTCTTAATAGCCAAAAAAATATATACAAAATATTTAAAAAAATACAACTTCTTCCTCTCAGCTTCTATTCAAGAATATCTAAATTTGTCATTTGCATAGTAAAGTAAAAAATAATCAAATACAAGGAGAGTGAGAACAGAAAGCGCACTATTCCAGCTCATCCAAATCCAATTCCAAATCTGATTTCAAATCTTATTACTTATTACTATATAATGCAAATGATTTCCACAAGTGTTTGCGTGAATTATGAATGTATGTGAGTGAGCGAGAAAGATAATATGTGTTAAGCGCACTCTCCACTCCATCATATGTTCCATTCCGTTCACAAGTTAACGCAACGAGAACACTTTGGAATTGAAATCAGAGGCGATTGTTCAGTTGGGTTTTGCTCCCAGAGAGAAATAGTTGGGAATAGAACTAAGAGCAAGGGGTTTGCTTAGATAGTAAACATGCAGAATTCGCATGGCATAAGTTAGACTTAGAAACTTAAACCTAATTTAAAGTTATTTCATTTTAATTGGACTTAGAGACCTAGAACTAAACTTAAAGGTAATACATTTGAATAATTTAGATTATGTTTATGAAGATATTTTATTGTAAATGGAAGGTATAATTTTTTTTTAATTTTAAATTTAAGTTTAAGATAATTTAAGAATTTTAATAAGTTAATAAATTTTAATAATTTAGATTATATTAATGAAGATATTTGTATTTAAATAGAAGGTATAATCTTTTAAAATTTACAATTTTTAAGAATTACAATAAAGATTATTTCATGTAAATGAAAGACAAAATCTTTTTAAATTTTCAAAAGTAAGAATATATCTTTAATCGAGTAATATTTAACTGAACCATCGGCAAGTAGCTACTATTCAACTCTATCAAATTTTTTTGCAAAGGTACATCAAATGTGTTTATCAAATCTTTAATCCATTGAGCCTTTCATCAACCACACAATGACTTAAACGGTAGGCGCAGAGAAGAGAACACAGATTTAAGGTTCTCTTCTCTAGCTATCAACGCTGATTCACCATCGATGCCCATCCATGCCCATCCATCTGTGCAGAGGGTCAATGTGCTACTCCTAACAGCCAGAGTCTAGCTCCAAAAAGAGAGTGAAAAAAAGAAGAGAAAACTGTGAGTTAGAGCAAGAAAATGTCAACACTTTGAGCAGACCATAAAAAAAAGTAAGTAAAAACCTGGGCCTTCACTATTCCTGTCTCTGCTTTGCTTGCAGTTTTTTTTTCCTTGGCTTTTTATGAGTCAGTTGCACACCTGGCTGGCTGCATGCCACTAGCGCGACATATAACCTGTCGATTATCAGAGCCAGCATTGAGCCCTTAAGCAGCTTGGCACTGAGGACAGCTACGTTGGCACTAGATAAATATAGAATATAGAGTCTGTCACGGAGATGCTGCGATTAAACATTCTATGATGGAGCACGCTCAACTATCTCTCTCTCTCTTTGTATGTGGCTGCCACAAAACCTCCATCAAGCTGCCACACACACACATAGAAGTTCTGTTCAGTTCGGTTTGTTATTTGTGTAAGCGTGATTTATATTCCATTTGATTGCTAAGGTGTTGGCTGTGTGTGCTGCTTGTGTTACTTGTTTGGCATTCGATTGCAACTAGTAAATGGCAAATAACGCTTTCGCACTTAGTTTTGATTTGATGCTGAATGATTCAATGCCGCCGGCAGCAGTTGAAGGCTGGCAAAAGGGCTGCAACGACTCCACTGCGAAACTCTGCCATTTGCCCTCGAGCGACGGCACTTTGACCGGTTCATCATGCCCGCTGCTTGTATCGCATTTATTTTATGCCACACTCAGTCAGTCAAACAGACAGTCAGACAGTCCTGAATCTGTTGGCATAGTTGACGGCTGCTTTTTAGCTCACTGCATTTGGCAGCTACTAGGCGACGCCATTTCCATATCTTTTCTATTCCTACTCCTGTCTCTCTCTCTCTCATCTCTTGTGAACTGCCAACAGTGGCTTAATTAAGTTTTGAGCCCTTTGCTCTATGCCATTGTTTACTCGAGCATTCCTTTGCCAAAAATAATACCATAAATAAAATTGGTCAAAAAAATTGGGCAACGCGGAACTTTGAATACTCATTTAATGCCCCACAAATGCTGCTGCTGATTTCGAAAACAAAAGATATTTAGAGTGCAATATAAAAGAAAAACAAAAGATATTTAGTGCGCAATAAAAAAGACGTTCAATTATAAAATGCATTTTTTTTTTTAAATTTTGGTCTATATGTAAAGTTCTTTATAAAAACAGACTTAATAATAATTCCATTTATATAAAATATGTATAGATAACATTAAATACTTACTTTTTGTTTTACTTACATTAGAATTTTAAAAAATATATATATTTTTTCTTAAATTATTTGTGCACTATAATATTTTTACAATTTAGAGTTTATTCCTTTTTTTCCTATGACTACTTAATTTTGCTGTCATGTAAAAAATGGTCTAGAATAATAAGTAAACATGTGTTAAAAAAAACGTTTAAATTGTTTCATTTATATATAATAATTATATTTAAAGACCGAAAAATACTTAAATTTTGTACTCACATTGAATTTTGTGATACATTTTTGCGGTGTTTATTCCATTATATTCAAAATTTTTGTATTTTAAATAAATAAAATTTAGTATTGATCATTTTCATGGTTCTTGCTATACGAATTTGTTACAAAACAATTTATTTTGTTTGCTTAAGAGCACTTGGAGGATCTGTGCCTCAGCGCCCGCCAAGTAACCAATGGAATAACAGAGGACCGCTTAGGACCGTGTGACGTCACACAGCCTCTGTTAGTTAACATTACAAGTAACGGAGCTGCCCTTTGCGTAACCTACAAAGTCTTTTAACAGTGCAAAGGAGAGCGAAAGCAAGCAAACTTAACCGAGTGCACTACAAATTATACAACAGCTTTAAGTAGCATCTAATTGCCAGTGTTTATTTCTCGAGCATTTATTTAATGGCTTTAAAAGCCGCAAGGCAAACCAAACCAAAGCCAACAGCCAGACAATGAAGCGTTGCAAAAAAAAAAACGAGGAAAATAGCGGAAAAGGAAATTAAGTGAGTGCAGCGCGCCCTGTTTGCAGTGTCGCAGCCGCAGCAGACTCTTGGCGGGCCACTGTGGCCAGTGTGGCACGCCATTGTCACGTCACTTGCCACACGGCGATGGCCATTGTCCATTGTCCATTGTCCATTGTCCATTTTGTTTGCCTCCAGACAGCTGGCAGCAGTATGAGAACAACAATGGAGCTGGCAGCATGTTTCGTGGTCGACAGATGCAAATTGAGGCAAGCAGCTGGCAAACAAGTTGAGCCAACCAATTTTAGAGAGTCTTAACTAGTTTACACGCCAGAGAGAGAGAGAGCGAGAGAGAAAGAGCTTTAATTTGTTTATGACAGAATGAACTGAGATCTCTAGCAGGGATTACCGACCATAAAAAAGGGTCAACTGCAGCTGCAGCTGTTGCGCAGCTGAACTACCTGTTAAGTGGGTGGGTGGCTCTGCCTACCTGTTATCTAGCTATATATAATCCAACTTGCCTCATTCCAGGCATATCAGTCAGCTCAAAGACTTCAACACAATCACACTCATTCGTATTCGCATCGTTTCTTTAGTCCACCATCAGCATGGAGCCAATTTCTAGCTTTGTGTTTAGCAATGAGGGCGATCAGCAGATCTTCCATCATCAGTGGTACGTGGAGGGGCAGCTGCATGAGTGCAGCACCTGTCGCAGCAGCATCGATGCCGATGAGCCGCCCAGCCAGCACTGGCTGCGACGAGGCGAGCAACTGCAGCCACAGCTGACCAAGCAGCAGCAAGCCGTGCTGGACATCATTGAGGCACGGCAACTGGAAACATTTTTCTTCTGCGATGAGAGTGCACAGCAGAAGTTGGATGATTTTCTAGCCGAGACATGTGCGTCGTCAGTGCCCGAGCTGTTGCGCTGGATGTTTCACAATGGCACGCAGCATCTGGAGTTCCATGTGGCATGCTATGTGTTGGTGCAGAATCAGGTGCACATTTGTCAGAGTGGCTCGGTGCTTGTGCAGCATCACTATGACATCGAGGAATGCGTGAGCGTGGTCTACGAGCTGCTCACACAGCGCATTCAGAACTATCTACGCAGCAGTCACGATGTGAGTCTCGATGAGTGCAGCATCACTCGCATACGCGTTCAGCTGAAAAGGAAACGTGAGGAGAGCGAGGCAATGAGTTCGAACAGCTTGGCCACATTGCCACTGGCGCTGCAGCTCAGCCAGGCCACAGCTAGCCGCCACAATAGCAGCACCACCACCACAAGCACCACAAGTACTTCTACCAGTGAATCAGAATTGGCCAGCCTGCGTGCAGCCTATGTGAAGCATCAGCGTGAATGCAATGGATACTTTCCGCCCAACATGCGCGTCAATCTGTATGGACTGCAGCAGTGTCAGACCACCAAGGAGCTGTATGTGGTGCCCTATCACATCAGCGAGACGCTGCAGCAGCGACCCAACAAGAATTTTCTCATACTCAACGATATCATGGGCCGATTCCAGCGACTGCATGAGCTGCACACACCCATCGACCCGAGTCGCTGTCGCTCCCGTCCCTACAGATGTCGGCGCTGTCGAGCGCAGTTCAAGAGCCACAGCCGTCTGCACATCCATCAGCAATTGCGCTGTGGCCAGGATTTCAGTTTGGACAGCATTCATCCGGACATTATCGAGGTCTACGAACAGTGTCTGCCCGTCTCACGCAACATCTCTCAGTACACCTGCTACGGCGCTACCAAACCCAAGACCGTTATCCGCAAGGGTCAATTTGTGCCCATCGAGTGTGATTGGCGCCACAAGAGCTCCGTTCAGGTGCAGCACGGTCCCTGTGTGGTCATCAGCAATGCTCAGTTCAGCAGTCCCTGTAAATATCTATAGTTAAGAGTTCTTGTTCAATAAAATACAATTTTAAGCACAACTATTCTTTGTTCCTTTTTTTATAGGAGAATGAAGTGATATTTTACAGAAGATGATAGAAAGTATATCAAATATTAATCATAAATTATATAAAAAACAATTCTTATAATAATAATAACAAAACGCAATCATTGAAACATAACAAAATATATTGAAACCAATTTAAATTCTAGTTTCAATCAACAGATTGAAAAGATAATAAAATATAAAGTTTTAATTTATGAACGGGATTGCATTAGAGGAAAGAAATCATTTGAACTTTTTTTTAACTTGAAGACATGAAAGAAACACTAACTATAAGCAATAAAAATTTTGGTAAAGCTAATATAACCTTGAAGCACATATTGAAGAAATTGAAATTATATAGGAAAATTTCCCTGGAGAATGTCAGAGTAAAGAAGCTTTATTAACAATTGTCTACCAATATTATTACTCATTATCAAAGACAACAATTAAATGATATACATCAAATAAAGTACTTTTATAGCCTATCTAGTTATTCACTTAATAAGTCAATTAATTGATTGGCTAGTTCGTTAGACCATTAGTAAATTATATTTTATTTTGATTATCAGTCAACCAGCCCACTATGAAGTCACAATATATTGTTGTTAATTAGTCAGTCATTTACCTATACAAATAATAAAGTATCTGTCAATTAAATATATCAATATTAAGATACATTTGAACTAGGCAGACAAGCAATCAGTCGGACAGTTAGTC
Organism: Drosophila koepferae; assembly: GCA_030914345.1. Taxonomy (NCBI): domain Eukaryota; kingdom Metazoa; phylum Arthropoda; class Insecta; order Diptera; family Drosophilidae; genus Drosophila; species Drosophila koepferae. The sequence continues at coordinate 171,721 of JAUESR010000200.1, forward strand.
AGTCAAGCAATTAACTAGTTAATTGTTCATTCATCAGATTTGTGAGTCATAAACTAATTCAAACAGGCAGCTCAACGATCCAGTTAGTCTATCAGTTAGTTAGTTAGTCAATTACTAAGTCAAGCAGTCAGGCATGCAATTATTCAATCAGTTAAGCACTTACGCATTCTGTTAGAAAGCCAATTTTATAATCAGGAAATCTAACAATTAGGCAGTTTGTAAACTATTCAGTTAACTTATAACTGAAAGAAGACAGAGAGTTCCATTACTTAATTAAAAATAGCATATGATCAAAATATTTAAAGTTATCTTTTGGCTGCTCAAAGCTTTTGATAATGAAAAATAAAAAATAAATAAGAAGGCTTTAGTCGAGACGGCTCGACTACGAGATACTCTGAGCTTATACTCTTCTTCTTTACGAACTTAAAGAATTCGAAGTCCCTAGCTCAAACGGTGTAGAAGTTATGCTTAAAAATGTAAGAGAAACAAATTTTCGATTTTCCAAATTAACTCGTACTGCGTAACTAACATACGAGTATTCATGAGAATTTCAGCTCTCTAATCGCATTTTCAAGGTTCGTTCATCTCTTTTTCTAGCGTTCACTCCGCTAATTAGGCTAGAGCAAATGTCATATTCATCATCGCGGAAAGCCAATAGCATTTTCCAGGAACTCGTTATTTAAGAAGAAGATAAGCGAAAGCGAACTAGCTATTAGGGATTTTGCAACTCTTCAACTGACTGCATAGATACCAGGTCAGGGTCAACAGGAATTCGCTAGCGAATTTATAGCATTGAACGACGCGACACGAGAGCTCCACACAGTCATCAAACTCAAATGTCAATCAACGCGAGAAATTGGATTATTAGAGCGCAACGATTGCATAACCAACCTGCTGACGGAACTCAATCAGAGAGGCTCAAAGCAGCTGCTCAGGCTCGAGTGCCTGACAAGAATTAATTTGAAATTCACAAATCAAATTGAGATGGGATGAGAAACTTCTTAATTTAAGATAGTTTTAAATGTTTTCTTTATATACCATTGATTGGGTTTAAATTAATATTTTTGTGTTTATTTTTACAGGGTGTACATTGAAGCGCACGAAATGTAATGCGAACCAATAATGCCGACTCGATACTAAAATGAACCTGCCTAGCCAGTCTGGCCATTGTTTTAATAGCTATTCGAAGGGACGACAAGGACAACGAGTGCGAAATATGAGAGACCATCATTCAAGCCCGAAATGAGCCAAAGAAATAAAATAAACAAAAGAGAATAACCAAAAAAATAAACATTTCACACCAAGTTGGACCTGTTCAAACAATTGATAAATCGATTTTTATTTTTTTTTTTCTATATTGATACCCTGTAAAAAGAAATGTTTACTTAGTCAAAGCTGGGCACGATTTTTTGAAATTGATTAATTTTTTTAATTACAAAAATAATTGAATATTATGAAATAGAAATAAATAATTAATTTAATAAATAATTAAAATAATAAGATATTCCGCTCTAAGATGTTTTATTTTATATATTAATAACATATTTTTATCTTGAAAAAACTAGTTCATATGTAATTTATATTTAATTACTTATTTTTTATAAATGTAATTCGATGTTAAAGTTTTTTTATTATTATTAATTATTCTGACTCTCCCATTGCTTAACTATATTAAATATCTAACATCTGTTCTCAAATTTATATATATCTTACAAGATTAATTTCAGAGAAATAATATAAGCAAATTATTTTCTATATTTTTGTATTTAATTACTGTTAAAAATATATAAAATATAATAAAATATTTAATTTGTATTAATTATTTTATTAGCCTGCATTAAAGGCTATTTCATAGTCGAGCTTTTCAAATTCCCTTTGATTTTTTGTGGATTCTTTTTTTTTTTCGAAGGTTATAAATTGCAAGGCTGAATGACATGCCGTCCGTCCTTTGTCAATGTTGCTGACCAAAAGCTGTGTTAGTAAATCGTGTGGAATTCACGCCCCGTCACTTCAACGCAGCATCCCGGCATCCCGACCCAACCCACAAGATGCGACCGGATGGAGCGGGAAAAATTCAGCGTAATAATACATAATTCAAATGTGACGCTGGACACATTAGTTCCGCCGTTTTGAGCACTCGCCAGGCGTCTGTGATAAATGAAGGTTCAACAGGTTGATGGCCGGCTGGCGGAGCAGTTAAAGTAGATTTCATGCTGGACAATTTCTAAGCAGTTCGTAAAATCGTGTGTGCCAAAAAAAATAAATTCATATATATATATATCCAGAGAGAGAAGAGGAAAACTCATGAAATGTATTAAATGCGCATTTCATTTGAAATGCGGCGAATGCCAACCGATGATTGATGAATGTCGGCATGCGTATGACTAAAGAGAACTTGGCACATGGGCCATAAAACATTTTCAGCAGAAGCTCATCAAGTAGCCATACAATAAATAAAAGAACATTCGCAAACAATTCGTGATGGCACGACAGAGCTTCCCAAATGTGGGAGAGATCATAAAAATGCAACGCCCCAGTCAAAGACCGAAACTCATTCAAATTCTGCCACAGACACAGAGACAAACATTTATATATATATATGTATATATATATATATATATTTATATATATATATATATATATATATATATATATATATATATATATATAAATATATATATATATATATACATACATGCATAAAGAGCAGACAAAAGACATAAAGTAAATGAAGCGCCGCACCTAATACAAAAGGAAAAAGTAATAGACAAGTATTTCTATTTCTATTCCATTTCCATTTGCCATTTGCCATTGTCGTAACTCAATGCTATTTAAAGCCAACTCGAAATCAAAATCAATTGTTGCAAACACACACAAGAGAGGAAAAATCATGTCAGTGCTTGGTTTAATAGAAAGATAATCATATATGCTATGGTTGAAAGAAACAAACTCGTCTGGCAGACATGGTGGCCAGGCAAATGGCACCGCAACAAATCTAAACCATGCAATTGCAACTTGTTCGCTTTGGATTTCATATATATATATACATACTATATATTAAAGAGATAGTTATGTGGACATATCAAAAGCCTTGCTCGTGTAGAATTCAATTCCTTGTACAGCCCGATTGCCATGACAACAACAACAACAAGATCTGACCGAGTCCAATCAGCTACAACATTTAATTGGCTTATAATGCACCATAGCACAAATGTCTAACATGCTATGAAAATGTTTTATACGGGGTCGTATACGTAATTCACTGCAGAGTAACGGAGCAACAATTGAGTGCAATTGTTGTATGTTAACAAAAATGTATTCATTTCTCATATTTGCTCTTTTTGTGTGACTTAGGGCAAATGCTAAACATTATACTAGTAACAACAAATCTCTTAGATTTATAAGCATATTCATAGTCAAAGCTCAAAAACAAACTAGGTTGATCTCGAGGCGAGCGTGGAGGCAAGTAGAACATATGCTGCATATGCGGAGTAGCTGTTGAGGCATAAGTCAGGTTGCTATGGAAATAATACTTTATAAATTGGAACAGCCTCTTACAAAACTAGAATGTTTAAAGTCTATTTATATTCTAAAAGAATTCACATCCTAAAAGTCATATCTCTTTAGCTCGTATTACAGATAACATTTGTAATTCTAATTCTAATGGCAGCAATGAGAACGAATTATTTTAAAAATTTATATAATTTCTTATATATAAAATATTACTAAATATTAATATTAAATATTAAATATTAAACATAACTAAATATTAAATATTAATACATTTAAATATAATTTTTTAGTTTCATTCGTAATTAAAAATTGGCATATCTGATTTATCCAAAAGGTATATATTTTTATAGTAACTCCTAAGCTAATTAACATCTTTCTACTTTTTTAAAAAATAAAGTTCAATAATTAAAAATATGGCAATATTCATTACAAAATAAAAATTTTCGAAATTAGAGGGCAAATATATTTAAATTTACATTTAACAATATTCAATTTAAAAAACAATTTTAAAATTTGTATTATATTATTATAATACTCAAAATTTAATTCAAAAATTATTTTTTGTAATTTAAAATACAATTTTAAAATTTTATTATCTAAAATTCAATATTAATTCATTGAAAAATAATTATCATAATTTAAATTACAATTTATAATTATTTTTTAAAATAATTAAATTTAAAAAAAATTGTCATGCACAAATTAAAGTTCTTACGCAGAAGCCTTAATTTTTAAATTGAAAATAAAATTTTTAATGTACTTTATGGATTCCTGCGGTGTATACTGAGATTTTGTATATTTCAATATATTTATTTTATTATTATTATATATATATATATATATTTTTTAACATTTGAGACTTGTTCTTTATGGTAAATATTTCACAGTCTGAAAATTTCATTTGAATAAGGTATCTCCTAACGACATGTCTTTATGACAAATCACATGTCATTCGCACTCAATTCACCAAGTTTTTGAGTTAAGCTTAAATAAAATGTCCTTCTCTCACTACTGAGCAAATGGCAAAAGATAAAGAAACAAAATATGTAAAATATATGCTACCTAAAATATTTGATATATTACATAATAAAAATATTATTAAATTTCCAAATGCTATATTTGTTCGCTTATATTTATGATTTGCTGCAGGGCAAAGGTCAGTGCCTGATAATCCTACATGATTGCTATATGCAATAGAAACGGTCCAGACAACCAACTAATGACACGTGTTTAATCAAGAGGAATTTATTTCTATCAAATCAAAAAGAAGACAATCGTGTAACCAGCTGTGCAAGCAAACCGGGCGCATAAATATCCATTGGCCACACACACACACACCCAATGAGAGAAATTGGAAACGAAAAAGGAAATTTGCAATTTAAATAGTTTAATGTCGCGCCAAAATAAATCAATACACAGCCCATGGCTCAGACATTAAACTTTGGTCGACAAACAATAGCCTAAATAAATTGTTTAAGTGCTATCTAAATAGGTTCATAAACATGAATGATTGCACGTAGAGCGGAGAGGCGAGAGAAATACTGTCCCAGCTGTGCAAATGATAAAGCGCATTTTTTCCATTTGCTCTATATATCAAAGTGGCAAAGTATCTGACAAATAGCATTGCGTTTGGGTATACCTCAGCAGCTCACACGCACATGCACATACAATCGGACAACAGGTAAAAGCGTTGCAGTCGGAAGTAAACGACTTTATAATACTTGGTGTTTTTTTTTTCTTAAATTTTATAATTATTATTTTTGTTTTTTTTTTTTTCTTCTTTCAAATCATCATGCGCGATTTAAATTCATTTTAATATATAAATGAAATATAATCAATCTAAATTTTAAAAAATTCTAATTTTTATAATAATTGATAAACAAATATATGAAAAAAACCACACGCAATTTTTTAATTTAAATTAAACATTAAACAACATAAGCGTTACACTTGTAAAAAAAATCAATATGCTCTTTTCGTAAACAATATGAACGAGTGTAAAAATAAGATACAAGAAGCTTTGCATTCGAATGTATTCTCTCACTGCATAATGCACGTTCGGGGTCATTCATACGAAAGGTCTTTATTCCTAATACCCAAACTAGGGCTTACATTGCAATTTTTGCTAAAAATCGTAAACATTTTAAATGCACACTTCAAAGGAAAGCTGTGCAGCAAACAAATATTTTTTAGTTTTAGATTTTCATGGCTTTGTTCACATATTATTTATAAATTTTGTTTTTCTATGCTAGATTGCTTATGAAATGGAATTTGATTATAATTTTGCAGTTCTAAAGGCTTTTGAATTGTTGCAGTCGCATGAAGATAGATGTCTCTAAATCAAATTTTTTAAATAACTAGATTTAGAGACATTTATCTATCTTAAAATCATAATACTAACAAAGATAAAATTATAAATTAAAAATAATTATAATGTATATATATAATTATTAATGAATTCCTACACTTGTAATTCTCACTAAGCGCATATTTAGATATATGGAATTCCTAGGGAGTTCAGTCAGTTCTATGATGATTACGTTTCCACAAGTCTCTAGAATTAGAAATGTTAAATATTTTGTTATAGTTACAGATGTAATATGGTGTGCATAATTAATTTTTCTTTTTAATCTTAGCCCAGCGTAACTTGATTTTCTCAGTTTCCAAAAGCACGACAATGAAGTTACACGTCTCAATTTTGAGTCTCCTCATCTTGCTATATGGCCGCTGTGCGAACTGTGCTTTGAATTATTCAGTTGAGCTTTACAGCAGCTCTATTGTGGGTCTAGTAAAACTCTTAGATCTTGAGAACCAATTCGTGCTCCATATGAAAGACTATGCTGAAGCACAGGAAGAAAAGCTGGCAACCTTAAAGACGTGCGAGAAATTTGATTAATTAATAAATTAAATTAAAATATAATTAACTTAATTATTTGACAGTTACCTGAAGACACTGGAACGCGCGCAGCTTCAAACCGAAAAGCAACAAAAGCATTACATCTCTAATCCTCTGAATGAGTTTTCACTCCTACGACGTTTACGCCAGGATTGGCCCAGGTTGCAGAATTATACAGATAAGGATGTGGCCACAGGTAATCCTAAAAGATAATTCGATTTGAGTTATTGTAAAGCCCTTCGATTATAATTCCAATGCAGAATCACTGCAAGCCATGACAGAGATCCTGGACAAGGCGCCCGATGAGCGTGATATGAATGAAATGCTAAAGGGCTTAGATCGTATCGAGAACATCTATGACATCAAACCGCTTGACATGTCTGAGGGTCGCCTGCAAGGCAAGGAATTCAGGTGAGTTATTTTCCCCAGCTTCGCAGCCAATTAAAATCCATAAACAAATATGCTGCAGTGAGAGGCTTTCCATACGCGACTGCCTGGCTATGGCCAAACACAAACATGAGAACAAAGATTATGAAGGAGCTTTTGCCTGGTACAACATTGCACTGAGGCGAGAGGAGAGAGAGCGAAATTCCTTTACCTACGACAAAGTACTAGGCAGACCATTGAAAGGTGTGCGTAAAGAATACGCCAGAATGCGTCTACTCAAAGGTAGGTGCAATTCATATTTGATCTAGTCTCTCATATAGCTTATATATAATTATCAACTAGTCATGACAACGGAGGAGCCCTTGCTGAGTGACAAACAGATACGAACAGAGGTCGACAAGATTATTAACGAAACGAGCTCAGTCTTTATGGAAAACTTTGTCAATGATATGCTTGAGCAGGATTATGGCGTAAAGCGGCAAGAGACGAAATTGAAAGAGTCGTACCATTTGGGTTGTCGCGGAGGTTATCCCAAGCGCACGAACCTCCGTTGTTATTACAATACGACAACAACACCGTTCCTGAGACTGGCGCCATTTAAAATGGAGGAAATCAATCTTGATCCGTATATTGTCATGTACCATAATGCGATTTCCGACAGCGAGATCGAAGACATGAAACGGCATGCAACGGCATTTCAAAACGGACTTACGCACCCCCCAGTAGAAAATGCAACCGAAATACCGCAAATTGTGGCACGAATGCAATGGGTGAAAAATAGCACTCCATTCACAGATCGCATGAATCAACGCGTCACAGATATAACTGGGTTCGATGTACATGAATTTAGTGAACTCCAGATAGCCAACTATGGTATAGGCGGACACTTTAGCCCCCACTTTGATTACATAACGCCAGGCCGTGTGCGTGTCGAGGACACTTACGGCCTAGGAGATCGTTCGGCCACTCTAATATTCTATGTATGTATTAAATATCAAATATCTTTAATTTAATTTAAACAAATATAATATTTACTTCTTGTAGGCTAGCGACGTACAGGGTGGCGCTACCGTCTTTCCAAACATTCAAGTTGCAGTTCAACCGCTGAAGGGTAGCAGCTTGCTTTGGTATAATCTATTCGATGACGACTCTCCAAATCCACGTTCTCTTCATACTGTATGTCCTGTCATAGCGGGTTCTAGATGGAGTAAGTTTTACAAAGTTTCATTAATAAACTTTAATAATCTTTGGGTTTTTGTTTAGCGCTTACCAAATTTATCCACACGGATCCTCAGGTCTTTAAGAAACCCTGTCGAGCTAAGCTAGCTCAACTAGCTCAATAAACAAAGTAAAAAATTAATAAAAAAAAAAGGGTACTTTTTAAAATATTTGTCAAATATATTATATATGTAAATATAATACAAATAAAATTGCAAATATGAATATAAATATATAAAAATCTATCACAAGCTTTATCTGTGTCTGCATATGAAATAATGTATTAAGTAAATGCAATTTAAATAAAAAGCAAATTTTATTTGAAACTCTAAATTTTTAAATTTTAAATTCGTCCCAAAACATCTCTTTATAATATTTAAGGGAATTTAGTTCTGCACAAATTTTATTACCTATTTTTAAATTTAATTTACCTATGTTAATAGCTTGACTAACTGAATTAAAAGCTCGTCATTATTCCATAATATTTATTTACAATATATCAACTGCATTAGTTAAATATGAGGCCAAGTTTAGATTATTCTATCTACGTAATATTTCTGTGGATTTCTGCTTATTATGCACAGGAAACATTTAAATCTGCTCAAATTCTGTTCATAAACGAGCTCAGCCAGTATACGAAAGAATTGGAAAGTAAGATTAAGACAATCGAGAGGTAAATAAAGTATGGCAATAAAAAGCTCGAAATAATATCTGATTTCTGTTGTCAGCTTTCTGGCCGAAGTGCGTGCAAAGCGACAGCAATGGAGCCCAAACCCAGAGGCTTATTTAGCCAATCCGTTAAACACTTTTGCGCTTATACGACGCCTGCATGTGGATTGGAGTTATTTTGAGGCTTACATGCGCCAATCGGTGGGCTCAGCGCAAGCTGCCAATGTAAATAAGCTGATTGAGAAAAAGGCGCCCAAGCTTGAAGAAATGGAGAAGGCAATGGAAGCACTTCTGCGGCTACAGCTGGCTCATGAAATAATCAATGACAATACGTATAGGTGAGTGTGAGGCACAATAACTTAATGTAGTCTATAATAGACTTACTTCATAGTTTTCAACTAAATACTCTCGATTGCTTTGCTCTCGCGGAGTTTTGTCAGCAAAAGTCTCGTCAAGAATTGGCTCTGGCCTGGTATGAAGCAGCTCTGGAGCAGTTTAACTATGATGAACATAGCGTGCTGTATGATAAAGTCTATAAGCTTACTATCACTGACTTATATGGCAAATATGCCAAGACCTTAACTAACACCGGTGAGTGCGAAGATAATCAATATTTTATTCAACTAAGATAAATGTCTTATATAGGAAATATTGCGGAAGCTTTGTATGTGCTTAACAATGTTGCCGATTTACATATTTCACTCTGGCTACAGCGACAAGCTCTACAGAATTCTGGTCAATATATGAAAGGGGGCAATTAAGAGAATAAATAATAATAATAATAATTTTGTTCCCTGCTTCTGTATGTCCTGTTATAGCTGGTTCTAGATGGAGTATATACATATTTCGAACATTTATTAATTGCCATTAATCTTTAGTTTTCTTCTCAGTGAACGAAGTAAGCTAAACACTACACAATTTACACTTTAATGTGCACAAATAGCATTACAAATATATAAATAGATTTGTCTGTATGTAAAATTATTCAACTGTCAATTGAAAGTAAGCAACTCTATTATAATATACTCTCTTATAATATATATATTATATATGGCTTTTGAACTTTCTCTTTATATTCATTTTACTCAATGCAAGAATGAGTCTCTGTTCGAGATCGAACATGGTTCGATATAAAAGTTGACCTTGAGCTCAGTCTGAGAGCTATATAAAGCTGACTCTGTGGCACAGCTCGTTCAGTCCCATTTCTGTGCTCGTGGTGGTAAGATTAATAAATTTGTATAGTTTCTATATTAATATATTTACTAATCAAATATGAGTCATATTATGTTATTATAAATGTTAATTATTGTGAATGTTAAATAATTTTAATGTTTATTGTTAAAATGTTAATAATATTTTTTAAGTGTTAATGCAACATGTTAAAATTTCAATTTTAATAAATATTAAATTTTAAATGCACGAATTGAGCACATAAAATTTAACATTTAACTCGAATTTAGCATATAATATTTAACATGTAACATGTTGATTTTAATATTAAGTTTAAAAAAAAATTTATTATTAGTTTTAAATGTTAATGTTAAGTAATAATAAAATATAGTAACGTTAAATATGATGATATGTACATATTTATGATAATTGCTAAAAATGTAAAATCTAAATGTAAAATATTAAATGTTATTTTTAAATACTAATGTTAAATATATGAAAATGTTAGATTTAAGATGTTAAATGTAAAATAATAAATTTAAAATAAATGATAAATTGAATAAAAAAAATAAAATAAAAATAATATTCTTATGATCATGATCATATTGATGCATGATAATTATGCTTATTTATAATGATATCTATGTACATTTCAAACAAAACCTCTATCAATGTTATTCAATAAATTCAAATTTGTGAATATAAGATCAGTATCTTCTAGTCGATGAGAAAAAGCTTCCCACTAAAACATGTTCAAATGATTGCAGCTCTCTCGGTCACGCTAAGGCTAATGCTTAAGGGCTGTAAATAAACCATGAAAATAAAAATCTATTTGTTCAAACCACTGTTAGTTGAAATAAGTTTAGACTGGGACTTAGTTCAACAATATCGAGAATACATTTCGAATAGTTTATGCAGCTGAAAATGACGTGGATTTTCATATGTTTCATAGTATTACAGGCACTTTCTTGCCAGGCAGAAATGGAAAACGAAATATTTCGGTACAGCGGATCTATTGGGAGCATGGTTAAGTTCTTGAAGTTGGAAAAAAAACTAAAAACTAATTTGGAAGTCATTGCCAAGGATATGCAGGCGAAGCTAAATATGATAAAGCTGTAAGTGTAAGTGCAAAAGTCAGAGTGTAAAACAGTTACGAAATCCATTTGCTCGCAGTTACCAGACTATGTTAGAGCGTACTCCTCTGACTAGCCTTGAAATGCAAGAGGAGTATGTTGCAAATCCTCTTAACGCATTTGCATTGCTGAGAAGGCTGAAAGAGGACTGGCCCAAATGGCTGGCATACCTTGGAAATCAGTCCAAAATGGAAAAGATGCAAAAGCAACTGGAGCTGGGGCCAAGCGAGAAAGATTTGCACACAGCGATTGCAGGCTTATTGCGCATTGAGAGGATCTACAATCTGGAGACATCGCATATGGCCAAGGGTATGCTGCTCGACACGCAATACAAGTGGGTGGAAGGCATGGAACATCTCAGTTTAAGAAGAGAAATGAAAGAATCCCATTTTTTTTTCCTATTTCCTTTCAGCTCATATCTCACAACACCTGATTGCATTCTTCTGGCGGACACTCTGTTTAACAATACAGAATATGCCAAATCTTCGCATTGGTATCGCACGGCAGTTCGACTATATAAAGCGCCCTATGATAAGCTGCTGAGTCGTGTGTTGGGCTTGAAGCGCAAAAAGCTATACAGAAAATATGCTCAGGCGATTGTCAATGAGCGTAAGTAAAGGCTGGATAAATAATTATTATACATACTAAATATATATATATATATATATCTTCTTTTACAGCGGATCATTCAGAGACGCCGACAAAGGTTGACGTTGATCCCAGCTGGCAGGCATTGGCTGACCGAATGACCAAGAATATTGTACATGAAAGTAGCAGCGAGAAAATCACTCACATGGTCAAAAAGTATTTGGCTGTGGATGAGAAAATCTACATTAATCTGCGAGCCAAGTATAAGCCAAGACCCAAAGCCGTGGAGCGAGCTTGTCGTGGACTCTGGCCAGAGCGTAAGACGGATCATTTAAGTTGTTGCTATGTCAAGCATAATTCACCTTACTTGAAACTGGCGCCCCTGAAGATGGAGCAGCTGAATGTGGAGCCCTCGGTGCAGCTATATCATGATGTGCTGTACGATAGTGAAATTGCAGCAATTAAAAATGTGACAGTTCCTGAAGCTAAAGCCAAGAGGTTGGAGCTCAATATAAATCGTAGAATCGCAGATATGTCAGGCATCGATAGGGTAGAGCATAATGAGCTGAACCTGCTTCATTTTACTCTGGGCCAAAATGCCGACACGAAAGGCTGCAAAGCGAGCGCCAATCGCTTAGCCACAGTTGTCTTCTATGTAAGTAGAAAGATGCAGGATTAATATGCAATTATTATAAATATTATACTATTTATCGAATTCAGGCGAGCGACGTAGCTATCGGTGGTGCGACCATATTTCCCAAACTGCAGCTTGTGGTGCAGCCCAGACGCGGCACCGCCTTGCTGTGGTACAATTTGAATGCAGTCGGTGCGGCAGATCCTTTGGCAAAGCATGCTGTTTGCCCCGTAGTCCTGGGCTCCAGATGGGGTTAGTTCGAGTGTAACTGCAAATATATATATATATATATATAATCAACTAGATTAACCATGCTTAATATTCAATTACAGCCATTACCAAGTGCATGGAGCGAAGCTTGTCGAAGAAGCTGTGCCTGGCCTGAATAGATATGTACTTATATAGATGCCTCTAAAAGATAAGAGTAATGCTAATAAACAGCTCAATGCTTACAAAAGTGGAACAATGCTGTCTGCCTGCTCACGCACTACCCTCCTCTCTCTCTCTCCCTCTCTGTTTCTGTCTTGCGCTCTCTCTTTTTCGCTGTCATGTTTGCCATAAAAATTGCAAGCGTCACTAGATTCGGGACAAGGCAAGGGTCGAGCTGGTGTGGGTTGGTCGGCCAAGTTGAGTAAAGGCTGCTATCTGCTGCTATATCGTAAGCTTATGTGCTTGCCCCAAATACCATTTAGCGGAAGTGCACACTTCAGTAATGGAACGGGCGACACAAAGTGCCAGAGAGTACAAGCACAATGAAAGGCGGCGCTCAAGCGAGATGCTTCAAGAGAGAAACAACGTTCATTTTTCACCCGGCACAAACAGCCAAACACAGAGGACAGACAAACACACACACACACACACACATAGAGAGAGAGAGAGGGAGAGAGTCACATAAAGGATGCGCTCAACTGATTTTATATGCGTTGGGGGCAACTGTTGACTGGCCATGAAACTTTTCATGAATATTTTAAGCAATTGCATAATTTACAATTGCAGCTGCGAGTATCAGGCGCAACAGCGCCAACAACTGCAACTCCTCGAGTCGAGGCGAAACTAATTGCCAAGATTACGGCAAGCTGAATGCAATGGACAGCAGTGCGGGGAGGCATGGGGCGGGCGTGTGTAGGCAACTCAAATAGCAGCACTAATTGGAAAATTTTCAACTGCATTTGCCGCCGCGTTGCAGCTCTTAAATAGTGCTAATACTTGGTTAAGTTGTTGGCCTGCCGCCGAAAACTTACAATGGCTCGGATAGCAGACAGACGGAGGGACGTACGGAGAGACAGTCTAGCTGTCGGCTGTGAGTGTTGCGGCAAATAAAATCAGCATGAAAGCAATTTTGCAGCTCACTCAGCAGCAGAGCCCCCAAGGCAACGAGAAAAAAGAAAGGACGGAGACAAGAGTACAGACAGACAAACAGGACAACGGAAATTAGACACGAAGCCAATGCCAGTTGGCATGGTTTAACGGTAGGCGGTGGGCGGTGGGGAGGGCTGGGGTGGGAAGGCGAACAGTGGGGATCAACGGCAAGTGCAACAATGAAAGCCGACTGTGGCCTGGCAGCTCAATTTAGATGTGCGGGAGTATTATTCTAGTGGTAAATATTTACATAGAGATAGTTCAAGCAGTACCAAAAGGGAATTGAATAAGCATATGGGAACATGTAAAGTTACTTAGATTAACTAATTGATGCATAAACAAGCAAAGTTTATAAAAACTAAATTGTATATTAGAAAATTATAAATATTTAAAATATAAATATTGTCATCAATCATACGTAAGAATTTTGTATTGGAAAGATATTAATAAGTTATAAATAATTATTTTTAAATAAATTTGTTTCAAAAATTTAAAATATATACGAATAATAGTATTATTTAAAAATAAAAATAACTAAAATAATAAAATAAAAATAATTAAAATATAAATAATTTTAGTTGTCAAAAATCAATACAAAATAAAATTAAAATAAATATGTTTAAACTGATTCAAAAATTATGTTACTAATATTATTAATTACATCATTTTTGTTATTATTATTATGTTAATTAAATTAAAGAAACATATTAAAAGAGTTACTTAGGTAAGTCACTTAAAATAAGTTTAAAGTTCTTTTTGTCTTTGAAAGAAAAGAGAATTATATTGAATATAAACTAAATATAAATAATTATATTTGTATGAATGTGAATATTATATTAACAGTCTTAGTATTTAAATTATAGAAACCTATATTAAACGAGTTATTTAGTTAACTAACTGAATGAAGCTTAACTTAAATTAAAGAAGTAGTTAACACTAGATAAACTAAAAGTTAAAGAATATTTTATAGCTTATAAAAACTAAATTGTAAAATGGGTAAATAAAATTAATTAAAATATAATCAATATTTGAATTTAAACTTCCAATCCTAATTAAGCAAAATAATCTTATACTATATATAACTAGGCACAAGTGAAAAGAAACTTGACTTGACCTGACCTGTTGAGTGGAAGTTTGCTGTTAAAAAATATTGCTTTAAAACTTGGCCAACAGCAAAGCAGCAGACAAGAGGCAGACACTTGAAGGCCTCAGTTGCAGAGAGTTGAGACCAAATCAAGGGAATCCATTCAATGGCTTTGTAGCACGCTGTTGAGATAAGTACGAACTTCAGTTGCCAACAAACCGATGCATATGCCCTGCTAAGCATAGCCCCGAGATATGCCACAAGATTTTTCAGACAGCAGCAGCAGCTAAATTGTGGTTGCAGTTGGCCAGTTGGACGCTGGGGAGGCACATTGTAAGACGATTTGAAGTTTTAAGTGATTGAATTGTTATCGGCGACATGAATTTGTTTGGCAATTTGACTGATGGCGCCCCGGGAATAGAATTGAATATGCGATAATGGTGCACAACGAATAAGTTATGTGCGCACTTCTGACAAATTGCGAGCGCCTGTGTTTAAGAGGACTTTCTATGATGCCATTGTTAGTAGAGGCGGCATGAGCTGCCTCTTCTACCTCTTCTTCATGACAACTGTGTGCTTCACCTGCAACAGAGAGAGAGAGAGTGAGAGTGAGAGGGGATTAAATCGGTGCAGGCGTTAGCAACAACATGTCACTTACTTGATGCCAACTCATGGCTGCCAACTGCTTTAGCTGCGCTCTTTGCCACCACATCTGCCATATGGCATATGCCATATGCCACATGCAACATGCAATCATGTCAAGCTGCCTTCTCTACTGCTGCTACTTACGCGCCCACTTGCTTCTTACTGCCGCCAGCTTATGTGGAACTTACTGCGAGTCAAGCTGTTGACGACATTGAGTACTTCATAAATGTCATACATGAAGCACTGTGTGTGTGTGTGAGTTTGCAGGTGTCTGATGTCGCTTAAGCCCAGGCGCAAGTCATGGATTAATAGCACAGTTTCGGTTGTACACTAGAACTCTGATATATTTAATGTTAATCTCAAGTATTACAAGATCTTGTTCCAGTTAAGCTTATGACTGAATACATATCAAAATGTATGTTTATATTAGATAAAACTAATTAATTGCGCCGCGTCTCAGACTCGGCTAAAAATCGTCGTTGTCATTCGGCAAATTGGCATCTTCAATTTTGCGAATTTCTGCCCAGGTCAATTCCGATACCATCACATCCGTGGTGGGTGCCAAGCAATAGGGGCACTGACGAAAGTCCATCAGAAAGCAATCCTGCACAAAGATTACAATTTTTGCCCATTAATGCCCATGGCCAACTCAATTAAAGTCGTTGCGAACACACACATACCAATGGATGCTGCTTGCAGCGCTCGCTAATGCGTCCATGGAAATAATGATGGCAACGTCCGCATTCGAATACCTGCTGGGGTCGATTGCAGATGCATGGATGCACTTCATACTTGTAATCGGCTGGAAGATCGTATTTCAACTTCTCGACTGGTTTTTTTACCTTCTGCTCACCGTTGTAGTTATTGTTGTTGTATCTATTATTATTATTGTAGTCGGTTGTTCTACAATTGAAGTTCATCTTGACAGCTGTCAGTAGACGAGTAAAAAAAAGGCCTATAAACACTCCATTTCAATTCATTTTCAAATATGACTTTTAAAAAAAAGGCATAAAGATGTCACAAATAAACAGAGATGTGTGAACACATACATGCACATAAATATATGTGCATACAGGCATATTATGCACATGAATACCACTTCTAAAAAATTCTGTTCTTGAAGACTTCACGAAGAGTTCATTTGTTAAACTCCAAACTCAAACTGATGTACAACAAGTATATTCTTGTGTTAAAGTTTCTTTTCTTATGTAGCTCAAAGCTCAAAAGCTCGCGAGGGTAGCTTACGTGATCTACATGAGAATTTTATAATTATGAAATGTTTATGCTTATATTACAGCTGAATCGCTACTCAATGATGTTTATGTTGAAGCTACATATAGTTAAGTGGCTTGAAAACGGATGCTGAATATTTTATTATTACTGTACATATCTTTGCTTATAGTTAGAAAGAGCGAGTTGAAAATTGTTTATGTCTAAGATTTCACAAACAAACAGAGATGTGCATATGTATGTATATGCACATGAATTCCACTGTAAAAAATGCTTGTCTTTAAGACTTCTCACAGAGATGTACATACATACATATGTATGTATGTACACCCACACACACGCATGCAATTTGCTTATATGCATATGTACATACATACATACGTATATGCATGTTTACATATGTATGATAATGAATTCAACTTTAAAATAAAACTTCTTTTCGAATAACAAAAATTCTGTTGTTTCATACACACATGTGCGCCACATATCAAACACAATTAGTGCACAATATCAATTACCTTTGAAAGAAAACGAATGCGTACGCGAATAAAAAAAGATATTTAATTGTGCACAACTGCGTCGCGAAATTATTGAACTAAGCATTCAGTGCTGCACAGCTTTGTCTGACCAGGAAAAAAGTTAGATAAATAGCTATAAGTAGCCATATGATCGAGCTAATAAGCTAAAATGTTTAGCAATATAGCTTTTTTTTTTAGACGGAATTGCTAATAGGAAAACAGCTAAATTAGCAACACAAGCAGCCAAAAATATTAAAGTAACGGTGTTTACTGGTGTTGTACAACGCTAAACCTAATTTAAGCATCTCTGAATAAACCCACACATGTAAATGTACACACATATATAAATGAGTGCATACACATACTGGCACATAAAGGCATATCGCAGTTCCATAAAAACAGTTTTTCTTTTTGCTTACGTACAAAATGAAATTTGTATATTTATGGATTTCTTTGTTACTATTGTTTACATATGTATGTCTTCTGTATATAGCCTGTCGTCAACGACATTGGCTTCACATTTGATCCCCCATTCGTAAATCTTTAGCAGCGGCTCCACAGAAAGCGCAATTGCGGGCATCCATAAGATAAGCAACCTGAAATGAAATCATTTCATTTAAATAAAATGAAATATACCAAATACCAATTAGATAAACTGCTTACTTCTGGATGTATCTGACAACGTTCTGCAATACGACCCATGAAAGATTTCTTGCAATTGGTGCAGAAAACCGAGCCGCGTTTGCGATTGCAAATACAATTTTCAAGGCACAGCTTCTCTGGCTTCTGGAACAGAGGAAATTTCGATGACGATAGCCAAGAATATTTATTCGAATTGTTGCTTCGTTTAATTTCCATTCCGCAATTATTTTCTAGTCCGCGCTGTTGTTTACTCATTAAGCTTACTGTAATTTTTAAATCAAGTCAATCGTCTGGCTCCGTTTCTTTATCGACAGCCAGTGCTGTAAATATATACATACATATGTATGTATGTACATATTCTGCTACCGATATCAACATGTTGACATTCCTCCTTTTGTACATAATTGTTATAAAAGAGTCTAAAATGCCATGTGCTAATATTGTTTGTTATTAAAATATAAAAATGCTGTTTGAATTAAAAATGTAAATTATAACAATAATTAATTAATTAAATTAGATATTAATATTCAAAATAAGTCACAGAGCTCTAACCACTAAGTTGATCTAATCGCAAATCGAAATTACTATATTTTAGCTGATAGTTTTATTTCTAATAATTTAATTAATATATTTAAAAATCATAATTGTTTTCACAATCAATATACCTTTTAACATATTAACAATTATCCATCCCCAATTTTCTAAATCATTTAGAGCATAACACAAATGTCTAGTTGTGGTTGGTGTCCTTACTAACATAGAAAATGAATTTAGCATGGACACGAACACCGCGGCATACTCTGGTCATCTCTTTCTAACACGTGTTGCATGCGCTGCCCAATATATAAACAATTTGTAATTGCCAGCGCCGTCGCAGCAATGTGAAATATAGAATGTGGCGAACCACCTTCAACCGGCTCGTTGGTCTAGGGGTATGATTCTCGCTTCGGGTGCGAGAGGTCCCGGGTTCAATTCCCGGACGAGCCCAAGTGTTGAAATTAAATTTTTTTTCAAATTTCTGTTTCGATTTCGTTTTTTTTTGCAATTGCTAAATATTATTAAATGAATAAAGAAAGTTCTCCGCTCTAAAAACAAAACAAGTAGCCGCTCTTAGCTGCGTAGATTGTATCAGTTAGGTTTCATTTTTGTTTTTGATTTTCTTTTGTTTTTTTCGTTTAAATTGTTGGAAATTTTCTTGAGTAAGAGCAAAAATTGTGATATTTCGTTTTGTTTCTTTCTTGCGTCGCATTTTAGTTGCTTTGCATTAATTTGTCTGTTCGTTTTTTCTTTTTAGTAGTTTTTTCCTTTGTTTTACATACATAAGCAATTTGTAGTTTAGCAATCGTTTAGTTTTTAGCATTATGTGCTGGAAATACTTAGAACAATATATTTTTGTATTTTGTTTTTTCTTGTTTTTCAATAATTAATATTAAGATTTGTTGTTGTTTGTTGTTGTAAGCGCTGCCGCGTTCTTGTCTGCATTTTGTATTTTGTATTTTGTAGTTGTAGTCGTAGTTGTAGTTGTATGTGTGTGTGTTTGTGTGTGTGTATGCTACATGCACTGGCACCAGAAGTGCCTCTGTGAGAGTGTGAGTGTGGGCATGGGTGTGTGTGATAGATTTGTGAGTGGGTAGCATAAACAGTCTCTATGGATGCGCTGAGTTTGTGTCCTTGTTCATGCTTCACTCGTACTCCAAAACATTCTTATGATAGAATAATAAATAACTGCAAAATAAATAAAGAGAGAAGGAAATATAATGAATTTTTGTTTAATTATATTCAGGTATTCCACGCTCTTACCCCTCGCTGTCGAGCACCTGCTTGAGCGATGCCATTGTTATCACATGATCATCGCACTTGACCCACGTATCCTTCTGATGCCGCACATAGGCCGTATAGTGCCCCGTATCGATGGTGCCCACATGATTGACCACGGCATACAGTGAGAATCGAAAGTCTCCGTAGGCATTGTTCTTCTCGGACATAAAGGGCGTCATATCGAACTCGACGGGAAACTGAATGAACGTCGAGATTTTGCGATCGATCAGTGCCGAATGCTCGAAGCGCTTCAAGTGGAAGGAGACGACGCTGGGCAGAGTACGCAGGCTGAACTGTTTGGTGGACTCCTGATACGATTTGCAGGTGGAGCATTTGATCTTGGCCGCCGAGCCGAGATGCTCGGCCCGTGTGTAGCGCTCCAGGCAATCGATCAGCGTTTTCGGTGTGACGCCGCCATGCGTTGTCGTCTCGCCGAGATCCAGTGAGATGTCCCAGAAGGGATCGAATGTGGTGGAAACGCCCTTGCATGCCTGGCACACAACATCGCTCTGCAGCATGCCGGTAAAGATTTGATCAATAATGCAGTTGCACTGGCCATAGCTATGCGTGGCCGTTGCATTGGCACTGGAGCTGGAATTGCCGCCTGTGGCGCTCGAACTGTTGCTCTTGCTCTCGTGCTCCGACTTGGCCTTCACACAATGCCGATGCAGCACATCCAGCGTGGCAATAAAGAACTCATGCGCATCCTGCTGCTCATAGCCGGCCAAGTGTTTCGCATGATTCCAAATTAAATGCAGCAAACGATGCAGCGACAATGGGGAACGTGAGCCCGAATAGAACTCCTGCAAATACAAAAATCAAAATCACCATCAAATTGGCCGAATCATATTTTGGCCGTATTGGCGCATGCGCTTACCTGGAAGAGACGCGACACCTCGCATACCAAACACTTGTGTGTGGACTTGCCGCAGTCGTGGCGATCCGACATGAAATAGTCGCTCAGCAGCGGCGTATGCACCAGAGCCTGAGGAGAAGCATTCAGTTAAGATTCGAATTATATACATAAGAGAAATTAAGTAAACATGATGAATTTTAAATACCCTTACAGTCACTGAATGTTTATAGAGATAAAGCATCAGGTAAATAGGTAATGGATCAGAGAGTTATATGCCTAATATAATATATATCTATTATTATAAACTATAATATAAAATAATATTCATATACTATATATCATATAATATCTAATTATATTCAATATAATTACATAAGTATTTTCTTGGGCAAATATCTTATTAAATTTGTACATTACGATAATAATAAAAATCTTTTTGTTTTAGTATTTATAATTAATTAATTTACAATTTCAAAAATATACTATACAAAATTATATATTAAAAATATATTATAAAATTTTAATAATTCACAATTACATAAGAAATTTCAATTTTTTATTAAATAACTGTTTTAAATTATTTAATAAAAAACTAAATTAAAAACGTGTTAGCATTACAAATTCGCGCATCCTTTATTTCAGCCAAAAACCAATTGTTATCGCAATTCCAATAAGCGATAATAAGTGTTGTTCGATTATTTGCGTTAAATACGAATTGCATTCCTTGTTATCGCCATAATCGATTTTTGTTGTTGCTGCCAACATTCAACAGCTGACGTTAGAGATGGGAATTAATAAAACTTATTTGCAGGCGTATTAGAGATGAGACCGTGATATTTATAAACTTATTTGTAATAAGTACTTATTGAATAATTTTTGATATATCGTATTCTATTTATTTGTCTCCTCACCTGGACAATGCAGTTCATGAAGCAGGTGGCGCCCAGATTGAGCAGGCCGCGCAGTCCAATTGTCTGGTTGGGACGCACCAGACGCCGCCTTGCATTGGCCAGCAGCAGATTCGTCTCCTTGGGCGTCGGTATCCATGGCTGCCAGCCCAGGCTCTTTTGCAGATCCTTTGCCTCAAGCTTGCGATTAATTATCGCATATTCACGACTGCGCGCATCGTAGATGAAGTCACGACACGCATAACAGTAAAGCGTGCCGTGTGAAAGCTCCAGCGCGATATTATGTTTCTTGGCCCTCAGATGGCTGGTGATGTGAGTGCCGCGGCAGCCAAAGTAGATGCAATGCAGGCAAGCGTAAAGCTGGATGCCATAGCTGCCGCACTCGAAGCAATAGCAGTGTATAGCCTATGGGAGAGGGGGTTAGGAAGGGTTGGTTCTTCATGCTACTACTGCTCACCTTTTTCTCACGCGCATCTTTGTTGACGCAGGCAGCGAAGTAGGCATCGATAACACGATAGGTATCGTAGCTGTGCTCCTTTACGTAGCTCTGATAGTGCCGGCAGCCTGTTTCCGACATGACGTTAACGTCACTGTCGACGTCGCTGCTAACGTCGCTGCTGACGCTGTCGCTGACGTCGGCTTTCGCGTCGAGCTCAGCGGCAAGCTTTTGCACGGTGCGCAAGCAAACGGGCAGCGACAAGTTCGTCGCATTCAGCGCACCCTTTGTTAGCTGTGCCCCTTCGACGCCCCCACCGACCACCCGCCCACCGCTAACAACAACAGTTTCCTCAGCCGGACACCGGCCGGCAGCTGCCTCTGTGTTTGTTGGTTTTCTTGTTGTTGTCGCTGCTGCGGCCGCTGCCGCTGCCGCCGCCGCTGCTCGAGTGGTTGTTGTTTTTGTTGCTGCTGTTGGAAGTAAACGAACTTCAGGTACAACGTCGGCCGCTCCCCGGCCCAACGACGCGTATGCGCGCTTACTGTTGTTGTTGCTGTTGTTATTGCCACTGCCGGCGCCGCTGCTGCTACCGCTGCCGCTGCCACTGCTTAAAATGCTTGTAGTACTATCAACACTGTTCTCTTTTGTTTTCGTTCGTTTTGCAGACGGCTGTGGCACTGTGGTTTTATCACACTTGCGCTGTTTTCGTCGAATTTTGGCCACTTTTATGCTGAACACGGGGCACGAATTGTGTAAAATAGGAACTTTGTCGTTTTGTGGCCCTTTGATCAGTTTTCTGCTTTTTTCAAAGACACTGATTTTGCACATACGCACACACACACACAAATGCCACAGCGCACACACACGCACGAACACACACACACACGCACACGCACAAACACACATGCATGAGTAGCGGACACAAACATACGAAAAACGGAGCAGCGAGCAGAGAACAGCGCACACAGCTGAAGTCGACTCTTGGATTGTTGATATAATATCGATACCAAACGATGCTTTTTTTTTGTCTCGCATACTACTTTCGGCGATGTTTTTCAATACCGATAGATAGTGTGTGCAAATCATCGAAAATAATTAGCATATTTTATATAGTATTTAAAAAAGAATAAGTATGCTTAAATTAAATAGAGTTTCATTCATAAATTTAAAATGCATGTAGTAAGAAATAGCTTTTGTTATGTTGGCGCTAAAAACGGTTTTAAAGTATTTTTGTGGTATATATATATTTGTGCGGTATATAGCAGTGTGACCAAACTCAAATAGCGTTAAAATATATACAAATGCTGTCAGTTATACAGGATTGATTTGCCTTTCAAACAATTTTATTTGTATACAATATTTGCAGAGCACGAAATTGAAGCAATGGAAAAGTGCTGCCGCGTTTGCAGAGATAACGCAAATAAACTAGTGGATATCTTTGACGAGCATGTCGCACTGGAGAGCGAGCCCAGCCTGGCCGAAATGCTGGCCGACTGCACCAGCTGCGAGGTAAACAAAGATGATGCACTGCCTCAGCAAATGTGCGAATCATGCGCTGCGGATGCACGGAATTTCTATGAATTCAAACGCAAGTGCGAGGAGAGTCAACAATACTTCTGGCAACTGCTTGAGGCGAACAATTTACAGCTGCCCGAATGGGCTGAGAATATGATTTCGGTGAAAATCGAAGAGGAGCAGCAAAGTGTGGAGGATTTGACAGATGAAATGGACAAATGTATGTTCGCCGAGTCCCAGCCAAAAGTCGAGGACACCTGGAACTCGGATATGTATTCGGCGTGTCCATTTAAAATCGAGTGTGATGTGATATGTGAGACAAATAGCGAAGATTTTACACTGGAGAAATCGTTGCCTGGCAAAAATATGGACAATTGCTGCTCCACCTGTGGCAAGGAGTTCCAGAGTAAAAAGAAACTCGTGCTACACGAGCGTTTTCATGCTCGTAAGCGCGAGCACAAGTGCCAGATATGCCCCAAGGAATTCGTTAATCCCGGCAATCTGGCTGATCACATACGGGCCCATACGGGCGAACGGCCCTACAAGTGTCCGCATTGCGTGAAGGCCTTTACCCAGCGCGGTCGGCTCAACGAGCACATCCGGACACACACTGGCGAAAGACCATTCAAGTGCCTGGAGTGCCCCAAGACCTTTGCCAATGCTGGCAATCTAACGGTACACAAGCGAATCCACACTGGAAAGCGTCCATACAAGTGCAACCTCTGCCAGGCGGCATATGTTCAGCCCGGCGCCCTGCAACGCCACCGCAGAGTCCATCTGACCGACGAGCGACCCTTCAAGTGCGTCATCTGCCTGATGCCATTCCCCAAGATCTCCTATCTCAAGCGACACATGAACAGCCATACAGACGATCCGAATTTCCTAAAGGACATAGGTTTGAATCTTTGTTGAATGTGAAGAGTTCTTGAAGCGTAAATGAATATTTCTTTAATTTTGGAAATCGAGATTTGTTAAATACTAAAATATCTATATGTGAACCTATTTATAAACTAAATATAAAAAAGATTTTTAAAATCGTAAATAATTCCAACAAAATTTGCAACAATCATAAATGTTTCCAAGTTCTGAGATTTAGCGAACAAATATTTTTAGCAAGATCTAAATGTGAACATATAAATTTAAATAAGTTATAAAAACATTCTAGAAACCTAAAATATTTCCAAAAAAAATTTTGTAAATCTTAAATATTTCCAAAAATTGTAAATCATTTTCGAAAATCATCTTAGAATTCGGCTTCCGCTTTTATAATTTATTAACAAAATTTTAAAAAATTTCTTAATTATTTCCTACATTTTCATTATTATATTTATGAATTTTATGAAGCAGCTGAGAACTTGTATCAATTGCCTAATTTGTAAATCAGAAAAGAAGTTAAATATTAAAAAAAAAATTTGAATACACAAAATTTTGAGACGAAGCTAAAAGAAAAACCTTTTATAATTTATATAAAAAAGATTTTAATTATTAAAACAAAAATACTTTTTAAAATCTTAAATATTTGCATAAATTTGTAAATCCTTTTTATTGATCAGCTAAGAATTGATCGAATTTCTAGACGCAGCTGAAGAAAAAACTTTTATAATTTATAAAAAAAAAAAAAAGATTTTAAATATTTCTAAAAAATTTGAAAAATGCTAAATATTGCTATATTGTAAATCAATTGAGGACAGAACTTGTATGTGTAAAAAGTTAAAGTATCTTAAATAATTTGTATAATATTCAAATATGTAAACTTTATTAACAATTTTCGCAGAGAATTCTATAAAATGTCACATTAAAATTAATATAAATATAGGAATGACTGGTTTATACCTTACATATTCGATAAAAAAAAGAACATATTTAAAAACTTTTATGTATTAAAATATTTTAAGGCGTATTTTTATAAAAAACAAATATTTATAGAATTTTAAAAAATATTTTTAGATATTTATTAGTCAAGCATATGTATTTATTCATTGAATTTTGATCATTCCAAATATTTTATAGAAGTGGAAATTTATTTAATTTATAAAAGAAAAGAAGAAAAAAAGAATTTTAAATGTAATTATTTCATAAATTAAAAATTTGTTGAGAACTTTACTAATTTATATATAAAAAGACAAAAACATAATTATTTTTATAAATATTATATATACGTTTAAAAAATTTGGCTCAGATTAGATATTCTAAAAATTGTTAATATGTAAAATTGATGTAAAATCTGAGTGTTTAGGATCGTAAGTATTAAAACTAATTTTAAGCATTTTAAAATATTTGTTAAGCGCGTGAGAACAAAAGTTTCCTAAGTAAGAAATTTGAAGAACAAATGTAAATTGTCTTTAATATTTGAAGTATTCTAGCAACGCAGACTATTTAGCTAATTCAACATTTCTGGCTACGTTTGACTGATTCATATGAAAATAAACAAAAAATGTATTGAAGGATTTTTTAAAAATCTGTAAAGTATCCAAAAAATTATGAAAGCCTAAAAAATGTCTAAATACGCCTAAGTAGTTTAATCAATAATAATTGAAAAATTGTATTAGCCATATTATTTATTGTATAATAACAAAAGGGTTGTCTGAGAACTTTGCAAACTAACAGAAATATGTATATATATTTATTTAAACAATTATATTTTTGTATTATTACATTATATTATTAAATATATAGTATATTACTAACCTAACCTATTGTCTTCCTTTGAATTTATGCGACAATTATATATTTTTGAACTACCCTCGCATACAGGTGTTGGCTATAGGTTTATACATACAACAGTTCAGCATATCTAAGAATTTGTTTAGGAATAAATCACATCATAAAAAAAACAATAATAAAGTACATATATATACAAGCAAATATATACAAAATAGATTTATTTAAAAGAAAACTCTTGGGGCATATGAAAATCCAGGTGGATAACTACATTGATTTTTTCCTCAAATAAGCCAGCGCATCTTGTGTCTAAATTGCCAGAGATTAGATAGTTAGAACAATATCTGATTATATAAATAAAAGTATTACGTACACTCATGAACCAAGCGGTCGAGGGTCTAAATATCATCCGAGAGAGGAATGATATCTGGGAACGTGGAGCTATTCCGTGCATATGCAAATGCTTAACGGAGATGAACGGCGGAAAATGGAAGCCGTAGAGTGCGTCCGTCGTGCAAATGCCCTTTGATACGAAGAAGTTTTTCAACTCTTCCTCCATTAGCGTTACTAGAAAATTGATATATACATATAAATAAACATACACGTTTAATTTATAGCACTTTATCTGCGTACCCATTTTTGTGTGTGATTCATTGAGAACTTTTAGACTTTCGTAATGTTCCTTTGGCACAATGAGGTAATGGTGTTGTGCTGCTGGCTTGATGTCTTTGAATATGGCGAAGTCATCCGATTCCATTTCCAAAACTGTATCAGTTTTGCCATTTAAAATATCACAGAATATACAATTTTCAGTTCCCATTTCGTGTGCCCCAGTGAATTTTGTAAATAATGCTGTAAACAGCTGGTATACTATCGTTAAGGCTATCGATGACAATTGCATTTTTCAATTTGTTGTCGATATTTGACTATTGTATTGGAGTTAATTTCATTTATCGATAGCCTACTCAGTAATCACAGTTTTTGCGCGCTAAACATCATTTGAAATTATATATAAAATTTTTTGACCAATTTATAAAATTTTTTGACCAATTGCAGCCACGCAAGCAAATACTGAGCGAACGTAAATGAAATGAAATGAATGTATTTATTTATTGTAAATCGTAAAGAAATACAAAGTTTAAAGCTGCAAAAAAAATTTTTTTACGTTTTTGCTTAAATATAAACTGTAACGAAATCTTTCATTTAAAAATACGATAAAAAATTGCCTGTTTTTTGGGGATCACCTGTTGTCAAAATCAACACCCTGTATATGTTCCACAATAGTTGTTCAGCTTGCAACAGCTGAGCGCCAAAGTTGCTCTCTCTCGAGCGCACACTCTCTCTCTATCGCTCACTCTCTCACTTGCTCTGCGCTTTTGGCCTTTTTTTCTAAGCCGCTTAAGCAGCAGCTGCGCTGCGCTGCTTTCGCACTGAGTCAGGTTTTTTTTTTTTTTTTTTGGTTTTGTTTTTGTAGTTCGCTGCTAGCGCGCTTGCTTGGCCGCTCGCTTTAGCTGCCCGTTGTTTTGCCTCACAGTCTGAGTTTGGTACGTAGCGTGTTCGTAACGCGCGCGTTTTTATTCATCGGCCGATCGATCGATTGACGTAGCCGTCTGTGTTCTTGTTCCATCATAAGTTTTGTTTCGAAGAGTTTCGACGACGCGTCGTTGCTGCGTACTTTGCGGCTAATTAACAAATTAAACCAAGTGAAAAAAATGAGTAAAACTCAAAATCAAGCGCTATAATTGATAATATACATATTTAGCGTGTATGTAAGCAACGTGATAACGGTTTTATTTAATTGGCATAAATAATGTGCTTGGAATTTCGATTGAATGTTTGAAAGAGAGCGAAGAGCGAATATAAAGAGTGTGGAATTGCGGAATTATTGGAATTAGCTTTGCATTAGATAAGCTTCAAAGAGAATTAATTCAGCTATCAAATATATATTTCAATAAGGAAGCGGGTTTGAGGTTCTGGGCTTAAATCCATAATCTAATATTCAAATCTTAATCTGTCATAAACTAAAAATGTCTCAAGAAAAGACTTAAAGACATAAGATATAATAAATTATAAATAAATAAAGAATTTCTATTCAAATTACTAATCAAGTCAGATGTCATTAAATAATGATACAATTTATTTATTTTTAAAAACAAAAATATAACATACAATTAAAATAAAAATAAAAATACAATTTTAAAACTTTTTTTTCAAAGAACTAATAATAATAACAATAATTACAAAACGAAGCTAAATTTAACCAAATTTGTAGTATTAATTAAAAAAATACTTAAATAAAATTGATTTATATATCAAAATCAAAATATAAGTTTGTTAATTAAAAAATAAACATACTATAAATAAATATATTTGTGCAAGGTTTTTATCTTATTTTAAATATTTTATTTTATTTTATTTTTATGTACTAGAATTATAATGTATATTAAAAATCTTTAAATGTATGTTTATTTTTAAAGAGCTTTAATAAAATAAATAAAAGAAAAATATAAAAAATAAAATATTTAACATAAAGTAGAAAACGTATGCAAATATAAAAAAAAAATATATTTATTTATATATATATTAAATAAAATAAAAAAAATATATACAAAAGGAAAAATGAAAAATATAACTCAAAATAAATAATTAATATTAATACTAAATTTAAAAGAAATATATAACAGCTTAGATAACCTTCTAAAAAATAAATTAATAGTAAATACTCAACAATAAATAAATTTAAATATTTTATCAGTTTTATACAAACTTATAAAAAATAAATTATTAGTAAACAATCAAAAAGTTATAAATAAATATAATGTTTTTATCAAATGAGATAATCCTATGAGAACATAAAATATAAAAAATTAGATATATTTTTATAAAATAAAAATATTTACAATTCAAAGCTATACATCAATCAAACAGCAGAAAAGAGCTGATAAATATATGTATGAAGTATTTTGCAGTTATTTAACAGATATTTGAAAACTGCGTGGCATGATCATTTGATTTGTCGCCGCCCCTTCGCACACACATGCTCCACGCAGCCAAACCAGATATACATATATGTACATATATTTAGATATATAGTCATATACGCCTTTATAGAGACATACAGCAGCTCCAATCAACATTAGTTTCTTCAGCTCTGGCTAACCAAAATTGCCAACTTCCTGTTAAGTCGTGTGTCTGTCGAATGTCGAGTGAGGCGCCGAGTCATTAGCTCCTCGTCATGCCCACTCAAAGTACCGCTATGCTAGCCGGCTAGTCGATGTATCTCTCTCCCCACACATAACTTTAGACACGAGTAGAGTGGGAGAGGGAGAGGGAGAGGGAGAGAGAGGCTAGACTGGGCACAGGTCTTGCAGATCCCGGCTGCTGCTGTGGCCCCTTCACTTTTTTTTTTCTCTTCATTTTTTTTAGCGAAAAAAGTTGGCGCAGCAAGTGCATTTCGCATTTCGTATTTCGCATTTCGCATTCCTCTGGCCGAAAGTCTGCTGCGCGTAGTTTTGCATCTCTGCGTCTGCGTCTGCATCTGCGTCTGCGTCGCTTAACTGTAAATTGAGGCATGCTAGTGTGCCCACTCTAACCCCCGGCGCTGCCTGCGCTGCCTGCACTGCCTCTCCCTCTCAGCTCTTCGCTTGCTGCATTTCTTTTGTCGTCAAGTTCAATGTGCGTTGACAATTTTCCATTTGTAAATGGGCTGCTGGCAACGGTTTTTCACTTTGATTTGTTTTTTTTTTTTCGCTGCGTACTTTCACACACACACGCACACAGATGCAGCGCAATATCCATTGTATTTGGGCAGCTGTGCGTGTATTTTAATTTATTTTAAATCGATCGGCAATACAAATCAGTGAATATATATAGCTAGACATACGCATATATATATCAGCTAATTTATCTGTGTTTCATTCAACCCGGAACTTTGCTGCTTAATGCTAAAGATTCATCTTCAATTGTCGCTAGATGCTAGAGGCAAAGAAAAAACAAAAAACAAAAAAATAAAATAAATAAAATGAAATGAAATGAAATGCAATGAAAGAAAAATAGAAGAAAAACCAAGGAAAAATCATGTGGCAAATCATGAATCGTTTTATTTTTGTGTTTTATTGTGAAAGCGCAAGTTGTTGTAATTTTTACACTTTTACCGCGGCTCACATACCCAACAGATACATAACAGCATAAGATACACAGCGAGCCAGAGATACAAACATAGATACAAAGATACATTGCGATGCCTGGCCTGGCCTGGCGTAAGCACCTTTTCACTATTACCAACGCAGTTTGTCGTGTTAAAGCCGCTTAATTGAAAGTCTTGACTTATGACTCGAGCTTTAACTGTGTGTGTGTGTGTGTGTGTGTGGAAAATGAATTTTCCAGCATAGCTCGTTGCATGTAAAGTACGTGTGCTGCAAATTAAAGTGAAATTTAATATGCAGCCAATAAATTATTATTATATATAAATACATATAAAAAAATAAATAAATTAAACGTGCAGTCTATAAAATATAAATATATTAATAAATTAAAATATACAAATTTGACATGCTGTAAATAAATAAAATTTTTATATACATATAAATTATAAATGTTAAATATATAAATAAAAAATAAATATATTAATAAATAAAAATATATAAATTTTACATGCTGTAAAAATTATATATTTATATATAAATAATATAATATATAAATAATAAATTTATAACTAAATAATATATACATTTATTATGTAGTTAATAAAAAAATAAATATATAAAAAAATAAAAATAAAAATGAAATATGCAGCAAAAATATATATAAATGCTAGCAAATTCTGAGATTTCAATCTATATCGCTCTCTCTCTCTCTCTCTCTCTCCCACACTCTCTTTCTAACAATCTAAATTCTTCAAATATCAAATTTCATTCAGTGTTTTTTTGTGTACAAACTTAAAGCGAATTTTTGGCATTTAATAAAAATTGAAGAAATTAAATAAATAATAATAATAATAAATAAAAATCAAAACAATAAACAACAAAAATTTGTGTTTATTTATAATCAAATGCATTCGCATTAATTTGATCTTTATTGTGAATGTGAAAGTGGTGAAAAATCACGGTTATATTTTCCATTAGAAGAAGAAGAAGACAATACAAAGCACACAACAGTGAAGGCAAACAGCGAGAAAACTAAAGGTAAAGCAAAGCACAACAATAATAGACATATAAGTAATACACATACATATATACAGACATATAGATAATTTGTAAGTCAAACGAAAGCTTCAACTATTCAGATTCTGATCTCAAATATTTATATATATATATTTGTGCACTGACAGCATCTCGCTCTGAGCTCATCTTGTCTTCTACATGATTAACGTAAAACTTGTTCGAGTCGTTCTTAAATGGGCAAATGACTCATTTTGACCATTTTGCGTTAACTGTTTCTAACGTTCTTAACGTGTTTTGTTTACCTTTTTCGTTTTTTTTTTGTTAATTCAAAAAAATTTTATTTTCAATTTGCTGCTTTATTTTTGCATAATTTCGTTTTGCAATTTTGGTCAGCTGTGAGTTTTGTACAAAAGACACGTTCCGTGATATGACAGCGTCATATTTATGTGGGTTGCTTCCCGATTCTGTGTATTTAAGATACCCTGTAAAAGTGGTCAATACATGTGATAAGACAAAAATTCACTGAAGATCACGATTTACTATCAAATCTTAGATTGACTCATCGAAAGAATTTTTACTTAAAAATATTTCGTTTTATTTTAATTTATTATGCATACCCTGTAAAGCTGGCAGCTATATTAATTCTATCATTCTCTATGCAGCATATACATGCCTTGTCTAAGTTATACAGGGTATTTCTGTGCTTAGAACTCTCTACATATTTACTTCTATTCATTCTTTATCTCATATATATAAGTCTTGCTGATTATGATAATTTGCAAGCTATATAGTCCATATATATCATTTATCACAGTCGTTTAAAATCCTTTTTCGATTTTTAATCTATTTCGCATCTGCTTAATTAGTAACTTCTAGTCTAGCAATCTTAAAACATTCATTTCGAGTTCTATCTATACTACATACTCTGTAAGAACAAGTCTGTATAGATCTTTTATTGCACTTACTTTTGGTTGATGTGTATTCTACATACCCTGTAAATGTAATTTTTAGGTCTGGCTAGCAAGAAACTTCTTCATATATAATTTATATTTTAGTCAATTAACTTTTACATCTTTTTTGATCTTTATTTTGTATCTTTTATATATTTTACTGACTATTGGGTAATAATTTCTCTCGCAGTCTTATCCATATGTTTTCTATATTGATATATTGATATTTATTATTGATATTTAGATATATAGCGAGCCTTAGCACATTATTTAGCTTTGCTTTGTTTTTAAAGTAATTCAATTTGAAATACTGTCTTCAAAAGGTCAAAAACATAATTCAGTCTGGTTTTGCACATTCCATA
The DNA here is from genome assembly GCA_030914345.1 of Drosophila koepferae. Classification (NCBI taxonomy): domain Eukaryota; kingdom Metazoa; phylum Arthropoda; class Insecta; order Diptera; family Drosophilidae; genus Drosophila; species Drosophila koepferae. The sequence continues at coordinate 204,075 of JAUESR010000200.1, forward strand.
TACCCTGTAAAAATAGTTGCAGTGCTTGTCATGCTAGTAACTTAACCAAAGCTGAATGGTATTCCGTTTTCTATTTATTTATTTAATATGAAAACTTTTAGGATAAAAAGTGTAGGATATTTTCTATTTTATTTATTTCTTTATTAGGTTTTCTACAGCTGTTCTATTTTGTATTAATTTACAGGGTAATTCTTTGCCTGTCATTCTGCTCTCACTTTTTATACATGCTTTGCAGAAGTAGCTCTCGCTCAAGTCTTATCATAAGCCTATTTAAAAACTATTTGCAATTCATTTGAAGTATTTATATAGTGTTTTATAAGCCCATACAGGGCAACTCTTCGTTCAGCACTCTTCCCATATATTTAACTTACTTTTATAAGTTCCTCCTCCAGGGTAACTCTGCGTTCAGCACTCTTCCCATATATTTACTTTACTTTCCACTTGGCTGCACATCTTTTACGCAACTTGTCAGCGCTCAATGTCAAGGTTGTAGTCGCATTTTTAATATTTGTTTATACACAAACACAAACACACGCACGCACACGCTTACACACATGTATGTATATAGATTTCTTAATGTATTTGCGCTGTCCCGGCTTTTGGCTTATACTGTGTGTAGTGGTGAGTAGGCCTGGTCTGTCTGCCTAACTGGCTTATTGTTGCGGCCGCTAATTGCGGCTCAACACTTCTCGAGTGGAACGCCCCGAACGTTGTTTTGGCATTTTGTAATTGCTTCATTTTGGTTAAGTGTTGTGGCCAATTAATTGACGCTCACGCCTTAATCGCAAAAATTTAACCAGATCAAGATAATTAGCGAAGTAGATGCGCATACCTATAGGGCATTAGCCGGACAACATGTGAATGTAAATTTGTAAAAGAAATGTGAAAAGAGCAGTCAGAGTAGTGTAATGTGTGTTTGTGAACAGGATAGTTAGGTTTAAAGATATAAGGCGTACGCATATAGGTTGAGTTTATAAAATGTATTCAGTATGTATATACTTATATGAAGAGAGTAATTGGCTGTATGAGCTGAAGCTCAGAAGAACTTAGAGAGAGATAAAGAAAGAAGTGAGAGAGATAGGGATATATAGGGAGAGATGAATAGAAAGACAGACACAGAGAGAGAGAGAGAGAGAGAGAGATAGACAAAGATAAATAGAGAGAGAGAGAGAGAGAGAGAGTGACAGACAGAGAGAGAGAGAGAGAGATAGACAAAGATAGATAGAGAGAGAGAGAGAGAGAGAGAGAGAGAGAGAGAGAGAGAGAGAGAGAGAGAGGCAGAGGTATAGAGCCTAGAAGTATTTAAAGAGAGAGGTAGAGAAAGAAGTGAGAGAGATAGGGATACAGTGAGAGAGAGACAGAATAGAGAGAGAGCAATATAGATGGATTGATGAATAGGATAATAGAATAAAGAATAAAGAATAAAGATTTATTAAAAAATATACAACATATATACATGTATGGAAATCACCAAACCTGATGTGATTGAATTAAATTATATTTTTTCATAGAATTATATACTATTATGGATATAGAGGCATAAATATATAATAAACCCTTTAATCTACAATAGCTGCAAGCTAAAACTCTTGGACTACTCATAGATTGATTATATATGAATATACGTATATGAGGTATAGTATACTTGTATCGAATATCAATATATAAATAGGCTATAAATCAAATATATCTGCTTTCAACACGTCTTCCAGTTTGCCCTCAGATCAGTTTCCAAATCAAGCTCACATTCATCAAATTTCCGTTGCTCTCGTCTATTATCAAATACTTCTACCGTATCGTCTATCTAGCACAGATGACCCTGAGCTATGCCCAAAATCTTAATTATTGTTACAAAAATTAACGCTTTTTTCAGGGCTATTATTAGGCATTGATAATTGTGTCGTTTGTTGATGAAAAACGCATTCATCACTTCTTCGTCAGCTTTTAACGCATTATTGAACAAATATTAATTATTAACTCATTAGGGCGAAAAAGCAGCTCAGATTTATCAATTTTTGGAGCCGCAGGTCACGCATGTTTTTCTTCTGCTGCTGCTGCTTCTTCTTCTGCTGCTTCTATTGGTACCGTTTCAAGATGTTCTTGTGAACCGTTAAAAATTTCACCTAGAGCGCAAAAGCGAGCCAAACCCGTCTTTCGTTCTGGAAACTATAATAAATTTGACTTTTTAATGACAAAGAAACATTTTTTATGCGTTTTTTATGTGTGAAAATGAAGCAGAAAGCACAAAAGAGAGCGCTCAGCTAAAGCAAACAGTCAAAAGGGCAAGGAATTACTAGAAACAATAGCCAAAGAGAATGCCGACAATAGAATACTCTATTTCAATGGATGATATACTACTTGAGTGAAGTCGTGTGAACTTGGTTGACAGCAAATGAAACTGGCTTCACTTTAGTTGAAATTAGAAAAGGCATTTAAGGGTCTAGCTTTTTCTTAGCTGAAAAGAAATTTAAAGTTTCAACTGAAATGCAGAGCTAGATCTGTCACTTACATAAAAAAGAAAGTATATTTTTGTTTATATATATAATAATACATGTATGTAACTCAATGTAAGGTAACCTTCAGCTATAATTATCATTTATAATTTAAAATATATAACTATATAGTATATCTAATTATTCACATATCTAAATGAAATTTCAATGTAAAATAAAATACATGATAATATTAAATTTTAAAATATTTGTTGTATTAAAAAATAACTAAAACAATGTTGTTTACATACTTCAAAGAAATCTAATTTAACTTGTTCCTAAATCATATATAAGCAAAATAAATATATATATATATTATATATTATGCAAAATAAATATATTATACCGAGTGGATAATTTAATTTATTCTAAAATTAAATTTATAAAAAAAGAAAACAATTAAATTAAAATAAATAATACAAAAATATTCCATAAATCAAATATCTATATTGTAAATTATATATTAAATCTAACGAATCTAATAACTCATATTAAATAATTTGGAAATAAATAAGCTAAATTAAATAATAAACAATTATTCAACAAAAAATATACATATATAACGGATAATTTAATTTTTTCTAAAGCCTCATATAACAAAATATTAAAAAAAAAGTATATTTTGGGAAAAATACTTTAAATTAAAATAACTTTGTTTATAGAAAGCCTATAGTTAATAATGAATATAGATTTTATTGTAATGTATTCAAATTTATAATTTATTAAATACATTTTACAAACGTAAACAAAATCACAAAATAATAAAAAATACACTTTTTTTAAAGAATTAATTCACCTAATATAAGTAAATAAATATTTCTATATAGACAGCTAACTGTCTAAAGACTTATGTCTTTAGATAGTCTAAACATAATTTGCAGACAAAGAATATTTATATATACATATATAGTATGTTTTCCATTTACACTCCTAGAAATATTTGCCTATAGACAACAAATATTATTTTGCTTATAAATATTTATTATTCATTTTTCACAAATCATAATTAAGTCTGAATACCCTTCAGTAAGTGTATAAGAAACGAAGACATCGGATGCAGTTAGACAGTAAAGCGTGAATGAGCAGGAGGAAAGCAGCTGGTAGAAATGTATGAAAGGTATAAAGTTAATATAAATTATAAACGGCTGCGGGCCACATACTGACTGAGTGCCATTCAGTGCTTAGGTCTCTGGCACAAGTAGTTAGTTAGAGTACGCGCTCTACGAGTTAGTCTCTCGGATCGTGACATGGAGAAATGCGCGGATGACAGCGTGTAAATAATAGCCAAAGGGGTGTTTAAAGAAAACCAAAACCAAAACCGAAAGCCAAACGAACTACTGTTGAACAACAAGTGTAGAACCCATCCATCTAGCCCAGGCCACAAAAGAAAAGCCCTACTGGACTCGGACTACTGTGCGGCGGGGTCAATGAACTTGTTGCCACAGCAAAAAGACAATACAAAGCCATAGATTGATGTTGTTCTCGAAATGTGTCATATTTCTTTAGACTGGCACAAATATTGGCAGAGAGATTGGCACAAGTTAATTATCTAAAAAAAAAAACAGTTTGCTTAACTAATTTAGTTGCTTAGCTCTGTTATAAAAATTATTTATGCGAGCTGTCAGTTGAGAGAACAGTTTTATACACCTTAAGTGTTAGCAGTTTAACTAAAGATTTATACTTCAAATTAATATTTTTATGTGTAATAATATTCACATGTATAGTGTATAATATATATAATATATATAAGTGTTATTTTTAAGAATATTATATAATGTGTGAAATTTTTCATTTTAATATTTGATTAACATTTTTCATTCAGAATTTAGCTCCCTTTTAACTGAAAAATAATTATTGCTAATTTATAATTTTCTGCTTTATCTTAAATTAAAATATATATATTTTTTTAAATTTAACACGTTTTATTTGTTGAACATTATTACCTGAAAAATAATTTGTCTTTAAAAAATCACATTTACTTTACTACATAATTAAAGAGAATTCGAAAATCAGATTAGGAATAAGAAGAGAAAGACAAACTATCTATTCATTGAGAGCTTATAAATAAATGGAGTAAAATTTAAATAATTAAAAATATAATACAAATTTGTTTAAATTTCATAGAAGTAAGACCTTACAGAAATAAAATTTTATTATAACTTTTCATATAACTTAGTATATATTTTTAATAAAAAGTTACTATATTATTATTATTATTTTAGCATTAATATTATTACATCACTAATATTATCATTTATAATTTTTATTAAAATTTTTAAAATGATAAATGTTTACATTTATGTATATTTTTTAAATACAAAAAGTTTTTATAATTTTCTTTGAAGGCTTAAACACAACAACTTTTATTTTTTAATAGTTTTAATTTTAATTTTAAATATTTTAAAAATCTATAAGCTTTTATTGACATTTTACAAATAATAATAATTTTATAAATTTGCGCCTACACCAATGGAAATACTCTAAATTGTCTGTGCCTTCATATAGAAGGTGTGCTAGATTTATATTTCTACTTCATAATTCGTGTCCAAGTTAAGATAAATTGCATGTGAGCAATGCGGGCTGTTATATGCTTTGCTGGCACGATCTTTCAAGCTTTGCATGCTAAGACAAAAGATTATTGATGAAAATCAAGATTAGGCTTGGCTTTCGTTTGGGTGGATAAAATAGTTTGACTTAAGGTTTGGTTTATAGGAAAAAAATGCTTATATTGGAAATTAACTGAAAGCTGTAATAATAATATACATTCGATATTTGCAAAAATATATATTGTATATAAATTTATGCAATTGCATTCACATGCTATCTATGTATATATAGCTTCAACGTCTCTCTACTAAAAACTTCAGCTCTGCTTCATGCATACATGCGAATCTTCAATAATTGGCAAATATCTTTGGGTTTTTGTTGCCAGTTTGTTAATAGCTTTGCTGTATTTAACAAACATATGTTGTAATCAATTGAAGCACTACTTAGCTAGACAGACTTTGGCAAAACTCTAAGAGCGTATGCAAAAAATGCTATTTTTTTCTTCTTTTGATTTCGATTTGGTGCCTTTAGGCAAACTCGTTGCAATTGGCTAAAAACGGTGTTAATAACGCAAAAACAGTTGCGTTTAAAGCATATGCCGTTTTGTTGTTGTTGTTGTTGTTGTTGTTGTGGCATAGAGACCATGCAGCGGGCTGTGCAATCAGCTTTGAACGGCAAACTGCAACTTCAGTCGGCAACCGGCAAAAGCAACAGCAACAGTAACAACAAAAGCAACAACACAAGGCGACCGCCTGTTAGCCGCTTGTCTAACTATTTTAACCCAGTTTTGCGCGTATGGCCACATTCTTGTAGGAGCGCAAACCATAAACAAGTTTCAGTCAAGCAAAAACAATAACAACAACAACAAATAACTCACTGCTGCCAGCAACAACTTCAGCAGCAAACAAAATGTGTGCAAATTGAAATTGCAGCTAAAGAAAAGGCCAATTGCAAGTGCGCAACAAGCAGAAAAGCCCAAAATCGAAATAGACATGTAAGAGTGCTTTAGATGAAAGTGCAGGAGCAGCAGTTACCCTGTAAAAATAACATATTAATAGAAAATAACATATTTAGACGAAAGTGCAGGAGCAGCAGTTACTCTGTAAAAATATCATATTAATATGTGTAAGATAAGATAAATGAAAAATATTTATTTTTTGTATAGTAAATGCAGCTGAAAACTTTATTTGTAAAGTAGTGAATGACTGTAAGATACCCTGTACATATGATATGTGAATATAAGTTAAGTGAGAGAAGATAAATTTGTATTAATGAGTTTTATTTTCTACTTTATACACATAACATTAGAGTGACCTAGAGTACCTGTATTGCTCTACGTCTCTATATCTCTGTTTTTCTATGTCTCTCTGTCTCTATGTATCTGTGTATCTATGTCTCTATGGTCTACTATGTCTCTATGATAGATGTGATATTATTAAATATTATTACATATTATATGTACAGACTTCCCAGATAGAAAAATAAGATCTTTTTTAAAAATATATTTATTCCATATATAAAAATATATTAATAAGGGAATATATAATACATATTACATACACGAATGAATATATATTTTTCCATTCATGAAAAAGAAGCAAGAAATAGAGAATGAATTAGGTTTTTAGAAGTCATAAATGTAATAAATTAACAGCTAAATTCTGCAGGTAATAAAGAGAGATAATATGGTTTTAAGGGAGATGTTCTGGTATATTTTGTGAAATAAGAGTTCATTATAAAATTATGACAGAAAGCACAAATTAATTTGTTTTATCGAACAAAAGCGACATCATAGCAAGAGAGACAGCGTGATGGGGTTGCTATAGGCAGACTCTTAACAAAGACAATATAATAACAAAACATAGAATAAGGTGAATAAAAAATGTTTGAGCATTTATAATCTATGTGCACAAGACAATGTAAGACTAAAAAAATACCCTATAATACAAAACATTTATTGTATAAATGTTAAATTATAAACAAATTAATGCATACGATTTTATAATTGAGTTTCAAATGAACTTTAAAAAAAAAATAAATAAAATAAAATAAAAAAAAAATAAATATATAAAAATAAATAAATAAAAAAAGAATATTAATAATAATAAAAAATACAATAAATAAATAAAAATAAAATAATAATAATAATAATAATAATATTTAGAGGAGAGTGTGAGAGAGAGAAATTAAAATTTGTTATTCTATTGTCTGATAATCTGACGAAGAGCTTCTATCTCTTCTATCAAGTGCTAGGCAGTCTAGCTTAGAATTAAATGGCTCAAATCTTCAATTAACCTCAATATGCTCTAATAATAGTTCCTTAACCATGTTCAATATCTACAGCTTATATAAATTAAGTCAAGTGTCAGCCAGGCTAAATCTCTTGCTCTTACTCAACTAATCAATTTTAATATGCTCATCAAGTCAAGTCTTAGGCAGTCGAAATCTTCTTATAAATTAACAACGTTTCCAACTACTTTGTGCTACCCAGCACACATGCATATCATACCCTAGCAACGATGTTCACTGAGTACAGCTTAAATACATCAGTCTGTCTTGGTTAAGCCTATTGTCGGCCCTTTTTGCCAACTTGAACAGAGGTATAAGCGCGTTCATTTATTGCACTTAAATGCGGGTCAATAGGGATTTACGGTTAGGCGTGCGACCGTTCCGTACGCTAAGTATCTACGGAAATGTGTTGCCTGTTAATGAGAGCGCCAACCGATTAGTTACCCCCGCCCCTACGTCCCCCTTCTACCCATTGGAGATATGTGTGGCATGAATGGACACTTTGAGTGGGTCAGGCGACGGCGGCGACAAACAATGGGGTATGGCAAATGCGAATGGGAACAACAATGAGTTACAGTCCAAAGCTAGCAAACAGTTATGGCAATCATCAGCTGGCTAGTGAATCCATTGTGTTCGCTTGCAGCTAATTTGGCGCGACCAACTTAGAGAGCAGTACGTTCTTAACTGACCATTGAGCACGATGACGGGGAAAAATTGCGATGCCTAACTGTATATGGATACGGACCATTGATGTGCATTTCCTTGTGGAATACCCTTACTATGTGTTAACTGCCAGAAATTATGTACATTTCCTTGTCATTTATCTAAATAGCCTTCTCTGCGATTCTCATGATTACGAGAATGCGCATTTTGAATTTTATAATTTCCAGCATTGTGATTCAAGTCTAAATTTTATATAAAATATATGGAATACCCTTCTCTGTGATTCTCATAATTAAAATTTTTAAAATTATTTATGTAATGCACATTGCATTGTTAACTTAGGCTATTAGTAAAACAAATGGAGATTTCGTATTTTTTTAAATATATGTTGAAGGCCCTTCTAGGTGCTTCTCACAATTATAAATGCAATTGATGTTCATTTCCTTGCCATCATTAATACAGAAATTCTCATAATTATAAATACTTTTTTTTATGTGTAAGACTAATTCTTCCCAAACAAAAGCAATGAGTACATATGAATTTAAATTGCTTATTCATTTTTTAGCGAGAATAGCTAAAATGCTTTTCGTTTTTACCTAAATTCATAATACTCTTCTCTGTGTTTCTCATGAATTTAAGTATTTCGATAAATGCATATAAGTGCTATTTATTTGAAATATACAATTTCATTTTCTATGATGAGTGTGGAATAAATATATAAATGTATAAATAATCATTTTTATAAATAATGCTCAATATGTAAATATAAATAATATATATCAATATAAATAATAGACAATTTTTGCCCGTATTTAATGCGTAATGCCTTTCTATCAGATTCTCATGATTTAAAGTAATTTGATGTAACGTGATAAATGATAAATGATAAATATTGCTCCCAGAACTCATATAATTCATTTCTTAAAATTAAAATAATTTTTTTAAAAATTTATTTTTAATATTTGGGATTTATTTCTTAAAATTAAAAAAGAATTCTTTTTAAATTTCTATGTTATTTATTTTTTATTTATTTCTTAATATGAAAAAAAAAGGAATTTCTTTTACATTTCTATATAAATATTTACTTTTAAAATATTTGCAAATCATTAAAAAATATGTTGCCAAAAATTTTTTTTTAATTTCTATAATTTTTGTTTATCTTTTATTTATTTTTTTATATTTTTTATTTATTCTTCAATATTAAAAAAGAGAAATTCCCTTTAAATTTCTATATATATATTTTTATTTTTATTATATTTGCAAATTATAAAAAATGGTTGCCAAAAAAATTTGCACTTCCCTTGAACGCAGTTGAACCACAGCGAATTTGCACAAAATGCGAGACGCGAAGCCCTACAAAAGCCTAACCGAAACTCGTCTTGCGTATGGTCAGTAACTCACTCGCTTTCGCACTAAACGTAATCGTATATTGTTTGTTTGGATCGTAACTGACAAAAAAAAAAAAAAAAACAAGAGGGCTTGGGGGAGCGTTACATGCGCTACTTGGTATGCCCGGTGCGAGAGTCGACGTTCAATTTTCAATTGGTTTGGTGGCTTATTAATTACCTCACCGCACGGTTGCGTGTGGCGCATACAAAAGGCGCCCAGTGCACGGCAGCAACTGAAACTGACAAAAGAGCGTACCAGACCCCGAACCGAACCGGGCCAAATAGTAGAACCCACAAAAGGCGTTGAACGCGACGCGTTGCGCTGTGTCGGGTAATACGAGAACCGTAAATGGAGCGGCATAGATGTCAATGCGCTTCACAAGTCTCTGACCAAAGCAACAAACCTAAACAGTTATACATTTTTTTTTACACTTTTTTTTCAATTTAATTTATTTTATATATATATCTATTTTTTTTCAGTTTTGTTGTTATTTACAGTTTTTGCTTTCTGTGCAGCTTTTGCGCGCATAAACAAATGAAGAGTTTGAAGTAGAAAAAAAAATGAGAGTGATTTTTGGTGTTGTTGCTTTTGTTATTTCTCAATTGGCAAACTAGTTTTCGTTTTAATACATTTTTCGACTTTGCTTTGCATATTTTTCTTCAAGTGTCATTCGTTGCTCTTGTTGTTGTTGTTGCTTTTGCTTTTGCTGCTGCTTACTTTCAAATGTCAAACGAAGTTGAAGGTGGCCCGGTCTGCATATATAGACGCAGATATTTGTATATATACGTATGATTTATATTGAGTCATGTTTTTGATGCTGCCAAACGAATGACTTGGACAGCGAACTTGACTCGGACAGCATTTGAGCCGCACTTTAACAATTTAACTTTAACGTGTGTGTGGGAATTAATTATGTTAAACCAATTGTTGCATATTATATACAAATTTGAATAGATTTGTTAAAAAGCGAAAAACTAAATTAACATAAAATGGAGGCCAAAATTGGCTACTATTTAGTAATAAGTTAATTAGTATTTTGTATTTTTATATATATTTTTATTTTTTATATTAATTATATTTTAATTTTTTATTTTTATTTTTATTTTTAAATTATTTTTTATTTAAATAAAATAGAAATGCTTCTAATAAGATTTTTAAAATTTAATTTAAAATATATAATAGTTAAAAAAACATTAAATTCTTTTAATTAATAGTAAATAAGTAATAAATATGAAATTTTAGCATATAATGATATATTCATATAATATTATATTTTGCTAGTGCATTCATAATTTTTGTAATCCCATTTATTTATATGTAAACATTTATTTTCAAAATATTTATTTATTTTAAATCACTTATTTTATTTATTTTAAATCATGTTCAATATTAAATACAATATATTTATACATATATATTTCTATCTGTTTTTTTAAATTTCAAATATAGTTAAAAATAATTAAATTAAATTAAACTCTAGTTAAAATAAATAATATATATATATCACAATTTTATTTATGACAAACTAATAAAATAAGAAATTAAAGATATTAAATGAAAATACTTAACGAATTAAAAAATTACAATTACATGATTTTTTAAATAATAATAATAAATAAACAAATTTATTTCTTAGACCTTTTTCGTTATTATCATAATACATATTTTTTTAAAATTTAACTTTATATAATATTTGTTGTAAAATAATTCAAAAAGACATTTGCTGTGTGTAATTTTTATTTATTTTATTTATTTAATTTATTTAAAAGACATTAACATTTCGTGAGTCAAGTGAAAACTAGAATTTAACAGCCTACAAAAAATACAGAAAATATAAATTTCTAACAGCTAAAAGTCATTATTAATACAAAAACTTGTATAAGTTAAAAATATAAAACAAAAATTAAAAATTTAATTCATTTGTCATTCTAAAAAGTTGAACAAAATATTTGTATTTCAATTATTTGAAATTAAAAAATGGAAATATATTTTTACTTAAATTATTATTTAATAAAATATTATTAATTAACTTTCTCTATACCATTCAACTTTTAATGTATTAAATTATAATAATTGATATTTATATTCACTTGAATGGAGCATAAAAACAGTTTCAAGGAATTAACAAAATTTACCTAATTTCACAATTGTAAACACAAGCGCGGTTAATACTTTTTTAATAGTTTAAACATAAATCTTTAATTATTGAAGTCTAATATGTTAAGCGCACGCATGGCTCGTTGCGAATGCCGGCTATACGATTCAATTAAATTAAAATACAATGCACGATGCGCAAAACTCATTAACAAATGGCAAACAACTCCATAAACAATTTCGTGTCATAAACAAAATCGTGCTATACTCAAAATAGTTGCTAAAAAAAAATGAAGAAACAAAAAAAAAAAAAATGTTGAAGTGAAACTTAATGAAGCCTGAGAAAGTTGCAACAAGTGTTTGCCTGTGCCCAGCTGAGCGCAGCTCAAGTGACAATCAAAATTTGAGTTAAAGCATTCAAAGAAATATCAGCGAAACAACGAGGGGAAAATTGCAGCCAAGTAGCAAATAAATTGCAGGCAGCAACAAAAATGCGATAATTGCTAACAAATTTGTCGGACACAACGCATGGCAAACATGCAACAAATGCAGCAAATGCAACAAGAATAACATGTCGACGGACGGCCTTAATGCATGTCCGTCTGTGTCGCGTTGATTGTTCATTTGCAGACATAAGCGCACATAAGCGTCTGTCCACTTGTTCTTTGGCTGCATCTCTGTGCGCTGACCCAGTTTGGGGCAAGTGGAACACACAGCATACAGCTCACCATAAATAGCCGGGCGTTGATTTCTAGAGACCGAGATGAGACGAGTCTTCCACTCAAGTTACAGGTTTCGCGCTCAAGTCTTTCTCAATGGGCGACTCAAGTTTGTTGCCTAAGTCTTTCGTTCTGAAAGAGAAACGCCAGCAAGAGCAGCTTCGACTCTTGCACAGCAAAACGAGTTTTTCTGTCTGTTTACTGTTGTTGCTTTGCTTTTTGGGATGCTGCAGAACTTTCTTCCATTGATTCTAGCGGAACGCATATAAATAACAAATTAAGACTTTCTTTCTGCAAAAGCCAGAGCCCCTTCTAGACACTATAGAAGCTGTCCGTTCGTGGTTTTGTCTCATCATCCATTGAATTGTTTCTTATTTATCTAGAAGCGAGAGCTGGCTGGCCATTCGCTTCGCTCCTAACCCAAATAATATGCTCTTTCACCTGGACTACCTGGCCGTGTCTGTGTCTGTCTGTGCACCTTGTGTCATTTGCTGTTGTTCGCTTTGGTCTCAGTTGTAGCTTGAGCCCTTGTTGTTGGCTAAACAAGACAAGAGATTATCAGCAGCAGTCGCAGCTGCTCTACGTCCAAACAATTTACATGCGTGTCGTGCAGGGCTTCCCCGCACTTGGCTTTTTGGGCGGGCATCTTGTATACCTATATATATATATCTCGTTTTCTTCTCTTTTTCGATTATGCGTCTTTATCTGTGGCTTCATTATTTTGACCCAATTTTCGATTTAAGCTGCGTTCTTTTTACTTTCTATTTTCTCTTAACGATCTCTAGAATCTTTTTTTTTTTTTTTTGATAGTCTTGTTAGCATTTTGATTATATTTTAATTCCACGAGAAGGCGTTTGCTGTTAATTTACTTTCATTGAGGTGAAAATAAAAATCTTTAACTTTGTTTTTTATTGTTTCCGTATGGGAATTGAGTTGGGGTTTTCTTTGATTTGCTAGGGCGTTGGCTTTGGCGCTTCCGTTTTGTTTCTTTATTTCTTTAAGCTGCGTTGGCTTGCTGTATGTAACTGGCAAATGTAAATAATAATAAACAGAAAAAAAACCTAAGTAGACTAATCAGGGATTTAAATATAATTGACTGTATAAAGCCACCAATTTGACTGATGTGAAGCACAGTGAGAGCTGCAGTCACAATGTTTGTTTACTTTATTTACTTTACTATGATTTCCAGTTTGATCTACTTTAATATGCTTGAAGCTTTTACATAAATAGTTTTTACTCAATATTTAATATTACATTTTTAGAAATATTTGTCATAATAGGATATAAATCGGTATTTTAGTTAGATGAACTCTCGCTCATATCAGCTAGTATCATGGATTACACAAATGTAAATAAGACTGAAGCAAGCTTGATTTAAATAATAAGGTAATTGATCAACAAAGTCTACTATTCAAATTCCAGTCAAATATATGTTGTTTGATCAGTTTATTTATTTATTTATAGTAGTTAATAATCATTACAATTAGAGCTAAATAAAACTAAGTATTGGCTGATGGAGCCTTTGGTCTTTGATCGGATTAAATTTCTTTATTTCTTCTAACAAAATATTATAGAAACTAAAATTTATTTTAAAAAAATCGAATCAATTAAAAATAAAAAAAAAAATATAGTAATAACTAATTATACATATATTCTTGTACAAATATTTTCTTGTATTAATAATTATGTATTTTCTTATTTCTTATTCATTTTGCAGGTGAGTTTCAAAAGTGGTTTTAAATAATACTTTATGTAAATTTATGTAAGTATTTCATGCATTATTTATATTATGATAAGTTGTTACAATATATGTGATATAATAATACAATATTGCCTGTAGGCCTCTGTCGCTCTGGCTTAAAAGATAATTTTTATTTATAATTAATTCTTGGTAATAATAAATAAATAAATAATTAATACAATATGGCAAGATTTAATCAGAAATAATGCTATAAAATTAATATTAAAAAAAAATATATATTTATAAATAAGTCAGAGTATTTGCTGTAGACTGAAGAAGTTAAACTAAATGAAGCAGAAATTAAATTATTTGTATAAAAATAAAATCAAAAAAACTTGTATGCATAAAAATAAATAAATATTTGAATATATAACAAATTGCCTATTAATTTATTTTATTTGTTTAATTATTCATGTTAATCATTTTTTATTTAATAAACACTTGTCAAGAACTGATGATTAATTTATATAAAAATAAGTATTTATACAAACATTATTTAAACCTCTTAAATATATTTATTTTGTAATTATTTTGACAAATAGTTCAAGATAATTACAGATAAACAAAGGGTCGAACGCTACAAAAAGTTGACTTTTCTGGAGAAATGCCCATATTCCATATTTTCAATGAATCTTTTTGATGAGATCTTTCTTTAACTCAATAGTAATATTCAAGCAGAAAATATTTCTGTTTATAAGTATAATAGGCATTCGAATTTATTTTATAATTATAATATCTCTTGCCCAAGCGTTAACTTTTTCAATGCCTTAAAACTTATTAAAGTAATGAATTTCATTGATTCCTACTTAAAAGTCATCTTTACATGATCTGCTATTGATTGATCTACATACCTAGGCTGAGTTCAGCTTTTGCTGCTCCCCTTATATAATTCTTTATTAAAACAAAACCATTTTGCTTTTGTGATCTCTGCTCATATTTTTGGCTCTCTTTGTTGAAGTTTGATATGTGCAAAGCTTTATGTTAACTCTTTTGTTTTCTAGTTTCAAGAATTATTTCTTTTTTGTGTCAATGTAAACGAAATGATTTACGATCATTATGAAGTTTGTTTTTTTAAGGGGTCAAACGAATTCTCAATAAACTTATAAATCTTGCGAAACAAACATATTTCATCGATAAAAATTGATACGAAAAAAATGGCATTAAAATAGAAAGTAGAAAAATAAAATTGATTAACATAAACTTTTGATATAAACCGAAAACCCGAATCACTTGGAGCTGTCAACGATGGCTTTTTCTTGCGATCGTAAACAGCTTCATTGACAAATGGGTCTCAGATTTTATGCCATTGGCAATTGGGTCAGTTAATGTCCGAGGGCTATTGAGTGGATCTAAATGCTTGTTTGCAAAAATATGCTAAACTATAGATGATAAAAACATTTTTGATTGGCACTTTAAGAGCATCATTAGGAAACAATATAGAATGCTATATGTGTATATATTTATATATATCATATATATATATAAATATTCATGTGCTGCCTGGCCATGGCCTATAAGAACCGTTAAGGTAGCTACGTTGGCAAACAGTTGACTTTGGTCTTGCGGTTCGTGCGGTGCTCAAGATGAAATCCAAACCGAATATCTTTCTCTGTCTGCTCAGCTTCTATTGCTGCTGTGGTGGTCTAGCTTCTGGCTATGCCTATGAGCCACCATTTCGTGGTTACTTCTATGAGAAGCCAGCACAGCAGATGGCTCTGCTGGCGAATGGCTCGTCAAAAGCGCCTGGCGCGCAAGCGGATTACATCGATGATCTAATCGAGCAGCAAAAGCAACAAATCTTGTCAAATGTGCTGGGCTCCAGTTCGGTCGCAGCTGCCCCGCCCAGCGAGCCAGCCAGCCTCTTGCCATTTGACAGCGATGCCAAGGCCTTTCGCATCAATCGTTGCGCCGATTGCAGTGAGTATTGAAGAGATTCTAGTCGGTCGCTCGATGTCCATCCATGTGCTCCTCTTGCTTGCTTGCAGCCTGCGGCGTGCCCAATGCCGATCGCATTGTGGGCGGCACACAGGTGCGCACCAACAAATATCCATGGATAGCTCAGATGATACGCGACTCGTTGCTCTTCTGTGGCGGCACTTTGATCAATGATCGCTATGTGCTGACCGCGGCGCATTGTGTGCACGAGATGGACATGTCGAGCGTCTCGGTGCGTCTGCTCCAACTGGATCGCAGCTCCACGCATCTGGGCATAACGCGTGCAGTGGCATTTGCGCATGCCCATGCGGGCTATGATCCGGTTAGTCTGGTGCATGACATTGCGCTGCTGCGTCTATCCGAACCCGTGCCGCTGATGAAACGGATGCGACCCGTCTGTCTGCCCAGCAGTCGAACTCAGTCGTTTGACTACCAGAAGGCAATTGTCGCCGGCTGGGGACTGAGCCAAGAGGGCGGCAGCACGTCCAGTGTGCTGCAGGAGACCACGGTGCCCATCATCACAAATGCCCAGTGCCGGGCCACCTCCTACAAGAGCATGATTGTGGACACGATGCTATGTGCGGGCTACGTGCAGACAGGTGGTCGGGATGCCTGCCAGGTGGGCTAGCTTCTGATTTGACTTGAGTTGGCTTTTTATATTGTTTCCATCTCTCTTCAGGGCGACAGTGGCGGTCCACTCATTGTGCCGGATCGCATCTTTCGTTTAGCTGGCGTTGTTTCCTTTGGCTACGGCTGTGCCAAGCCAAATGCACCGGGTGTTTATACCAGAGTCAGCAGATATTTGGATTGGATTGCAGCGAATACCAGAGATTCTTGTTATTGTAATAAATAAATGTGGCTTGAGTTATTTGTTTTTGCTTAAGTCTTATTTATGAACTAGTTTTGATTTCATTAATTTTATTGGCATTTAATTTTCACTTGTTCTATTTTTATTCTGCTTGACATTAAATTATATTTATTCTTTTTCTTTAAATCTCATTTTCCTTCTCATTTATAATTGCCATTAAATACACGTTCTACTTGTTCATTTTCATTCTCATTATCAGTTTCTTTATTATCTCTGACCTATAGATAGAAAGAATTTTAAAATAAAACAATAGTTTTAGTTCGATTTCAATTTTAATTTATTTTACTCCTTTCTATGCTCTGCTATATCTATGCTACGGCTTACAAAGAAATCGCTCTTAAATTCAAAATTTAATAAAATGTCACTTCCAATACTAGAAAATTCTTTCAATATTTATTTATTTTTATTTTTAATTAATTAATTTATTAAGTTTTTTTATTTCTTTATTTGTTCGATTATTCATATATTTATTTATTTATATTATTAATTCAATTATTGATTTAGGCTTTTGTATATTATTAACTAATAGATTAATTAATATATAATTAATTTACAATTTATTCTGTTTTAATATTTTTAAATATTTTTTTATTATATTATTATTAAACTATTAATTTATAATTTATTTTGTTATTATTTTTTTTTTAATTTTTATTATTAAATAATTAAAATATTTTTTATTCTGTCGTTATTATTATTTTTTTATTATTAATTATTTATTTATTATTTTATTTTTATATTTATTTATGATTTTTTATTATTATTTATTTATTTATTATTTTATTTTTATTATTCGCTAAATTTTGTATATTTTTAAAACTTATTTATTTATCCATTAATTAATTTATTTTATAATTTATTTTTTAAATTCTCTTTTCCTTACATATACATATGTATTATGGAAACGATTCAGGTTCATCCTCGACCTTAACTCGCGGCACTTGTTTCGCTCTTCAGCAAAAGTTTGCCCATGCAAATTTTCTTTTTTTTTTTTTTTTTTTTTTGCCAACAGCACCCCCAACTGGGTTAGCAGAAAATACTTTCATAAAGTAATTTCTGTGCAAATATTTGTTCATTTTATTTTTTATTTTTTAAAACTTATTTTTTGCTTATAGTCGAAACAGGTTATGGTTGAATTTCGACAAGTCAATGAGGTGTATACGTAGCTCTGGCTCTGGCCTTTCACTTTTTCGTACATATGCTGAAAAATCAATGCGGTAGAAAAACTTGGCGAAAAAGTATGCAGTTAGGCCGTGACGGACCATTTTTGGCATTGTCATCGCTGGGCAAAATGGAAGCCAAGGACAACGCCTCGAGTCGGGCAACGCTGACACATTGTTATCAGTTGTCGGCGCAGGTTTTCGCGATCGGGGCCAGCTGACAAAAGTTTATCTTTATCCCTATGGCAGGCCAGACCAAGCCAAGCCAAGCTGGGCCAAACCATGCCATGCCATGCCATGCCATGCCAGGCAATGTCGCGTTGCAGCGATTTAATGGATTTTCAAGTTATTTCTGGTATTTTGCTGTAGTTCGCCGCAACTGCAGCAGCAACTACTGCAACTGCAACTGCAACTGCAACTGCAGTGCAAACAAAGATATCTCGCAAACTCGTTTCTTGCCTGAGGCCAAAGAAAATGCCGCATAATTGTCGAAGTCGCGACGTAAGTCGATGGGGATAGAGAGACAGAGAGAGAAGGCTAGAGAGAGAGAGGGGGGAAAAGTAGGGAACTTGGTGGGGATTGTTGACCAAATCGACAATGTTGTCAATGCAGCCGCTTTGGCATTTGATTTTATTTTTAACTAGACTGCAAATGAGCCAATGCATTGCTAGTTGAGGTTGGGCTGGCTGCGAGACAAAAGGGGCAAAAAGGCGCACTACAGATTTAGAACTGCAATTAACATTTTTATCTGGAACTTTGTTAAGCTGTGCACGAAAGAATTATGAAAGCATTAGCAGAGTTTTCGCATTTAGATATCTTATTTTTAATATGTCTAAAATGATTTTTTTTTTTGGTTACATTATACTTGACTTAATAATAAATTTAATATTTGCAAACGGCTCAAACATATTTTGATCATCATCATGATTTCATCATCATTTCATCATGAGTTAAGCAATTGAGAGAGCTTTTAAATGATAGAACTCATTTGTGGAATATTAAATTTCTCAATATTTAGCAATATTTTTGGCCCAATCTGTTATTGGCTTAATGTTAATTCCAATATATGTTAAGCAGATGTTAAAAATTCCTATGTAAAATCTTAGTTATATCCCTTGCCACAGTACTATATTTTTTTTTTAATTTAAAAAATATGTGAGATAATTCTGCTTGATATATTCTGTGCCCCTTGAGCTTAGCCAAGGCCATGATTCTGTGATTCTCATGGCTCTGCTCACGTCTATAAATTATTTAAAAATGAAATCCAATTACAAAGAGCTCGAGAAATTTAAGTAGAAACATTATATATACATATATACACATAGATATTCACATAAGTACATATTATGTAGAGGAGTAGGATCTAGAAAAAAGGCTTGGCTTGGCACGTCTCATATGAATTCGCACCAAGTGCTTTTATTCTCAACTTTGAACTTAGTACCCAAAGACAGTCGGACAGACGCTCAGACGCAGCCCCTTCTGCGCAGCGCCCAATTCAATCGTTCAATGGTTTTCACTATAGATTGCAATTCACGCTGAATATTCGCACTCTCTACAATCTGTTCCACACAACGTTCCCATTTGCCGCTCGCCAGCCGCAAGCTGTATGGCACCAGGGCGCCAAAGATGCGGTTGATTGGGCGCAGAAAGCCTCGTTGTTGGTTCACATCGTGTCGCAACAGTTTCCAGGAGCTGCACCATTCGATGCTCTGCTCGATCAGGCGGCAGAGCGCTCGACAGGGTTTCGAGGAGCTAAAGCTGGAGCTGTGGCTGGCACTGGAGCTGGAGAGCCGCGTGACGGATGCAAAGTGCGGCCGTCCCTGCTGCATTCGCGTCTTGGCCAGCATCAGCCGTGCCCTCGACGTTTGCGTCTCCAGCTGTAGCTGCAAACTTATTCGATCCTCGATTAGGTGAAGCATGCGCAGGTGCAGGATATCCATTAGGCAGCCAGTCTCCTCATCTATCGTACGCGTCGCCGCCGACGTCGACGTCGTCGTCGCTGTCGCTGTCGTCGTCGTTGTCGTTGTCGTTGTTGCCGTCTCATTATTCACTTTCTCTCTCTTTGTTTGTTTCTGGATTTTCTTCTGCTTTTTGCCCATTCCGCTAATTCATTCTAAAAGTCACTTGCTTAAATCATTTTTTATTTCGTTGAAAATTGAAATACAAATAATTGATTTTGATGAACATTTTGAGTAAAATCTCGAAGCTTGTAAATTTATGGAGTTTAATATTTTGGATAATAATGAAGTCAATATATTATAATTTTTAATGTGCTGTTTTATTGAAAAATAAGTTTCTTTGACAGCTACTATATGAATATACAAATTTTATTTAGATTGAAAGAATAACTCGTAAGGTAAAAGATTGACTAATTTATCAAAAGTAATGCAAAGAAATATAAAAAAAAAAAAATTAAAAAATTAATTAAAAAAAAAAAAAATTAAATAAATAGAAACAAAAAATCTAGGGTAATAATAATAAATAATATTAAAAAATAAAAAAATACCTTATACGATCTTGTAAATGCATATAAGCTGTATATAAGCTGTAAAGCTTACTATTAAATAAATAATAATTAATTTATTTATTTATTTGTAGTAGCTCAGTAAGACTTCTTTTGAACAAAGCTATTTAAATGACAAAAAAAGAATTTATAATAAAAATCAAATATATTTATTAAGTAAAGAATAATTTTGTTTCTATAGTTCAACAAGATTTCAAAGCTTTTTAAATGAGAAACAATTTTTTTTTTTAAATATATAATATTATATTATTAAATAAACAAACATTTTATATTTATAGTTCAATTAGACTTCTTTTGATCACAGTTATTTTAATGACAAACAAGAAACTTGAAGAAATGTAGTTTAATTTTAATTTATAAGCAAGCATTAACCCATCATTATATTCATTTTAAAATGGGGAGAGTATGCGTGAAACTTTAATCTTACCATGATGCAAAGGAATTTAGAAAATAGATCTATTGACGTCATATTGGCATATGATTTTTGATCAGATCAGTTTAAGGTACTTTGCTGCAAATGCATGTTGGACTATGTAATTGTTAACTATGCTGATAATGATGAGCTTAATATGTTTATATGATTATATAAATTATTCTCTCTAGTATTATAAAAAAAAATCTCTTAAGCTCTCTTTCTGTTATTATTCATATTGAAAAAATGAAGCAGAGTGGGGCTGTTAAAATGTATGTAATATGAAAAAGATTCCATATAGATCCCATGCTGATCCCATAATATATTATATATTCTAGACAATGGAACGAATGGATAGCTCTGCGTCTGTTCAATGTATGTGGCTTACGAAATCTCTTCTTGCAAATAGGCGGATATTTCTATATATATTCATATATACATATATTCCTCTCTATTTCCGATAACTCATGCAACTCTACATTCTACACTCTACTCTCTACTTTCTACCACTTTATTAATCTACTACTCTATTAATTTACTTAATAGTCTCTACTCTTTACTGTTGTCCAATGACTTGACTGTGTTTATTATATGCATTTTATTTAATTCTCTATTGCTTAACTGTTTTCTTCTTGATATTTGTTGATCGAGCAATATATACTATAAACAGCTATTGGTAAACAGCTATCATGACTATATTAATCTTAAACGTGTATACGTATATACTCACATCTATAGTTCACCTGAAATATAAAAAATTCAAAGCACTTTTTGTTAAACTGGTTCTTTTGTTCATGTGACCCTCATCTCTGACAGATTTGTTACTTGTGCAGTTTTTTATTAGTTTTTGCTTTTTTTTTTGGAAGGTGTCTTTGGGCCACGCTTCGTTTGGCATTTTAGCATATTTCTCACATAAATCGCCGGCGACTTGGGTAGAGAAATTTTCACGCCTTGCTGACCATTGGCCAAGACGCTAAGACGTTAAGGCGAAGGCCTGCTCTTTAATCAAAAATTGTGTATAAACCTATGCCAGTGCTTAATGCAACGCCCTCTCTCTCACTCCTCTCTCTCTCTCTCTCTCTCCTCCTCTCTCAATTGCTATTGCTACTGGTAAAACCGCAAACATTTTAATAAATTGCCAGTTATTAGTTGACGGCAGCAGGAAAAAGTGCAATTAAAATGCATTCGAGTAGGCCAGGGCATGACAGAAGCGCAGGGGAAGGGGGCACGGAAGTTTGAGGCAAAACAAATTAGCATTAACATTGACTTGGTGCAACAGAGACAAAGCGTTGCGGGGCCAAAAGGAGAGCAAAAACTTAGCGAGTTAGTTTCCCATAATTTGCGTAAAGCTGCGCACATAATGAGCAACCAAAGGAGTGAGGGGGAGAGCGAGAGTGCTAGAGCAGGTAGAAAAGGGGAGAAATGGCATGTGAGCTGTTGTGTATGTGTCGAATGGAGAGGAAGAAGTCAGGTGTGGAGAGTTGCTGTCGCTGGCCACTTGCATAGCAAATGGTGTGAAATTTTTGCACAGCGTCGACAAAGCAGTGGTAAAGCAGTGCAGCAACAGCAGTTGCTTTCAAGCGATTAGAGAGCAGGCAGTGAGCAGTGAGTATAGAGAAGCGAGGGGGGTAGATAGTGCTGCTTCGGCTGCTGCATTGTTTGCAACCGCACTTAGTTTTTGTTATTATTATTGCTGTTGTTGAAATTTGCATAAATGTTTTTAATTAAGGCACTTAATGCATATTTTGCTAAGTGGCTTTTTAGCTGGGCAAGCATTCAACTTGCTAATGAAATTAAAAAGGAAGTGAAATGCACAAATACAAGCAAACACATATAAAAGTTATTTATGTGTGCGTGTGTGTGTTTGTGTGTTTTAGCAAAGCAGTTCATTTCGTATTTATATGGAAAGCATTTCTAATAGAAATTTTAATTTATATTGGGTTTCTTATTAAGTTTACTTTAAGTTTTGTTTAATTTAATGGTTATTATTAGATTTATATTGAAAAATGTTTTC
Source organism: Drosophila koepferae (assembly GCA_030914345.1). NCBI lineage: Eukaryota > Metazoa > Arthropoda > Insecta > Diptera > Drosophilidae > Drosophila > Drosophila koepferae. The sequence continues at coordinate 226,922 of JAUESR010000200.1, forward strand.
AAAAATATACTATATATAGTTTCTTTGCTTACATGGCCTTAAGCTCGGATTTTAACTTAAAAAAAAAAAAAAATATATAAATGTATATAATAAAATGAAATAATAATTATTATTAAATCAAATGATGTATTTCACTTAATACAAGGAACATTGACCGCATATCAATATTTGTTTTCTATTTCAATGAACCAGAAGTCTGTGACTTTATCAAAATGCATATTAATAGATAAAATCAGATAGATGCAAAAACATATTCAACTGTCTACTGTTTATATATTTACTTCTATCGTATATCAGCAATGGATATTCCTAGCTTACGTCAATCTAAGTGCAGAGTAATAACAATACTACAATACAGTTTCCATATCGTAATATATTGTTGAATAGATAGATTTGCAGATAAAGATATAGATAGGTAGTATTATTTATACGTAATCAAATTACAGAGTACCAAGAGCTCTGCTCTCTTATCATTATTTGTTAATTTTCGATATATAACAAATATTCTATATGATATGCATAAAATTCTTTATATTGTATTTAAGATATCTATTATGTACTAAAAACTCTACTCATAACTGTTTTATCATAAGAAACTTACCTATCATATATTTCCTATAATTATATCATTTCACTTTGCAGCTTATCACTTCACTATAGCTTCAAAATTCCCTTTTTAATAATAAAGCTACAACATTGTTTGAAATTGAATTGTGTTGCTTACTGAGAGCTGTTGCAAGTCTGGCGAAATTTCCACGTTTCCCTTTTTGGTTCTTTTACGTGGCTCATCTAGCTAATGGCGTTCCATGCCAGAGTTGACAGGCTGCAACATTTTTTTTGCATGACTTTTTTTGGTTTCTGTTGTGTATGTTTTTTTTCTTTGTCTGTCTCACTGTCAACAGAGCTGAACAATTTTTATTTATGCGCTTTTGTAGCGCCAAAATTCTTGACGGCAGCCGTCAGTCAACACGGTTAGAGAGGCAGCTAGACGACGAGCTGGGCACATGGACAATTGTTGGAGACGGAGCAGAGAGAGAGAGGGTCAGAGAGAGAGAGAGAGTGTGAGGGAGACAGACAGGGTAGCTAGCTAAGGCCGCTGCTGCGATGGAAAGCAAACAAACTGTAAACTGGGGAACGCCACTCAAAGTCGCGGCTTCCTGGCTGACACACTTTGGGTGCCCAGAGCGAGAGGGGAGAACAGAAAAGAGAGAGAGAGGGAGACAGGTAGAGAGAGAGATGCATTGGCCAACTGCTGGCTGACGAGCGTGTATCGGAAGCCTTTTGCTTGCCAACTCTAATTGAAGTCGATTGCATAGCTTGCAGCTATTTTTTTAATGCTTAATTTTCTTTTTTATTTTTTTGTTACTTTGTGCCGCAACTAACTTTGACATTATGCGCCACAAATTGTGGCAATTGAAGCCCAATTTAAGTCGCTGCAACAGCAAATATATTTCACAGCTCTAGAGAAATGTGAGGCCAATGAAGCGAATCAGATCCGTTTTTCTGCGCGCTCTCGCATCTTTCTCGCGTTAATCTCCACGTTTCAAGCGTGTCTGCCACATTGTCTAAAGGTAACAATTTATATAATGAAACTGATTTCAAATTTGTGATGTACGGGACGGGCCGGGCCGGGCCGCAAGCGCGAACCGAGCTTCGTAATTACCGGCCAGAGTCTTAGCATCAGCCACAGCCCCAGCCCCAGCCCCAAAAGCTGGCCAAAACAACAGTTATAAAAGAGGCGTCCAGAAAAGTCAAAAAAAAAGAAAGAAAAATATAAAAGACAACATGCCTGAAAGATGATGTTGCACGAGCCACAACGAAGCTGAGATACACTTATAATATATAAATATAAATATACGAATATAGATACTTATAGTCATCAAATTTCTACATCTATAAATCCGTAAACTCTTCAATATCAAACGGTTTTTTTTAACATGTGCAAATTTTTATTTATTTTATTTTTATTTATTTATTATAATAAAATAAATATATTTGCCGATATATGAAATGATATTCGTAAATTTCCATCATTAAATCTCTTTTATTTAGCAAAAAAAAAAAAAGTGCATTAAATAAATCAATTTCATATAATTTAAATTTAATTAAAGCAATAAGGTCTATATATTTTATGTAAATAAATTTCTTCTATGGCTTTTATTAGTTTATATTTCTCGCTCTCTGTGTAAATAAAATGAAATAAATAAACAACTGTGTTGGCATCGATATATTTGCATTTAATATATTATTTGATAGATATATATATTTTAATTTCGATATTGCATTCATTTAGTTGTGAAAGTTCTCCTTTAAATTTATCTTTGTTATTTACACGACTCATGCTAACGTCTTCACGTTGTCTTTCGAATTCATTTCTCTTTCTTTTTCTCCTTCTAATGACACTCTACTTGAGTATCGAATGAAGTATCGATGCATAGCCATAGTACTATGCCCTCTAATTTATATTTTATAATATTCTACAAATATAAAATCAAAAGAAAAAAAAGAAGAAAAATAAACATTGCAATCTTGTTTTATATAAGCATTTTATTCCTACCTTCATTCACTGTTGTACAAAAATTATTAATAAATAAAAAAAAAGCCAAATATATAGAATATTGATCAAAGAAAATTCATTGTTGAATTTGTATTAATTACGTTCCTTATTAATGTAGTAATAATTTAATTAATAAATAAATTATTGAAATAATAAATAAATACAAATAATAATCAAAATCAGTTTTATTTGCTTACATTTATAGAACTCTTAAACATATTATCTCAATTTCAATGAGTCTCTAAGATATTCAGTAAAAAATATTAAATGCTTATTCAATTAAAATGTATATGTTCAATAAATTAATTCAATATTAATATTTAATATTATTTGCATATTTATAAAATAATTATAATATACATTATTTAAAAAACTGTTTATTATGTTTTACTTATATATTTTACTTATATATTAATAAATGTTTTTTAGCTCATCTACTGGATTTTTGCCTTGAATTTGAAAACAAATTCAACTAAAATATAAAATTATCTAGATTATAAATTTAATTTTTAAAATTTAATTTTTTTTTTGTATTTTTTTTATATTATGTATTTTTAATTAATTTTTTTTTAACTATTCAAATATTTTGTTTATTTTATGCATTAAATGCTTCAACATAGATTTGACATGCCCTCGTTAGGGTATTTGAAACAGAGCTAAGTGATTGGAACAAGTTTAAGCAAGAACTGCACTGACTGGTGGTGTCAGTGGTGCGCTGGTGGCGTTGCTGGTCACCTGTTTGGCCGGCTCGTTGGGATGCGTTATTTCGATGGCAATGCCGAAATGTATTTGTGCCATTGACAGCAGCAGCAGCAGCAGCAGCAGCGGCAGAGGCAGAAGACGAAGTAGAACCGCAACATGATTTGGCAACTTGGCAACTTACTTGCAACGTGCTGCATGTTGGCGAGGGGTTAGATATAAAAACCCGTTGCTCAAAAAAAGACAGAAAACAACATACGAAAAAAAAAAATCATCTGTTGAATCGCGCATCTTCGGCCCAACCCACCTGACTGACTGGGCAAGTTTTCGTGTGGGAGTCGTTAGCCACATTTTGCGGTTACTTTGAAAAATCTTTGGAATTTATTTTGTTGTATTTTTTCCTTATTCTTTCTTTTTGTTTGATAAAAAAGAAAGTTGACATAAATTGTAAGCCCGAAGTGTGTTTTTTTATGCTATTTTTTTTTTTTTTTTGCACTCGCCCAGTTGAAGTTGCGGTAGCAACAAAAGTTGCCAGTTTCTGTCTATTTGTTGTTGTTGTTGTTGTTGTTGTTGTTGTCTTGTGTCGTGCGCAGGAAGGAAATAGTTTTGGCTGAAGGCTGCTGCGGCCAGAGATGCAGAGAGAGAGAGAGAGAGAGAGAGAGAGAGAGAGAGAGAGAGAGAGAGAGAGAGAGAGAGAGAGAGAGAGAAAGAGAGAGAAACATTGCAAAAGAGTTGTTTTTTTTTTTTGGCAAGTTATTGTGGGATTTTGGTGTCGAAATGAAATGCATTTGAAAGTTTTTTCGAAGCAAGTTAATCGTCTGTGAGTCCGTCTGTCTGTCTGCCTGTCTATCTGTCTGCTTATGGCTAACCTCATGGATAGTTGAAATCAAAAGCAATTTGATGATTGAATTTTTATTTTGACTATGAAAAGCATTATTAGTAAATGGCCACACACAAAAGGCAAAGCTGCAAAGCAGCTCCATTCGAATCAATTAAAAAATGCTTTGAGTTTTTTTGCATGGTTGAAAGTAAATTTAAATTGAATATATAACATAAATTATATGACTTTCCAAAACTATTTAAAACATTCTTTTAAATGCAAATTTAATATTATTTAAGTAGACTTTACTGCTAAGCAATTCGATTTTTAAGTTTGGGTCACGTTTTAATAAAAAAAAAAACATAAATTAAATACAGATTAAATTTAATTTTTTTTTTAATTTGTATATTATCTAAAGATTTAATATATACTTTTCACATTTGTTTTAAGTCTTTATTAAATTATGGAATTATTATTATAAAATTATATATTTCAATTTTGCCTTTAGTTTTTATATTTATTAAACAAATGTTGTTATGTTTTTTTCTCTAATCTTCTAAATTATTTTTCATTTCAAAAATTGCATTTTTTTATTTGGTTATTTTTTGTTTATTTATTATATTACATTTAAGTATGACATTCTGTTATTTTTTAAGATATTATAATATTTTTTATATGTTATTTACCTTAATATTATTTGAAGACTTATATTTATTTTTTACTTTACTATTATTTTACTTATACTCTTTTTAAAATTTTTACAACTTAATTTAATTTATTAATTTACATATTTTTTTATTTGTATGTTTTTCTTAGAACAATTCTCATTTTGATCAACCGAACTCATCTGGGACATCAACCGCACAACTGAAGATCACAAAAGCTTAGCTGAGGCAACAATCAAATACAAAATTCACCAACGCGCTTTTAGCGCATGCCACAAATATTAATCACAATACAAAATCTAGCGCATGCACAAACCTAAAAGATCAACAGCGCCGCATGCTTAAAGCTTAGCCGCTCAGCATGGCCTCCACAACAACGACAATGTCGCAAAGCAAAGACACAAACCGAACAGCAGCAACGGACGATGATTACATAACCGTTGTTGAAGTCGACGATCCCACATCGTCCACCAAAGACACAAACCATTTGAAGAAGCTAGTCAAACGGCAAAGTTCCGTCGCCGAAGACTCCTCATTTATTACCGTGCTGACGATCAACGAACAGCAACAGCTGCTGCAGCAGCAACAGCAACAACAATATATTCAATCAGAGACAGATGAGTCAGAGCATGTGACTGTCTATCGTTTGCCAGGCGAACGTCTGGGCTTTGGCCTCAAATTTCAAGGCGGCACACGCAACACGGAGCTGGTGCAAAAGCTCTACATACAATCGTGCGCCGCCGACAGTCCCGCCTCCAAGGTGGCCACCAGTTGGGGCCATTTGCGCGAAGGCGATGAAATCCAAAGCATTGATGGCCATCAGGTCTCCCAAATGACGCGCATCGAGTGCGTGCGCTGCCTCAAGGATAGCGTCGCTATACATCTGATCGTGCGCAATGGCCATGGCCAGAAGCCGCCCAGCGAGGATGAACACCAATCGGAGGTATCCATTTCTCTCAATGCTCAGCCACCACCGCCGCCTCCGGTGCCGCCACGCAAGCTGGTGAAGCGACAAAACTCCAAGGAGAGTCCAGCCACAGTGCAGCTTGTGGTAGAGAAACCGCTGACACCGCCACCAGATGCCGAGTACTACATCAATCTGTTTGCCGAATCCCTGAAGGCGGGCTCTGAGTCGGACGACACAGCGAGCACCATATCCACTGTCATCGACAAGCTCTCCATGGGCTCCAATTACTCATCCGACACGGAATTGACCAGCAGTCTGAATGGGCCCGAGCTGGCCAAGCTGGTGCAGCCCTTCACGCTGCTCGAAGAGGAGTTTCAGCTGGAGCAAACGTTGAGTCAGCCCAAGCTAATCATACCGGGCAATAACTACGAGAATATCGAGTTCAAAACAGAAAAAGTCAACGACTATGAGAATGTGGAGCTAAAGAGTCCGCTGAGCACGCCAACGCCCAAGCCGCGCGTGCTGCTGGCCACCGTGGAGCCCAAGAAGCGTTCCATTATACCGATGCCGCGCAAGATCGCTACGCCCAGCAAGCTGCCCATCGAAGTGGCGCCGCCGCGTATACCCACAGACTCGCCCACAACACCCACCAATGAGCCCATGGTCAAAGAGATCAAAGAGGTGAAGGAGATTAAAGAGTTCAGCACGAAGATACCCAAGGCTAGGCTGGTCAGTCCGGGCTTCTCGCGCGCCAAGACCGAAGGCGAGATCAAGCTGCATCTGCAGCCCGTCAAGCAGCAATCGCCGCAGCTCAAGTCACGTATACCCATTGTCACAACGCCCGTGCAGAAATCCCCGCCTGCTAGCAAATCGATGGCAGCCTCAATGATCGCCTTGTCACCCACATCGCCATTGTCGGCCAACTCCAACATTCCTCGTCTGCTGCAGAAGCAAAAGTCGGAAACAGATTTGAAGCTTGGCTTCTATCGCAGCAAGTCCAAGGATTTGAGTCCCAGTCCGGGGCATCTGCGTGCTCCGCTGCAGCGCGCCAACTCGGCAGAGGCGCCGGCGCGCACGACGCCTGAGCGCACTTTTATACCTGTTCTGCTCAACAGTGGCTCGAGAAGCAGCTCCAATTCAACAGAATCCTTGAGCTCCATTTGCAGCACTGGCAGCAATGGTCGTTCCCCGAAGGGACCCAAGCCGAAGCCGCCCGAGCGCGTACAGTCGCTGCAAAAGACACAAATACCGAAGCTGCAGTCGCTGCCAACGACGCCGCCGCAGCAGCAGCCAAAGCTGAGCATGCAGACCTTTAGGCAGTCCTCGAATGCCACACCGCCTGCCACGCCCATGAATACGCCGTCGCCCACGAGCAATCGTGAGATACGCTTCAAGATCCAGACGTACGAGAGCAAGACTCAGGATGAGGACAAGTTGCCAAGTCTGTTCGATCTGGTGCACAAGCAGGAGGCAGCCGAAAAGCCTGAGACATCAGCCAAGCCTCAACGCGATATTGCAGCGCTTTTGGCTGCCGCAGCTGCCGAGGCAGCAGATCTTGCCAGAGAGTCTCCGCCGCCCTTAGTCGTGGGCAAATGCACAAAGATTGTGGATGACAATCAGAGCACAACATGCTATTCGAGCTCCAGCAGCGACGAGGATGATGGCGAACAGGATGACGTGGATGCTGCAGAGCGGGAGTATATCTGTGAGGATGGCGAGAAGTTGGGTCCGCCGGAACTGATTAATGGACCGGGTCCCTCCGAGGCATACTTCAATATGTATTGGCATTCGAATATGTTGCCCACCATTGGCGAGGTGGAGGAAGAGTTCTCCTCGCTGGAGCCACAGTCGTTGACAAATGGGTGAGTTCAGTGGGAAAGGGCAGAGGGAGTGGAAGTCTATCAAAGATATGAGAATATGGGTATGGAATATGGCATAAATAGTGAAGGGCACGCTTGGTAGAGTCTCGAGCATGAAAAGAAGAAGAGTATGTTAGATAGAGTCTAAATAAGGTTTATATAGTGAGAATCTAGTAAAGGCATGAAAAGAAAGAGAGAGTTGGTAAAGTAGGAATAGCAGTAGAGTCTAGAGAAGCTGTATGAAAATATATTAAAGAAAATATTCTAAAAAGAGGGAGATAGTTGAGAAGATTGGGTTAGAGTCAAGAAAAAAATGTATACAATGAGAGTCTATGTAAGGAATCAAAAGATGGAAGGAGGGTTAGTTAGATTGTGTAAGAATGGTACGAATGGTAATGATAAGAATGTTATGGTATGAGTAGGGTATGAAATGGAAGTGTATCAATAGAAACAAATCTCAAGAGAATCAAAAGACGAAGAGAGTTGGATCGACAAATGAGGGAGATTGAAGTTTGGATACAATTTTCTAATTAGAGTTCTATCTAATAAACTCTCTGCGTCTTTTGCTTCTCTTCTTGATACACTTTCATTCCATCTATGTATGAAAGCAATGAAGATAGTGAGGGAAGGCTGGTTGATTTAAATTGATTTGGATGGGCGGTATCAGAAGAAGCAAAAGAGCTTAGAGTTCAGAAAACTTATCTCTCAATAGCAGAATATAAAAAAATATATCTTAATATATCTGAAGATCAGTTAACAGTTAACAGTTAACAGTTAATGCAATTAATTATGTAAAATAACATCGACTTCTATACCTTTTAATTGATTACAATAGCAATGAAAAAGGAAAGCGAACGGTCGGGGTTTTTTTTTTTATTATTGTTACCATCACAAACACGCTAGAAAAGTAGATAATTCTATTATATGTAAGACTTTTTCATATTTGTCATAGCATAAAACAAAGAAAGCTATTGTAGATCGCTTCGTAGGCGTCATATCTTGCGCAATTCGACATAAGCTAGTATTTGCTCAGATAAGGCTTTCCAGTTGGCAAAATTAGTTTGCAAAAACAAATTTTTTTTTTTTTTGGAAATTTGTAAATAAATAAATATTTGCGATAAGTCTAGAATAATAATAATAGTAGAAACTTTCACACATGCAGCGCTTGGGTTCGTTTGATAAGAACAAATGCCGGTGTGTTTACAACAACGACGAGCACAGAGCATAGAGCGTCGATAACGACCTGGAAATTCGTATACGCAACTGATAAAAGCTAATGGCAAATGGCATTCGACTCAACGTTCGAGTCAATTAGTTCTATTTCGAAAGGCGAAAGGCATAGATTTTCGGGGCATTCAGGGCGAACGAGCGTATTTTTTATTTATTTTTTCTCTAAATATTTTGCGCAGCGATCGAAGCGAGGGCAAATTTCCGTTTGCTGTTTCCGACAGGTGGTAGGCGGCTCAATTAACATATATATAAATTTTGTTGATAAGAGTCAATCATTCTAATTACTCAATGTGTGCTTTATTTGCCCGTATAACCAAACAGCCATACGAGTGCAATTGCCGAGGAGCTAAAGAAGTTGCCGCAATACGTAGCGCCAACAGCCAAAATGGAAGCCCAAGTGGAGCCGACCCAAGCGGAGCTGGCTGAAGTCCAGAGCAATGATGATAAGATTGTTGTGCATGAGAAAGCAGCAAGCGATAAGGCTGAGCAATTTGTGGAAAGTAGCAGCGCCAAGACCACAACCAACACAACAGAGGAAACCAGCGAAAGCCTAAGCAGCAGCAGCAGCAACAGCAGCAGCCAGAAGAGCTCCAGTAAGACTCAACGCACAATAACCACAAAAGTGATTACCACCAAGAAGAGCAGCACAACGAGCAGCTGTAGCAGCAGCAGCAGCAGCAGCTTGAGCTCGTCGAATGCCTTTACAATTCCCTTGACGGATATTTCCTTCAAGCTGCAACCCTATGAGGAGCGTGAGGAAACCCAACCGGCTATAACGACAACCATACACGAGGAGCGTCGCGTTGTTAGTGAACAGCAAACGCTGAGCGAGCTGCGAACCAAGGATGCTCTGACTGGTGAGGAACAGCTGTTGACCAGCGCCGAGTCGAAATCGAGTAGTGCGCGCTTCAAGAAAATCAGCAGCAACGACAATCTGCTCGACCTGGCCGATGTCGAGCAGCTGCAGCCGTTGACTGCCACCGTCTCGGCCGAGACGTGTCTAAAGGAGCGCCTGGAGAATCCACAGGATAAACAGAGTATTGAAACGGGTATTTTGACCTTATCCGAATGTGGCAAACAGCTGCAGCTGTCCGAGAACGGCGGCATCAGCAGCTATATCGAATGCGAAGAGACCGAGCAGCAAACCTATTTGGAGGGTCAGCAGCTGCTCAATGAGCTGCCCGTCGACACTGAGGCGCAGCCGACGCTCGAACGTGAATTTAGCGAAACTCTGACGGTTAGCAAAGATGGTGAGAAGCAGGTGACTAAGCGGCTGGAGCAAAGCAAAGACACGCCCTGCAAGAAGGGGGCCAAGCTGCTGAAGAAGACGGACGAAGAGCGTCGCCTGGAGCAGGAGGCACAGAAGATCATTGAGAGCTATCAGAAGGTTAAGAAGGAGACGGAAAAGCTATATAATCTGCAGCTGGCTGATGACGAGCAGGGCTTTGATTTGAGCGCCTTTGAGCAGGCGGAGCCACAGGCAGAGCTGCAGGTTGAGCCAAAGGCTGAGCAGCTAATGGAGCAGCAGGTTGAGACGGTAGTAGAGCAGAAGATTGAATCGATCATAGAGCAACACCACGAACAGTCAGTCAAAGCACAAGCTGAAGAGCTGGTGAAGATTGCAGTGAAGCACGAGGCTAAAAGTCCACTGGAGGAGCAGGTTAAGCTGCCAGTAGAACCGCAAGTCGTTGCAACAGCAGAGCTGCAAATCGAGCAAACTCCTAGCGAACAGCAAGTTACGATTGCAGTCAAGAGTCCTGTCGAGCAACCAGTCCGCACTCCTGCTGAGCAGCAACAGGAGATGCCCAACGAGCAACCAGCCAAGACTACAGTCGAGCAGGGAGTCAAGGTTGCAGCCGAGAGGCAAGTCACGATTCCCATTCAGCAACAAGTCAAGACTCCTGTCGATCAACAAGTCAGAACTCCTGTTGATCAGCAAGTCGAAATTGCCTTCGAACAAACAGCGAAGACTACAGTCGAGCTGCAAGACAAGATTCCTGTCGAGCAGCAAGTCAAGATTGCAGCCAAGAGAGAGGATGTCAAGACTCCCATTGAGCTAAAAGTCAAGGTTCCAGTTGAAGAGCAAGTCCAAGCCCCTATAGATCAGCAAGTCAAGACTCCCAGCGTCAAGACTCCTGTCGAACAGCCAAAGGAGCAAGCGCAGCTTATTGAAACCGTTAAGCAAGTTGAAGTTACTTTGCCGGTAGTTGAGGATGATCTGGGCTATGTGCTGCATAAGAACATTATCGATGCACCAAAGCCAGCAGCTCTCAGCAAGGCCGCTGCTCCTAAGGCAGCACCCAAGCCTGTGCCCAAGCCAAAGCCGCCATTGCCCAGCAGCAAGCCCAGGTTGACGCCAACTGTGGTCAAGCCCAAGACGGCGCCACCACCAGTGCCCAGCAAGCGCAGTGAAATTGGTCTAAGTGCTAAACCCAAGCCAACACAGCGACGCAGCAGCCTCGAGTTGACTCCTCCCAAGCCGCTAGAGCGCATCATTGTGGGCGTGGAGCAGACTAAGCAGAGCAGCCCAATTATTAACTTGGCCAGCGTGGATTTGCCAAATGTGGCGCCCAAGGCAGTCAACGAGAATCTTGTCGCCCAAGCAGTTGACCTGCTGCACGATGATCTGCACTTCGAGAGCCATCAGCTGCCGAATGCAGCCGAAAAGCAGCGTGAGGTTGTGGGTCACAGTGGGGAGACCCCAAACGAATCCGCTGGCAATGGCAATGTGCTGAGTGCCAGCTCATCGATGACATCAACAGCATCGTCATCGTCGTTGTCGTCGCTCGCCACGCCCATAACAACGCCAATTTTGGTATCGGCAACGTCATCGTTAGATTCGGTCAAAAGTGTCATCGAGGTCATCAATGGGCATGCCAGCGACAGGGACGAGCATTACGAGAGCAGCGACATTAGCTCGAATGCAGGCAATGCGGAGCAAGTGGAGAATGTGTCAACAACGTTGGCGTTCGATAGAGAACACGAAACAGGTGAGTGCTTAGATTAAGTGTTAAGCATTAGGGGAATGAAGAGGGAAATCAATTGGAGAGGGAAATCAATTGGAGAGGGAAATCTCTTCTGGGAGTGTCAGCATGCATATTGAATTGCTGAGAGTTGACTCGACTAGGAAAGTATTACGAAATTCTAATTAGTTGCTAAATTTAAAATTTCATTTTTAACTTTATATAAAGCTGTGGAAACTTTGTCAAAGCTACTTGAAAAGAAATTTGTTGAGAACAAGAGTTGACATCTTTGATTGCATTTCGTTTATAAGTACTTACTCTTTGGGCGTTTATCTCGTGTTGTTCTTGATAAGAGCTCAAGTTTGCTAACTTAATAAAGGTGAAAAAAAAGAAAGAAATTCAAGTATATACTTTCATATATACATATAAGTATATATATTCCAGATTAGTATTCACTTTCAACGCTGTATAAAAGATATATCTGTCTATATAAGTACACGTATATATGGGAAAGTTAATATGAGTAGTGAAGGCATGCTCAATCTTTTGATACACAATAATCGACTATTTTACTTTCGTTCATTACTTGAATAATGATTATGCGATTATTTGTTGCCGATCCATTGAAATTAATAATCGTTTAGTCTCAACTATAATCGTTTTTCGTTACTATTCATCTCTTTAAAGTCTTTAGCCGATTAAGACTCAAGTCAAGTCGTTGCTTTAGTTCAAGCTGTTTTCCATTTAATTCTCACATCTGCAAACAGCTTGTTTTTGCTTATTTCCAGAGCAATCTATGATTTTGCAATTATTGTTCGATTTTGCAAAACACTTCAGGCAGCAACTTCCTCGACATATTCGCTGTATCAAATGCAATTGCAGCTGTAGGCAAGCCTTAGGCTAGGCTAGCCAGCAGCTGTAGAGCGCTATGCCGTGTTCTATTAGCATTTAGCAGCGGTCAATGCGGATAGTTGGTATAGTTTGGTTTGCCAAGCTGATTTTTGACAACTCTCGACAGAGCAGGAGCCATACAATTATTGGTATATATGTGTATATGTATCTAAAGCGCCTCTCCCACTCTCTCTCTCTCTCCCTCTCTCTGTCTCTGTGACCTCTGTGGTGCGCAATTTCACTGCCCTAGCTCGGTGTATATTTTGTTTGCCCTTGGCATATGCAAAATGCCACTAATGTGGCTTTGTGGACTTAGCATGAGCTGCAGCAGCAAATGAAACCGAAATGGCCAAGTGAATAACAAGCTAGTAGAGCAAGCTGCAAATATTCAGAATGTTTTACTTCATATGAAATCATACAATATATTTTTGAAAAATATTTATAATACTCTCTCTCTCTCTCTCTCTCTCAGTCTCTTCTTTTTTTTCAATAATATCATTGCGCTTTTCTCAATCGTTATATGAATTTTCCATTTACACAATTCTCTTGAATTAATTATAAAAGAAAAAAAAGCAAAATTCATGAAAACCATATACGTTGAATTATTTTCATTTAGCTGAACGCCAAATAATATTATGAAAATAAAATGTCGAACAATTGCCACGCAACGAAATGCAAATTTGTAAAAGCTGCCGAAATAGTCAAAAATTGCACAAATATATAACCATATTGCGTATACGCCACGTGCATAAAACCAAATATTACGCATACACACACACATATATATATGCATATGCGTAATTGTTAGGCTTAAATATTTTATGTGCATTGGATTTGCATTTGTTTAACAGCAGCAGGCGAAAAAAAATAGATATATAAATGAAAATGAAAATAGGTAAAAGCCCAAAATCGAATCCAATGAGCTGCAGAGGGCAAATAAAATATTGGCGCAATGTTTTAATTAAACAAAAAACTGACATATATTGGCACCTGTACTATTGCATTGCGCACAGGTGCGAGCGGAGCATGCGGCAGCGCAAAAGGAATTTGCATACCAAAATGCGCTACGAAATGCAGATTGCTTTCATGTGCTGCGGTTCTGCATTTCGAGGGGTTGTTGGCCATATCCTTCTGGCCAGAAATATTAATCAAAAATTTTGCAGCCAAACGCATTTCATTTGCATAGTATACAGTGGGACGAACATAGCTGAACATGTGCATAAAAATAATGTAAATAATTAAATTTATTATCTAATCAATAATTGAAATTTAATATTGAGTTGAGCTCAATAAATTTTGTTGTTCTCTCAATGTTTTTAAATAAGTTTATTACAACATAGATATTGGCCCTCTCTTACCACTGTTATGTTTCGATTTTATTGTTTTTTTCTAAAGGTATTTATGGTGCATTGCTTGTAGTGTTATAAATTTCGGCATTGCGTCAGGCTGCTTGTTCAAACTCAACAAATTATCAATTTTTGTAGAAGCTTTTAGTGTGCTTCACGTACGTTCTATAATTGTTGAGCTATGTGTGAAAACTATTTAATTGTTAAATATTTGTTGAGTTAACTTGAATTAGAAATTTTGTTTAGCTGTTTACTCTGTTATACCTATTAAAGGGATTTTCAATATTTATCTTTATTATATATTTTTTGTTAGCTCTTTCGTTTTAATAATTTGTTGTTTAAATTATAAATTATTTTAATTTTTTATGTATTTGTCAATTATATATATTATTTATAGTTATATAAATTATGAATTGTTTAAATATTCTACATATTTATTAATATTATATATTTATGATTATTGAGCGAAAGATATTTAATTTGTATATATTTTTTGAGTTAACTTTAATTCAAATTTTTTTTAGTTATTTTATTTATATTGAAATTGATCAATTTGTTTTTATTACATATTTTTCTAATCATAGCATTTAATCTTTAATAATTTTTTCTTTAAAAAAAATTTTTTTTTTTTTTAATATAAATATATATATTTTATTTTATTTACTTATTTTTTAATACATCATCTATAATTATTGAGCTGTGTGTGGAGGATATTTTATTTTTAAATAATTTTTGAGTTAACTTAAATTAGAAATTTATAAAAATATAAAATATAAAAAAATTACCTGACCCTTAAAATTATAATAGAGCTATAGAAATGATTTTGAAAATTAAATTTATATATTTATAAAAAATATAACATCATATTTTATTAATTTAAATGCATAAATATACATTGCCATTTAAATTTAAAAAATATTTTTTATATATCAATAATAATTCGTAATTTCCAGGAATATTTATATTTAATACATTATTCTTTATATCTATATTACAATTCACATTAATTGATTATCAGCATTTTACTTAAAGTTGAGTATCTTCAAGTGCATGCAATTAATTATGTATTTTTAATTATGAGCGCTGCATTATTGCATTCCACCTGTATTTATTACAGCATGGAATTTCTCTCGTGTGATAAAAAGAAATATTTTTATGCCACATTGAATATCATAATTACAGACCTTTATGTCTGCTGCTCTGCCTCTCTCTCTCTCTCTCTCTCCTCTCTCTCTCTCTCTCTCTCTCTCTCTGTTTATCTCTTTAATGGTAATTACTTTTATGGTCGAAATGCATTGATAGCTCGTAGTTTCTTTTTTATATTTTTTGTTCATATCAAATGTTATCTATCACTGACAACAAATATTTGTGTCCATATGGCGATAAGTTCTTATCAATATTGATTGCCGCAAGTTATGCGTGTTCTGTTATTATCAACAGAGTCTGCACATAATGCTAATCTGCTAACAGTTGGCATTGGGCAAAGTAATCCAACCCAATCTATTCCCTAGCCATCTAGCCACCTAGCCAACTTTGCCCTTTCAGCTGGGCGCTGTCAACGTCATCGTCAGCTTCTGTGTTCAGTTTTCTGTTTTCAGTGCTCAACACTTTGAAATTGGATTTGAAGCCATAATGACCAGCTTACTGCCTGACTGACTGACTGACTGACTGACTGCCTGACTGGCTCGCTCTGTCGTTCCATATCTAAAAGCAGCTGAAACCATTTGCCATAATTGCTTTTGGGCACATGGCGCCCACTGAGGCGCCACATTTGGCCCCCAACCACTGGGCTAATGAAAATGCATTTGGGGTAGCCAGAGCCAGAGCACCGAAGTGCACTCGAGTCCTGTTTTTGTCCCTGAGCTAGACAACAAATTATTGCTGGGTCTCTGCACTATGTCATAAGTTAGGCTTAGGCTTAGGCAGTTAATGCATTTTTGATATTCAATTTAATTGTATAACAATTTGACAATAATATATGCAATGCATTCAGTTAATGATTTGCTACGTAATAAATATTTGAGTTAATTTGGCGAGCAATGTTAGCTTTATGCATAGAAGTCTAATTATATTTCGCTTTCCCATTGCATACCTTGTAGAGCATTTAATATTTAAGAAAGCCAAGCAAACTTGCGGTAAGTTAGTTGATTTTCTAGTTGCCAAAAGTATGCCACGAAATTTATTTGTAAAGAATAGAATGAATGCTAGATGCTAGAACTAGTTTATATGCTAGTTTATATATACATGTATACATGTTAAAATTCTCATTTATAATATATTTGAATGCAATGAATTAATATGATGCAATAAATAAATTTAATATCGATTAATATATTTATTGAAATTGATTCTTTTCTTTTTAATTGTATATTATTTTTATTTATTTAATTTTATGATTTTATGCAATATAAAATAATATTTTTTAAATTTTTGTTTGGGAAAAAACCAAAAATTATTTCACTTAATTAAAAAAAAATATATAAAGTGTTAACAAAAAAATTATAAATAATATTCTACATATTATCAATTTTTTTTTTTTTTAAATTTACAATGAGTTCATCAAATCAGATTTCCCAAATTCCGAAAGTTTCTAACATTCACACTTTTCATATATAAAAAAAAAAATTACTAAAATCTGGAAATCAATGTTTATATTTTATTAGATTTTTATATTCAATTAACATATGTTTTAATGTAGTACATTGCATTTAAATATATTTATATGATATATAATATATATATATTTGTAATTACCATCAAAGGTTTAATCGTTAGAAATATGATTGTCAGTTCATTTTTATGATGTTCTTCAACTTTGCTATATAAATATTGTTTTTACTGTTTAAACTATACAAAGCAAAATTTGAAAGCCTTTCAAATTGTTTTACATGAAAGTATAACTCCTATAAATTATTCTAGTCTACTATAGACTATAGACTATTATTATTAGTCTATTATAGACTACATAATTGAAATTAGTGCTGTGTTAAAAATATGAAATACTATTTATAAAGCACTAATTTGGTTTATGCGAATTTTTTAGTATATCAAAAGGAAAGTCTTTATTTTGAACATTTCATATCGATATACTATGCTATTGAGCTCTCCATTGTTACAAGCTATGTATAGATTTACTAGCGTAAATACCCAGTTTTTCATTCTTGGATTTGAAAGATTTTGATAATTTCTGTTCATAAGTATTAGCAAATTGTATCAAACAAGTCAAGTTCTTCTGAATGGTTTTACACTAAAAGAAGAATAGACACACAAATAATACTTTTTAATAAATACAAATTTATTTATTATAAAATTCTTCTATATTCCCCATTTATTTATTGTATTCAAGTTGTTGTTTGTATTCAAGTGTATTTCAACTTCGTCTAACTATTTATTCTTCTGCGTTTGTTGTTATTTTCATTTTTGGTGCGCGTTGGCTTACAGTTTTCAATTGACAGCGTTGTCTGTCAGTCTATTTGATTACAAGTGTTGTTGGCATTTGCAGGTCAGCTGCCGCTCACCCTTTACTAACTGCCCCCCCCCCCCCTCTCCCCCTTCCGCTCACTCCATCACTCATTCATTCAGTTCTCCTACACTCAACCCCTGCGCTCTTGTTGCGAGCATTGCGCAAAATTTATCGCTTTTGTGCATTTAAAATTAATTTGAAATTAATTTTCAATTCGATTTTCGGTGTCAACTTCTCAACTGATGTGTGTGAGTATTTGTGTGTGCTAGTTGTTGTTATTGGTTGTTGCTCATTGCTCATTGCTCATTGTTGTTGTTGTTGTTGTTGTTGTTTTCGCAGTTGGCTCCATGTAATTACATGTCGCTGTTGGCGCCTCGGGGTCTTTTGATTATATTTTGTAGCTAATTTTGTTGTTTGCGGTTTTGTCGTTTTTAATTGTTTGGTAAATAAAACTATCGTCTGTTGACTTTGGCTCGTGGTATTGCCTGGGTTGTTAGCGTTTCAGCGACTTGTATTTAATATCGGGGAAAATCTATTTTTTTTTTCTCTCTCTCATACAGAAAGAACAAGGTTGAATCAAGTGTGAGGTGTTATAGAGTAAATTGCAAAGAAGTAAAGTATATTATTAGAAAAGTATGTCAGCTGTAGAGTAAAGGCATGTGAGCTAATAAAAAACGTTAGCTGCGAATAATATAAATTAAAACTTTTTTTAAATGTATTTATCAATATGTCGTAGCGTTAGAATCATTATTCTCGCCTTCCATGGTATGTTTGCTTGACAATGAATTCTCGGTGTCGCCGACTTCTATTTCCAAACGTCTTTCTTACTCAACCGTCTCTGATTAAGTGCCCTATTTCGACTCTCTTGTCAAACTGCCTCTTTTGGTTGCATCGTTCATCAATATCATAGCAACTCTGTGTGAAGGACATAGCCTTCTCAATCTCTCTCTGCGACATCCGAGACCACGTTCAGCAAAATCTATGGCTGTCTCTTTTCTAATGACACAACCTTTAATTGTCACTAAATGCTAACCCATTCGATTAGCGCTAGTTGTCAGTTTCTCTTTAATAGTAGTATTGCAGTAGTGCAACTGTCAATCACAACATAAAACTTAACACAACTTCATAATGTCACACCGACACGACAAATATATTTATTACAAATTAACAATTGCTGAAATTGTAATTCCGCTATAATTTTTATTGCATTTAGTTCAATGCATTAAAAAATTGTTGCTCGTATTCGAAAACATATATTAATCATATTTATTCACTCTAAATGAAAATCAAAATATGAAAATTGTGGTTCTACACTATACAAAAATTAATCATAATAAAAGAGTATTTGTTCTTTGAAACAGATTCGAAAGCAGATTGTTCAAAAAATCTTCTCATTATGAATTTTTTTATTTTTCTAATCACATTTAAGTAGTTGAATAAATATGATAATGAATAAAACAAAACTCAAATTTAAATTCAAATTAAATTTATTATTACTATTCCTTCCGAAAAAAAGATAAGCAGCCAGTGTAGAATATTTTATATTAAGTATACGCCGCATTTTCTATGTGAAAATAAAATAAAATTGAAATTACAAATATATGCTATGTAAATAAAGTATTTTGCAAAGTTAATAATTCATAAAGTTTAAGCAACGTACTTCAAGCAAAAGTTTAAATATATTTGTCGTCTTTTGAGAGCTTAAAAAAACATATTTTAGTTTATTCTCATGCGTTTTAAAGTAACATAGATATACATATATAGTATATGCACCTATATTCATATCAAAATTTTATAAATTGAAGCATTGATTGGGTTAACACCAAAAACCAATCGATGCGAACCGTTAGCTATGCCACATAGATACCGCAAAGCAATGGTTTTTAACCGTAATTCCAATTGCAATTCGAACTGCACTCACCACCACAAAACGCTGTCAAAGTTTACAGTTGGTTTGATTGATTTTAAATGGCATTTAATTTGACAATCGATGAGCCAGAAAATGCTGCATCGAACATTTTGAGAGGCGTTCGAGCATTTGGGTCAAAGGGCAAGCCGATTGAGTGATTTCATTTGATTTGATTTGCATTCGATTTGATGTTGATTAAATGCAGCTGTCATAAAAGCATCTTTGTTAGTAGCTGTCACAGCAACTAATAAAAGCCTTTAAATAGATAAGCCTATTTGCCATTGAACTGAGAATGAAGCGATTAATAATGGAATTTCCAGCTTTTGTGTACCTCTTCATTGAATACTAGCTTCATTTATTTACTCAATATGAACTGAACCCATTCATGTCCAGCTGCTGTCGATTGCTGGCTTTTGTGCCTTATATATTGCGGCTCCAGACTCCAGTACAAATAGTCGAGAAAATAATAATAAATAAAGCCTGAACACATACGCTGAGCATTTCGCTCTGGAGCCTTGGGTCAATATTGTCAGCATATTGAAATATGCGAAACGTGATGAACGACGGAGCTCTGAAATTAATGCTTGAGTAAATAATGCTAAACGAGCGTTGAATTGGCTCGACATAGAGTCGATTGCTGCTGCAAGTGATGCTTGTTAATGAAGAGGCTAAAGGCATATATTGAAAGGTATTTAAATAAAAAGAAAAATAATTATATCATTATAGGAATTATACAAATTATTTAAATTAACTGAGAATACGTCTCTGTTCTGTGGGATTTGTTTTGTGATTTTTTTTAAAAGCAAATCCAAATCCAATATATAAATATTGGCTCAACTAAAATATATATTATTAAAAAAATATATATATATATATATTTATTTAAATAAAATATAAATAAATATTGAATATATATAAAAAAATATGTATATATATTTATTTAAATAAAATGTAAATAACTATTAAATATATTTCTTAACAATAATAAATATTTTTATTGATTTTTTTTGTTTAAATTTTATTTAAAGTTTCTTTTTTATAATTTAAATAAAATTGAATACTAATTACTTTAATAACAATTGATATGTTTTTTCTTAATTTTTTTATATCATTACAAAATAATTAAATTAAAAAAAAAATAAAAGAAATATTGAAAAATATAAAAAATAAAATAAAGACTAAAATATTTTTATAATTTTTAATTTTGCAATACAAACGTTTAAGTTAATTAAAAACAAATTCTTTTAGTGGAAATATTTATTGCTTGTATTTAATTATTTCTTTAAATAAAATGTTAATATAGCTGAGATCAGAATGTTGTTTATTTAAAACAAGAATACATCAAATTTATAATTAAATTAAATAATATATAAATTTATATAAATATAAATAAGTTCATAGAAATTGCCAAGCATAAGCAATAAAAATCGGAAATCGGATCTTTCAAATCCCATTCTAAGAAGTACAAAAATGTTGGCAGAGCTAACAAAATTCTTAACTTTCATCCCCATTCCTAACTGTTTCTATCAAGAGTTATTCTATATTCTCCCCTATATTACCTCACTTAGAAGCTTTTGCCCCTTCGCTAAGCCAACACCACTCCTTTATCTACCTCATGAGCTGTACATAGTTCATATAACACTTACCTCTAGCTAAACAAACAACATTCTCAGTAGCTCACTTTAGAAAGTCTCAAGCTCAGCTGCATAAATTCCCATTTGCTTGGGCAGACAGCTATGCAAAGCTCTACGCTTCAATTAACTGGCTCGCCCAAAAGAGTGCGAGACAAATAAAAAGTTTCGCTAATTATTTAACACTTGGCTGAGAGTAGCCAAGCAAGGAAATCTAGACATGACTTCATTTTCATTGTTTTATCGCGCTGCAATCGCAAACGTTGAAAATCACATGCGCGCACACATCATAAATGTCAACTGGGCGAGAATTATGGCATAGAAGGTAAACAAACAAGTAAGAGAATGAATAGAAGTGAGTGCTAAGAACGAAAATGAAATACTCTTCTTGGCAATTATCCTTTAGAGGAAGTACTAAGAATGACTTTATTTATATCTGATATATTATTATGCTGAAACTATGAAGCAACCTGAATAGATTATTGAAGAGAATAAAGAAAAAAGAGAATAAATTCCATGTCAGCATCATGATATAAATTAATGTTGTATAGAGTTTTTGTTAAACTGTTTTTTAAATTGATATAAATTATGATAACTATCGAATCGATAGTATCGATAAGACAACAGAGAGTCCTTTGTCACATACCCTTAGCACAACTATTTTAATGGATATATGCAAATATTTATATCGGCTCTTAAAATGAATTACAAATAAATATATATGTTCGTAATAGTAGACCTTTTCTCCCACACACAATTTGTATGAAAATCAAAACACCTTTCAGCCAGGGTATAAGCAGCGATAGAAGTTGGCTGCTCGTGTGTGGAAGTCGTCTTATGAAGTCATAGAGTGCAATGGTTTGCTTGACTTTCAGGGTTCCATATGCTTTTCGCTTTGGCTATGGTTTTGGCTTTGGCTTTGGCTTTGGCTTCTATCTGCAAAATCGAGATTTCGTGGTCCGTGACCATTTGGCAATGTGTGATAATTGCAGCGAGTCAGAGCCAGAACCCAGAAGCCAGCGCTTGTAATGAGCCATAGCCGTGTGAGGTGAGCCTGGTTCAGGTTTGGGTTCCGGCTTGGGCTCGGGCTCGGGCTCGGGCACGGGTTCGGGCACGGGTTCGGGCTGGTTGCGTTTGACACCAAAGTGCAGCTGGGTTTGGTCTCTCCCTATCCCAGTCTCACTCTCCCTCTCTCTCTCTCTTTCTCTTTCTATCTCTTTCTGCTGCTACTGTTGCATTGTCGCTTTGTTTCGCATTTAATGTGACAATGTCATTCTGTTTGCTGTTGCAGTTGTTGTCGTTTATCTATCTGTTAATTTCCAACGCCACGCAAGTTCACACTCTTAATTGGATTTGAAAGTGCAGTCGGAGGCAGCGCTTGACACTGGCCAATCCCCCAATTCGAGCTACTGCTGCTGCTACTGTTCTCCTCCACTGCTTGAGCTTGTCTCCAACATGACAGCTGATTAGTTAGCCAGACTTTTCTTCGGCCAGCCTGTGAATGGGGTTAAGCCTTAGAGCGCAGATATTCTTTAGCCACTTAATGAGTGCAGTTGCACTTAATGATAATGCACGGGGAGAGTAGGTGCAGCTGCAATTGTTAGTGATAGAGCGCGATTTTAAGGAGTTTGCTGCAATTTTGGCTAGAAAAGCAAATTCAGGTAATTTGGAAAGTAAATGTTGATATTGAAGCTTATCTGCTTTATAAACTACTTTCTATGGAATATCTTTGCTTTACAGACTCGCCTTCTCTTCCTAAAGTCCCTTTGACTCTGATTTTGAGCATTTTTGTTTAGAAATCTATAGAAATGCATTATTGATAGTAATTAAAGGTTTAGTCTAAATTGTTTTGAAGTCGTGAGCAGGAAAAGATTAAGTTCGCTGACTGTGGATATTTCAACAAGACTCAACAACCTTTAATGAAACTTAAGGGAACGAAAAATGATTGCAAACCCTTCCATTCGTTCCGTCCTTTGATCACGCAATCTGCATAATTCTCTTCAGACCTCTCTGATCTATTTTGTATAGTAACTTTAGATGCACAAAAACAGGTCTGATAATGATCTAAAGTTAGTTACAATCCAAGTGCCCCCTCTGTATATGCTATAACGATCTTTTGTAAATATTTAAATATATATATATGTATATAACTATATACAAAAAATTCTCCCAGAAGCTTTACTTTACCTTTTTCAACTTATTGCCATATATAAAAAAGAAAAAAAAAAAAAAAAACATTCAGTCGGAAATTTCAATTTAAGAACTTCTGCGCACAACTCTTGCACAGCCTCAATCAAAACATTAATTTTCTTTTTTGTCTGCTGCCTGAGAATCATAAAGAACAAGAAGTTTCTGAAATTAATAAAGATGCAACGCGTTGCAAGTTTTGCGGCACACATTAACACCTCAACGGAGCTTGAAGGTGCTGCACATCCGCTGCGTGCGGCTTAAATTAACAAAATTTTACGCATCGCAAAATTTCAACCTCTTTTTTTGTTTGCTGCTTTTTTTTTTTTTTTGTCAACGTGGGCAGTGGGCTTGTCTGTGGCTTGTCTGTGGCGGCGGGGCGTTGCCGGGACAGGCAGGCAGGCGGGCTGGCAGACAGGAGGCGGTGCAGACAGCTGTGGGCTGTGGAGGCTGCAGGGGCAAGGAGACGTTGTGCTGACGATGAGGCGCGGACAGGCAGAGCGAAAAGCACAAACCAAGCTGAAAATTGCTTAATCCTGCTGACAAGACAGCCTAGCACTAAAAACGAGCCACGTGAATGGTGGCTCCAAAAGAGCCGCGCTAAGGATACCAGGCAGCAGCCGACGTCCAAACGGCCCAGCAGCCATGCTGACTGGGCAGTCGCTGACAGAGGGAGTTGCAGCGCATAATTATGCATATTGCAGTCTGCAGCAACGGGCCAAGAAGCGTCAGGGCCAGAGTCAGAGACGGCGACGGCAACTGCGACTGCGACTCAGCTTTCAACGCTGAGGCCTCGCCTCACTTTCTTGGTAATAAAGCAATGCATCACTTGCCCCCGATCAGGCCATGCCAGGTGGTATCAGCTGGCACACAGATAGAGAGAGGAAGTGAGTGAGAGAGAGAGGGAGTGAGAGGATGTGCGAGAAGCTCTGTGAGCTGTGTGTCGCACCGCGCGTCTTAGCGCGGACGTGTGCAAAATGTTGACGCATCGTAACTTACGTTATTTGTGGCCTTGAGCATCAAATGTTGTAATTGAGTTTTGTGTTTTACGATTATATGAGTACGGGACGCTTTGCCTGGCCGCAGCACAGTTTTATTAGCCCTTGCCATCTGAGGAGTATATAGTAGATGGATGGATATGCATGCCATGGCCCGTGCAGCTGCAGTGTGTGGGCCCAAAATGCAATCGCCTCTAAACTGGCATTTAAAGTGGCCAATAGACGTTTCGAATAAATTGAATTAGCCCGTCGCGACGAGTGAATTATTTATATAGCTAGAGGCAAACGCTTTTCCTGGTTGCCAACAATAACTTAATACGTTCTGTGCTAAGTATATATGTGTTTTATATACGTATGCACGTATACACCAATACAATACATTGTTAAGTGATATTTATGGTTATATAGCCACCATAAGGTGTTGGATGTAAAGCCAGATTTTGAAATATATATGTATTTGGTTATATTGTAGCTTTATACTATTTGGTGCTGAATATTTAACAGCCCATTACGTTTTTTTATTGAAATTTATAATTAGTCATTGGAAGTCTCTAGTTGTAGAGAAAAATGTTCTAAAAGTAATATAAAATATGAGCAATATATTAAATATTTAAAAAATGCTTTTAAGTATATGATATTAATTATAATATTTATCTAAAGGATACATTTTTGAAGAATCAGAAAATGTTTACATTAAGATTTTATTAAAATATTTGATAAAAATATATTTCAGTATTTAAATATTTTTACAAAATATATTTTCATTTTAAATATTCTATATTAATTATAATAGTTTTCTAAAATATAAAATTTGTGAATAATAAATGTTTATATTCTGATTTTATTAAAATACATTATTTTAAATTATTTTTTAATGTTTGAAAATATATATTTTTATTTTTAATGTTAAATATTATATTATTAAAAATTATTAAATAATTAAATAATTAAATCAATTAATGAAATATTTTTTTATGTTTAAAAATATATATTTTTATTTTAAATATTAAATATTATATTATTAAAAATTATTAAATAATTAAATAAATTATTGAAATATTAAATATTATTAAATATTAAATATTAAATATTTATTATTTATTGGGGAACACATAATTAAAAAAAATTTCTTTATCATTATTTGAAAAGTAATTATAAATTATAATTAATTATTAAAAATTTTAATTATACATATATATATAATTAATTATAATTTATTGTTAATTAATTTTTTATTAGGTAAAATAATTTATTTAATATAAATTAATAAAATATGTATTTTGTTTTGTAATGTTAATATTATTTTACATTAATGAATTTGGAAATTACAAATTTGTTCGTAGTTTATTAATAAATATATACATCATTATATATTCCTTTAGAAAAAGTAGAAATTAATTAAGTATTAGCTGCTTAATATACATACATTTACTTACTTATTTTCGCATGCATTGACTTATTAGGAAGTAAATAAGTAGCATTATTTCTAATGACATCTCCATTTCGAGTGTTAACCCTCAAGACTCATGTGTGCTGCACACTGCACTACGTAGGCGAGCTTTTTAGACATAAATACATTAAAAGTAATAGCAAACAAGTCTTTGAAAAAATATATTCAAATTTTATATTTTTTATATTGTTTGAAAAATAAGTGAACATGTGTCGAGGCTTAGTTGAGATATACTTAAAAAGAACAGTAATGTCTTTTATACAAAAATGGAACTAACCAGCAACGTATTATTTAAATAGCTTTTGTTTCATTGAGTTGTCTACCTCATTTGATTAAATAATAAATATAAAAAATTAAAAAAAATATATAATACATTTATTATACACGAAATTGCAAATCTTGAGCTTTTGCAGATAAAGGCAATCGATCATGTTGTCGAGACATGACTTAAGCAAGTCAATTTATCAGGTTAGGCAAGTTGAAAAGTATATAAAGACTCAATCGTCATGTAGAGTTTGAAATTTGCATATATTTTGCAAACTCTTTGTGGCCAAAGTTCTGCTCTTAATTCACTTTACCTCTGTCTCTGCTCTTCTTATAATATTTTCCATTTCTATCACATCTCCCAGTTATTTAGTTTATCTTCTCTGCTCTCACGTGCCTACTGCAACATTACCAGAGAGACCTTTTCCCATTTATTTCCATTTATATATTCTTTTATTAGTCCATTATGCGCTCTGACGCCTCACATCTGTAATTGCATGTCATACCTGGAACGTGTTCTGCCTTCGCTTTTGCACTCATTTTTGCCAGCATCTTGACCTTTTGGCACCTCTGTCTCATCATTGGCAATACACGACCGCAAAGCCATCAAAAATATGTATATAAAAAAAAAGAAAATATATGAGCCACACTCATTGTGTCTGGCTCGTTTTATCTCACTATTTTTCGGTCAACTGACTGGCTGATTGGACAATTTGAGTTTCACATATCGCTTGACAGAGTCTGAGCACAGCTGCCGAGTTACTCCACCCACGCAGCCAAATATATATATATGTATATGTATGACTCTGCCTGACTGTCATCCTAGGCCACATTATGATGCAGATGCTGTTGCCAAACTGTAAAAGTAAAAATTAAATTCGTGCGCTGCACTTTTAGTGCCTGCCTACTCAATGGCTGCTGCAGCTTCTCCTTCCGGCTCCTGCCTTCAGCCTCCTGCTGCCTCCTGCTCTTGTGCGGTTGACCGCACCACCATACTCCTCTGCTCTGTTTGTGCAACTATCTGGTCGGCTTGACTGGCGTTAATATTAAAAATAATTTGCGTGCGAAATTATTCATGTTGCACAAGGCAAATCTTGTGGCAATTATCGCTGCACGTAGTTTGCCTCCAGCCTGCAAGCTGAGTATCTGTCCACACAGTCATCGTTGTTGTTGTTGTTGTTGTTGCTGTGTGGTGTGGTGGCGGCGATTGTAAACTGAAAATAGGTTTAAACCGCAGCGTTAAAAGGACTGCGCTCGCATCACTGGACACGTATTGCAATTGCCTGCCGTAGTAGTTGTTGTTGTTCTTGTTGTTGTTGCTGCTTGCCAGCCAAAGGAGCTGGCCTCGAGGCCGCTGTGCAGCAGCGTGCGCCACATTTGTGTTTGTGCAGTGACCAACATTCGTGCCTGCCATCCTGGACAGACGCTCTCTGTATTGGCAATCATCAGCATTTGGCACATGCAGCAGCACACATTCACATTCGCATTCACATTCACATTCACATGCAGAGCCAGCAGTCTCCTGTTGACATTGACAGTTATGGCCGCGAGTGTATTTGCACAACAGCACGTTCACCTATAGCGATACATATTCATTAATATCGAACAGCATCTACATATACTTGCATACGCATATGCAAATATGTGAAACAGCATTTGACACGAGCTATATGATTCAATAGACCAGCTTTGACAGGCTTAAGTAGGTGGAGGGGGTGAGATGCTCCCCGCTTGTCGTTATTATACTTGATTTCTATGAGCGAATTGTGCTTTAGGTTATCATCGGCTTTGATGTACAACAGAATATTGATATGGATTTCGAGATGAAATGCGGATTGAGGTTGACTTGATACTGATACAGATACAGATACAGAGATACAGATACAGATACAGATACAGATACAGATACAGATACAGATACAGATACAGTAAGATACGAGATCAGATACAGATACAGATACAGATACAGATACAGATACAGATACAGATACAGATACAGATACAGATACAGATACAGATACAGATACAGATACAGATACAGATACAGATACAGATACAGATACAGATACAGATACAGATACAGATACAGATACAGATACAGATACAGATACAGATACAGATACAGATACAGATACAGATACAGATACAGATACAGATACAGATATACAGATACAGATACAGACAGATACAGATACAGATACAGATACAGATACAGATACAGATACAGATACAGATACAGATACAGATACAGATACAGATACAGATACAGATACAGATACAGATACAGATACAGATACAGATACAGATACAGATACAGATACAGATACAGATACAGATACAGACACAGATGCAGATAATTTAGGAGAATATAGATAGATCGAAGCATACATTCAGTCACTCTTGAAGGACTTAACTATCAAGTATTCCAGCTAAAAATTCTTGTCTTTCTATTAGCGCCAACTGTCATCACATAGTGTTTAGGGAATTCATGCCGCTACGCCCGGCAGCATTTAAAAGCATTTTACTAACCGAAAACGTTTTAAAGCCTAATGTTTCACACCTCGCCAACATGCTAATCGATCCATTTCCCCTCGCTCAACGTAGCGCGTCTCCATATACCCCATTTAGCTGAACCCATTACCCACAGCATACCAGAGGCATCTGCCTGCTAGGCTACTGCGTCTCTCTCACTCTGTCATTCGTTCGCTCGTTGCTTCTATCACGCACAAAATTACCCAAAACAATTTTCCACTCAAGCGGCGCAGGCAACCAGCTAGAAAAATGCCAAGCACTGCCGAGCCGAGCCCAGCGGAGTCGAGCCGTAAGCATTGCGGCCACGTCCCATCAAAATGGCCAAAAGCGCAACAACGCATCTTTGGCCTGTGGTAGATGCAAATGTATCTATTAAACAGAAATCAGGCAGGCCCTGAAGCTCTTAGCCAGCAGGCAGCCAAGCAACCAAGCAACCAAGCAGCCAACCCGCAGCCTTAAGCCACCAAGATCCAGTCGAGACTATGCCCATTGCTAAGCACTTCACACCAAAGTGTCAATTGCATTTTTGTGGTTGGTCGCAAGAGGCAACGTGCGCTCCTCAGCTCGGACCCAAGCACTTAATGCAACAATAAAACAATCAAAGTGTCTAGAAAATCGATGGAAATCAAGGGAGCAACCAGCAGCCAACTGCAACTCCTCCAGCTCCTAGTAGTAGCAATACCAATAGCAATACCAATAGCAACAGCCACAAACATAGCCATGGCAACTGCTTGGCCACTTTCAGCTCTGTTGGCTGGCAACAAATGGAAATTCAATGTGAAGTGTCCGTATCAGCGACTGTCGCTCCACAGTGCATCCAAAGACCACACACTTGACGCTGCTGAGTCCAACCAACAAGATGATGATGAAGAAGAAGAAGAAGAAGTTGGAGAAGAAGCCTGGCATAAGAGACAGCAACGGAGACAGGCAGAGTGGAGTGGGACTGGCTGACTGGGTCTCAAGTTGTGCCACTGAAGGACCGCTGTGGAGCGTCTGAATTGAGGATCTGGCTTGGATTTTGGTTTCACTCACTTGACGATTAAATTGGCGATGGAAGCGTGCATCAAAATGAAAGCCAAAAAAATAATATATAAATAAAAATAAATATATATATAAATAAAAAATAAAATAAGCAGCGAATGTTGTGCGATATTTATACAGAACCAACAGATATTTGGCGGACTGTATAGTAGTTGATAAGGTAGACAATTGGAATATTCAGAAAATGAGCTTAGATTAGATATGCAGTTGCTGCTTCTTAATGGATTTTTCAATAAGTAGAAATGTTATTTTAGAAGTACAATCATTGCACTTTAATTAATTCAATTTAAGCAAACTATAGAAGACTTTTTGGATTATTTAATATATTTACTGAAGTTATAAAATTATTTATGGTTGCATACATAGTAAAAGCTTTTGTGGTATAAGCTGGAACTTTGTAAAACTATTTTTCTTTTCTCTACAAACATTGGACAACTTCTGGCCTTTTCTGTCTCTCTTTTCTTGATGTGTTTATAATAATATAATTAATTAAATTCATTTAATATAATGTATAGTTTATTTTATATATATTAACTGCGTCATATTTATTATAATAATTTTTCAATGTATAAAAAATTCTTTAAAAATGATAAAAATTGTTTAACTATAAATTAATCTAAGAATTTTATAAACAATTTTGTTGCATAGAATAAAAATTTCTTCACCAAACCATGTTAGAATTTCTTTTAAGATTTTTTTATATTTAATTTAAATTGTTTGCTTAAACATCACTCTTTTATAAAATGAACTAATACAGTAGACACAATTTAGCTATCTGTAAAATATTTTAAGAATTCTTATAAATATACATATCTAATTTATAAATATATAAAATCTTAAAATTTATCAATTTGAAGCATTCTTTGCTTCGAATTTTTACAAAGTAGCAAATGACATTTCTAAAGTCTTCCATTGAATCTTTATTTACTGAACTCCAGTTTTATTTAAGTTTCTCGTATGCTTATAAAGATAAGTCTTCGGACAATGAATAGTTGATTAAAATGCTATATTTTATTATAATTAATATTTTCTATTTCTATAACATATTATGTTAATATAAGTATATGCCTTTATTTCTTCATTGAATCTCTGTAAACTCTACATAATATTTAATTTAAATTTGTTGTGTAAAAGAGTGCATCTCTAAAAGTTCATTACCAAAAAAAAAAAAAATCGGCATATGAAACGAATGAAATTCTTCAAGCGCAATCAACTTAGTGCACATGTTATTTTGGGTCTGTCAGATCGCTGTTCAATGCATCTGTCACGCTGTCATCTCTAATGTTAAGTAAACACTCAAAACTTGAGCAACATTGTGGCATGTAAATGGAAGCCTCAGCTGCCCAGCAACAGCTCAGCTCAGCAGCTCAGCAGCCCAGTTGCTCTTCACACTTGCTCCCTGATGGTGCCTGCTGCCTGTTGTTTGCTGCCTGCATTTCACGTGGGTGTTAATTACTGCTGTGCCAAGCTGTGCATCAAAAACTAACAAAAAAGAAAAAACGAAACAGATGAAGAATAACAAGAACAACAGCAGCCGCAGCAGCTGCAGCCGCAGCAAGAGCAACTTTTGTCACCGAAACGAAGATGCTTTGCAAAGTGCAATCAACTTTGCCGCTGCCCATAAAAGTTGCGCCCTGGACATTTGAACAGACATTTTGGACAGTTTGGGACATTTGTACAAGTTAAAGCGGCTTCGTCCAAAGGAGCCCGCATCCGTGACTTGATGGACAAAGCGTGCAGCAGCAACAGCAGCAGCAGCAGCAGCAGCAGCGGCGCAGTTAAGGGACATCAAACAAAACTTGAAGGGATTTGCGCCCCAAAATGGCAATGGATGGCAACTGGCAACTGGCATCGGGCATTGGGCATCGGGCTTTGGGCATTGGGTAAAAAGGCAACAAAGCGAAGGAGCTTCACTGCTAGAGCCAAGAGAGTATTGCGTTTTCGCTGTGGGTTCTCCCTCTCACTCTCTCTCTCTCTGTATGCATTTCGGCATTTTCGCTTTTTGATCATTTTTCAAATGTTTGGCCCCATCCAGCGGCAGGTATGCAGCCAAAGCTGGCAGAGCCTTGTCCAAAAGGGAGGGGATATTTCTTGTTTTTGGGGGAAGACCAGCAATGATGCAGTCACTCGCCATGACAAATTGTGTGCGAGGTTCTTTTGATAATTTATGGTGTAAAACGGCAAAACTAATAGTGCAGATGCTACAGATAGTCGAAGTGAAGTTGGAACTGCTCTATGACACTGTGGTATTTAAGAACTTTTTACAGATGATAACTGTCGAAGAGAGATTATAGATAGTGTTTCAATTGCAGAATAAATAAATGTTCATAATAGATGATGCTTAGTTGTTATATCAAATATCGAATCAAAGTCGTTGAGTAGTCGAGAAGAGAGCTCTGCTGCTGATGGCTGACTAATGGAGTTTGTTGACAGATTGAGATGAAATTGTAGATGAAATATAAGCTTAATATGAGAAGAACATAAAAAATATAGGTGTGCTTAAAGTACTTTTTAAAAGAGCTATTTTACTTATATAATTTAAATAGCTGAAGTATTCTTATAAAGTATTAATATTTATTTAAAATTTCTTTTCTTTGTCAAAGACGTAAAATCTAATTTATTAAAATCTTTACTAATGAAGATTAGAAAAAATATAATACTTTTATTTATTATTGGTATTATTAGAATTATTAATAATTTTATTATTATTAGTTTTATTATTCATTCATTATTTATTAGTAATATTAATAATTTTATTATTATTATTATTATTATTATTTATTCGTTTCATGGAAAATATTTAAAATTGTAAACTGTTTCCTAATGAAAATTGAGAGTTAAATCAAGACTGTTTTTATATACTTATTTTTTTTTTTATAAAAAAAAATATTTTTACATACAATTTATTTTAAATCAAGATTAAAAACAATTTAATAATTTTTTCATTTATATTATTTTTATATTTTTATATATTTTTTTTAAACAATATTCAATAATTCAATGAACAAATGTTTTAAATGGAATTTTTTCTATTGAATATTGTGTACATATTGACGACTTTATTTTATTATTATATTATAAACATCTATTAAGTCTAATGTAATAAAAGTAATACTCTTCAAATATAGATCATGAATTTGTTTATTTTTGTTTTATTTGTTTATTATTAAATTATAAATAGTGCTTAATAAATGTAAATTATTTTTATTCAGCATCGCTTTAACGATTAAACAATTAGTTGATATAACAAAAAAGGAAATGAGATTGATTTTACTCTCGAATTTTTTTCTTTCTATTAGTTTAAATTTATATAATAAATATCAATATAAATATGAATATATATTGTCAGCATGAATTTATAGTTATTAGCGACATATTAAATATTTGAAATATTAAATTGATTGCATTGCAAATACATTTTTTAAATACGTGGATTTATGTTAGGAATGTCTTAAATATCAAAAATATAGTGTAGACTATATAAATATTTGTAAGCTATATTTATTTTAATATCTGTGCAATAAATTATTAATATTTATATATAACTATATTGTTATTTAGTAAAGTTCTTTTAGATTTCCATCGATTATCTAGTATAAATCTCTCAGAGTTTCATTACAAATTTTTAATAGAACTTTGATAGCTCAATATGAAATGCCAGCCAACTGCTATTTGATGCTCTGTCAACTCTTTCGCTTGACTGCGCTCGCATTAACATTTGCAATTCATGCAGATGTCATTTTTGCAGCGATCAACTAAGTAGTTTCTGGTATGTCATAGGTTCGTCTGCCCCGTTGCTCTGCGTTGCTGCTCCATTTCTACGATTAACCAGGAAATTGCTACTCAAAATGCCGCGCGTATTTCCGTCGTCGTGCTTAGAAGCCGCAACTTCTGTCTCAGAGTGTCAGAAAGGCAGGTGAAGAGCGGCGAGCAGACTTCAATAGAGCATGGTATGAAACCGAAGCTAAACATCATTTCCCTTTCAGCGAACGTTGCAGAAATTGAAATGAAAATTACAAAAAATGAGAAAAAAAAAAATAAATTTACAAGATGCGAAATCGAAAAAATCGCCCGTCCAGAACCAGGTCCAGAACGCAGACACTTGACTCGAGTTGAGGCATAAGACAATTTACCAACTAAACAACTTCATCTGTTCGTAGCATTAAATGTGTTGCTATATGGAAGCAGGCAAAGCTTCTGGGCGCATCTCTTCTGCTCTCACTATCTCGCTCGCACTTTGTGTGGCTATCTCGCTTTGTCTTGTTCGGCTGGCCGCTGGGCAATGTGCTGGAAGATTGACACAAACCAATTAACATTTGTGCCTTTTATTTCCATGTCAGTTGGGGTTTTTTGGTCTATGCTTTGAATTTATCGCACGTTTGACTGCGTTTACCAGTCAGATCTTGACTTTAACTACGTTTTGCGCTTAGTTCGGCTCAAATAGAGACAGATAGACTGAGAGAGAGAGAGGGAGAGCGGGAGAGCGGGAGAGCGGGCGAGAAAGAACAGAGCGTGAAAGAGTAGTTGTAGCTGTAGCTTTAGCTTTGCTGGGACTCTGGGTAATTCTTTTTTCCTTCTGCCAAATGATTTTTTTTTTTTTTTTACTCATTTTGCACTAAAAAACGCAACTTTGTTGGCCGTCAAAGGTTTCTGACTGGCTGTGCCCCGAGTCCGAGCTAATCCATTTATCTATGCCCATAACTCTTAAAATAGCCTGGAAAATTGCACAGGGCCAAACTGGCCAAATACTAAAAGACGTTTAAAATGCACTAATTACCCATGGGCCGATGCCGAGGCTCGAGAATGAAATCTTTTTATGCAGATTACAAGCAAGGCAGCCAAGAACTGTGGACCCGCTCGAATTCTATACATATAGCCGACACTTGGCTGTCCATTTGGAAATTTGCGCGCTTATCTGGCGGTCAGGCGGCTGCCAAGACGACGACGACGACGACGCTCAAGACTCGATTGGACGGACAGGCGCTGGCCAAAGCCACGCGAAAAGAAATTGAGCGTAAGGCAGGCAGCCAACAGTTGGAAGCTGGCCAGATAAGCAACAGCATTGCAGAGCGAGAGAGATAGACGAAGAGAGTGAGAGCGGGGACATCTGGCTGCCTATGGCTGGGCAACTGGCTAATTAAAATTAAAAACTATGCAAACTTTTGTAAGCAAAAGTTGCAAAATTGTTGCACAAAATGTTAAGTAGACAAAGTGCTGCAGACATAATGACTGAACAGATAGCTGGGCAATTCTTAGTGTCTGCAATTGAGAGATTGCGACGGAAAAGAAGTTCCAACAGCTGAGGATTACAGCACGTTTCCATTCATTTTGTAATTGAATCATAAGAGTGTCATAATATAAATTGAGAATATATTTACATGTTATATAATTCAAAGAGTCCTAAGCAGTTGAGCTAGATTTGAAGACCAAGTTAAATGGGCATACGTACTGCAATTTTAGATTAGTTTGGAGTTGAGTTTATATGAAAACATTTTTAATTTTACGGAATTAAACATTTCGAACTCAATTAGACATAAAACAACATAAAATTGCAAAAGATTAATAAATTAAAATTTATGTAAATTTTGTATAAATTTGTTAATTTATTAGTTATTTCATTTTTTCTTAAATAACATCCTTATTTAAGATAAAAATGAAATAACTAATAAATTAACAAATTTTTATATGAATATGTTTTCTTACATATTTTACATATTTGTATATATTTTATATTTATTTATTTCTAGCATTTACATTAAATGCAAAATATATATCTGTAATACCTACTTATATGTTTAAAGAACTATAAAAAATATATATATATATATATATATATTTAAATATTTATTTTTTTACTTAATACATTTTATAAAAACCAAACAATTTTTATTTTTAAATTGACAGAGTAAATTATTATAGTATAAATATATATTTATCATATTTAATATATTTAAAAAAATATATTAACAATTAAGCATATACATATATAATTTTTTATTAAATATTGAATTAAATCATTTTTAGTAAATGCAATAAATATTTGTAATATTAGGTTATATTCCATAAATAAAAACAAAAATCAATGTATTTATTTGATGACTTATTAAAACACAAATATAACATGTTTTTTTATATATATAATATTTTCTTATATTTATTTTATATTTATTATTAATTAATAATGAAAGCCATTGACTTTCCTTATTCTTAATTTGACATCCACTAATAATATATTTTTCTGCTTTTTATTTTCAGGTAAGACATGAAGAAATGC
This sequence comes from Drosophila koepferae, assembly GCA_030914345.1. NCBI lineage: Eukaryota > Metazoa > Arthropoda > Insecta > Diptera > Drosophilidae > Drosophila > Drosophila koepferae. The sequence goes on from JAUESR010000200.1 coordinate 262,608, forward strand.
AAAATTGTATTATGTAGGCCATAAATATATTCTGAGTAAGTTGAGTCTCGCTTATTTTACTATTGACTGTTTTTAAATCAAAATAATATATATATATAAATTTCACTTGATATGTAAAGAACTTTATTGAAGTCAGCGATTTACCAAAATAAAAAGTATTTGAAATTTTTATGAAGCTTTGCTTTTTATGCTACTCTCTTCTAGTCAAATCTATGTGCCTCAACTAAATATTGACATTGCTCTGATTAGTTTGTGAACAGGAGTATATTAGCTCTTAGCTGAAGTATGAAACAGATAAGTTAATATATAAACTCTTTCTTTATACAATAATTAATCATTCAGCGCTTTATTTTGGTATATCTCTTAAACTCTTAAGTAATCATTCATAACAACAACACTCACTTCTTTCATACTCACTTAGCATTTAATACAGAGCATCTCCCAATCAAGCACTTTCGTTTAGTGCCCTCTCAACTTAGTTTATTTTATTTCTGTTTTTGCTTTTGCTGGCATTTATTATGCATAAGCAATTTACATATTTATAGTTGAGATAAAAAAAAAAGGGATGAAGATGCAGTAGCTGCTACATGTGCATCCAGAAGTTGCAAACTTCGCCCATATATAGAGCAATAACTGAATAATTTCATTAAAGCGAATGGCAAATATCCCTGCCATATAGCCAGGCATTAAAACTCCCACTCGACTAGCTACCCATCTTGGCCATGTTCCTTCTCTACTTCTTTTTATTATTTCATTTTTTTTAAGTTGTAGTTTTTTGCTTCCTTTGCTACTTGTAAATTATGCAAAAGGCTTTGCAAAATTGCTGCCAGCTGCCTTTGCTGTTGCTTCTGGCGCTGCTGCTGCTGCTGCTACTGCATTTTTTTTTAATGCTGCAAAGGATGCGCCATTGGGGCAAGCCCAAGTCCAACCCAGCCCATTTAATTAGCCATTAAGTTTTATTGCTCGCAATTTTGTTTAATTTGCTTTAAATACAGCGAGCAAAAAGCTGCAAAGAGATACGAAAAAAAAAGGGAGAACATATATATATTTAGAGAAGAAATAGTCTTGTAACTGGTTGAGTGGGTGGACAGCGAGCTCTTGCCCCAAGAGCTGCCCCACTCACAGCACAAGAACTGAATCAACCAAAGAGAATGCCAGACGAAAAAAAAAACTAACATAGTTTTAAATGTTATACAAAAGAAAATGGTAGTTTTTACTGCGCCAAGAATTACATAGTTTTTCTATGAAAAGTTAAGGCTTTACATAAAGGCATTCAAAATCCTTGATAAGCTCTTGAATAAAAGTTCACATTTAAGCAGTTGTTTTTGGGCAAGTGTTTTGACTGCTAAATTGATAGGTTTATGCTGAAAGTATGCTTGAAGACAAATCTTGCATGAAGTTGTTCTTTGTGACAGAGCGAGTGTAAGAATGGGAATGAATACGATTTTTTTTACATATGTATGCCAGCAGACAAGTTTATATATATAGAGAGGGATTAGCTTTTATATAGAGTATTTTAACAATAATCTAGTTTTATCTCTCTCCTACGCACAGTTCAATTAGCTTCATCGAGAATTTCATAGTTCTATTAGTATCATAATATGATATCTGTCCTACGATAAGGGGTCTGCCTGGTCCGTCGATTGGTCCAGGATAAAATGCAACTTGCGGCCTCTTCAGAATAATTCGTGTTTAAGCACCAGTGTTTCAATTCGTACTGATTTATTGTCTAACAGCAAGCGCAGCTTGCACATTAGAGAGCGCATCTAAGTGCGAGCAGAGGGAGAGCGAAACTCCTATGCTCGCTCTTACAGCAATCTCAATTGCTCTGCACACTGATTACAATCTTATTTGTTACAATTCAATATTATCTATACAGTTTTTAAAAATACAAAAAGGCATGTCTTCAAATGCCTTAACATCGGCCGCGTTGAAAGGCCGTAGGGCTTCAATACAATTCAATTTTCAAGTTAACTTATTAATTAAGTGGAAGCGGGGCAATGCGGTGGATTGCCCTCTTGTAGGTGCCGGATTTGGTCTTTATAATAACCACTCGCACCCTTACCATCTCCGCCGGCTATGGCTTCGGTCACCACGCCTAGCATCCATTGTTGAGGAGGAGCGTTGTCCTCTCCCACGAGGACGACTGTTCCGACCTCCACGTTTTGCCTCTCCTTGGTCCACTTCGACTTTTGCTGGAGGCTCAGCAGGTAGTCCCTTGACCAGTCTGTCCAAAATCGCAGCTTGATGTTTGATATCAGCTGCCATCTTTTTAAACACGTCAGCTTGACGTCGTCGACTGGCTCTGTTGACGCGAGTGGCAGCGGCGCGAGCGTTGTTCCTATTAGGAAGTGCGCTGGCGTGAGCACTTCGCCGTCGTTGGGGTTGTTGCTGGGAGCGACCATTGGCCGCGAATTGAGCACGGCCTCGACCTCGACCAGCACGGTGGCCAACTCGTCCTGCCGTAAGACTGCGCTGCCCATTGCCTTGAGTAGCAGTCCCTTGGCAGACTTCACTGCCGCTTCCCAGAGACCGCCGAAATGCGGCGCTCGAGGAGGAATGAAAACAAATTCCATTCCCCGATCCGCAGCAAACGTTTCCATGTCCGCTGTGTTGGCATGGAACGTGCCCATGAGCCCCAGAGTGCGTGCAGCACCCACGAAATTGGTGGCATTGTCGCAGTACAGCTTCCGTACAAGGCCACGTCGACCAATGAACCTGGATAAACACATCAAAAATGAATTGGTTGTTAAATCGGTTACTAACTCGAGATGCACAGCCTTCGAGGTAAAACAAACAAATACGGCAATATACATTTTAACTGGCGATTTGCCACGAATTCCTAATGAAACCAGTATTGGACCACAAAAGTCCACTCCGCTGATCTCAAATGGTCTATTTCCATGTAAGCGGTCAGCAGGAAGATTACCCATTATTTGGGATAGAAGTTTCGGCTTATAGCGAAAGCAATGTACGCACTTTCGAACTACTGCACTGCAAGCTTCTCGAGCATTGACCAGCCAGATCTGCTGACGAAGCAGACCCATTAATACCAGTGGATTGGCGTGGCAATGAGAGCGATGCAAGTGCTCCAAATAAAGCGTTACGAACCTACATTTTTTTGGAAGTAATAGGGGGAACTTGGCATTATGTGCTAGTGGGGCCTTCAATAAACGACCTCCTACTCGTAGCAACCTCAACACACGCCTGCCATGCTGATGTGGATGCAAAAACGGTGTCAGTTTTTGCAATGCCGGTTGCAAAACGATTGATTTCTTTAGCTTTTTTATTTCATCGACGAATTCAATGTGTTGAATAACGGATATGACTGCAAGAAAAGCAAAGCTTAGCTCAGAAGCTGTAGGTATCAGTGAAGTATGACCTTCTCGTTTTCCATTGATAAAACGGAACATATATGCAACTATGCGAATTAACTTAGAATATGAAGAAGTTGCTTCGATAAGCTGTACGATGGAATTTGGTACCTCATCGACCGCGATCAGAGTGATTGCAGGTCTACGCTTCTCTAACAGCTCTAATTCTTTCGATAACGAGAGTTGTGAATTGGGTGGCCACAATGTATCAGAAAGCTTTAAAAATCCTGGTCCGCAAAACCACAAAGATGTTTTAAGCTCCTCAACGGAACATCCCCGAGACACAATGTCTGCTGGGTTGTCCTTCGTCGGTACATGACGCCAAGATACATTAGTAGTCAATTCTTGGATGGTTGCCACGCGATTAGCAACGAACGTATTCAAGCTAGATGAATGCATTCGCAGCCAATGAAGCACAACCTCCGAGTCTGACCAAAATGTGACTGTATTAATAGGACAATCAAGTAGTTTCTTTACTGCATCCCACAATGTAGCTAACAATTCTGCAGCACACAACTCCAGCCGCGGAACAGATTTTGTTTTTAAAGGCGCTACCTTTGATTTGGCGATCAACAGCCTGGTAGTGATACCCTCATCTGTTTGCATTCTTACGTATAAACAACAACCGTAAGCTCTCGTTGAGGCGTCGGCAAATCCATGGATCTGGCATCCTTTCGACTTGAGTGTGCCAACGTAACGAGGTATATACAATGAGTCTAAATTTGAGAAGCAGGTAGTTATTGCCTCAAATTCTTGTCTCATTTGGACAGGTAATTGGTCATCCCACCCAAGCTTGTGCAACCACATTTCTTGTAGAAGGACCTTCGCACGAGTTACGATCGGACTTAACAAACCTAAGGGGTCGTATAATCGTGCCACAAACGACAGAACGGACCGTTTAGTTGGTTGTACCTCTGTTAAGCAGTTCATGGAGTATCTAAAAATGTCATCCATAGGATTCCAAATTAATCCTAAGGTTTTTGTGTCCTCTTGATGACCAATGATAATATCATTTCTTGCTGGTTGTGCTGCGAGTTGCTTACTGTTGGATGACCATTTTGTGAGAGGAAATCCAAATGCTTGAAGAATTATTATCAAGTCTCGATGCAACAAACATAATTCTTCAATGCTATCTGCTCCTGTTAACAAGTCATCAACATAAAAATCTTGGGCTAACGATCTTGCAGCTGCTGGATGCGTAGAAGCATGCAAGTCGCTTAGATGTTTTAAACATCGAATTGCTAAGAATGGAGCAGTCGCTGTCCCATACGTTACTGTATTCAAACGAAAGATTTGTAACGGATCAGTGGGCGATTCCCTCCACACAACAAGTTGAAAGTTGCGATGGGACTCGTCAAGTTCAATTTGACGGTACATTTTAGCGATATCTGCTGTAGCAGCCCAAGGACGAAGTCGAAATCTTAGCAAAGTCTCCCATAACTGAGGCTGGATGGTCGGACCCACCATGAGTAGATCATTCAGCGACAATTGAGATGAAGACTTGCTAGAAGCATCAAACACTACTCGTAGTTTAGTGGATGCGCTGTGCGGTCTTAGCACGCATTGATAAGGTATGAAATAATGCGGCTCTCTCGGAATTTGATTATCGGTTGGGCTCATATGACCCAAAGCCAAGTACTCTTTCATGAAGTCGATATACATTGGCCGAATGTCATCTTGTTTGCTCATTCTCCTTTCCAAAGCCAGAAAACGTCGCCTGGCTGTGTCATATGACATACCAAGACTTTGTGGGCTTGATTTGAATGGCAATGACACTCTGAACCGACCTGAGGTGGTTTGGCAAATAGTCTCTACAAAAGACTTCTCGCACAGTTGTTGTTCTGGGGTATACAAATTCGAAGCAGCTGTATTTGGTTTTTCTTCCAACTCCCAGAATTTACGAACTATCGAATCTATATCTATGTCGTCCTTTACGACACTAATGAAAGTCGACGAATTATTAGCTGCATTAGCTGCTCGGCAGCGACCAGACACAATCCAACCAAAGGCAGTCAATTGCAACGTTGGACTGTTATCAGGTCCCTTTATTTTGCCCTCTCTTAATATATCAAAGAATATATCAGCACCGAGCAGCAAGTCTATCCGTTGTGGCTTGTGGAACTGAGGATCAGCCAATTGTACATTTTCAGGTACCTTGATCTCTTCAGTATGCTTCTCTGGTTGATACGACGATATAGAACGTAACACACCAAAGTCTGTTCTAATCTCTGTATCGTCCGTTCGAGATGCTATGGCGGTTTGAACGCTGTGACGAACAGAAGACTGACAGTTAGCAATGCCCAACAACTGAATCCCAAATTTTTGCCTTCTCAACTTTAGCTGTTTGGCAAGTTCTTCAGTCATGAAGTTAACTTGCGAGCCGGAATCTAACAAGGCCCTAGCTAAGTGGTAAGATCCAGATTGATCTTTTATCTTAACAACATGCGGTTGCTAGGAGAACTTGATCTGAGGCTATCCGTGCGTGATTTACAGATGAAGTCTGTGAATGATTGATTCGAGGGACTGCCGATACAACTGCTGAGCTACCTTGAGTCGCCTCAGAGGTATATCTATGCAATATAGTATGGTGCGGCTTAGAGCACACTCGACAGTGGGCTGATTTACAAGCAGCCACTGAATGACCTGTTCGTAAACAATTTATGCATAGCGGATAGCTCTTGGCAAATGCAAACCGTTTTTGACATGGAATTGCTGCGAACGACGAACACGAATGGACGAAGTGATCATTCTTTTTACAATACACGCATTTAGGGTCTTGTGGCTGACTTGGCATAGCGACAGCTAGCGAAGTCTTCCCAACTCTTTTCCTATTGTCCTGAAATGCCTTACGACTTGAACCAGATGATTCTTCAGCACTTAAGTGTTGATATCGTCTGTTTAAGGCAGCTTCACAGTCTTGCCACAGTGGAAGTTTATTGTAGTCAAGATTCTCTTCCCACCTAGAACGCGTGCCAGCGTCTGCTTTCATCATTACCAAATGGATGATCATGGCATTCGAAATCTGTTTGTCAGATCCTAACGACAACAATGATTCGTATATAGCACGTACTGAATCCACTAGCATGCGCAAAGATGATGCTGAGGGTTCAGACATGCGTGGGAGGTCAAACAACTTAGCGATGCTGTTAAAAAATATGAGACACTGATTGTCGTATACATTTTTTAAAGCAGCTAACGCTTTTGGATAGTTAGCATCTGTCACCTGATAAGCCTTGACAGTGCCTAACGCTTCTTTTTCCAAACAGGACAACAAATGATTGAACTTCTCTATATTCGATAACCCTGGCTCGTTATCTACTAAACTTTCAAACAGACTAATGAAATTCTTATATTCCGAATATTCGCCACTAAACTTTGGCAATTTTATATTCGGTAGATTTCTAGAGTGTGACGTGGAGCCAATCATTGTAGAGTTGGCGGGACTCTCAATTTTAGGTTGGCTATTCACTACCTAGCTTCATTAGAAGTGCCTTAGTTGACACACATAAGTCCTCTAACGTGGACCGAGATACTAAGTCAGCATTAATGTCGTCCAGCTCTTGTTGTGTTTTAAAGGCCTTTTCTATATAGCGGTTCAGTATCTCAAGTCTACATTCAATTTCGAATGGCTCTACTGGTGTAGTGAAATCTCTTAATGATTTGTTTATGCGGGTTATGTCATTTGTGACGTTCTTATATACGGTCAAGAGAGCATCGATACGCTCTGATGATGACTCGTCCATAGACCGATTCTTTCCTCGCTTGCCAGTCATGATGCTATAAGTGAAGCTCAGTTGAAACGAAATTCAATAAAAACAAAAGAAAAGCTCACTTATGTATGACAACAAGCGAAGAACAACTCAAAGAAGTTAAAAGTTGCGCGCGATAGTAATAAATATCAGTATATTACGCTGGCAGTGTTTAACTATACTTGAGTGACTGTAACAGACAGTTGTTAGCGATATAGCGAAGACAACAACCAGAGTGGATGAGTGACTATTACTTTGAGTGATCTCTACTGACTGTGTAGAGCGATTGAGTACAATGCATGCACACTTGCTACTGCGCAAAGTGAGAGCGTGAGTACCAACGAGCGAAATTGCTAAGCGAACGGTTAAGCAATTGAGTGCAACGCATGCACACTTGCTACTGCGCAAAGTGAGAGCGTGAGTATCAACGAGCGAAATTGCTAAGCGAACGGTTAAGCAATTGAGTGCAACGCATGCACACTTGCTACTGCGCAAAGTGAGAGCGTGAATATCAACGAGCGAAATTGCTAAGCGAACAATGAAGCAATTGAGTGCAACGCATTCCCACTTACACATGCACAAGCGAGAGCGCGCCGATATGTGCAAGATATTAGTGCAAACGATCGCATACGACGAGAGCGAGAGTGCAAGTTTTGAGCGACAATTAATGCATGCAAGTGACGAGCGCAAGTGATGAGCGCAAGTGATGAGCGCAAATGATGAGCGCCAAGCTAGAACACTACTGTATGTGCAAGCGAGTGTGCAAACGATATTGCAAGCGAGCATACAAAAGATGAGTGTAAAGCGAGCGCAAGCGATGAGCGCAAGTGATGAGCGCGAGCGATGAGCGCAAGTGATGAGCGCAAATGATGAGCGCCAAGCTAGAACACTACTATAAGTGCAAGCGAGAGCGCAAAACGAGAGCGCAAAGCGAAATGCGAGACGAAAATGAGCAAGAATTGCAACACGCTAAAGGCGCCAAAGACAATTTGGAATATGCGAATTACCAGATTGAACAGGGCAAAGGTCAATTATAATTTGCACCTTATTTTATTTATTTGTTTTTTATGTTTTAAATAAATTCAATATTATTCACATAGGCATAGATAAGTTTGTACATACAATAATATTCTGTATGTCTCAAGTAATGCATTTATTTATTTGCTCTTGCATTACTCGGTGATCTACATGCACTATGTTTATCTGGTACTTCCCTGACTATTGATACAATCCATAAAACAGCCTTCCAATCCTGAAGAGTCCACCCGGGGGCGCCAAAAATGTCCTACGATAAGGGGTCTGCCTGGTCCGTCGATTGGTCCAGGATAAAATGCAACTTGCGGCCTCTTCAGAATAATTCGTGTTTAAGCACCAGTGTTTCAATTCGTACTGATTTATTGTCTAACAGCAAGCGCAGCTTGCACATTAGAGAGCGCATCTAAGTGCGAGCAGAGGGAGAGCGAAACTCCTATGCTCGCTCTTACAGCAATCTCAATTGCTCTGCACACTGATTACAATCTTATTTGTTACAATTCAATATTATCTATACAGTTTTTAAAAATACAAAAAGGCATGTCTTCAAATGCCTTAACAATATCTACTCCAGCTCTCAGTAATCTCAAACTCGAGTTTCTCTTTGCTTGGAACTCTTTTTGTTTTAGAGTTTATTATAAATAATACAAATCTAAATATCTTTAATGCTCCTTTCTGTATATATTTGGACTCTCCAAAAATTAATAATACTATTTCTATAGAGCAAAATTGTTTATATTGTTGAGTTCTTGAAATATTCAATACGATTAGAAATGTAACTTTAATTATAAAATATTGCTTTATTATTCATTTTATTATTTAAATTTTATTTTATTATTTAAAATGTATTTTATTATACAAAAAGCGATTCCTGTTGAAAGTTACACCTGTAATTTTATTTGTATTACAAAACATAAAGAAGAAAAGATTTTTTTTATAGTTTTTATTTATTTATGAATTTTTCCATATAATTTCATAGTTTTTTTTTTTTTTAATTTTTATATTTCTTTTATCAAACTTATTTATACGCTTAAATTTTAGTTGTTATTAGAATATGTAAAATATGTTTTTTTTATTATTTATTTATTAATGCAATTTGTTTCTTAAATTTCATCATTTTTTCTAATTTTTCTTTAAAAACATAAACATATGATCTCTGAGAAAGATACTCTGCTGCTCAAAGCCTTCTTATCAGAAGTCTGATGTTCTCTAACTAAATTATGTTGGCCAGATTAATATTTACATTTGAATTTGTATTTAAATATAAACAGCAATTTAAAAATGTTGGGTTTTAAAGATTTAAAAATTATTTTAAAACTTTAATCTTTTAATTTCCAAATTTACAATTTTTAAGCAAATTGAAATTCTTTGACAATCGAAATGCATCACAAAAAGATGTTGAGCGCAAAATGCGAAATGTATTTTTTATTTTTTGTATATATAAAATTTTTTTTCATGTGTGGAGAAAATTGGATTTGCACGCGCGCATTTTGCAATAAGCCATAAAATTTAATTTGATTATAAAAGTTTTCTATAACACCGGCAGCCGAAATGCCAGCAACTGCCATAACAACAGCAGCAGGAGCAGCAGCAGGAGTAGCAGCAACTACTTTCATAGCAGCCATTGAATTTTTCCATGCAAACAATTGATGGGGGATGGAGGAGAGGGGCATAGAGAGTGTGGGGGGAGGGGGTAGCAGAGTGGTTAGAGTATTGCATATGCTGACTGACATGCGGCAGCAATTTGAATGTAAAATGCGCATTTGGAGCAGCAGCAATGGCAGCAGCAGCAGCAGCAGCAGTAGCAGGAATCGCAGGACATGCTAGCACAAAAAGGTAAAGCTAACTGGTACAAATTGAAAAAGGCAAAATTGCCTCAACTAAAATGCAAAAAGGACATTGGGTAAAGCATATTGCCAAAGCGCAATGCATTGGACAAGCAACAAAAAAGAGCAGAAGTCAGAGGAGCAGGAGTAGCAGCAGCAGCAGGATGAGGGCCTGCACTAAGAGCCAGGTCAGCTGCGTTGGCAAAGCACAAAAAAGAAAGAAGCAAAATAAGAGTCAACTCTTGACATTTTGCTAACTTAAGGGATTTTAATTTTATTTATGCTACTTAAGTATGCTGCATACTTTTTGCAGGCACTTTGTGCTTACAATTCTAACTGAAAGACTGAGGTAAATGCAAAAGCGCAAATCTCTTGAAGCGCAATTTTAAAAGGAAAATGCAATAACATTGATTTTCCTTGAATACAGCAAAGAGCATAAAGAAAATGTTGCGATCAAAATACGCATTATGCTTTTTATAGTTTATGTAGTTGAAATATATCAACTTCAATTTACTTAAGTAATGCCTTTGAAGAAGATGTCTTAGAATTTATAAAATGTACAAAGACTTGTTTATGTTTGCTTTTAATGTTGATTTAAATGATCGGGCTAGCCACAATTATATATTTATCTATTTGAAACTGTTTATAAAATAATATTCAAGTGCAAGCTGCTTAATTCTCTGAGCTCATGCTGGATTTATGTATATATCATAAGTCATAATTATCATCGTCCTTACATAAAATAAAAAAAAAGAAAAAATAAAATAATGCGCAAAATTAGAAATAGAAATTAAATAAAATTTTATTTAAAATTTGAAGAAGATAAAAAAATTTGTAAATATAATTTTATTTTATTTTATTTTTATACTGGAAATTAAATGAAATAATATTATATTATATAAAATATATTATAAAAATAATTAAAAAAAAAAAATATTTAAAAAAAAATAATATTTAAACAATTTACAATAATATTTAACAATTAATATAATTTTTATTGCGCTTTTCACTCTATAACAAAATTTTTGCAATGAAAACAAATAGGTAAAATATATGCATAATAGTTTCTTATAATATCATAAATGTATATTCAGTTTATACAAATTTAGAAAGCCCTAAACAATGTAGTTTTCCCAAAGGCACAAAATGAAGTAATACAACAAATTCTTGCTTGAATGCACTGAGAATGAAGCTGAAGTCCATTAAGCATACGCCCCGGGTGCGCTTTGTAGTTGCTGAAAACGTTTTCAGTTCATTTACCTGCTAGATGGCCAAGGCAAATGATAAATATCAGAGAGCCAAAACAAAAGAGGCCCTAAAAAAAGGCAAAGCCCAAAAAGAAATACCTTTGCGACATTAGAACAGCAGCCAGAACAGGGCCAGATAGTCATGGCTAAGGCAATGACTATGGCTATGGCTTATAGCCCAAGAGACTGAGCCAACAACAATGACTTCACATGCTTATGAGCATTTAATTAAATGCAAGAACAAGGAGACATTGTTGCGCAAGCAACAAACCGAAACTGCATACTTAATGAAAAGCAGCTGCCTTTTGGGCAGCCCCCAGAGTCCCAAAAGTTGCTAATTAAAAAGGCAAACAACAACAGCAGCAGCAACATCGAGCTGCAGCAGCAGCAGCAGCAGCAGGAAGCTGCTTGCAACATCAAGATGCCGCACGAACCGAAACGTCGGCCCAAGCGAATGTTGTTAACCTTTGCTGCAGTAGCAACTGCAACAGCAGCAACAACAACAGCAACAACAGTAAAAGCAGCAACAACTACAAGGAGCTGCTGCTCGTCTTTGACAAGCCAAGGAGCAAACGCTATCACCAGGGACTTAACAAAAAAAAAAAAAAAAAAAAAAAAAAGAAAACAGCAGCCTAACGATCAATAGAACAGAAGCGAGCTGAGAGGTTGAGGCAATTGCATGCAGCAGCAGCAACAACAACAGCAGCAACATTTTCGTGCAGTTGACATTCGTGCCAAGTGGCAGCAGCAGCAGCAGCAGCAGCAACAGTCGGCAACTGTTGCAAGTTCTTAGAACGCGTCACATGCTGCGCCACGTTCCGCTGTTGCCAACATCATCAGCATCTTCATCATCATCAGCAGCAGCATCATCATGTTGTTGTCGTTGCTATTGAACTTGAATTTTAAGTGCTGCTGCTGCTGCTGGGAGAACAACCTCTTCAACAGGGTTAGATAGAAGGGCAGCTACCGTTGACCGCATATGAGCTGATGACCGATCCAAAGGCATTTGCTGCTGTAGCAGAGAAGCACTTGCCTAGTCCGATCAAACTGACAGTTTGAAGGGTATTGAGCGGTGGGAGATATGAGATATGCGACATGCCTGATAAGAGATTACACGTAAGCCATGTCATTTCAGACAGCGCATGATGGCCTCTTAGGCATTTAGTCTGAAAGGCGCTGAAGAAGCTCTTGCTAGTTTAAGGTTAGGCTAGGTTGCATATCAAAAAAGAAGTCCGCTTCCAAGCATCACAAACTGTGTAAGCTGTTGAATACTCTGATTGTCTATTAAGAGTATTTCTAGCCTCTCAAACTTAGTGTTTTAAAGAAACTGAACAGAGTCTGGAAGCTGAGAGTTTGATTCAGGGACACATGGTGAATCCAAAGGTGAATATTTTTAGTTATATAAATATTATATATTACTAGCTATGTATATCATACATACATATATACCAGATCATCATACATATATACCAGATCATCGATTAGCTCACAGTTTAACTCAACCTAGATTCTTAAACTGTCAGTTTGAAATGCATTGATCATGCTCTTGAGGATTTATACTGAAGTATATCTGGCACTCTTGGACTCAATCAAATTGTTATATGTTTTATATGTGAGATAGCATGCGAAAGATCAGCTCGACAATCAGACACTCTTTAAGACTCAAATGCGCAGTTTAAGGACTTGTATCATTGATCAGCTCATTCCATCAGGCACTCTTGAACTTAATCAAGTTGCTCAAACTGTCAGTTTGAGATGCATTGAACACATTGCCAGCCCACTGTCACTTGACTAGGTGCACAAATAGAAATACCTAACGGGGACAGAGAGAAAGATTGATAGAGAACATATACAGATAGAGAGAGAGAGAGAGAGAGAGAGAGAGAGAGAGAGAGAGAGAGGGAGAGAGTGACAGAGTTAGAAATGCAAGCACAACTATTTAATGTCACTTTGGCACTTCCTTAAAAGTCCCGCGCCAGCATCTCCTGTCGCCCAGAGCAGGAGAGCAACAAAAATATTTTTGCAACGTCTTTTTGTGCGCTAAGAATTTCTAATTAGTGGCGCCATATTCTAGACTCCAATGGGTGTCGTCGTCGTCGTCGTTGCGTCGTCGTCGTCGTCGTCTTCGTCTGTTGACGCCAATCACAGGCTCTGGCTGCTGGCTGCTGCTGCCTGTTGCCTTTTGCCTTAACTGTTGTTGTTATTGCTACAAAAGGCATTGGCGGGGACGAGCTGCGAGCTCCATGGTGCCAGCTAGCTAACATAGCCATAGCCCAATGCTGTCCCAAGTCCCTCGCCAGTTGGCAGTTCGCAGTGGGCAGTTGCTGCTGTTGCCTTTGGCAGCGAGTCGTCCGTCGGTAGCTTGTTTGCTGCCTTAATTCGACGCAAATATTTTACAGGCTGCCTTCGCTGCTAATTACGTTAAACATATTGCGTGACACGCCCCCTCCGTCTTGCCTACTGAGCGAGCGGAGACGGTAACGCGTGAATTGCCGCAGTGCAAATCAGTTGAAATTTCCTTCCTCTATTTTTTTTTTTTTTTTGGTTGGTGTTAATTACATTGTAACAGCTGTTTGCAGCTGCTGCTAAGCGAGGATATCAGTTAACAGAAATGTTAATTAGCTGGAGATGTCAATTAACATAGATAATGTAAAGTTACCTAAGCATGTTGACAGAAATTACATTAAGCTAGATATTATTTTTACATGGCAAATGTTATATGATGAATCTGTTAGTTAACAGAGTTGCCGTTTATTTAACACTATCAGTTTGCAAAGTTTATGTTACAGCAGTAGAGTAAAGTAAAGAGAGGCTACTTAATTGTTTAAATAGTTTTTCAATAGAGTTTAAGTTAATCTAAACAGATTTTAATATTAAATAAATATTAACTCTAGCTGTCAATAAGCAGCCTCAATAACAGTGCTATATATTCAGCTAACATTTGCTGTAGATTTTAAACTGTAATCTCTGCAATCTGTGATCTATCTCTGTTATTCAATATACATGTTATGTTAAAATGCATATGTTATCGAATATAAATTCCATTTCTGCAGAAACTGCAGATCTGAGCTAACATGAATCGATTGTAGTTAACATTGGCATGAACGAAAGCTTTAAATCAGTTCGGCCAGCTGTCAAATCGGGCAGAAAAATCTCAATTTCTTGTCGAATTTGAACCCTGGCAGCCGCTACGTGATTACAAATTCATCTCAAAGTGCCAGCTCATAAATCTCGCGTGCCGTGAATCTCTTTTGAGCAATTCTCTCATTTCATTTCCATTGTAGGAGCTATAAAGCTGTAAAGACACAGCCGTCCGACTTTTGGACTCGACTATCAAGTGGCGCGCATCGCCAAAAGTTTGTTGTTATTTCTCGTTTTTTTTTTTTTTATGTTTTATTTTTGGGCTCAAGTCAAAAAGAAAAGGACACCTCTCGCATTTGAATCTGAAGCTCGCATCGCGCTATCCACCGCGAATCCCTTGAAACCTTTTGCTTGATGTCTTGACCCTTTTCAAGATGTTGTCTTCATTGCGTGCCGGGGCCCACAAAGAATAAGGAAGCAATAGAGAAGCCTCTTTCAAAATGCCATGGCCTCAGTTGAATTTGAAAAAAAAAAATAAAAAAAAATTATATATAAACTTGATGAACGAAATTGCGATAATTTTATTTATTTGCTGTCTTATTCACTCTCTCTGATTTTGTTCCTCTCAATCTCTTTTTGTCTGTCTGGTTTTCCGCTAAGCGTGCCTTCATAATTTATTGTTTATTTGATGTGTTTTTAGGCTAACTTTTATTTCGAGTTGATGCATTTGCAATGATAGCAAATAGCATGCTAAGATTAACTTTAGAGTTTTACAGAAACTAAACTGTTAATGACAATTGGCTTTGCAGTGCCTTTACAGCTGCAAGTCAGCTGTTAGCTTTTCTAAACAATCTCGGTTGTGGCGTCCCAGTATAGATTTTTAAAAATTTAGCTGTACAGTTTAGCAAGCTTTATCTAAGTGCAGCTTCAGTATATGCATGACTACAGTCTTCCTCAAACTGTACTCAAATTATAAGTTCTGCTAGCTCTGCACATTCTCTTGTTTGCTTTTCTAGCTGTTCTACAGTTTTAAAAGCTTTACCTAAGAGCATATGCATCATTTTACAAAGTATTAGCTCAGCAACCCCTTGGGTTTTTCTCTTCATTTCACTTCCAGCATAGTTCTGTTAAAGTTTTAGCAGCACCGCCACATGCTGTAATATTGATTTAAAGTTTTAAAGCTATTGACTTATTAACAGCAACAGCGCTCTGCTAAGTGCACTCTCATTATCACTCATTAGCAATTCTGTTTTGTATTTAATCATTACTGCTGATCTCTGACAGTTTTACCGGCACTGCACTTCACACTTTTCTCACAGTTTCGTTCTAATCGCCCACTCTTCCACCCCACTCTGTCTCCCTCTCACACTCTAGACATAATCAATCGCTTAAATGCCAGAACGTAATTAACATTACACTCAATTAACATTTTCTGTTGGCAACTGTTAACAGTTAAACGCTGTTGTCGCCTCTCTATCTCTATCTCTCGCTCTCGCTCGCACTTACTGCCAGCCGCCTTCTGGAGTAGCTGCTTAGCGAGTCTCTAGGCTCGTTTGCTGCTGCCCACACAGCATCTGCTGCTGCTGCCAAGGAGCAGCCAAGTCAATAAACGCGTTTATTGTCTTACCCAACACTAGTCTAGCCTCGCCCCAGCCCTGCGACCCCCGCTCAAGCGCTGTGCACTTCCTTCCACTCATTCGGCTTGTGTGTACATTGTCTGTGTCGTGGTGCCAAGAAAAATGTTGCTGTCGCGCCAACGTTTGCCATTGTCGTCGTCGACGTCGTCGTCACTGGCGTCTGCTTGCGCTTCGCCCCGCTCGCACTCTCTCTCTCTCTTTCTGTCTCGCTCGCTCTGCCTGTCCTGTGATCTTTGTTCTATTCGTGGTTCTTGCGCCAACTTTTGTCCATTTTAAGGCAGCTGGAATGTTGCTTTCTTGTAAATTGTTTAAATAAAAGACACAATACCAACAACAGCAAACAGCAGCAACAGCAACGGCAGCAGCAACAACAGTAAATGGCAGCCGCAGTCGCAGTCGCTGCAGCGCTCTCTTCTGTTTGCTCTCTTTGGCTACTGTTCTGTTAGTTTCCGCCTCTGCTCCTTCCACGTTCCCCTTCTGCCAGCCTTGTGCTTGCCTTTTGCTCAATGAGCTGGTTGTTTGACTTTGTTTTCTTTTCCACTTTTCAAATAGCAAAAACTATTTGTTTTGCGCCTTATTTAGTTTTTGTGCTGCATACGCTGCACCTGCTGCCGTTGCCACTGTCGCTGCTTCTGCTTCGGCTACTGTTGGCATAACAGCAGCCCTAACATTAACATTAACAGCAGGCGGCCGGCAAAATATGTTTAATTAACATTTAATGCAAGCAGTTGAATCGTGATAAGTTTCACGAACCAACTATAAATTCTTTTAAATAAATATTTATATAATTTTTTTTTTATACAATTTTTTTTTCTCTCGTCGCCAAGCATTGTCACATAGTTATCATACCCTGCTCTCTTGTTAGTTTTGACAAGCAGGTCTAGTTAACAGACGTCAAGTCCCTGGGCACGTGCTTCAGATTCTAATAGCTAATTTAAAAATAAAATACGTATATAGAAAAACTAGCATCCAATCAGAGATAAAGTCGTTTTAATTAGAATTCTAAATGTTTCAAAGGAAGTTGGCGCTTGTCTCTAGCAGCTTATTAATATTAATGCCTAGGGTTGTCTAGTCATTCATATATGTATGTAAAGAGAGAGATAGAGAGAGATAGTTGGAGTCTATGGTCTGCCACACTTTGAGCATCCGTCGCACGCAATCCCAGAGGTCAGCTTCTTGGCTCTCTTTTATCTGCAGCGAACATCTTTGGTTTCTGTTGCATTCGTTGCTTTGTTAGCGGCCTATCTGATGATGATTATCAACTTCATCATCAGCATCGTCATCTAATGATGATGGGGCCTCTGTCTTTCCGCATAAAAAGCAAACTAATACCCAAGGCAAAACCTATAATTTATGTGCTTCAAATTCAATTTTCATTCAGCAAAATTGCAAACAAAAAATAATAAAAAAAAAAAAGTATAAGAAATTTATATATCGCTTGGTGGTCTCCTGGCATCGTCTTCGGCAATGTGGGAAAGGGAACAAATGTTCAGCTTTTTAGCCCGAATCAAATTCAACTGCTGCAAACGTATTTTTTCGTAGCCAAGAACCACAAAAAAAGGCGCCCTTAGACTTGTTTTTTATTTGTGACTGAGTCACGCGTAAAAAGAACCTGCAAATGGCTAATCCCTCAGCTTGCCACAGTCGACACTGGCTATGGAGGCGAAGGAGTGTCTAAATGATTCATATTGTTTATTTGTCGATTCTTTGAATATTGATAATTTCTGCGCTGTTAAATGCATGTTAAGCTTTAACCGATTGCCACTGTTAAGCGTATGTTAGGTTACTAAAATGTTAATTAAGTGTAATTATTATTAGTTCAATTTTATTACTAAATGGAATATGTTTAAAAATAAATAGAAATAAAATAAAAAAATAAAAATAAAAAAATTTATTTAAATGCAAATAAGTTTAAATTAAAACTAAACAGATACTTATAACGTCTATATAATTTATCATACCATAAAAACTCTGCTCTCATTATCAAATTGAAGCTAATTCAAAATTTCACAAAAAGCGAGCTTATGATAAATTTGTTAAACATTATTAATTATTAGATATATTTTCAATGCCAATTGACTATTATAAAAATGCAAAGTTTGACCTTAGCTTCTAGCTTATGATCAAGCTCATGTTAAGCATTTGCGCGAGCTCTTTAAGTAGTTTTCACTGTAGCTTAATGCGTAATCTCTACACAGACAGCCATAAAATCGGAAATAGGCCACACACGTTGAGGAGCAGCCCAAAATGTTTGAATTGCCAGTCAGACAGGCTCTAAGTTTGACAGTCAGTTTGTCAGTCAGTTTATCAGTCACTCATAAATAACAGAGGCGCCAGTGTGCGCTGCTCCTTTTTGGCAGTTAGATGTGTTTTCGGTTCCCTTTTTTTTCAAGTTTTTTCATGCGTAAATTTCACACCTTTTTTGCAGCTCCAAAGAAATTTTAATAAAAGGCAGAAAGTGAAATATATGTATATACACTTGTATATATATTTGTTATATACAGTCTTGGTGCATAGCTGATGTATGACGAATGCCTGTGTTCGTTGTGGCCAAATATTTAGCTGGTTCCCAGCTACGGGTTGAATAATTTTCTTAATGCCGTGAGCGTTACGCTTAGGCTGATTCTTGGACATTATTTATGGCCATTGTGGCTGGCTCGTTTGGAGGTTAGCTTTATGTTGCGTTGCACTCGAATCAGTCAGCAGCCTGAATGCAAGCAACATTTGCAGTTCCAGTTCCAGTTCCAATTCTGAGAATCCGTGAATGCGAGGTCTAGACCCAAAAGGCAAAACTCTGCGACACTTTGTCGCCTTCAACTTTGGTCCCACTCCGGCCGACACCTTCCCCTCGCACACCTCGCACCACCTCTCCCACCTCATCTACATCATCCCCTTGCACACTTCTGTGAACCCATTGGCAAGTTTTTGGAGTACCAGCATATTGTGCTCAAGTTTCAGGTTTAGGTTTGTTTTGTTTTATTTTGATTTTATTTTTATTTTTTTATGGCCCGCAATTTTTTCTTCACTCAGTTCTTTATTTAATTTTTTTTATTTTTTATTTTTTATTTTGCCTTCTTCGTCTTTTGTTGTGCTTAGCACGAAATGCAGCTGAGCTGCGCCGTGGATGCCAAGCCAGTTGTTCGCTTCTCATTTTCATTTTAAATGAAGTGTCAAAGACTTTAAATAGCTTTTGATGCTACTGTGAATGAAGCTGTTTTTCATTTTGCTATCGCCCCGTATCATATCGCATGTTGCTGTTAGTTTCATTATTATTTGTTGCCTCTTTGCTCATTATGATTGCTTGTTCGATGTTGTTGTTGTTGCTGTTGGATTGCAGCATCGCATTTGTTTCTGTTGGCAAATGCAATTAACCAGCGTCAAAGTCAGGCTTTGTGTTGTAATTGCAATTGCCGGCGAGTGGCAGAAGAAGGAGTTGCCATTTCAATATAGCCACAGACAATATAAACTAACAGTAAAAAATGTATATATACATATACATAATCTAACAGTAAAACTGTGGGATACAGTAGAACAAATTTGAAGAAATATCGTATAAATTCTATTGTAAAAGAAATTTTAACAAGGCAAATGGATGAAAAGACTTCTCTAATGCCAACCACTTTTCTATGTGATTCTCAGAATATGTATAATGAAATAAAGGAAAAGGGGATAGAGTAATATCAAGAGAGAGAGAGAGAGAGAGAGAGAGAGAGAGAGAGACACGGAGACTAAGGAAATAATTAATGTTAGATAGAGAGTAAAAGATATAAAATTATAGACGGTGATATAGAAAATAAGTACAGGGCTTTGCCATATTCGACGAAAAGAGGTGGCAACACTGTGACTTTTGACAAGTATGTAGAAAGAAAGAGCGAGAAAGAGAGAGAAGAAGGAAAAAGTCAGAAAGAGGTAAACAGAGTTGAGAGAAAATGTAATAAAAAGACAATGAGAGGGGTGGAAGGAATGGGAGAGAAAAGTAATGGAAAGAGATACAGAGACAATTCTGGAGAGAAAAAAAGAAATGCAGACAGAGAACGGATAAACGTTGACAGAGCGAGATAGAAAGAGAGAGAGATTTTGAAGCAAAGACTGCTTTTCAATAAGAAAATATCAATACAAATAAAAATAATATTTATATGTTGGTAATATTCTTTCGCTTATATGAGAGTACAGACTAAAATGTATATAAAAATTCTCGCACTTAACGTAGACAAAAGAGTTTTCCAATAGGTAACAATAAAAGTCTTTGAATTTGCCATATTCTCTTCCCGTCTGTCCATATTCCATTCAGGTTTATTTTCAGAGATTTGCAGGTTAATCCATTCAATAATCGGCGTAATTCCATTCGCATGCCGAAGTGGTCATTCATTTAGCCGATGCACAAACCATTCCACATTGCCGCAGATGCGATTCACTTGTTCGCTTTTGTTATTGTTGATTGTTGTTGATTGTTTTTTAACAAATATTTCTTTTTGATGTGAAGAGCGCGAGGCCTGACAGATCGTTTGGTCGACTGACTGCCTGATGGCCTGTTGAAGCGAGGGACTTTGCATTGTGTTGTTGTGGGGCCACTTGAAACCGGCGGCTGTCGCACTTCACTTCACTTTGCAATCTGAATGTTTTTAATGCCTCACAGAAAAAAAATTCTTTTAAATATATGTACATATACATATAAGAAAAAAGCAACCAAAAACAACGAAAGGCATGTATTCCATGTGCTTATAAAAAGCTTCCGTATAGCCTTTTTGCAAATATTTACAGTTTGTTTTATATTTAATTACGAATATGCGAAAAGCGAAAACTGACAAGCAGCAGAGTTGCAGCAGCAAGCGAGAGCGAGCGAGAGAGAGAGAGAGACGGGAACAAGGCATTCAAATTAAATGTACAAGCAGCGAGGGAGAAGCAGAGAGTGTGTGAGAGTGAGTGAGCGAGCAAGGCATAAAATCAAAATGTAAACTGATAGCCGAAGCAGCGACAGCTGAAGGGCAGCTTTTAAGCTGACAGTGCCTCTCAAACTGTGCTCAAGCGTCAGGCTCAGGTTGATTGTCTTTTTTTTAAACCGTTGTTGTTGTTGTTGTTGTTGTTTTTGCTGCTGATACTGCTGCTAACACTGCGGTAGGTTGTTTATTTTTCGGCTGTCTCTCACTTTGTTTTGCTTTTGCTTTTGTTTTTTTGTTTTGTGTTTATCGGGCTGAAGACAGCGTGCCTAAGTGGCTTTAGTCGATGGACTCTGCAAGAGCGGGCACCGTTAGACGCTCTGCTGGGTTTTTGCGACAGCGTGTGAATGTGACAAAGAACCAGCAGCTCGCTTAGCCCTTAAACAAATATCATAAATAGAGTTCTGGCCAAAAGACTTCAAAGCCAGCAAATTTATTGGTCAAAAAACAGTGTGATGTATTTGCTTTTCATTTACATAAATAATTTTGTAGTTTTTTTTATTAAATTACTAAATTTGTGATAGGTAAAGAATTTATATGATAATCTTATGATTTTCTTAACTTTTATGAATTGCCATTGATTTGCGGAAATAAACTGAGTATTTATTTAAAAATGTAATTGCTTAAACAAACAAACACTACAAAAAGGGTATTCGAAATGTTTTTTTACACAGTATGTAAATAATAATAATCAAAATATAATAATAATAATAGTAACTCGTTATATATAAAGTCTATCTAATTTTATATTTTAATAAGCTTAATCACAGGGTATATATATTTAAAAAATATATAAACCAACTTATTAGATATAAAATATATAAAACTTTATATCAAATCAAATATAAAATAAAAAAATAAAAAATAAATAAAACATTGCATTGATATCAAATGAGCTTTTATTATTTCTGTTCATTTACATACCTTATAATTATAAAAAAAAAAAAAATAAGAAAACATGCATATACTGAAAATTATTTAAGAGATTTAAAAAAATACTTTTTATATGCAGAAATTATCTCATATTTTATATAAAATTGTTTTCTTCTATATAAATTCTTTTAAGTGCTTTAATTATTTACTGATTTCTTTTTTGCGTTTTTATATTTTTATATAAATTTTGTTGTCTAT
The DNA here is from genome assembly GCA_030914345.1 of Drosophila koepferae. NCBI lineage: Eukaryota > Metazoa > Arthropoda > Insecta > Diptera > Drosophilidae > Drosophila > Drosophila koepferae. The sequence continues at coordinate 284,622 of JAUESR010000200.1, forward strand.
ATACATTTTTTTTCTATATAAATTCTTGTGTTGAGTTTTATTTATTTCCCACTTAAAAATAATCTTTCAATTAAAGTTATCACATGTACTCAATGTACATATATAATATATGATTTCTTTGTTATTAATAAAATTTTAATTAATTGTAATTGATTTATTTATTAATTATATTAATCTCAATCTCTGCATCCCAGTCATAAATCAGTTTCTTTTACCTTTTTGTTTTGTGCACTCAGATTTTCTTCTTTTATTATCGCAGTGGCTGGCCTCTGCTTTAAGCCCAAATTACCTGCAGCTTATGGCCAATTGCTCGTTAATATTTTGAGCATTTATCTGAACAATACTTAGTCAGGGCTATGCCAAACTTCAGGCGCTAATCTTCATCGGGCACAGACTGAGAGAGAGAGAGAGAGAGAAAAAATTGCTTGAAGTTCCAAATTGAAGACCTGAGCCGAGGCCCAAGCTGCGGCCCAAGCTGCGGACCCAGCTGAATCCCTTTTGGCCAGGGTGCAGCCCATTATGAGCATTGCCCATTGCCCAATGCCCAATGCCCAATGCCCATTGCCTGTTGGCTGATCAATCGTACAATTGAGTAAAACTCAACTTTATTTGCCGTACTTGCAACAGGCGACGCTTTTTGCTGCCTCCTGTTGCATGTGGCTCGCCTGGGCTTTGGCTTTGTTGTTTTAATGGCTTTCGCTAACATAAAAGCCATTAAGATAACATTTTTATAGGATTTCAATGGCAGTCACGGCAGCAACTGTTGCTGCTGCTGCATCAGTGGAGGCAACAAAGAAGCTTTTGGCCGTTTTTTATGGGCGCAGCAGCTGCTGTGGCCCTACCACAAGCCACGTCCAAATGTCATTGACTATCAATAGAAGATGCGGCCCTGCACTTGGCAACAGGTTGTTGGCTGTTGGCTGTTGGCTGTTCCCAGTTGGCTGCTGCTGTTGCCTTTGCCTTTGCCTTTGCTATTCGTTGCCTTTGTTTCAGCTGCGCCCAGTTAGTTAACCGAGGCCCAATGTGCGCTTATTAAACGCAATATTTGTGGCAAGTTGCTGGCTCTATCTGTAGCCACAGTCTCGGACTCTGCAAAACTGCAACTGCAACTGCAACTGCAACTATCCAGCTATCGGCCATCAAGTGCGATTTATTTTTGTTGATTTTTTGCGTGCTGCCTGACTGCCTGACCAGCTGCCTGGCTGGCTGGCTAGCTGGCTGCCCCCAAAAGGGTTTTTTCTTAGTGCTGTGGCACTTCCTACTTCCAGGTTGCAACAATTGCAACATGCCAATGGGGGCAGCATCCCAATGGCCACTGCCCAGTGTGCCCTATGCTGCTGCCAGCTTCCAGCTGCCCATCGTTTTGCCATAGTCACACTTTTGCACTCTGTTACGACTGCTCAGCGCCCAAGCCCCATTCCAATCACAATGCCACTCGATGATGCAATGCTCTGGCTCTGACCCTGCCACTGCCTCTGGTGCCTAAAACAGTGGTCGAATTTCATAGAAAGATGCGATTGTAAAAACATTTATAATGTTTATATTTTAAATACTACCTCTTTTTAATCGTGCAAGATTTCATTAATTTACTTACAATTTATTTTTCAAATTTTTTAAAAATTATATAAAAATAGTATTTTTAACTTTTCATTTACTTTTAAATACCTAAGCACTATTTGTCCGTCATCTCATAATTTATTTATACTATATATCAATATCCGAATAAAAATAAATATTATAAAACATATTAAGCACAAATATAATTTGTAAGCGCGTTTAATATGTATTTTTTAGGTTTATTAAAAAAAAAAAATAAATAAATAAACCAGAATATTGTTTCATCTTGAAATTGTCTATATAAACCAAACAAATTATTTATAAATAAAAAGCTTAATAAAAAATAAATATTTTTTAAAAATTAAAATTAAATTTTAATATTCTGTTTGAATTTTGTCGATTTGAAACTAATATAAATAAGTTACATATAAATAATAATATTGAGCATATTTTTAAAAGAGATTAATATACTTAAAAATATTAAGGATTAATATTTATATATAATTTATAAATAATTTATAAATAATTTGTTTATGCTATAGAAATTTTTTGTTATATATGTAATTAAAAATTTCTTATAAATATTCGAATAGCAGACATATATCTTTAGATATTAATAATATTAATATATATTATTTATATATATTAATTATTATATATTAATTTAATATCTTAAGGAGAATCGTTTAATATTAATATTTACAAATATTTTTTTCTTTATTACATATATTTTTTATATGTTTAAAATATTTAAAAATTAAATTGTTAAATTAGGGAAATTTTTATAAACATACATATTAATTAAATTTACATTAATTTTAATTTTTAAGATTTTTTTTAATGCTTAAGATTTATTTACAATGTTGTCTTCCTCCTCATTTTGTGTTCTACACATTTTTAAAAAAATTATTTAGTCTGCTTTCTTTTCAATAATTTTGCAACCACTGTGCAGCCTTACCACATTTTAACAAATCGCTTCACATTCTTTTTTGCTTAATGTTTCGTTTGGATTTTTCTTTTTTTTTTTTTATTTACATTTTTTTTTTCATCTTCTATCTCTAATGCCCGACAATTGTTGCCACTTCTTCTTCCTAGTTGGCTTTGGCTTTGTTTTGTTTTAGTTTTTTTTTGACTTTCTTGTTGTTGTTGCTGTTTTTTTTTTTTTTTTCGCTTTTCGGGGAGCATCAAGCCGAAGTGCTGAGCTCTTCAGCTCCAACTCCAGCTTCCAACTTGGCCGACGAAGTTACCCCACAGCCTCGCCCTGCACACTTCCATTATGCAGCATTATTTGCTGCCAGCTGCTGATATGGAATCCCAAAGAGCGTGAAGTATAGAGAGAGAGAGAGAGAGAGAGGGAGAGAGGGAGTCTGGCAGAGGGAGTCCCTGCCCTTTGCATTGACCAGCACAAACACATAAATTGCATTTGTCGGTTTGTTGTCGTTTTCATAAATAAGATAAAGATAAACGACCAAGTTGCATATTATTTGTAATTGCATTTGTTGTTGTTGTTGTTGCTGGTTAGACGGCTGTATTGATAGCAGCGATGTTAGCAGCATTTGAATTTATTATTGGCTTTGAAGCGGTTTCTTGTTTATGCCTAATGGAGAGCATTGAACGCTAAATCGCCCAACTGAAATGCGTAGCAAATTCGTTTCGTTTTCTTCTTTTTTTTTCAGCTTCTTCAGCTGGCCTTTTTAAATGAGTTTCCGCCAAGGGACGAAAAGCGATGATAAAAACGGCTAAGAATTTTAGTTGGATGTTGAACGATTTGCTAAACTATGTTTAGATAGAGAATTAAGTGTGCTAATCAAAAGGCAGCTAAGCTTTTAGTATACGAGTCGATTTAATATCACTAATAAGTTTAACGAACTCATAAGAGAGAGACAGAGAGAGATTGAGAGAGAGAGAGAGAGAGAGAGAGTGAAATAGAGAGGTATAGATAGATAGATAGAGAAAAGGAGAGAAAAATTGAGCTAAGAAGGAAGAGGAAATTATTTAACTGGACAGGGAGAGAGACATAGAGATGGAATGAGAAATAAACCATGAGAGAAAGAGGGAGAGAGCACGAGAAAGAGAAAAGAAAGCAGTAAAAGTACAAGAGAGATTGCGACATAAAGAGTGAGATAGAGAAAGGATAGAATAAGAGGCTGAATATATAAATAAGATATAATATTATAACATTATTTTTAATGTTATTTTTTCCCTAACTAAGCTTTTCTTTCTCATCTATTTCGGTTTTAATAGTTTAAAAAAGAATATAAATTCTTTTAAGTTAATATGATAAGTAATAAACTTTAAATACTTTAAAATATTCATAAAAATAAATGTAATATTGATTGATATATTTACAACTAGCTGAAAGAATTTACATATTTATATAGATATATACATATGTATATATATTCACATACATATGTACATCGGCACTTGCTGATCATCTTTTGATTTCATAATAAATCTGATTTTCACTTTCGGTTTTCGGCTCGTTTCTTGATGCGAATTTCCTGTTGCGTCTCTCCGCTGCCAGCTCCGTATGCCAGACGTCAGTTCGCATTAGCCGAACTGTCTTGCAGTTGGTTTGACTGACTTTAAGATACAGAAACAGATACAGATTTGACTGTGATTTTTAGCCAATTTGTGAGCACGATTTTTGTTTGTTTTTATCTTACGAACTTGAGCTCCATTTGTTGAGCTTCACAAAATAATAAAATCTGACAGAGTTGCGCATAGCTCTCTGGGCTTTGCTATAATCCTGTCTATATACATATAAAGACATATTTGTATATGGCCAAGACAACAATTTATTGTTGGCTTATATAAATGTGAAATTAATTGCTTAATTTAGTGGAATGGATTGTGAGAGTTTCGCAAAGAAATAAGAAAAAATCCAAAACATGAAAACAAAAAAACAAAATACAAGCTAAAAGCCACTTTTGCTTTTCATATGCATGGAGCTCTTGAGCTCGCACAGTTGGCCGTCTGACAGTTTTATCACATTATTAATAAGAAATAGAGCTCCAACAACATGTGCAAACACAACAACATCTACAATAAATACCAGGAACAAGCATTCCACAGCGACTCGTCGAGATCTGCGCGCATCTGTCAAGTTTTCCACGCCCTCGCCTGGTCCAAACTGTCAACGTGGCCATAATTCATAATAAGCAGGCATAGAAGCGACGCCGATTCCATTCTACATATCGCTACATATCTAGCCAGTAGTCAAGCTAAACAGAGAGTGCATTCTTCGAATTGAACGACTTTTGTATACCCTATGTTTCATATTTCATATATTTTATATTTTATATTTCATATATTTTATATTTTATATTTTATATTTTATATTTTATATTTTATATTTTATATTTTATATTTTATATTTTATATTTTATATTTTATATTTTATATTTTATATTTTATATTTATATTTTATATTTATATTTTATATTTTATATTTTATATTTTATATTTTATATTTTATATTTTATATTTTATATTTTATATTTATATTTTATATTTTATATTTTATATTTTATATTTTATATTTTATATTTTATATTTTATATTTTATATTTTATATTTTATATTTCATATATTTTATATTTTATATTTCATATATTTTATATTATATATTTTTTATTTTATATTTTATTTAGTAATTATAGTAAACTAGCAAATTTATCATATTTGATACATGTTATACCCTCCACTCTACAGGGTATTCCCGTATTCCATGCAATTGCATTTTCAACAGAATTCCGTCTGCAAATTTGTAAATACATCTATGCATACACATGGCCATTAGCTTATAGGGTATATGACCACAATGCTTTGTCTGCGCTGCTAGTATAAACATCAGATACAGAGATACAAATGCAAATATAGCGTAGGGACGCAGGGGAGGGTGGCCCGAGAGCATTTAACAAAAGGCAATCGCAAATATTTTTGCAGCAAAACCCTAAAAAAAAAAAGGAAACGCACGCAAGAGCAAATTGAAGAGGGGGAAGGTGATGGAAGGGGGAGAGAAGGGAACAGGGCACTCAACTGCGTTGTTGTAACTATATTGTATACACACACACACACACATAAGCTGTATCTAGCTACCTTTTGTTATCAGAAAGGCAGGTGATGGAGGAAGAGGGGCAGGCACAGGCAGTGGGAGTGGGAGTGGAGCCTCGCTGCTGAAGCCATGAACAATTTGTTGACTCAGCGCCGTGCAAATTGTTCAATGCAATTTTTGGTTTAGTGAAACGTTCATTGCGCACATAAAAGATTTATGAATGCAAAAAGGGTTTTTTTTATTTATTATTTCTGGTCGAGGAAGCGAAGCAAAATTGTAACAAATTTGCACAGCGAAAAATAGCAAATGTTTTTATAGTTAAATAAAGTTAAAGTTATAGTTGAATAAAGCTTAAGCAATTTTAATAAAATTTCCATATATTAAAATATATTAAAAACAACTGCTCTTCTTCTTCTGCTTTCAGGTAAATTTTACAACTTAAAATTGATTTATTACGTATCCGTCTTGTGGTACTTCCTTATGGTTGGGTAAGTTGACAGAACTCTTTGAAGTTATTCTTAGTTGGTTTTATGTCTTATGTCTGTCTTCATATATATTAAATGCAATTTCATTTTCTCATCGTTCCGGAGCCTAATTGAAATTACGTAACGTTCATTGACTTTAGAAATGTTTCGCGTTTCTCATATTTCTAATTCACTTTTATATTATTATTCGTTTGCCAGGGCTCTAATGTAATCGCATTAGTCGACTTTATTCAACGCACAACAAAATAGATTTCATTTAGACACGATCATGCCCCATAATAATAAGCAAACGATCTGACTAATGACGAGCCAAAAAAAAAGAAAGAAATGAGAAAAAAGATCTTTAGGTAACCAGGTACGAAACGTAAGCTGATAAAAGTCATGTTCGACTAGCACTGAGCTTCAATTGATGGGCAGCTCGATGTAAGAAGGAAGTTAAAGACTGTGCTGCGAGCGAAGGAGAGAGAGAGAGGGAGAGTGAAAGAGCAGCTTACATTTTGCAAGACGTTCGATCGATCGTTGAGTAAGATTTGCTTGCTGTTATTGAACTAAGTTTGACGAAGTGAATAGCTTTATAAAAGCAGACAGCTGAGATTAGAAATTTTTGTAAATGATTGATTTGAAGATATTTCTTAAAAGTTCTTAAAAGTTCTTCGATAGAGTTTAGTTTGCACAGTTGAAGTTATTGTTATTGGCATTAGCATAAATTTTCGTATTTATATAAACTAAGAGAGTTAACAGCATTAAAATAAAATCTAACATTCCTTGGGGCTTTAAGGATTAAAATTAATGCTATTAACATTAACATTTATCTAAAACTTAGCAGAATTGTGTTTTCTTTTAACTCCATCTGCTAACAAGATTTTGTATGTTAAGCTTTATATTGATATGAATTTTTCAAATGCTAATATTTATTTATTTTTATTTACATAAAATGTATATTTTTCATCTTATTTATTTTGCTCCCGCTTTTCGGCCTTTTTTTTATGCAAATTGGAAAACAATAAATTTTGTCAATGCCTAATAAATAGGACTGTCAAGTGCAACATGCTCCATTGTGAATTTCATGTGAGCATTGTGAACCATTTTCATGACATAATTATATATCACAAACTGATTTTCCGGTTATATATTTAGATCTATTTATAAATTTACTTTAAATTACATAATGTTCAAAATTATATCAGAGTATATCTATATTCAATTTATTTATTACATTTTGTTCAAAATTACATCCCAATTTTTAGTGCTGAGTCCATATTAAATAATATATTAAATAATATAAATTAAATTTATATATATAAATATATAACTTTGAAAAAATACTATATATAATATATATTTAAATTATTAGATTTAAATATTTAAAAACTAAAAAATACTTAGACATCAAATCTTTTTATTTACATTTTTTTATTAAATATTTAATTTATTATTTTTGTATATATATATTTATACTACTTTAGTTATTCATATATTTAATTTTGTTATTAAAATATTTTTATAAAATATTTAATTTATTATTTTTATATATATATATATATATATATATATATATATATATATATATATATATATATATATATATATATATATATTTATACTAATTTAGTTATTTATATATTTAATTTTGTTATTTAAATTTTTGTATAAAATATTTAATTTAAAAATTTATATATTTATACTACTTTAGTTATTTTTATATATTTTATTTTGATATATCTAACTTGATAGCCCAACATTTTTATCAGCTAATCTAAAATTTAGTTTTTTTTATTCTTCAACCATTTTATTCACTTTAAAATTTGGAGATTTATATCTGCTTAAATACAATTATTTCATCAGGCATATAACACGTAATTAGCTGTTTATAGATTGGCATTATAAAAACATTTCATAGCCGAGCGCCACAAAAATAACAAAAAAAAAAAAAAAGAACTTGCAGAGCTCATAAACTATAGAGCAAAAAAAGAGAATTCTAATTGAGCTGCACGATAAATCCAAAGTCATAAATATATCAGACATAATTAAACTGTTGAACTCGAGAACAGCGCCAAAAAGCATGAACAAGATTTCCACTTGAAGCGCTCAGAGCGAACGAGTTTTTGTATTATGAAAAGGCGCCACGAACGGAACGAAAAATCAACGAAATCGAATTCAATAAATAATAACAATAAATAAAAATAATAAAAAGTCAAGTAAAGCAAGAGAGAGAGAGAGAGCGAGAGAGAGAGAGAAACAAAATCAAACTCAATGAATGTTGAAGGTCAGAATGCTTAAGCCTTAATCAATATATGAAGACAGAGTTGCCAAAATATGAATGTGAATATGAATATATATATATATTTATATGTAAACTACAGCTGGAGTGCCCCTAATGTCCCTCTCCATGTTTATGTATTGAAAATTTGTATCGATTGAAATGAATTCTTGAGTCATCATCGCAATTAAATATCAATTGAAATTTACGCGCTTTTATTTTTTTCGGGGCTACATAAATTGTTATTAATGGTTATTTTTCTTTTTATTTATATCGAGATTCCTTAAATAATTTTATTTAGTAGAAATTTGTTTGTGACAAATTTATGCAGACTTTTTGATTAATATTCAATTTCAATTGATGCGCCGCCGCCGCCTGGCGGAATTGGCTTTTAATCTGTCGCTGGGCTATTTATAAGAGGATGATCAAATAAAAGTTATGTAGTTAAAGAATTTATGATGATGTGATAAATTCTGTTCTGAAGCTATAACTATGGCCTAATATATGGCATGACATATCTATCAATCACAAAAGCTAACTCAGTTATGCTAACGAGCTTACCTGAACTTCTTTGAGTCTTTTTTAAAGGGTATTTATTTTAATAGATATGGGAACTATATTGAATTCAATTGGTGTTCACTTGTACATCTATCTATCAAAAAGTATACACAACTTGATCATAATTGACTTCAAAGCCCATTACAATCGCTTTGTAATTTATGCAGCTATGCATTTTCAAGTTAATATACTTTACTTAACTCTAAATTAATTTCAAATGACATAACTTATTCTTAATTTAAAAAATTAATTCATATCGATAACTGCAAGCGCTGCTGAAATATATTTATCAAAAATAGTATCACTCTTTTTTGGTCATCCCACTTTTTGCTCTGGTCTGATTGCCCTCGTCTTCTCTGCTCTCTTGGCGTATCCATTACGGCAGTCTGGTTCAATGATCGCATTTAATGATTTTTGTATGCGAAAATAAGTAGATTTGTAGTTTTTTGTTAAGTGTATATGAAGTACTATATATATAGATAGATACATATACATTTATATAGTCTTGAGAGATCGTGTGTCTGGACCCGTGCGGAGCTTTCTTTTGTTATTTGCTCAAATCGTGTGGTACATTTGAATCGTTTTTTTTTTTTTTTTTCTGCTCTTTATTTTTGCTGCTTTGGTGTTGTCTATAGCTGTTGAGTTTGGAGGAGTTGGCTCTTTTGTTATTGCTGTTGCTGTTGCTGTGCCCGGGCCACTCGTGGCTGAGCAGCTTTTTGGCAACTGACTATTGCTTATTATGCAATGTGGAATGGCACTGAATGCCGCCTTCAGCCACAGCATTGGCTCCGAAAAAAAAGTAATTTTTAACATATATATATTTTTTTTAATTATAGGTTAAAAGCAACTCTTAGGTATACCAGAATAGAACTGTAGAACAACAATTACCTCTAGCTACAAATCTTTTGCTTGACAGGGCTGCAAAGCCAAGTAGCAAAAGAAAGAAAATGGAAGCAACTCTTTGAAGTGTTGCTTATTAATACAGTTCAGCAAAGCAGCTTAAGATTATATTTTATTTATTATTTATTTATAGATTTAAGTTTTATTTTATTATTTATTTTCATTAGTTATTATTATATAAATTTATATTTATTATTTATTTAAAAATTTTGTAAATTTTGTATTATTTTTATTTTGTTATCATACTTATTTTATTTAATTTTATATTTATTTTATTTATGGTTTATTTAAATATTTTAATTTAATTTTATTATTTTCATTAGTTATTATTATATATATATTTTTTTTATTATTTATTTAATAATTATGTCAATTTCGCATTATTTTTATTATATTATCTTCCTTTTTTATTTATTATTGGATTTATTTTATTTATTATTTATTTATAGATTATATTTAAATTAATTATTTTCATTAGTTATTATTACATATTTTTGTATTTATTATTTATTTATTGATTATGTAAATTATGTAAAGCTTTAATATACATAGGATTTTTAAAAATTTTGTGTAGTATGTCAAATAATTCTGTGTATGTATTTTTTTTTTTTTTTTTAATTTTAGAACATTTTTTCTATAACAAAATTTGTTAAAGTGATTTAATTTATTTATTTATTTTTATATACAAAAATTTCTCAGAGGGAGTTAACAATATTGAAATAAAAACTTACATTCCTTGAGACTTTAAAGATTAAAATTAACGTTAGCTGTCGTTTATGTTAACATTAACATTTATCTAAACCTTAACAGAATTGTGTTTTCTTTTAAATCCATCTGCTAACAAGATTTTTTATGTTAAGCTTCATATTGATTTGGATTTTATTTATTTATTTATTTATTTTTTAATTTCGCTGCAAAAATAATGATATAAAAAAATGATATTCTTAATTATTTTGACTTTGAATGATTAAAGACTCAGTCATTCAAGCTAACATATTTTTCTGTGTAGATATTCCAAACTTTTATTGCTTTTAACATTTAAAAAGTACTTAAAACTTATAAATACTTTGATTTAAAATATAAATTAAATTTATATTGAATATTCTAACTACACCAAATTCTCTACTTGAACATTCCAAGTCTTTTTAAAGCTATTCAAACTAACTAGCTTTACAGCTAAATTGCTTCGTTAATTTTATTATTATATTTTATGTATTTAACATGAAAATAATAAATATAATTTAGATATCTTGACACCTAACTCACTCTGCTCACACACACACACACTCAGTTAGTTTGAATCTTATCATAAATTTGTGTGTCGAAGAGATATCATCGAAACTATAAAACGAGCCATAAACAAATTGCCTGAGGGTCTAGTTAAAGAGCAACAACTTCTGTTTAAGTGCCAGGCCACCAGGTATATGCTCCCTCTCTGTCTCACTCACTCTCTCTCTCTCTCTCTCTCTCTCTCTCACTCACACACTTAACGATGACAATTTTAACCAATTATTGAGCCGACTGGCTGTAAAAATTAACACATAAAAAAAGCTAAAGTTAGAGTTGGAGAGAAGAAGGAAAAACTTAAAGATTTCGCATTTGAAAATCAATAATCGGATTGTTAAAGTGCAGAGCGTGTAAACGAGGCATAAAAATTAGCCCGGCCTATAGGGTTTGCAGGCCCTGATCGTAAAACCTCGATCGGAGATCAAGAATGTGCCATAACCCATAAAACGTATGCAGGTCTTGGTTTCTATTTGCCATTTGATAGCCGTAATTCCAATCAAATTTGATGAGAGTCGTTTATTTCTCTGTGACTCGCTTTCGTTTCGTTTCGTCTTCTGTTTAGTGCCCTTTTTAATGACACACACAAAGTGGGCAACAAAGTTGGGTAGGCGTCAAATGGGCGTGGCATTTGCCTTGACAACCCAACGCCATAAAGCGTGAGAACATTTCTCAGCGAATGTATTTATGTATATAAAGTTGTATATATGTATTTAAGTATCTATGTTTATATGTTTATATGGAGGTCGATCTTTATCTAGACTGTAGTAAATCTTCTTCTTTTTGGAAACGCTGGCAACAAGCTAAGCATGTAAATTTTTGGCTTCTTTTGTTTGTGCGCCACAAATATTTGGCCATAAAATGATCAGCGAAATTTCTCAAAGAAATTGGCAAGCTCCATCAAGTTCTTCTATATGGGGTATTTTGATATTTAAATGAGCCATGTGACAAATAGTCGGCCTAGAGTGTATATAAGGGATATATTTCAGAGAGATGCACATACAGAGAGACAGCATATATATATAGTATATAACTTAAAGCTTGAATAGAGATTTATGGCTGTCTGTCTGTCTTTTTAATTCAGCTCGTTTCTCATTTGTGAAGCAATATTTAGCAAATTTTCTTAAATGTAAAGACTTAAGAGAAAAAGTCAAATATGTATTTTAGCTTAAATTAAATTTTGTTTTCTATTTATTTTTTTTTTTATTATTATTTCAATGATTTTTTTAAGTCTTATTTTATAGTCTTCAAAAATTGTCGCTTTAAACAATTTTATTTGGCAAGTTTTCTCTATAAACTATAAATATAAATATAAAATTTAAAAAAAATATATAAAAAGCAATATGAGTATATTTTTATAGAAATATAAAAAAGTATGAAGAAAAAATTAAATCAATAAATATAATAATAATAATAACAAAAAATATATATATAAAAAAGAATAATACAAAATTATATATGTATAAAAATAATTATATTATTAATATAGATAAATAAAAAATAACAAAATATATAAAAACCAATATCTGTATATTTTTGTAGAAATAAAAACAAGTATAATATCATAATAATAATAAAAAAAATACATAAATTTAAAAATAATACAAAATTATATATGTATAAAAATAATTATATTATTATTATATATAACTATCAAATAAAAAAAAAATTTAATAAAAAATAATGCATACATAATGCAAATTATATACATATGTATGTATAATAGTTAAATAATAATTATATTATTAAAATATAATATAAATTAATATATTATATAATAAATTATAATTATAATATTAAAATAATATAAAAAATATAGTATACAAATATTTGATATAATAAATTCTAACAAATGTTTTAAAATTTTATTTTATAAAGTACATTATCAAAAATGAATAATTTATTAAGCTTTCTATGCTCTAGAGTATCAAGTCTTCAGTAGTTCTATAACGCTTTAGGGTACGTAGTCTATATAGTCTCTCTCTCTCCCTATACATCTCCCTCTCTCTCTCGCGCTCTCTCTCTCTCTTTTTCTCTCTCTCTCTCTCTCTCCCTTTCTTCGTTGTTTATTTTGATTTGCTTCTTCAAATAAATTAGCATGTCCGCAAACTTTGACCCACTTAGATCGGGATTACAGAGCAGACATACGTACACATACCCATACACACACACACACACACACATACTTCTACATATGTACATATATGCAAAGTCAGTGTCAGTACCGAATGTCGAGTGTAGCAACTTACTTTGAACGCAGGCCGATCGGGCAGATCGTAGGAGTCTCTTCTCTGCCATTCGGGGTTTATTGAACTTGATTAGCTGCTTGGAATGTATTTGTTTATGTTTTCTTATTGTTATTGTTGTTGTGGGCGCTATGCTTACATCTGATAAATTATTTTGATGTTGATGTGTTTTTGCGTTTGGTTAATTGGCCAAATTGTTAGCTGTTGTTAGATTCGACGCCTAAGATTAGGACGGCTAAAAGGCTTTTGGCCTACATTTCGAAAATTATAAAGAAAGATGAAAAAATACAATTAATAATAATAAAAAATATATATAATATATGTTTGTGAGATTTGAATATTAAAGAAAATGTTTTTTTTATGAATTAAAGCATTTTTTAACCTGCATAAATTACGTATAATTTTAACTCATTTATTATAAACAAAGTTGATTTTTAAAACCAAATCTCATTTTATATACTAATAATAAATCATTTTAGAAAGATGTACCATAAATTCAAGGCCAGCTTACAAAATTCGTTGCTCAACTCTCTTTTTGCCCCCCTCTCCTCTCTCTCTCTCTGCCACCCACAGCTAAATGACAGTTAATATATACACATATAAAAAGACAACAACAACTGCCAAGCCAGCTCAAGTTCAGTGTCAATGCGTTCGCAGTCGTTGTAAGCCAATCGAACTCGAACACGCAACATGTTCGATCGCGCCGCGCTCTCTTAGCAAACAACTTGAAGAAAGAGCGCAAGCATTCTGAGCCGCTCGCACACGGCACGCACATTGTAATGCGCGCGTCCAACTCCAACTATGGACAATGCAAAAACAAGTTCTCGTTGCTGCTGCTGTTGCTGTCATTTTTTTGCAACCTTTTTGTTGCTGTTGCTTTAAGCGACTTTTGTTTACCTTATGCCTCGTTAAAGATCAGCAACGTCTTTGACTCGTGTGCTCTTCGGAACAAAGAGAGTGTGTGTGTGTGTGAGAGAGCGAGTGCGCGCCTGAGCAAACAAGTTGCAGTGGCTGGGTTCTGGACCAGACTCCTACACGGCGTGCTGTTGTTGTTGTTGTTTTCTTTTTACTTAAACTTCTTTTCTTCTTGGGATTTTTTTTTTCTTTTTCTTTCTGCATTGGCAACGCGAGGCAGCCAGCAGCAGGAAGTTCAATTTCAGCTCAGTTGAATTTTGCACGTCATCTCAAGCGGTCCTAAATCGTTGCTCAATTTCCAGACTTGCGACGACGAGCTATACGAAGTCTACTACACTTTTTTTCTGTTGTTCAACGAAAAGAATTCTTTTGCACAAATCACAAATCGCGTCTCGTTGTGGTGCAACATGTCCAATCGCGCAGTGTCCAGTGTTGTATAACAATAAACTGTTGTCGCAGTGTGAGCCAAGTGCAGCTAATTAAATCGCGCAACCTTTAGACAACAACAAAATAAAGCTATTTATTTATTTGATTTTCAATAAATATTTAACAACAAATAACTACAAAAATGTATCGCTTGCAAAGACGCGCCGCTCTAATCGCCAAACAAGGTAAACAAAATTAATAAATAAAACAAAAATATTCAAAAAAAAAAAATAAAAATAAATAATAATAATAATAATAAACCCAAGCGCATAAAACTTGTAGATAAGCAAATTTCTTGTCATTGCTGCAATTGCAAATAGTGTGACAAAAAAAATCATTGCTAAGCCTTTTCTCACATTACTCATACGCAGCGCTAGACACACTCAAATTATCTCTCTATATATATCATATATATTTGCATACAGACGCATATATAGTTATATAGTTATCTTTGTGGTTTCTTTATAAATGCTCTTTTGTGGTTGAGGTGTGGTCAGTGCCATGGCGGATGACGGATCTTTATAGCCACACTGCCGATAGATGAGGTAATTCCACAAGTGATTCAAGACTAACATCGGGAATGAAAGGCAAGGAAACCAAAAACAGCTGCTCTTGAATTCAATTTAAATGCAATTGCAATTAAAAACTAATGCTAACAAATGAGAGATTTCATTTTGAGCTGACAAGCGTTTTGTATCTTTAAAAGGTTTACGCATTTGCATAACAGTGTTTAGTCAGGCGTCGAGGCTAAGTTTTTATATAATAATCTATAAGCGCTATATGGTTTTTTTTTTTTTTTTTTTTTTTTTTTTTTTTTATAAAGAATAAATTAAATATGCATTTTTATGTTTTATAATAAAAACTTTCTTTTTAAATGTAATTTAAAAAGTTTATTTATTTCTTTAATAAAAATTAATAAAGCAAATTTATACTTTTTAACAATATTTATTTTATAAATAAATTTACTTTTTATATTTAATATTTTAAAATAATATTTTTTATATTTGAAAATAAATATTTGCAGTTTTGCTTTTATTTTATCAAAAATTTAAAATTTTATTTATTTCTCGTAAATTTAAAAATAGTTAAGCATATTTAAACTTTTTTCAACATTATTTTTTACATAAATGTAATATTTTAAAATATTTTTTTTTTTTTTTTTATATTTGAAAATAAATATTTGCAGTTTTGCTTTTTCTCAAATTTTAATAATAAGCTAATTTTGTGTATACAAATATTTTTAAAGAATTTTAAAATTTTATTTTATATTTCAAAGAAATAAATCTTATTCAAGCTTTAGAAGTTGCAGTCTTTTCCAATATATTTTTAGTTTATTTTTAGCAATTGAATTTAATTACTTTTGTTAACAATTAAAATTATGAAGTTTAGGCTTTAAGAGATACAGTTTTTTTTTCTAATATTATTTTGTTAATTATTTATATTTTTTTTACATTTAAAAATAAAATATTAGGGAATGCGTTCGTCAATCTATAAGGTCAAAACTGTTTATTTTAGCAAAATTATTATCATTACTTTTGTTTTTAATATTTTTTTTTTCACAATTATTTTGTTAATTAATTATGTTTTAAAATATCAAATAAAAATATAATATCTAGGCATCCTTTCGTACATCTCTTCTTTCAGATCTACTTTAGTTTATTTATTTAGGATTTCTTATTCTACAATTTTGCTCAGTTCGTTGTAAATCTCTGAATTCCTTCAGCAATAATAACTTTTACTGGGCATTGCCTTTTTCTCTTTCTTAATTATAATGCTTATCAATTTCGACCTTTTTCCCACTTTACTAATTTACGACAATTTTTTACAGTTACACTAGAAATTTTCTTTTGATTTTTAGCGAGTCATTTTTTGTTAGCATTAAGCTTAAAGCTTGAAATTTGAAACGAATGCTTAGGCATATAAAGTTTAATTTTTTTTTTTTAATTTTTAATTTTATATTCATATTTTTTAAAACTCAATTTCAGCCAATTTAGCACACTTGAAAGTGGAGAAATTCACGGACAGCATTTAAAATTATTGCTGCCAATTTAGTAGTTTTTCAATGAATCAGTTTGTCAATCCGTTTGAAAATTGTTTTTAATATTGACGGATTTGCTAGCATTTGAAAATATAGCTAGAAATAAAGCCTAGCTTAAATCATGTTTAATCTTTCATTATCTTGAAGCAACTGCAATTGATTACATCAGCTCAGACATCGCACGCTATAAGCCTTACAATCTTGCTTCAATCAATCAATCAGCTGATTGAATGCCTAACACAAAAATTATGAAAATATATTTTAAATAACTTTTGTTATATTTTAAAGTTAAAATTTGGTTTCTGCATATATCCAAGTCATCAAATACTGATTCGAAGCGGGAATCTGTCAAGCAATCAATCAATCAATCAACCAATTCAGAAAAATAATTTAAAATATATTTAAAATAAGTTTTTTTTATATTTTAAAGTTTAAATTTTGTTTCTGCATATGTTTAACCCATCAACTGACTGATTCGAAAAGGAAATCTGTCAATCAATCAATCATCTAATTCATGTTGAAATAGCAGACAATTCGCAACCGCTTATTATTTAGTTTATCAATTTGTTTGTTCTCTAATATATCTTTCAATTAGTTCATCATTAACATTTTAGCTATAAAATTGTGATGTGACAATGCTGATATCAATCTCATCAATTTACCATTTTAGCAATGCTTCAATCATTCAATCCATTCAAACCAAAAAAAAAAAAAAGAATACATGTCTTTCACAATCTGATTTGCTTGGTCTACTTGCTAAGTAAATTGTTTGGGCTAGTCGAGAGGCCAATTCCTTTCTCTTCCTTTGGGCCAGAGACCATGGCAGCGAGCCCTAATAGAAACCGTCAACAATTGGCATTAGCCACAGCAACAAAATTCTCAACATCTTCCTTTACTTTCTTTACCACAACAAGAGGAAGAAAACCAAAAACGATCAAGAGCGAATGGAAAAGCCATGCAATTGGGTCATCAAACAAAACACAGAGACCTCAAACACGAAATGGCAATCATTTTACTTTTTGTTTTTTGTTTTTGTTATTGTTGTTGTCTTTCTTTCCCTTTGACAATAAACAAAAGCCAAAGTAAATAACGCAAATAAATAAATAAATGGAAAAGCTTATATACCAGCTTGGCTAAAAAAAAAGATGAGTTGACTTGTCTTGGCCTCGAGCATCTTTCTATTTCAGTTTAGGCAAGAAAGGGACGTCCAAACTTGGCCAAGTGAAAGATGGCTCTTGGCTCAGAATCCCAGTTGCTGCATGTCAATTCCAGATTCGTGGCATATAATTTCATTTAGTCAGCCAATTGTTGTTGTTGCTGTTGTTGTTGTTCTTGGTTTGCATGCCAAATGCTTGGGCCACAATTTGTCCACACGGACGCGAGCATTTGCTTTGAAATAAACCAAGTTCAAAGTCGTGCCACAGTCAAAATCTTACGTTATTAGCCCAAAAGAACTGACATGGCCAAAGAAGGTCATGGACAGATTTTAGTACCCGGCCAGCCAGCCAGTGAGCTAGGCCAGCTGGCCAGCCGGTCCAAGTTCTCTACTAACTTGGTCAATTGACTTCAAACAGCAGGAAAGATTTATTATTGAAGCGCATAAGAAATATGACCAAAGCAATCGAAATTTGCTTAAAGGTGAACATATATGTACATATATAAATATAATTTATAATACTATGTATATATATATTTGATATTTATGACTGAAACATTCTCGAGCATATCTAAAGTGCAGAGAGGTGAAGATTTTATAGCTGTCAATAAGGCTAATATTTTACTCCCATGCATTTCTCTGCTAATATTACTTAACTCTTATATTTCTTCTTATAATTTACATTATTAATATAATCTAATAATCTAATAATATTTTACTAATAATAATAATATTTTACTCCTATAAATTGTTTTATTTATAACGTTTAATTTACTCTGAAAGTTTTTCCTATAATTTTAAAATACTTTTTTTTTTTATTTTATCTATAAGATTTATATATAAATATTTGATTACTCTTCAATTTCTTCGTACAAATTTGATATAATTTATTAATTGTGAATTTCCAGGAAAATATAGAAATAGTGTATATTCCATAGCTGAAATCTTTACTTATTTTATTTTTATTATTTATTATTTATTTTTGCTAGTTTTCAGCATGAATTCAGCGCTAATTGCATTTGATTTATGCACTTGAAAACTATTTGCATTGAATGCACTTTTCGATTTGCACTTAAATCATTTTAAGTACTTTTTCCAATGGGCATTTTTCAACACTGCAATGACCCAGTGGCAGCTGCTTTAAGGCTGCTCATTGAACGGCTCTGGCCATAATATATACATATAAATTTAATAGCATCTACCGTTCGTCTTTTATTGTTGTTGATGGGCAGGCCCAGTAGCTGGCTCAATGCTCTAACTGTTAAGCTAAGGAGCTGTAGCTGTAGCTGTTGCTGTTGCTGTAGTCTTATTTAATACATTTCCTTAAGACGACTGGCGACTACCATTTGGCTGGACACGGCCGTCGACGTCAGCTAAATTATATTCACTCTTCTCCTGCTGCTGCTTGCTGTTGCTGTTGTTGTTGTTGTTGTCGCTCTTTTATGGCCAAGTTGCACGCATCAGTCAGACAGCAGCAGCAGCAGCAAGTCTAGCATCTGCTGTTGCTATTTTTATGACCTCTGCCAACACCAGAGACAGAGATAGCAATAGAGACTGCGACAGCGATAGCGACAGCGAGACGCGCCAAAGTTATCTAACGCAACTAACTAACTAAGTATCGAGCAATTCTAATCTAATCACATGCGACGAAACGAGATGAGAGGGAGCGAGAGAGAGAGAGAGAGAGCGGGAGTGAGGGGGTGGGTATAATGCTTTGTACAGGACAGACAAGTCCCCACATGCAATTTACCGTAATGTTTGGCTCTCTAACGATGAGCGCACAACGGTTGTTTTCCCTTTCTGGTCAGCACTCAAAGTTGAGTTGGATCGTGTGTGCAGAGCCCAAAATAGACAGAAGAAGCTGACGAAGAAGAAGAAGAAGAACTGCAACAACAAGCGCATGCGTGACTGCTCCTAGCTCCCTCTCCCTCTCTCTCCCAACTCACTCACTCTCCAGTGCCTGTTCTTAGCTCAAAAGTCTTCCTGTTTCTTGTTCAATCTGCATTTTGCCTATCTCACTTGCTCTCTCCTCTCTCTCTCACTCTCTCTACCTCTACCTCTTACTCTTCCAGTATCTCTCCCTCTCTGTCTTTCATCCCGTCTGTCGACGCGTTGTCTTCTTCGCCTGCGTCTTTGAGCGTGTGCAGTTAATCAATTATAACGACTCTTGATTTCCTTCCTGATCTAGATTAAGATTTTTATGTGGGTTCAGGTTCGGGTTCGGGTCCGACGACGACGACGACGACGACGACGACTATGACTGGATTTTACAGTTGCTGCGCTCTGTCTGCAGCGTGCGATTAAGTCATTGGCTTTGGAGTTCATTTGATTCGGTGATTCGCTCATTCATTCAGTCGTTCCATCACTCGTTCACTCGTCCGTTCTCTGACGTTCATTCGTTCGTTCTGATGGCATTCGCAAGTGCGTGTTTTGATGATGGCTTTATCACACTTTTTATAGAGACATTGCAGCTGATTTGCGAGTCTTAATTGACTTTTATGTTACCTGTGAAAGGTGTGCACTCTGATATATAGTTATATCGTGTCTAGTTATGGTCTTGTGCTAGGAAATGAGCGGCACTTACTATGACCGCATGATTTATGCAAAAGCAACGCTCGAATACTGAGCTGACAAATCCATTAAAATCATAAAAGTGCCCATATCTATTTACGAAATCGGAGAACTCGTCGAGATTATCAAAACGTGTTCGTTAATGTTCTTTAAAGCCATTCAAATAGTTCTCTATGTGCACATGTTTTATTATATAATAAAGCGCAGATCATGTTTACTTGAGTTGGAATTTTGTCACTCTGTTGGTAATATAATTATATTTATATGTAACACTCTCCTATGCGATTCTCATGAATTCCTTGAGCTCTAAATGTTAGCTGAGAGTAGTTGCTGATGGTAGAGGGGGAGTAGAGGGTGGGGGAAGGAAAAGATTGATTGATTTGATTTGAGAGAGGTGCATGCAAAGAGAAGGGATAGTATAATAGGGAAATTTGATGAGGAGAGAAAGTAGAAGAAGGAAAGAAAATGGAATAAAAGGTAGCTAGTGGGAAGGAAATATACGACTAACTGAGGGAAGGCAATAGAAATCGATAAGTAATATAATAAAGAAGGAAGACAATTGAGGAAAACTATGCATCGAAAGAGGAAGAAAAGAGAAGTGAGTAATGGATAAGATAAGAGAAGGATACATATTGAGAATAGTTATAAAATTGTAATGAAAGCTGAAGATATAATAGTATATACTATAATAGCAAAAGAGATAAGAGAACTAAGAGAATCTAGTAATACAGCACGAGAATGATGCGTGGTAGACGTTAAAAGCAGAGAGGAAAAGATGAATTAGAAACAGGAGAGTCTAGTGATGGATAAATACAACAAAACTTCTAAGACGTAGCAAGCATAGGAGTTCAATAGGAGTAGATGTCATAGTTAAGAAGGAGAATAATTTAAAAAGCTGAAGAAGAATAAGAAAAGGGAAAGCATATATGTATATTATAGGAAGATGAGGGTGCTGTAGAGCTTTCTTGTTGTTCATGAAGTTAGGAAGCAAATATATATGTATAATACAATTGTATGAATACAACTATATATTTATTATAAGAAATAATGTTATTATTGATGCTTATTATTATTAATTTCGCAATTTATTTTCAAATATTTAAAAAAAACAATTAACAATAAATAGAACTTCATATTATAAATTTCTTCAAACTTCTCATAAATGAAAATAAGCTGCATTAACTTCCAGCATATCTTAAAATGTAAATTATGTTGATTATATATATTTAGTTAATTTTTTGGGCCTTCTATGTGATTCTCAAAAAACCTACAAGCATTTCGCATAATATGTTGCGTATTAAAAAATAATCAAATATAATTATTATCAATTTATACTCTCAACAAGAGCACATTCTTGGAATTCCATTGTCTGTCAAGCATAAAACATATTCAAGTATATATACCATCTCCCATATATATAATATTTTTACAATAAAGCACTTGAGCTCTTTCTCTCCTGGCCAGAGTTGCTTTCAACTGCAATTAGCTTTTGTTTAGACTTTGGCCAATTTGCCCAGCACAATTTTTCGATCTTATCTCGACGCCCAAAATAAACATTCACCAGCCGCAACGACAGAGTTCTATGGGTGCAGCAGCTCCTTGGGATCGACTCCTTTCGACAATAGCCCAGTTTGTTGTTGCTGTTGCTGTTGCTGTTGTTGCTGTTGCCTTTCCCTTTGGCATCATTATGGCCATTTAATTATACCTTTTCTGCACAGACAACATTTTCCAAATAAATCACTCAATCAAAAATGCTAGAGGACTGCAACACATGACTGCATAGTTTCCCACCAATCGCTCACAGCAACAGCAACAGTTGCTGCTGCGACTGCTGTTGCTGCTGCTGCAAGAGCAACAGTTGGTGCTGCAACACATAAATACATCAGATGTCAAAAAATGAACTTGACTTGCGAGGCAAAAGCACACAGCAGGATAGCTGAGCGCACATAGCCTAAAGGGGCTCCCCAATGGGCAGCGTGTGAGGGGCGACTGAGGGGCGACTGTGGAGCGACTGTGGAGCGAGGGGCGTGTCTGGTAGGCTGGCCACATTAAATAGCAAATAATAAATTAATATGCCGTAAGTTAATAATTACAAGTTGAAGATGTAACAGATTGTGCCGAGATTGTTCGCTACTGTGCGAACAACTCTTTCTGCTGTTGCCCTCCTGCTCGCACTCGCACTCGCACTCCCTCGTCTTTGGACGCCCCGCGTCGCACTGTAGCAAACTCATTAAAAGTGAAGAACCACGTTCTATGTATAGGGTATGCTAGTTGCTCAGCTCATAATGAAGTACATTTGATTGGTTTGGCTATAATATATGCATGTGTTATGTGCTGCTTAAATACCCCTTGATTTTTTTTTTTTAAATATTTGTATATGCAATATTTCTATATCAATTATTGTTAAATGGAATTTGATATTTTGAAATTGATTCATATATATTCATATTCATATTCATATTAATATATTTCATTATAAGTTTTCATTAGCCAATAACTCATGAAAACAGAGTTTTTCTCTTTCGTTTATTATAAAAATACAAAAAACCCTTTAACTGAAAGAGATAAATGCGAAATTTCATATTTGTATCCCGCGTTTTAATATAATATAATAAAAATATAATATACGTATATATTATATAATTTATTAAATTATAATTCAAGTCAACTTTATTCATATTTTTGTTTAGATTTATTATTGTTTCTTCTTCTTCTTCTATTTAAGAATCAAAATACCCGTTGCTTCATTCATTGCCCAATTGGTATTCAGCTGCTATCTAGCTGGAATATCAGCTCTGAAATCTAGACTTTCCTTTTGCCACAAATTGTTGCGACGTGCTGAGCCAGAAATGACAACTATACATATACAAATCTACATTTATTTATAAAAATATATGCATATATACATGTATACCACCCATAATATATTATATTCTCTTTTGACATGCTCTAAAATCTCTCAATAAAGCAGAACAAGAAATTTGCATTTTTCTTGTTGCACCTCAATTTGCAGTTGGCGCGCTGCAAATTAATTGAGCAAAAGTTCAACCAAAGTTTACATAACTGCAATAGAAACCGCTATGGCAAACAGCAGCAGCAACATCAACAACAACAACAACAACAACAACAACTTGTTGAACCAGTGAACAGCAACTCTCGAGCACTTTTCATCATATTCATGTTGCCGGCGCAGCAGCAGCTTCTTTGGCAACATGTTGACAATGCGCGTCGCGCCCTCCAAAGCCAAATACAGCGCCACAGTTGACCAATGGCCGAGCTGCTGCTGCACCAACTAAAGCTAAAAAAAAAAAAAATAAAAAAATGAAAAAACTTTATTTGCCAAATGCGTCAAACATTCCGATTTCCAAAGCTGCATAGATGCTGCTGCTGCTGCTGCTGCTGCTGCTGCTGTTGTTGCTGTTGCTGGGTGCAGCAACAGCAACATTTGCTTGGCCATTTGTCAACATTTGGCTGGTATCAAATGTCTGTGGGATACCCTAGCTAACCTGGGTAACCATGACAAATTTCGTGTAATCAGAAAACACTAGCGACAACAACAACGACAACAGATGCTGCTCTGAGGGCCACAAATAAAGTCCAATCGAGCGCTGTTAAAAAAAAATAAATAAAATCAAATGAATTGCAAACATTCGCTAAAAAAATATAGCAACATGGCAAAAGGGCAAGTTTCTTTTACAGCAAATGTTCCAAACATAAAGTAAATGGCTAAAAGCAAAGGGAGGCCAATGAAGAGAGATAAAGACAGACAGTTGAAGGGAGATGCTATAAAGTATATATAAACGTATATATAAAACTTATTTTATATTAATAAATTAATTATTTTTAGCAAATATTCTTAAATGAATTCATTATAATTAATAACATTTGTTCCTTTCCGTAAGAAATTGTCTCTCATTATCGCAACAGTTTAAGGAAATACAAATCGTTGACACTGACTGCCAACTGGTCGATAAATTCTAGAAGTGCTTGTCAATCACAATTAAAGCACATGTCAAATTCTAACTATATATTTAATGTCGTTTCGTTGCAATCAATTTGTTGATGTTGCAGTTTCTGTTTCCGTTTATTGACCCATATCATCCCGATTGCCATAGATCAGCAATTTGCTTCCGATTCTTGACCTGCATCAACTGTGAATTCACCTGCAACTGTGGAATGCGTTCATTAAGAATTCATGCAGTTGCTGCCAGCCAGCAAGTGGTCGAGCGCACTTTATGGGCCACATTACAAAACTTCCTTCCTTTTGAACACAAAATAAATAAATAAACACAAAAATATTGTTCTGTTTACAAAGCGCACACAAACACACAAAGAGGGAGCGAGATAGAGCGAGGCGGCAGCGGCAGCGGCAGAGCGACTGTCAAAAGGAAGTCCAGAGTACGAGCAAGTGCTATAAATAAATGCATTTCTTACATTAAAATGTACCACTAACAAACCCACACACTCACACACACACACACACACGGACACACAGAGAGAGCACAAAGCAGAGACAGTCCCAACGTCGCGCTGCTCTGCCCTTGCCGGCTGCTCAGTCGCCTGGAAGCCTGGATGAAGACCAATGCCGAAGCCTGGATGCGCGTCTCTAACGAATGTTTTAGCTTTGCTTCCGGCGACATAAAACTGCCGTTTGTTGCTGCTGCTGCTTCTGCTTCTGCTGACCGAAAAGCAGCTGCCTATTGGCGTTTACCACAATTGAGTAATGCGCCTTCGACTTGCAGTTGCAAACGCAGTTGGACTTGCAGTTAAAGTTCTTGCTGTATTTTTTGTTGTTGTTCATTCGTTCTTGTTGTTATTGCGTTTCTTTTATTTATTTGCTGCTGTTGCTGCTGCCATTGTTGTTTCTCTTTTTTGCTTTGGCCAGTTTCAAGTTTTGTGTGCGCCGCTTTTGTGTCTCTAAGCAATTGAAGCAGGCAGAGCGGGCAGCGCGAAACGGTTAGCGGGTAGCGGGCAATGGGAAGCAGGTAGTGGCTAGCGGTTAGCGGGCTGCAGGCAAGATATTGGGCAGATGTTGCTGAGGAGTTCAAGTTTCGTTGTTATTTTCTTGAGGTTTTTTTTTTTTTTTTTTTGAAAGTAATTCATCTGGGCAGCTTTGTGCGAGAAGCTCTTTACGTATAATTGTGGGGCATACGGACAATGCGAGGTCCAAGTTCAAGCCGCCCACCCACATTTTATTGTTATCGCAACAATGGGCAGCGCAGCAAACATAAAATAAAAGCGTAGCACAGCTGCTTTCCAGCGAAGCGCAACAACTTTTCGTTCTGCTTCCAGTTGAGGTCAAGTTTTGTTCTTGTATAATCTTGATTGCATGATCGATAGAAACGAAAACTCTATAGATATATAAACTACAGATATATAAACTTTGCATGTCTTAAAAGTCTCTTATGTTGCAATTAAACAACTGCAAATTACATGAAATTAAATTTGCATGCGATAAAGCGCCATCTATTGATTGAAATACTGTACTAATTAATTTTATTGCAAAGCGCCCTCAACCCAGCAACATTTTACCCGTTTGCAGGTCGCAAAAGTTTCCTCTGCCTGTGTGTGTGTGTGTGTTTGTGTGTAAACTAAGCGACCCCATCAAGGCAACTGCTTACACTGCATATATGTATGTATGTATGTATGTATGTAGGTAGGGCAACGCGTACTCGTTCAGTGCAAGAGATAAAAGCAAATAAAAAATTGCATAAAATGCCAGCGGCTAGCAAAATGCATGTAGAGCTACGAACGGCGGCGGCGGTGCATTGAACTCCGTTGCCATGGTCCACGATCCACGGTCCACTGTTTAGGCCAGGCCACAAAACTAGAAACATCGCCGAGGAGCAAGCGAACGAACGAACGGGCGGACGAACGTACGAAAGATCCAACTTCAACGAACTCGTATCTGTTCTAAACATGGCCACAGATACAAATATACAATGCGAACCAACACACATTGCACAGACTGGACAGCGGGACAGCGGGACAGCGGGACGGCGGGACGGACTTTCGCACGAATGCGCTGCGCGCGCACGCTGGACGCTGAATGCTGAACGCTGTTAACTGGAAGCTGGGAAGGGAGCTTGCGGTTCCAGGGAACGGTTGAGTCAGCAAGCGATTAGAAGCCTAAAAGGAAGTAATGTTGCAGAAAATG
The DNA here is from genome assembly GCA_030914345.1 of Drosophila koepferae. Classification (NCBI taxonomy): domain Eukaryota; kingdom Metazoa; phylum Arthropoda; class Insecta; order Diptera; family Drosophilidae; genus Drosophila; species Drosophila koepferae. The sequence goes on from JAUESR010000200.1 coordinate 311,235, forward strand.
CAAAGAGCGAGACAGAGCGAGAGACTGACTGAAAGAGAGAAGTAGATAAAACGAGGGAGAGCAAAGAACAAGCAAAGATCAGATTTCTGCGTGGACGGACCGGACTCTTTGCGCAGTTAGCTTGGCGATTTTTTATGATGCTTAAAATTGAAAAAATACAAAAAAGAAAAATACAAAAACAAAATTGAAACGAAGCTAAAGTCTTACGCTCTCACTCGCTCGCATGCGCGCTCTCTTTGCTGGGCTGACTGGCTATTATTATGTGCTTTTTCTTTTGGCGCGGTCGACTCCAAGTCTTGACTTGGTCTTCGTCTTCGCCTTGATCTTCGCCTTGGTCTTGGTCTTCGTCTTCGTCTTGGTCTTGGTCTTCGTTTTGGTCTCTTGGCGTGTGTGTAATTATCCAAGGACGCCGCTGAGTAATGAAACGACCTTGAGTGCAGCAATATACAAACAAACAAACAAACACACACACACACACACACACACACATGCACTTACAGTGTCTTACATATAGACGCATCGTTTGTATCTTTTGTGTTTGGGCGTGTGCTTGCCAGCTTGCCCTCTCTGCCTCTCCCTACCCATCTCTCCCTCTCTTCCTCACTGACTGCGCCTGGTCCAGGGCGTTATTTGTTACACATGGACAAAAAGCTGATATGGTAAACAATTTGTCAGCGTCATAACAAACGCAGTCGAAGCTGTGGAGCACTATGCACATAGCTGCAAGGCTGCATCTGGGACCAGACAAATGGAACGCCTACAAAGCTTTGGCTTGACCAAAAACATAAAAGAAAAAAAAAAAAGAAATACAAATAAAACAAATATATAAATAAGAAAAGCTTTGTATTGTATTGGGGAAGTAGCCAAGTCAAGCCAAACCAAGCCAAGCCAAGCCAAGCCAAGCCAGACATCTAGACAGGCCAATCTTGATGTCCATAGATCATTAGCAACTGCTGCAAGAGAACTGATTTTTTTTCCAGTGTATTTATGGAACTTATGGCAGCTGTATTTGTCTTCAAAGTCGAGTAGATTCTAGTCAAATTTAGCTGTTGCTAGGCAACATTATTATAGAACTTTATCTAGATGTTCTTTGCTTTTGTAGCAGTTAAAGATATGTAAAAATATGATAGATTTAAAATATATATAAATTCGTATAGTTAACATAATTTAATTTTATGTCAGTTTTGGAAAAATTTTTTGTTTTTTAACATATCTTCTTAGTAGGGTATATAAAAGCTTGAATTTCCTAAAAATGAAGAAAACCTAAAAAGAAAACATTTTGATATCTAAAAAATCATTTTTAGTTTTTAAAACTTATTGATATAATGCTATTTTTTATTTTTTTATTTATTTTTATTTATAAATTTTTGCAGAACAGGATATACTTTTTGTATTATTTATTTATATTATTATAATTATTTAAAAAAAATTTTAATTTTTACAAACATATTTATTTTATAAAAAAAAGTTTAAGTAAATAGAAAAAATTTTATTTACCTAATAAATTTTGTTTGTAATTAATTTTTTATTTTCATACAAATTCTTAATTTTATAAAATAAATATATAATTATATAAATATAGTATACAAAATAATTATAAAACAATAAAATGATTTATAAAAATTAAAATATCTATGTAAACAAATTAAAATGATTTAAAAATAAAAAATTATCAATATGGGAAATGGTCTTAAAACGCAAATAATAATTATATAAACAATATTAATAAACTGTGAAAATAAAAAAAAAAATATATATTAAAATCATGGATAAATACAATATAAAAATATAGACAAAAAAGTTAGTTATAAAGCAAAATTCTAAAACGTAGAATATATAAGAAATAGAATTATATAAAACTACATGATTATTAACATAAAAATATAAATAAGTCTAAATTCTAATAATTTATTAAAAGACTTAAGTTATTATTAAAAATTATTATAATTAAGAAAATATAAAAATATCTTTAAAAAAATCGTATAATTTATTTATTTATTCATAGAATATAAATAAATATAAATAAATTTAAAAAATGAAAAATATATTAAAAACTGAAATTATGATTATAAATCATTATTATTTTTATAAAAAAAATTTTTTGACTATAATTTACAATATAATTATTGATTTTCAAGTATAGGTTCATTAATTGTATATATATATTTATAATATATATTTGTAATACAAATAAATAAATAAATGATAAATATTTATTTATTATTTATTATTTATATAACTCTTTTAACTTCTAAAATTTATTGTGAATTAACTTGTATGCTTTAATATATTCCCTATTCTACTTAAGCAAAAATTTCATAAATTTCTTTTTGCCTTAACTTTGTTTGACATAAAATTCGAATCAAATTGAATTTTGCATTCACTTAGTTCTTGGCGCATTGTTTTCTAGTCTGCATTGCTTTCAATGCAATGCACTTTGCATTTGTTGTTATTGAAGTGCAGCCAGAGCAATGACCTCCTCATAGAGTACTCGAGCATTAGCTATTCCTCACTCTCTCGCTACCCCTCCCCCTCCCCCTCTCCCTCTCTCTCGCTCTCTCTCTCTTGGCTGGCATCAACTAATCAGCCAGAGCGCAAAAATTATTTGCCATTTTTTACGCGCTGCTTCAAACGCGGCAACAGCTAAAACAACAACAACAACAACAGTTGTTGGCCAGCCGTTTAGTTGTTGTTGTTGTTGTTATCTACGCTGGCATGCCAACAGGCCCCACCATTAGGCCATAATCATCATCACACACGCCTTGCCCGCACCCCTTAGCTTCCCCTACCCTCTGCTGCTGCTTCTTTCCTGAACGCTGCAGAGGTGTGCCAAATGCGCTTTGTCTATGATGGAATGAGGCAGCAACAGAGAGCGAGAGAGAGAGAGAGAGAGGGGAATATGTGCTGCCTGGCTGTGCAGGTAGGCAGCACATAAAGCTGGAGGAGTAGCAGATGGAGGCCAGCTATTTTTAAGTATGGGTTTCGGTTTCATTGTTGCATTTCTTTTGCGTTTATGAAATTAATGAGCAGCAGCTCCAACAGCCACCCGGCCAAGCCACTTCACTCCACTCCACTTCGATAATGATTGCATAATTTGCCATCGCCAGCGCAATTCATTTATTGACCCGCATTTTTTGTCTGCCGTTGATGCGCAATTTTTTTTTTCGCTTAACCCTGAGGCTGAATTTTTGCTGTCGCCTTCAACTGCCTGGCGACCTTTTACAATTGAATTGTAAACACACACGCGCTCCATACCCACCGCCTCCTGCTGCTGCTGCTGTTGCTGCTGCTGCGAGTCGTACTCCTCTTCAGCTCTGATCTTTCAGCAATTTGAACATTCCATGTCTATAATTTTTTCATGTCAGTCTTTTGTTTGCTGCTTTTGTCTTTGCCTAAGCAATTGCCACGCCCACACATTACACGCTGCCGCCTTTTTCTCCACTACTTGGCGAGTGTCAAAAATTGCCATTAGCTCTCGTCGTTGTTTCTGTAATTATTATTATTGTTGTCTCTCATCACTGGCTTCATCACACAAAATAATTCACTTTTGATTTTTGCTTCGCTTTGATCTTTGCTTCCCTTTTCAGCTTCCTCCACAAATGCTTCTATTATTTATTTGTTTAGCAATTAATTCCCTGAAGAAAAAAAAACAAAAAACACTTTCAATTTCGAGCAGTATAAAAACAAAACACTTCAGAGTAAATAAAAATAATAGCCATAAAAACAAATTCTCTTTTTAATCACAAAAAATCTTCTCCTTTTTCTTTGCAGGTATGTTAAATGGATTTTTATTATGATATTCCCAAATGTGCTCATTAGGGGACAGTTTTTTATTTGATTATTGTTTTTTGGTAAGTTGATTGCTTTTTTAAATATTCAGTAAATGATAATGCTGCATGGATCTGACAATAATGCATCAATATATTGTATATAGAATTAATGGTGTTAAATTGAGGCGCAGCTGTTATAAATATATAATTAAAATTCGTTTTTTAATTATAACTAACTAAATTATAAAAAAAAAAATATTTAAAAAATGTTTAAATAAAATTTTTTTTAAATGTATACTGTTTTTTAAGTTAAAGCCAAAATATTTAAACAAATTAAAAAAAAAAATACTCTTTTAAATTTTTATTTAAAAATTTTTTCTCAATTTTTAATTTATTGAATTTCTTCTTAATTAGGATCAATTTAAAAATAATCAAGTTTTAAATGTAAAATATTAAAAAAAATAAATAATAATAATAATAATAATAATCAATTAAAAATAAATAAATAAAATTTAACCTGATAAAATATATTAAAAAAAAAAATTAAAAAGATATACAACATTAATCTTGATTTTCACGCATTGTTTGCTTTTTATTATTCATACTAAAATCATTCAAATTAAATGTTCCTCCTGGTATTTATTGATTTTTCTATAGTCTATCAGTTCATCAATAAATCAATTTTTGTTTATAAATATTTAAATCGTGAAATATCTGCAACTTTCTATATTACAAATGTTTAGCTTTTTTACTGAATTGTATTTATTAATAATAAAGCAAAATCTGCGGCTTTCCCAAGCTTCAATTGATTTGCACTAAAAATTATTGACATTTTTTAAAGCAATTTTAGTTTAAAAAAATATATATATTCTTTGCCAATCAAAAATATTTTTTAAAGCAATTATTAAAATTAAAAGTAAAACTATTTTTTAAAACATTTTCACATTTTCTGTTGCCATTAAAAAATTATTTTTAGTAGCAGAAACAAAAGCATTTGCTTTCATTCTCGAGTTCAAGTTGAATGTAATTAAAATATTGTATGAAAATTATTTTGGGGAAATTGTAAAATTTAAATATAAATTTTTTTCCCAAATAAATATGTTTCTCCCAAAAATTAAATTACATTCAAATTGAAATATAGAATGAAAGCTTTTTTTTCCTGCTACTAAAAACTTTTCCAACTTTCGTTTGTTGTTTGCCCAGGCGCGAAGCTTTCACTGTCTCTTTGCATATTTGCAGTTAATGGCATTTGGTGTTATCAAGGCCTTTGGCCAAAAAACTGAAGCCGAAATCCTGGCCACATCTATTATTACTATTAAGATGATTAACTGGAGGCGAGTGCTCATATCTATAACGACATTAACTTAAAAGCTTCGCCCCCAAATAAAAAAAACCCGCGCTTGCTTGTGACTTTCTAATGCTGCTCCCTCCTGTTGGCCTGATCTCTTGACTTGGCCAAATATTACACATCATTGCATACATATGAGCGAGGACCCCACCCACAGACAGTGAGCAAAGCTTCCTGCTTTTACAGAGCATATTGAAATTTATTGTTATTGTTTCTGGCAGCGACTACTGTCCATAATTTTTCAACAAATCGTCGCTCAGCTGTCACACTAATCTCCGAGAAAAGCAAGAGAGAGAGAAAAAAAAAAAAAAACAAAATTTGCATATGAGTTGGGGTCTCTGGGGATTGGCTTTAACTTGGGCCAGGCGATCGCTGGTCAGTGAAGCATTGTAAAAAAGAAATCAAACACACCTACACTGAAAACAATTGTGGGAAATTTATAAAGCATAAGCAGAGTATGCCTGAGCATGAGTGTGTGCGAGTGTGTGTGTGTGTGTGTGTTAGCGTTTACTTATTAACAAGTTTCAAAATTGTTTTTACCACATTTGGTTAATGCCATTTATTGGCTTTACTTAGCTGCTGGTGTTTCCAGCTGTCGCTGTCTGTCTGTCTCTGTGTGGGCTATGTTCGAGGCTGTCACGCCCACTAGCAACAGCAAATGCATGATGGTGATGGGGAAGGGTGGTGTGGGGGCCTTTGGGCGTTTGCGTTGCATCCGAGAACTGGCAACAAAACCAAAAATGGAGCTCCACTTGGGCAAACAACATTTGACTTTGGCTTGACTCATGCGCCGTTTTCTGTTTTCCTCTTTTATTTGCCTTTTCTCATATAATTCAAATGTCAGTTTTTTTTTTTTTTTTAAATTTTTTTTTATATGTTGATTCTAATTGTTTTGGCTGCGGCTCTGAGGTTACTAGGTGAGCTCGACGGGTAGCTATTTCTTCGCTTCTCTTCACATCTTCTCGCTCTCAAACACGAAAGCAATTAATCCCGCTAATTGCTGCAAACGTCAGCCAAGATCTAATGTGCCAGCCCCCCTGTATATTAGTTTTATATTTCGTAGTTTCTTAATTTGTTTATGTTCTCGCTGCTCGTGCATGAAAAGGTCACAGATGCTGCAGATAAGCTATAAGCTGGGCCCACACATTCATCACTGTATAAATAACAGAATTTATTTATCATTTTTTTTGTTTTCTTAGTGTTTGTCTAAAACAGTTATATTCGCTGACAGCTACTTAGTCATTCGCGTCTCCAGAATGAATTTATTAATCAGCTTGATCATACGAAAAAAAAAAACTATGCGAATCGTCAGCAGAGCTTTAGCTTTATCTGAGTGTTCTTTACTATGTAAAGCTCTAGATTTAAAAAGCTTTCTGTTGATTTTTAATGTACTTGCATTGGTTTTGGCTAGCTTTAACTCTCTATATTCTGGAGCTGTGTTTTGTCTCCGGAGAATCAGTTCCTGATTATCTTTTCCTGTTATCTTTTATAGAAATTGGATTTTTGTTAACTCTCAGCTGTCAATTCAATTTATAAAAGTCTCTTGTTTAACAAATTAAGTGGATCAAAGCTTAATTGTACTCGTATTATTTTGGATGTTCCATGTATGAGAAAGTTTTCTAACTAAGTTTCTAAGTTTTCAAAAACTCAGAATTGATCTGAATGAATACATTTATGATTTTTAAGTTTTAGTTTATATTAAGTGGTTATTTTTGCTGCATATGTGCAAGCTTTATTCCTATAGAGAACAGCTTTAAACTTATAGAATGAATGATAATAATGAGTGATAATGAATGATAATGATAAAGATTTAAGGTATCTTCAAGAGCTCAAATATCAGTCTGCTTGATAATCGAGCTCCTACAGAGAACTTAAAAAAGGAAAAAGCTTTGATAATGAAACATTTCTCACCTATTCATATGTTAAGCTTTAAATTGAATTAATAAATGTCTCAAGAGCGTTAAGTTATCTCTAAGAGCTCGAATATCAACCTGCTTGGTGATCGAGCTCCTAGGTAAAACCCTTTTCTCATTTGTTAAACCTACGTAAAGGCTTAACATATGAGAGATCATATGTGAGAGCTTATGGTTTATTATAACTTTTTCCTCGTTTATTTATACAGTGTGTAAACAAATTCACTAATAAGAGCTTTATAATGCTTGTCCGACTTGAAATCAAGAGCTTTAAGCACAAGTCAACAATTACATAGTTTCTTAATAAAGCAAGAAGCCTTCACATACTCAGAATACACAAGTCTATAAGGTTCTACACTAGTGTATTCTGAGTATATGAAAGCTTCTTTAATTAGCTAAACTCTCGTATAAAAGCTTTACATTCAGCAAGATCAACTTGCATTTGCATTCAAGAGCTTTCAGCTGCAGTTAACAGCTGCTGCTGCTGCTGCTGCTGCTGCTGTGGTCCAGTTGAGTTGGCCCTATTCAAGCTTTCGGGCACCGTCACTTTTGCACACATGCACTACAGTGATCACTCAGTGTGACAGACAACTGCACTACTGTGATTTTCCGCTCTCCATTTGCCATTTGCTTGCGACAGCGCTTGGGCGCGCTTAATTGTTTCTTTTAGCCCACAATGAAATGCGACTAAATGATGCTGCACAAATTGAACTGTGAGTGCAATTTGGTCGAGGTTTTGGTTTTGGTTCCGGATGGACGCCCACCAAAAAGGCTGGGCCAACAACTCAATTCGGAATGGGCCATTAAAACAAATGCACAGCGAACACATCGCAAATCCCAGATACAAGAAAAAAGCGCCAAAGACTCGCCCACGTTGAGAGCGATCACACACAGAGAGAGAGAGAGAGAGAGAGAGAGATAGAGAGAGAATATCAAACATGGCAATATTTATTTATAACATTTGGACGTCGACATCGTTTCCACGAACTGTGCACATAAACAAAGTGCCTGGTCGAGATGTGAGGCAGGTCCAGGACCTTTCACTTGGCTTCTACTCGAAGAGCTCTCAGCTCTCTGGCTGCTGCTGTCTTTCTTTTCTAAACAAAGACAGAAACAGAAAAAAAAGCCAAAACTAAAAATGTTATGATCGAGTTCATATTTATTTGTATTTGTATCAATAGCAACGTGTTTATAACTTAATAATGGCTCAATAAAAAACCGAAAAGCAACAGAAAAAAAATCATATATATATATATATATATATATATATATATATTACTTTCCTTTCGTTAACTCTGGCTGAGGCTTTGCTGCACAGTAGTCGGCATCCACGTCCATTTCGTAGTCATGTCGTATTTTGGACAAGTTAAACGTGATCGCATTTTGGGAGCCAAGTCTCTTGATCTCCCGCCTCCCTCCCCCAGATCCTCGCTGGCCGTTTTAGAAAGGCTAATGGGGCGTTTAGTTACCAGCTTCAGTTCGGACCTGGACACCACCTCCTCAGTTCGAGGCTAATCAAATGAATTATTATTACAATAAATAAGCATATTTTGACAGTGCGCTTGTTAACTAAATGGCGTATCAACTGCTAATGACAACTGGCCCGGGCCGTTGGTTCAAAACAGGGTCAAGCTATCGAGTATTTGCGAAAGCTCTCCCTCTCCTTCACTCTCTCTCTCTCTCTCTCTCTCTCTCTCTCTCTCTCTCTCTCTTGGTCTATCTTTCTGCTTTGATTGTAGCCAGCGGCCGTCATTAGAGCATAATTGTCAAAGTACCAGCAAATTAAATGCTCTTTAGCCAAATAATGCCTCGAAATCTTACAAATTGCACTCTAAACGAGCTTTTAGCTAAATTGTTGAGTTTTAGCGAATTTCACAATTGGTATATTAGCCAATTTGACAGGAAAGAAAGTTGAAGCTGACATAAAGAGTAGCTTAAATACATTTTCTAAATATAGTAATTGTCTAAGAGTTATAGAAAAAGTTTGTAAAGAATTTCCATAAATTATATATGAACTGAAAAGGTTTGAGTTTAGATATTTTCAAGCATGCGCTTCATCACATACATACATATATCATATATTGTTTTCTTCTTATCATATTTATCGTACTTAACCTTGTGTTATATCATATGATTAATGTTGTTGGAAACTATATACATATATATGATAATATCATTTACATCCATATATATCCACATATATATATATATATATATCTAATTTTTTTGTTTTAAATTACATTATTTATCATTCTCCAAGAGATATATTCAAGAACAGCATAATTTTCTGTCCATTAACCTACTTTTCAAAGGTTTTTCTTACACAGTTCTGATGGGAAAAATGATAAGATATATTGATTGATCGAAATGACAAAGCTAGAAAATAAAATACTTTTGTGATACATAAATTTAATTTTTGTAAAATTTTTAAAATATATTTTTTGTATACTACGGACTTGACTCAGCTTTGCAAGTATTTTTCTCTAATTAATTCAATTTTTCTAACCCAATATATATTATATAACGAAGACAATTTTCTTTGAAGTATAATAGAGTGGGCAAAACTAGATCAATAAATATTTTATTTATTTTGCTTAAAAGAGGCTTAAAGCAGATAAGATTAAGAATATATAGCTGAAAGGCTGCAAGATCTTGTCAATACTGTGTTAGCTTAAGAATAAGAAATAGATTTTAATAGATAAATTTTTGTATTTCTGCTAATTGCTTCTGTAGATAATTGATGCAAAGGTTCTTTAATTGAGACTTTCTCAAGAGCTCCAGAATCGAGAGACCATTTTATTTAGCTGACAACTCGGTGATGATTTCTCAGTGAGAAATTGAAACTTAAATAAATATTATTTTAATAAAAAGTAAATAATAAATAGACAATATGCCTACTTGACGACTATAGATATTAATAATAAATAATAATAAAAATATTACAAATTAATAAAATAAAAAATAAATAAATAAAATATAAATAATATATATAAATATAAAAATAAATATAATAAATTGCCTACTTGATAAAAATAATGATAAAAAAAATAATAACAATAAACAAAATAAATAATATATAATATATAAATAACATATAAAAATATAAAAAATATATTTAATAAATTACTTACATGATCATAATAATAATAAATAAATATAAAAATAATATTAATATAAAATGAATAATAAATAAATATAAAAAATAAACATAATAAATTGCCTTCATGACAACTCTAGATACTGCATATTTATATAGCCATTTATTTATATATATAAACATTTATTGCCATTCATTTCGACTCAAGTCTTAAACCCTTTTAGGAATGAACAGTTAACTCGCCTATAAATGATAGCCTTAAACAGCTTATTATCCACACCTTCGCCTAACTTTGCTCCACATTCAGAACTTGTAAACCGCAAGAAAACTGTATTTTTATAATATTTAATTTGCAAACAGCAAAGTTGAAATGTTAATCCGTTTCTTGCCCTCGAATTGTGTTACAATATCAATTTTCAGCCATTGCTCTGGGCGCATTGTGAGATATAATATTATAGTTTTTGTTTTTGAGTTATTTTTATTATTCCAACTCGAGCAGTCCGAAATAAAAATAGCCCAGAGAGATACATTAAAGAGCGTGCAATTGGTGCAGCAATTTATTTGCGTTGTATCTGAAATGCGAACAACAACAGTTTTATGGGCATTTCATTTCGTGTTTGGCTAACATTATCAACAGCTAAGGCCAACAACTGGCACACAGAGAAACAGAGAAACAGAGAGACAGAGAGAGACAGAGAGAGATAGAGTCAGAGAGAATTTAAGAACCATAATTTGTTGTTAGCCGCAGGATAAACCACGCAAATTTATCATGAGAAACAAAAAAAAAATACGAAATGTGTTTTTTTTTTCTCTCTCTCTCTTTGACGATAGGAAGTGAAAACGAAAAGCGTTGGGGAGTTGCCTACGAGATGGAGGGGCATCAGTCTGCCTCTCTCAGTCTGTCTGGCTGTCAGGCTAGTCTATAAATTACAGTCGCTATTCAGTTGCTTTTTGGGTTTATAATCAGAATTTGCGCTTTCACACGCCAACAAAAGTAAAAGAAGCGAGAGGGAGTGAGGGTAGGTGGAAAAAAAAAGCGGGAATTCACACTTGCGAATTTGCAAAGTTCCGTTCGCTATCTAGCTGACACAATCAGAAAGACAGAGAGGGAGATAGATAGATAGAGAGAGAGAGAGAGAGAGGGCTTGCCTTGAAGCTGTCTGTTGTGCTCTTGGTCGTCGGGAAACATTTCAACATTTCTGATAAGCAATCTGCTCTAAATTCTGTCTTCGGCTTTAGCTGCTGCTTCCTTTGTCGTGAATCGCACGGGTAATTTATGTGCTGCGTTTGCCCTAACCAAAAGCAGGAATTATAGGGTTTTGTCTGAATGAAAATCATAAGTATCTAACTGAGATATAACTGTTTATCTGGCATTAGATGGGTCTCTTTTGGGAGCAACAATTGTTAGCTGTAGCGTCTGAATATCACTTGAAATATAATCTATAAAGCTAAAGTTGTAGTAGAGTGTTTATAGCTTAATGCCATGTGCGTTTATATCTGAACTACTATAGAGCTTTGAATGATCTTTATTATATGTAAAGTATTTACTTTCTTACTGAACAGTGAAATTTATATAAGCTTATGTTCAGCTCAAATATCTATAGATGCTATGAGACTTTAAACATCTCTAATGGAAATAGATATTTAATAAATTTTATTGTTTAAATAGATATAGATAATAATAGATAAAGATAGAAAAAATGAACAATAAGTACTTATATATAAAAAGAATATATTAACATCTCACTCATAACGCTTAGAGTGTACCTAAAATATTTATATTATAAATACAAAAATTTTCTTCAGCGAAATTGACGTGTTTTTTTTTTTAGTTATTTAATTTTAGTTAATTCTAGGTTTAAGATTTTTACAAAATTCTTTTGGTTTCATTCAATAAATACTCTAATCTATTTCAAAAAAGTTTTGTTTTATAAAAAAATATTTTCAAAAGACTTGAAAAGTTGCTATAAAACTTAAAAAGCATACTGTGCCAATAATTATGTTCGTCACTGTATAAAATAAATATTTATTTATATGTGATGAGGTGGAGTGATGGATGCTAAGTACAAAATCGAATTCATCGACTTTACTTCTGGTAAAAACTATAAAGTGTAGCGGTACAATATAGAATGTTAATCAACGATTGCGAACCAGTAGAAGAACTGGAGTAAGGGTTATGTTATTAACAGCGCATAATACTGTTAATTGCATAGCATGACGATGTGAGGGAGGAGCTGTTCTTTTTAAAGGAATCTGACATTAACAATATCTAATCTAAAATAAAAATGCTAAAGTATATATTCAATAAAAAGAATTTCTAATTTTACACAAGTACATCTGCTATAAATACGATTCCAGCTCTAAAGCACTCACAAAAATTCTCAAAAAAATGCTGTAATGAGAATAATTAGAGCTAGCTAAAGAGCACTTACTTATGCCCCAAATAAATATGCCATACAACAAAAAAACTATTATGAAGTTCATATGATGAATATATGCGTAACTATTATTAAGCCAATCAGTAGTTAAGCTAAGCAGCTCATGCTGAGAGGCCAGTAACGTTTCCAAGATCTCAGAAGCTTCATTGTGGCCAGAACAAAGACTAAATGGATTTCATAGAAGTAGTATCTATTCAATTAAAAGCAACTATAGAGCTCACACTGAGCTGAGGCCGATGCTTGGCATCATTAGACCACCCACACCAAAAGCTCGAGAAATTCTTGTTAACAATAACTGTTTGTAATTTTCACTGTTTCAAGTGCTTGTCCATAATTGGCCCACTTTGATATTGAGTCGTTGTTGAGTTATACGAGTCGACGGGGTATGCAAAGTAAAAGTCGAATTTTCAATTAGAAATTCAAAATTCTTTCAGTTGAACAACGAATTGAGAATAATTATCTGCATCTGCTGGACACGAAGGCGAAGACACCCACATGGAGTTGGCCGCAATTTAATTAGAAAACACACGACGCAACGATTAATGGCCAAATGCATTTGAAAGGAAGAGTTCCACGAGCGTAAAGTTGAATCGGTTCGACTGGTGAAATGCGAACACATGCGGGGCGCAATAACAGTTAACAGTAAAAAAGTGTAACATATATTTATCACTGAAAAGCGACAGCCAAAAAAAAAAAAAAAAAAAAAAACAGAGACAGTAACAGAAACAGGCAACATAACATATATGCTCTAAAGCGACAAGGAAGTGTAGGTATCTTCTGCTCTGGCCAACAGCTGCTATCTCGCTCTGTTTGCCAATGTGGGTCAGGCAAGCGGACGGCATCTCTCTGTTGGAGCGCCTGTCCAAGACAATGAGCCCCCAGCCAAGGCAGTCGGCCAGTCAGCCAGTCAGCCGGCGAGATAGCCAGGCCAGCCAAACTCAACACGCTTCACATTTTCGATGATGATAAATGACTCAGATGAGTGCCACGATAAAAAGGCACCGAAAGGAGTTGCAGCACACCACACATTGCAGAGACAGTGAAAGAGAGAGAGAGAGAGAGAGAGCAGGAGAGTGAGATAAAAGGCGCGATTGTTATGTGAGTTAAATGTTAACTTAATGGCAGCTGATAAGCCTCACAGTTCTGATCAACTCAAATATAAGTAACTCAGTTGCGCTACGCAAATAGTTTAAGCTCATTAAGGGCAGCTCAGGTAATCTTTCTCTCTCTCTCCCTCTTTCTCTCTGTGCAGTTAACCCAAATGAATGGGAAGTTGTAGACAATTCTAGTTACTAATATAATCAAGAGATGTAGAATTGTCAGACTGTCAGAACTTATACTTTACAGCTCATACTTTATCTATGCATACGAAATTATTCTCTTTGAAAGCTTCTCTAATTGTTCCGTTTCATGATGCTCATAGAATATTTACTTACTTACTGAAAATAAACAAGTAAGAAGGCTTTAAACTAGACGACTTGACTACGAGATACCCTGAAGCCTGCAAAAAAAAAAACTAATACTCTTCTTCTTCTACTTTGAATGCTTTTAGTTCCATTTCAGATGGACGATCAGGGTATAAAGAATTCAGAGTAAATGAATAAAAATGATTATTGTAAAATAAATAACTAAATGAAAACTAAATATATTTATTATGTACATTTGATTCGTATGTATATATATGAATAATCATCAATGAATGCATACCTAGATACAATTCTCTTTAAGTGCATACAAACATATCTTCATCTACTATTGATGTATATCTCTCTATATATGAGATTAACTGCCTGCATTAAATTCTTGTTTTTCACACCAGCTATGATTACTATCTCTCTCTCACTCCTTCTCTCTCTCTCCTTCCCCCAACGCAATTATACCACATAGAGTCATCAATTGTCAAGTGTTTAATTCTAGCAACTCGAACTCAGTTCAGCTCAGCTCAGCTCAACTTAGTTTCAGCTTCAGCTTGAGCGCCTTCTTTAACTTTCACTGCACAATCGTGAATATTTGTGCAATTGCTTGACAATTCTAACACATCATTCGAGTCGAGCTGAGTTGAGCCTGGCGGCGACACTTTCCCATGACCAAAAGCATTAGAAGAGCTAAGCCAACAAGTCACGCTGTGACTGCACCAATAAAAGGCAGACAAAGCGCAGGCCTAAACCTAGAGTCGAGCGTTTTAGCCAGTCCGAAACCAATTGCCGTCTATGCTCCTTCAGTCTTCGTAGTCTTTTGACTGTGACACGTTCACGATCCAGAGTCAAGGTAATTCCCATACAAATTTTTGCATTACCAAAATTTTAGTGTTTTTACCTCTTTGGCCATTGTTGGGCTTTCGCTGCTCGCTGCGTTCGTCTATCTATACAATGTCCAATGCATACGAGTATAACTATTTATTAGGTCATCTAATTGTCTTTTCCATTTCAACGAGCTGTGACAGCAACAGCAGCAGCAACAGCGACCGACGTGTTTTTCCAACGGTTTTCCCACACACTCACACACACACACACACACTCGGCACATGAGTTTACCTAGTTTTTTTTTTTAGCATTTAATGTTTTTAGTTTTTCATTCGGTTCCGGCTGCCAAAATTTTAATGGACTTTTGTCACTGGCTACGCTACAAATTGACTTTGCAGTTTGAGCAAATTGAGTAAGAGAGTAGCTGGCAGCTAATCACAGAAGTTATCGATTTATTGGTGCATAAAAGTGTCGGCTTTTCCACATCATGATAGCTGAAATGTGGATAGCTGATTGAGAGTGATACGAAGAAAGTCTTAGTTTATACTGAGAGAAGGTGACGAGCCAAGATGAAGAGCTGCATTCATAAAAAGAATAATTTACTCGCAGCTTAATTGCTTAATGTATCGATTGAGTGCATAAACGTGTTATCGAAATGTGTTTAATGAAGGTGAACGTATTCAATATATTTATCCCCTGCTTGAAATTATATGATAATGTAAGAATGCATCAAGTTTTTATATAAATATTTACTTTTATGAAAGTTGCTATTAAAATTTACTTTTATACAAATTTAACCGATATGTTATCGAAAATTGTAATAAAAGTAAATAAAAGAATAAAAGTACAAATAAATAATTAAATTCTGCATATTCATTTATCCAGAAAATTCTGGAAACGTTTCTATGACAACTCAACGTTTCTTGATAACCCAATTACTTAATTATCTGTTTTATAATGATGCTTAGATTTTCAAATAAAATAAAATAAATTTATTTTGCAACGTAAAAGAAAAATTGTCTTTGCTTTCTTGACACATTTTCGATTATCGTTGATATCATACTTAAAGCTGTCCGCAATCGCTAATAGCTTATATTGGTAATTTTAATAGATTCAAATACTACAGGTGAATTCATCGATATTCTATCGATAACTTGCTGTATATCATAACTAATAAATTGCACAATATTGTCTATATGTTTTCTGATATATTAGTAATTTTAAAGTAAAGTAGTAATATAAAGTAGAAATAGTAATATAAAAGTAGTAATATAAAGTAGTAATATAAATACGTTATCGATAGATTGATATATGATAGATAGATTGATATTAACTATGATAATCAATTGCTTAATATTGTTTACATATATTTCGATAAATTGGGCATTTTACAAAATTAAAATACAATAAGTTGATTGATTGATTGATGATGTTATCGATAAATCACTATATAGCATAGCTATCGAAATTTTTGTAAAAAACATTTCATCATAGACCTATTATGATTTAAATAATATGACAAATAATGATAAATATTTGCAGGCAATAAATATTGAAAATATGCAATTAATATGTTATCGATCAATAATTAATTCCTATTAATATAATGCCAAACTAGCAAATAAATTATCGATAACTATTGACATTTCGTGAACAAAACTAAATGATTAAAAAAATATATATATGTAAAAAATACTTTAAAGCTGATTTTCCTACATTATGGAGAAATCATTTAGTTTTATTTATAAAATACCAATGATTACCGATAATTTCCAAATATTTAAGTTATTTATGACATTTATGCCACACACACGCACACGAGAGTTCGACCAGCTGCTGCTGCCTCAAAATGTGGTTTAAGCCAAATTCACAGCGAGCCGCCAGCTGTTGGCTGGCCCAAAAGACCCACAAATAAACGACATAAACCGACAGAGTTAAAGCGAGAAAGTCTTAAATTACATACGCACCCACACACACATACAGAGAGAGAGAGATAGACAGCTCGAGGCTGTGCAGGAAACCTTCCTGTGCGCTGAAATCGCGCTTCTTCCTTTTTGCTTTTGGTCAATTTGGTCAATGAATTAAGTTTTGGACGCGTTGTTGCGTTGCAAGTTCTGTTTCTTTTTTTTTTTATTTGTTGGTATTTTTCAGCCTTTTTTTTTTTTTTTTGGCTGCATTGGCAAACACCTCGAGCCTGGGGCATTCGCATTCGGCAAATTGGTCGAGCGCTCAAATTACAGTTCATTGAGCCATTTGGCAGAAAGAGAGTTGCCTCGCTTGGCGACACTTGACGGGCTTCCTGTGGCTGTGCCTGTGCCTGTGCCGGGGTCTGACCCCATTTCAGCAGTTGACCAGCTGCAAAGGTTTGTCTCCACTCCCATCTCTCTCTCTCTTGCTCTCTCTCTCTCTCTCAGTCTGTCTGTTCTGTATGATAAATGAGCATGCATTTGTGAGCGTTTACCTTAACCCACAGCGAGTCTCTGTTATTTGGCTCACATTCGCTTTTGGCCACATTATTATTTAGCCGTTACTCACATTTTTGGCCACTGCTGTTGTTTTGACAGTTGCCCAACTGCTCGAACTGCCCAGCTGACATTTACACAGGACCCGAACACGATGTCCCATTGTGATTTATGTGGCCCAAGCGTTAAAGTGTTTTACTTCTTCTTCTTTTTTCTCTCTCTCTCTCTCTCTCTTACCTTTGCCTGTTTCCCGTGTCTTTGCCATTTATCTTGCTGCACTACTCTACCTCTCTCTCCCTCTCTCTCTCTCTCTCTCTCTCTGTGTGTCTTTGTTGGCTCTACCTACTTGTCCGCACTTCGTTCGAGAACATTTCACTTTCCCGTGAGCTAATTGCAGTTGAGCTTCGCTTGCTGCTGCTGCTGCAGTTGCCTCATCTCATAAATCTTCCAACACTTTCACATTCATTCATGCTCGATTTTCGTATATCCGAAATCGGTACACAAAAATCGGTAGATCCATAAAAAAAAAAAATACTCATTAGCACGTCGCGACGTCGCCTAAGTGGTTCCCGTGGTGTGTGCCAAGGGTAACCCGCGCGGACAAATTCCAGCCAACGCTTCTCACCGGCCAACAAATCTTCTCGCTTCCCAACAGGTAGTCCAGAAAATATATATAAAAGTAAAACACCTGCGGTTCTCATTCATAGTTCAATTTGTAACACTTGCGCAGCACTGTCAGCGCCTGTCATAAAGCACCAAATTGTTCAAGTGTAGAAGGAAATATCAAAAGGTTCTAAGGTCCTAAGCAAATAAATAAATAGGGGTTTCGATGTAGAATACATCAATCAACTATGTTAAATAAATAATTGTTTTTTAATTTAATTTATTTTTCAATAAAAAAAAAAAAAAAACAAAATATAAGAAAATATTAATAGATAACAAATAAATAAAAATATTCGTTTTTTATTTGAATGGAAAAAGGATAAAATATTTTCAATAAATATACAAAATATATAGATAAAAAAAAAAATTAACAAAAATATAGAAATATATAAACATATAAAATAAACTAAAATATAAATAATTTTAGTTTATTTTCAAAGGGGTTTGACATATTCTTTTCTATACAGCTCCTTACCCTTTTCGTTTTATATTATTTGTCTTAAAACGTTGTTAGAAGCAAATACAAAATATAAAAAAAAAAATTATGCATCAAAATATATAACATATTTTATATACATATATTCCTTAAAAGTAAGTAAGTAAAGTAATCAGAGCATCTATAATAAAATAAATTGTTTTATATAAAAAAAAAAAAAAATCCTAAAAAATATAAATATAACACATTTAATTTTTGTTATAAAACAATTTTAAAATAAAATTAAATAAATAAAAAAATTATAAAAACGTAAAATATTTTCTTTATATTTCTTTATTATAGTATTAAAAAAAATAAATAAATATAATAAAATTTTGTTTAATGCATTCTTAAAAAATGTTTACAAAGAAAAAAAAAATAATATTGATAAAAAAATAAAATAAATATATATATATAAAAAAATATGATAAAAAAAATATAAACAAAAAAATTAAGAAAAAAATGCAACATATAAAATATAAAATAATAATAATATGTATATGTTTCACTTTTACTGTACAAAATAATTCTGAAAAAAAAAAATTACTTTATATTCACTCTTGACTGCCTAAGAATTTATGATGATACTTAATTCTATAAATCTAGAAGTTCTAGCATTATTTGTTTATAAATTCATATCAGAATAGAAACATTTCTGTTAATGATTTCGTCTAACTGATAAAAGATGTTGTCAAATGAATATTTATAAAGCAAAGAAGAAGAAGAAGCTGTTAAATAAAAATTCCACTTTCTACTTTAAACCACAACAGAAAAATTTCAATAGTTATGGGCAAATTACCCGCATAATAATCATTATAATTAAGAGTAATCAAATTAAAGGCCTCTAAATGGCATTTAAAGCACGCACAGGCAGTTCGCCAGATATTTGTATATACATATATATATATATATCTATATATATCTCTATATATATGTATGTTTATGTATATCTGTTATTTATTTTGGAGATTTTTCGTTTACAATTTATTTGCATTTAACCTGCTTTCACTTGGCGCGTTGCTCGAGTCATGAGCAGCAGCTGTTGTTGTTGTTGTTGCAACTGTTGCTGCTGCAACTGCAACATGCTGTAGAATCAACAGACGACCATGAATTTTTGGATTCCCTTAGCCAAGCGGCACTTCCTCTGCTGGCCACGCGTATGTGGGTGGGCGAGTGGTTTAAGTGGGAATTGTGGTGTGGCAGCAGGAGGAGTCGAAGTTAGCAGGAGAGGTGGGCCTGACTGCGTTTTAATCTCTCAATTCAAATGGCACAGCTTGCAACTGCTGCGGCAACAGTTGCTGCGGTCAAATGGTGAAAATAAAAGGAAAACAGCCGAAAGTGGTGCGAAAATGAATGGTGGGGCAAAGCTGCTGCTGCTGCTGCTGCTGCTACTCCTGCTGCTGCTGCTGCTGCTGCTGAGTGCTTGCTTAGCTTTTGGCCAGCTGTTGATTTTGATGCTGTGTTCCAAGCACACACCATTTAAGGTCTGGCGGCCAACACTCCACGCCAGCTAACTGGATTGGATTCATTGCCAAATTGGTTTCAATGCAAAGAAACAAAAAATCCCACAAACTGAGCTTTGTAATTGAAGCGTGGCAGAGCTATGCCACGTGGCTGCAGGTCAGGGCTTAGTTTTTTTTCTGAGGGTTAAGGTGCATGGGACGAACAGAGAGAGAGAGAGAGGGAGGGAGAGAGAGAGAGAGGGACAGATGTCAGCGGCATATTAGAAATTAGCTGTTGATCAAATAAAGTGAACTTTGGAGCAGAGATTGTTAAGAGAAAAGATTAGTTGATAAGTCTTGAGATATTGTTAGGAGTAAGGAAGGTTGTAGAATTTAAGAAGAAGAATAAAGAGAGAGAGAGCTGAGAGCCAACTAGTAATTAAATTAGGTTCAATGCAAACTGCACAATTCTGCAGAATGTTTCATATAAAAAAAACTTTTCAACACAATTCTTTTAGAGGAAAGCTAAATGTTTTTTAAGAAATGGAACAGATATATAAGTTAATCAAGCATTTTTAAATAACATATAATTTATATACATTTATTTACATGTATAAAATTGTTTAACATTTTTATTAATTTAATTTACAAATATAAAATTCTTTGAAATGCGCTTTTCAATAGTTTAAAAAATTTATATATTTGAATAGATTATTAATATATTAACAAGTTTAATGTAAAATTATATTAATTATTTAATGACTATTTAATGTTATTGAAAATTTAAAGACAGTTAAAAAGAAAATTATATATATTAATATATAAATATTAAGAAATGTTTTAATGAAGAAATTTATTTTGCTTCTAACTTTAATAAAAAAAAATAGTAAAAATAATTAGAAAACCTTTTTATAAAATTAATAAAAATAAGAAATCTTTTTATAAATTTAATAAAAATATAAGCATATAATAATAACAAAAATTGAAATTATTAAATTTAAATATTGATAAAAAAAAAAAATCATTTATATCCATTATAAATATAATATTTGAACTTTTCTTATTTTTATTAAATGTATGTATAAGCATAATGTACTATAAAAATAATCTAGCTTGAGCAAAAAATTAAAAAAATATATATTTTAATATTTTACAAAAATTATATTCAAATGTACATAGCAAAATAATAATTCATAACATTTCAAATTGATTCCAAAAACAATGAAATAATTATTAAAAATTCCATTGCATTCATAAAGTATATAGTCTAGAAACGCCTGCTGTTCTCTATATATTCAAATATAATAAAAGAACAGCACACTTTTACGCTTAAATAAACAATTCAATTTGAAACACTTAAAATCCAGCCCCGAAATAAGTTTAGCTTAGCCCACTCTATGCACTCTGCATACTCTCATAATTCACAGCTCAACCCAAATGCATAACGAATACGCACACATAGAATCAGTGCAATCGAATGCTACTGCAATTCACAGGCATTTCACGCCAAAGTCAGAGCCACATCCGTAACCCTCTTCAGTTGCAAGTTGCAGCTGAAAATGATTTTGAATGGCGCTGCGATCCGTTGGCGCAGTCATAACATCAATCAAGCTTTGATTTTCACATGTCAGTCGAGCAGCGGGCAACATAAATTCAAATCGAAGCCATTCGCAAATCGCCAACTTTCTATGTTGCAAAAAGAGAAGAAGAAGAAGAAGAAGAAAAGAAAAATAAACATTCTCATTCAAATTGCTTGCTGCAGGGGCGGTGGGCGGGGCAAGTAGTAATGCAAGCTGAGTCAAAGTCCAAGCTGAGTTATCGCTGCGACACAAACACTTGTCATAAACATTAATTGAGCGTGAAAAGAGCGAGAGAGGGAGTGGGAGAGAGGGAGAGGAAAGTATAACAAGAACCTAAGATCGATTGCACTGAATGCTGATCAAACAGCAAACGCAGAGCACAACATAATAAATTATGAAGAGAGAGAAAAAAAAAGTAAAACAAGAAGCGCGTCGATCAGCGAACGAGATGAAAAGATCGATCGGCAATCTTTTTGGCACATACCGAATGGCAGCGGCCTTTGGCACCCCATTAAAAAGCGAAATTGGGTCAGAAGACGACGACGACGGCGACGCCGCTCATCCTGTTGCTGCCGAGGTGGGGGTGGGGGGAGCAGGGCAGCAGTGAAGAGGCCGCAGCGCATTGTTCGAGCCTGTCTTTTACTTTCATTTGTGGCCTTTCTTTACAAAAGAAAAAAAATGAGAAAAAAATGGCTAAAAAGTGACCTGCTTAACGTGTCCGTCTGGCCGCAACTTTTGGCGCGCGAACTCATTAAAAAAAAAAAAAGCATCGAACTGCTGATCATAATCGATCGCCAATCACTGATCAGCGATCGGCAATCGCGACGTTCGACCCGTTGCCAAACATATTTTTCTTATTTTTTTGTGCATTTTTTTTTTTCTCTTTTTTTTTGGCAGCTCCTCGTTGCGATTCTGGCTTGTTGTGCGAAACGAGGTCGTGCTGTAAAGTTTCTCCCAGTTATGTTTTATATACATACATATAAACTATATATATATATATATATATATATATATATATATATAGTGCAGGCACATTGATGTCTATTTCGAGTTCAACATTCGAATGCGCGAGATGCGAATGTCAAAGACAGCGCCCACTCCCAGCTTCGAGCCAGCAACATGTTGCATATGAAATTTATGCAAATCGGCAAAGCAGCAACAGCTGCCAATAAGCAAGCATAAATTATATGCGATGAGATTCAAGATCCTTGTTTGCCATTAGCATATAACCTGATGCAGTCAAACCAAGCCAGATGCATATGGAGATGTTGTTGCTGCTGCTGGCAGCACTTGGAGACTGTCTACAAAATGGCTTCATTTTCAACTCATATATATATATTCATATATAGTATATATATAGATATATTTCACTGCCGCTTGGCAGCTGACGACTGACACAATTAAGTGCTGCAACTTTGTGCATTTTATGAAACAATTCAAAAGTTTCTCAGGCTTCCGGACCAGAGCCGCAGCTCAGGTGTGCGCAGTGCTCTGCTCTCATTAGCCGCGAGAGTCTCTCGCGCATCATTATAAAACTTGCCTCATTTTCGTTTGGATTATTAGCCTGGTTCTTAATGTGGGAATGGGCTGTGGCATGCCGGAAGCTCAGCGAGCAAACTGTGCAAGTAATTGTTAAGAGTAGGAGCAACAAATGAAACTAACGGTGCCAATATTTTACATATTAAAACTGAATAAAACTGAAAAATTTATTTGAATGCAGCTCTCAAAATTGAAATTGGTTTTGGCAACATGTTTGCTTGGTCGCACACGTAGCCTAGCAACATGTTGCTGAACTCATCTTGCACACTCTGACTAAACAATTAAACATGTTTACACTATTAACAAATATTTTAATGTTTAGCCAGAAAGCAAGCTAAGTTCTCAACATGTTGCTACGTTGCAGCTGCTGTTCAGCAACATTTGGCTCGTGCGCTCTTTCAGCATGTTGCCGGTTAAACACCGGCTTATGCACGCAGTCTACACACACGCTCTCTTCATCAGACTCTCTCTCTCTCTGTCGCGCGCTCTGCTTTACTGTTTCCTGCCCATTTACTCTGTTTACCTGCAAGTGCAGCAACATATCAATTCGAAACTGTTTGACGAAGATCTTCGAAAATACTGCTATTCGAATGGGCAATGGGTGTGCCGTTCAGATTTTCAACGGACGCCGAGTAGATATAGGCGATCGGCGTTACGGTCATGTCGAAGCTCTTGTCACTATGCAGTTCGGTCAAACCGTTGGCATCGCTGGCATCGCTGGTATAGCTCAAGCCGATGATTTTGCCTCTCTCTGCATCATCGACGATTGTTTGATGGCTGCGCTTGCGCCGCTCGTGACCAAACAGTCGGCCAGTGCACATTTTTACTTCCGTGCAAGCAGACGTCGGCGTCGCTGTCTCTGCTACAGACTCACTACGTTGTGTTACGTTACGTTACGTTCGACGTGTTAGCATCGACAATTCGAAATTCCCATGTGCAAATGCAAAGTACCTAAGGATATTTACTTAAATAAAAAATTGTGTGATTTTTGTGTACTACGGACCGAACATTTAATATTTTAAAAAAAAGCAATACTTTAAAAAAATTTAATTTCTATAATTTAACAATAAACTCAGAGTATGAAAATTTGAAATTTCCCATTTGGCAACAGCAAAAACTGCGTAAGTTATCAAAATTTTCCATTACACAATTAATTTATAGTTTTAGTTTTTATTTTGTTGTTGCTTGACTTTGTTTTTCGTGTTATGCGCAGCCATAAACAAGTTTGACCTTTTCTGCGTAGGTGTTTGTTGTTGTTTTTCGATTTTTTGTCTTGTGGACACATTTATCTGATTAATTTTTTGACAGAAGGCAGACAAAAATGTTGACCGATAATTTCAAATAGACTGCAACAACAACAGCAACAACGACAACGACAACTGACAACAACACAAAAACATGGACCATAACAATGTTGACCTCGTTTAATTTG
The DNA here is from genome assembly GCA_030914345.1 of Drosophila koepferae. Taxonomy (NCBI): domain Eukaryota; kingdom Metazoa; phylum Arthropoda; class Insecta; order Diptera; family Drosophilidae; genus Drosophila; species Drosophila koepferae. The sequence goes on from JAUESR010000200.1 coordinate 335,637, forward strand.
AAGTTAGGCATAGATCAAAGCAATGCGTGCAAGCGAGATAGCTGCCGTTACGTAACAAACGCAACGTAAGGCGGCGGCACACGACAATCAACGCAAAAGAAAAGTACAGAAATTACCCCCCAAAAAAAAAAAAGAGAGAGAAATGCAATAAAGCAATTAAAATGTCATTGCTGAGTAGAAAGAGTGGGAAATGAGCTATAAAAACGGATATGAAGATACGAGATACGAAAGGTTAGATACGGATAGGCATAAAGAGCGTGAAGTGTTCGGATGGAAGTAATAAAAGTTTTTCTAGTTGTTGTTGTTGTTGTTCTCTTCCTAAACCCTAGCGTGCGTGTGTGCGTGTGTGGGAGAGCTAGAGCTAGGTGTGTGCTAGGTGTAATTGTAATAGATCATATAGCGCTCATATATGGTAACAAAACTATTCGAAGATAAAGCCATAAACGAGAGCGGCAAATGCTTTGAAGTTGCACTGGGTATCACAGCTAAATACAACTGATATGGTTACATATAAATAATAATATATACATCTATATTTATCATACCAAAATTGCCAATGCATCGAGTTTGAGTTGCGCTCAAATATTTGCGTTGACTTCGGACTCGAAACTGACTTTTGTTGAGCTGCCGCAAATGTTGTTTACGCAGCTAGAATTGAGTATTCATTCTTGTTGTTGTTGTTGTTTCTATTTGAATGCACAGCGCTGCATGCACTTTGAAACCTTTTTGGGCTATGCATCTTGTGTGTTTGCCGTGATTTGAAATGTTGTGAGAAAAACAAATATGTGATATAACCAAGTGTTCCATGCAGTTAGAAACACTTCCAAAGTAAAGTTAAGACAGCTCAAATGAACAAAAATATATATATAGCTTAGGTAGAGGAAAATATATTACTTAATGTAGAGTGGCTTAATGAGAAGTTGTTAAATAATTATGAATTTGCTAAGTAAATGGAATAAATATTTAATGAGATATTTGAAGAGCGAATTAGCTGATAATTCAACCAGATTTGTGGGGTGATGAATATAGATATATTATAATAATTAATAATGAGCTAAACTATAAACTGTTTTATAAAAGAATGAATTCTTTTATTAAACTATATAATGCAATTATTATTTGAATGAATGAATAAAATACAAATTAAATAATAATTAAATACAAATTTTAAATAATTTAATTGAATTAAAAATAGTTCAACTCATGATAGCAACAATATATATTGTACTAAATTATCTTTAAAAAAATCATTAATTAAAAAAAAAAAATAACAAAAAAACATTTATGTCTATCGATAAAACTTATAAAATGCATAATATTGAAAAAAAATATATTTGGTTTTAAAAAATTGTAAATAGCAAATATTTAAATAATATTATTTAAATAATTTATAATAATAAATATTTAATATTTATATTTCAATTTCAATTTCAATTTATTTCACTCATTGTTACGACTACAGAATTTGTTTTTATGTGAATGTATCTTATAATAATTAATTAATAACTAGGCCTTATCTACTTAGACATTTATTAACAATGATAACATATGGTGTATATAGTAACATACGTTTATGGGAGAAAAATAACAATGAAATAGAAAAACCCCATTAATATTTTTATAATTTGTAATGATATAAAATAGTTTAACAAATTATTATATTAACTAAAAATTAAATAAAAAATTATGAAATAATATTTTTATTAAATAAATATTTAATTATTTTTTATATTTTATTAAATTATTTTAATACAATACGCATATACATACATATAAACAAAAACAAATATAGAAACAAATAAATATGATTTAAAAAATAATAAATAATAAAAGTAAATAATAAATAAAAGACATCATATAAATATCATATTTATAATGTTTAAATTATTTTAAATATGATTTTCAATATAAAATAGTATGCTAAAAAATATATTATAAAGTATAAAATAAAATATACAAAACATTAATTTTAAAATATAATAATATATTTTTCTTTATCATATTTTTGAACAATTAGCATATTTTTTTTTAATCTTTGATTTTTATTTTTAAATATTTTGTAAAAAAAAATATATAAAAAAAATATTAATTTGAAAATATTACATTAATTTTTTGGTTTACATATTTTTGAACATATTATTAGCATAATTATTTTTTCTTAAATTAAAATCTGTTACTTTTATAAAAAAATTGATAAAAAAAAATAATAACTTGAAATATTATATTCATTTTTTTTTTTTTTTGTCTTTATATTTATAAAGATAGTATCAGAATAATTATTTTCTTTGATTTTGATTTTGATTTATTTTTCTATTTCTTTAAATATTTTATTATAATTTTGCTAATACTTTTGTTAGCTTGCTATGTCTATTATGAAGCATGTTACGAATTTAAATATTTATTTATATATTTATATATTATTTATTTATTTCATTTAACAATATGTCATGCGTAGTCTATAAACAAATGCAATTTGCCCACGCAAGCTCAGCTCTAAGCCCGAAAATATTTGAACAAACGTGCGGCGACTGTCTATATATCTAGTTTATTTTTCAATTTAAATGCTGTCTGAAAATATTCTTATATCAATGGCAAACACACATATACATATATGTATATATCATGGTATATATCTATACACATATAGAACTGTCAGTCCAATCTGTTGACCAACATCCGCAGACAGCTCAATATTTTGACAGCTCGACTGCAGTCAACGCCAAACTCAAATTCGAAAAAAAAAAAAAAACAGAACAAAACTTCTGCAACTGCAAACAATGGAAAACAATTTTTATGCATTTATGCAAAAAGTGAACCTCTGGCCCAACTCCTGCTCACACTCCTACTCCCATTGCTACTCCTGCTCCCATTGCTACTCCTGCTGCTGCTGCTGCTGCTGCTGCTGCTACTGTTGTGGAGTGCTGTCAGAAAAGCGCGTCGCGTTCAAAAAAGCAAAAAATATATAAAAAATAAAGCCCGTAAACAAACTGAAAGAAACACCCAAAAGTCACACCGTAGCTGCAGCTACGAACGTGCTGCCAGCTACATTGCACATGAAGCTGTCAGGCGAAGTGACGCACTGAATTATATATGGACAGCACATACATATATTGTTCATATATATACATATATATATATATGTGCATTGCAAACAATATTGAAAAAAAAAGCCACACACACAGAAAGAAAGAGCTGACAGAGCCAGACGCACGCCAGTCAGAGTCGAGTCTAGCCCATCGTGTTCGACCTTCAGTAAACCGCAACTAATCAAAATCGTTGCCAAGAAAGAAGACCAGAAGCGATTTGAGCGCTTGTGGCCTGGTCAAGTTTACTTTTCATAATTACCGCGCATTAAAGTCAAATTCAGTTGCAGATGCCAGGCGTTTGATATGCTCTACCTTTTATTTTTATTTTTATTTTTTTTTTTGCCAGGGTGTTCCTAGGGCCTAAGTCGTATCCCAACTCTCTCCCAACTCCCTCTCTCTCTCTCACTGTTGAAGCTGGCTTTAATCTGCGCTTGATTCGCCATGCAGACGCCTCTTGGCGCTCGGCGCTGGGCTTTATTTTTAGACGTGCCTGCAGAGGAGTCTTCATCGTCGTCGTCTGGCTGGTCATTAACTTTTGACGGGCAGTGTATGCGCATATGTTTAAATACCCTGGACATAATAGAAATGTCAACGGGCGTGGGGCGTTGATTTGACAGCAAACAATAGCTAAGGGGGAAAGAGTTTGACGTGCTTACGTGCGGCGGGTGGCGGGCGGGCATTCCAAAGTAACGCAGTCGGAACTGCAAAATGCAGGGGTCTGCTGCATGTCTGTTTGCAACTAGTTTAATTGATTTTAATTGCTGTTGATTAATGCGAGTGTGATTTGATGATTTGCTTGAGCATCTCTTACGCTCCCCCCCTCTCCCTCTCTCTCTCTACGTAAGTGAAAAGCGGAAAACTTGATTTACAAAATGCAAATGGAAAAGAAAAGCTGTGAACTGGCGTCTGTTTGCGATTAACTTGTTTCAAGCTGCAATTGCAATTGCAAATGGAAATTGAAGCAAACGACTGTGAGAAGTCGAAAATATTTATTGAGATGAGCATGGGAACTGCACTTAGATAGAGAAATTCTATGATAGAAGCTGTGGGATATCTAAGAGCTGGCACTCATCAACTTGTTGAGCATATTATGAATATTGTATCATATGATATGATATTAAAATATGATACGCTTAAAGATTTCAAATAAAGATTAGCTGAAATTTCGATTTATGTTTGAGCATAGTTTGAAATGTAAAGATATAATGTCAAGCATAGATCAAATGAAAGAGATTATCAATAGCTAAAGATGCACAGCATTGTTTCTTTAAGTCAAACATTCTTAAGGCGCTTTAACTAAATTTTATATTTGAGATTTAATGATTTTTATAGCTAAAATTTTATTATAAGATTTTAACTTAAAAGTAGCTCAGATTTGTTGCTCAACTATGTTGCTAAGCTAGAACCTGTCACAGCTTCAAATATATCGATATTCCCATTCACAAAAGATTTCAACTAATAAAAGTAAATAAATAAATACAAATATGATATAAAATTTTTAAATTTTTCAGTAGGATAATATTAGATCGAGTTTATACTTGAGAGAAAAGTAAAGAATACTAAAGAATTGAACCTTGGATTATAAATCAAATAGATCAAAATCCATAAACAAAATTATTTTTCTTTACAATGTCAATTCTAATGTACTCAAAGAGATTTTAAAGTTTCTCGATGAAATAAAACCAGTCTTATCAAAAAAGTTATATAATTAATATAATATGGAAATAATATTATAATTATAATAAATAATATAATATAAATAAATAAGAAATCTGTCTTTCATAACTTTAGTGCTAAAACTATTTATTGAGAAAAAAAAAATTGAAAGTTACTGATAAATATTCCTTATAAGGAATTACAATAATTAAAAATTTATTATATATCAAAATAATTCAAGTATAATATATTCATTATTCATTATATTCATTATATATGTAATATTCATTTACTTCAAATTATTATATGTATAATCTGACTTATTCAAAATACAAATTTCTCTTTGATATGATCATTCATAATAAGTTCAGTTTTCATTCGCTATGGAATGTGTTTTTACGCACTTGCCACTTGGGCTCCATAAATTACTCAATTATAGCTTTGAGGGCGGCGCAAGTAGCGCAATTCGATGTCAATATTAGAGCAGCTCTTAATATGTGACATGTAGCACATATATAGAGTCGATATATAAGTATATATACGTTTGCCTATAAATAGTCTTGTGTGTGGTGCACTTAGGCCAATAGACATTTTTACTGGTCACAAATTGTGAATTGTGGGCGCATTTGCGCAGCTTTCAAGGCTACTCAACAAATGGCACACGCAGCCACACTCAGTATATGCATATGTGTGTGTGTGTGTGTGCTTGGCAATCAATAGGTAAAATGAACTTACGAGTATCTACCTCTCTCTCTCTCTCTCTCCCTCTCTCTCTCTCTCATATTGTAGCTGTCATAATGTTGCAAGAGATGTGGCGACGTTGTCATTAACCCCGGCAGCATTTGCAACATATTCGCGACTTGCCGCCAAATGTCACGATGACAGTTGCAAATTGTCAGACTCAGACGCTGGCAACTTTGTTGCAGCAACATGCCGCCTAATTACAAAGCTCTGACATTTTTGTTGCTTGAGCCTTTTGACAGTTTCAGTTCAAGCAATAAAAAAAAAAACACACATTTATGGGATTTGAGGCTGGACCTGGCTTTTCGAGAGTTGATTGAACTGGCATCGAGTGTTGTTGTTGCTGCTGCTTATTTGTTTTAGCCCAGCTACTGTCTCTGGGAATTGTCCGCCGTGCTGCACTCGCACTTGTTGACAGTTTTTCTTATATATATATGTGTTTTTTTTTCTCCTCTCTGTTCTTTTCTGTTTTGTAATATTTTATAATGAATGCATTATGCAGTTGCAGCCCTTTTAGCAGCATCCATTTGTCGCTCGTCATGCAGTTAGAATCGTAGCTATATGTTCTTGTCGAGTCATGCCCTGGGGCGTAGCCAACAAATTGAGTCTAATGATGGATAACGCTGACACAGACCAGAAATAGAAATAAAACCTCCATTGCACTTGAGCTGTGGAAACTATTTTTGTGGCAGTTATTGAATGGTCATTGACATGAACTCGAACAAAAGTGTCAACAAATTGATGGGAACAAATGTTGAAACATCTTCGGGTGCAAGTTTTCTGATAATATGAAGAAGCGATTCTTGGAAGATTTGTGAGTATTTCTTTGACTATGGGTAGTAGCTGAAAATTTGAGCTTATAGCAGGCTTAGATTGATTAGGAAAGCAATGAGATTTGGATTGAGATATAGATTTTTGAGTAATTATTATAAGACTATGAACTATTTATAAGAATGTGCAATTTCCTTGGTATTAATCAATAAGTAAATATATTAGTTATCGATAAAAGTTGTGCTGAAATATGGTAAATCTTAACTATGTTTGCAGCTATAAATCTACAAACTGGATTGGGAATAAAAATATACCAACTATGGTTCTTTATAGAAGTATATCAATAACTTAGGGTCTTGAGAAAGTCATATCTACAGGCAAACTGTATGGAATTTGAAAATATATATATCGATTATACTTAGATTAAATCGATATTTTGTTTTTTTGTAATAAAAAATTTATTGACAATCGTTATAAAGCTATAAAGCTAAAAGTTATTGAAAGCTATTAAGCTAATAGTATAAAGCAAAGTATCGATCGACCGCCTATCGAATGATGCTTAACCAAATTTTATCCGTAATACAAAAAAACCCTTAAAAAGTCTCCGTAGTAGCTCTTTTTCTGGTATTATATTTACTATAATAATAAAAATAACACACCTTTAGATATTGCTACTCTCATCAATTTTGATAAGTCTTCAACGGCCTTCGTTAACTTCTTCATTCTTTTTACCTCTGTCTAAGCCTCAACTCTTTAATCCCTGTCAAAGCTCTGTCAACGCGCTTACATCATTTCCCCTGTTTAACAAAAAAATCGCCAGCTCTATATACACGAAATTGTTCACATTATTAGAGAATATTTTCCAAAAAGAAAAACATTACACATTTATTTCTCTTTCTCTCTCTCTCTCTCCTTCTCTCTCTTTTAACTCTTCTCATTCATTGTTGTCGCATCACAGAGAAAACATAAATCATTTCCTGCTAGACGCAATCTACAGAAGAAAAGAGGAAGATGCAACTCGCATGGAGAGCTTCGGATCTCTCAGTTGTAGTTTTTTTTGGTAAATGTGACTTGATCTTCGCACTGTTCCTCATTTAGGAAAATCAAAGTGCATTTAGTATTTCTCTAGCCAACACTCAAGTATTTTAAACGGCCTTTCACACGACCTTTCAACTCACATATTTTTGGGAGTTTGTTTTTTTTTTCGGGTCGTGACCGTTTGCTTGTTGCGGCTTCGTCTGGTCACCTATGAAAAGTTTTAATGATCTATCATTGTTGGAATTTTACACAGTGTTGTAGGATGCTCCCACATAATGCTATGTGCGTTGCAAGCGAAAGATTCTGATGCGAGACTTTCACTGCTAGGGAAAGTGTTAAGATTGATTGGGTAAACTAAAGAAAAATGTTAGCTAACAGTTGAAACAGCGCTTCTTTGGCAGTTTACAGGGTATTTCATAGAGTACTTCATAAGGAAAATCTATCTGATTGACTAATATTTGATCTCTGATATCTGTGGAGTTAAGAGTTCAAGTTAAGTAACTTCACATTGTTATTGTCTTATAGAGTATCTGATCGCTATCTCTTTGATCTTACATATCTCAAGACTTTGAAGTTAAGTAACTTCATATTGTTATAGCTTTAGCCCCAACACCACTTTGCTCCTTGGATGCCTCAATAGAGACAATATAGCAAAATTGACGAAACACTTTGTGTCCAGCTAACGGTAAAGCTGAGAACTCTGAAAACATTCAATCATACCAAAGTGCAGCAACAACAAGTAGAAGAAGACGAAGGCAAAGAATTGTCTATGCAAACTAAGTGCAGGTTCCAAAAGAGCCGAACAGAGCGCAAGCTAGAGCAAGAGCAGGAGAGAGGGAGAGGGATGGAAAAACGAAAAACGGGCCATCAAAAGGCGTTACAAATTTTGATTTCTTTTGAAATGTTGCGACGCCCCAGTCAAAGAGAGCGGACAGACACTGACAGAGCGAGAGAGCGCGGTGAGCTTGCATACATATGTATTTATATATGTATGTGTGCACACACATAGTAGAAAATATCAATTACAGCATAATTATGTGTGACGCACAATGGGTGCGAGGGGGAGGGCAGGCATGACAGCTATGATTGATTTGTGGCTGTAATACACATATATTGTACGTACATACATTGTACGTATGTATGTGTGCAGGCCGCAGGGTTAACTGAAAAGCTTCTCTGCACTCGCCGCTGAACTCTTGACACGTACCCAGAACCGAGTCAAAAAATAAAATTATTTTCGTTTGTCATCGTATAATTTAATTTTAAACGTTTTGATTGACTGGCCAAAACGGTACTCGATCCTCACAAAAGTCAGCCCAAACCCAAAACCCACCAACCTTCTCCTTCTGCACCTCTGCTCAAGTCTTCCATCTCGCTCGCTGCTTGTAATTGCATATTAAACAGCATTTACCTAAGTAATGTTTACTCTTTTCATCTTCTTCTTCTTGTTGGCTCTCTTTAGGCAAACATTTACAGAACCGCACACTCGCTCTCTCCCTCTCCCCATGTCTGCGCCCGCTTTCTTCTCTTCTACACAAACGTTTGAAGTCTTGTTCAATGTCAATGTTGTGACCTTTGTTAAGCATTTTGTTTGCTTGCGCTCGCTTGGCTTGAGGAATCTTCGTTAGTTGTCTAACACACCTCGGTACGTCCCTCGCTAATGCTTTGCTTTCATTCAAGCAGCGCAAGTACCGTTGTAATTGTTGGTTACCAACTCGTCTGCTGCGTCTTCTTCTGCTTCTTTCAAAATCAATTGCATTGTTGTTGCTAAATAATATTGCGCAATTTTTATACAAAGCGCAAGGGAAACAGTTGCGTCTTCTTCTTCTTCTTCTTTGTCTACTTCAGATTTCGGCCTGTGACAGCTGAAGACGACAAACGACGACGGTCATGTACATAGTTGAGCAGATATGTAAAGATTCCAGTGAGTGGAGGGGGCAAAGAGCGAATAAATAGTCAATGCTAGGGCGTTGCTTATGATTGAAACGACAATGGCAAGGCGCTGCGATTGTTGGTGCGAGGGAGAGCGAGCGAGTGGTGAAGGTAGATTAAGAGAGCGCTTGCAAACTAACATATGCATGAGTGTGAGTGTCTAAGTATAGTTACTGCTTCACAGCTTATTTATGTGTGTGTGTGTGTGTATATACACTCTTAATATTAAGAGTAAAGAAATTAATTCAATGTCCTAATGCTTGGCCTAGAAATGGATATCAAGAAGAGTAGCTCTGGGGCCAGTTGGTGGGTGTAGTTGGCAAGACCTCAATACATTTTTTATTAGCTGTAAATTTTATTAATGTGGCAATAAATTTAAACAATGTGCATGTAAACCAGGGAGAGGGAGGACGCTTGGAAGTGTGCTGGGAAAACGGGCAGACAAAGATGCCTGCCAAGCGATTGGAGGATACAACAACAACAACAACAGCAGCAGCAACTAAATAAATAAAATAAGTTGCAATGTGGTAACAGAGGACATTTGGGCAGTGTGTCGTCGTAGTCGTCGTCGTGGCCGGGATTTGTTATTGGGGACTGTTGCATTGGATGCTGGCGTTGAAAAGAAATACACGAGCGTAAAATTTATTTAAGCCAAAGATAAGCGGCAAGCAGGCAGCACCAATGGCCACAAAATATGCATAAAACACGGCGACACTTAGCTGGCAACAAGGGGGAGATTGAAGGGGGAACAACAAGTTTTTTGCAGCGACAGGAACTAAATCACGTGTGCCGCATTGCTGCAGACGTTGTTGTTGTTGTTGTTGTTGTTGTTATTGTTTATTCCTAACTTGACTTTGGTCAAGTCATGACGACAGGTTGAAAATGTGGCTAAACAACTCTTGGCCAAAGCTGGTTGAAGAGGCTGCTGGCAAGAGAGGAAGCCAAATAGGCAGCCGCAGCAGCAGCAGCAGCATCATCACAACTGGAAGCATATCAAAGCAGCAGCAGCAGCAGCAGAAGAAGAAGAAGCAGCAGCAGCTGAACAGAAGGTGGATCCTCCGGCTGCTAAGCAGTGGCTTACACATGTTTGTTTGTTTGTCTTGGCCGCTGCCGCTGCTGCTGCTGCTGTTGCTGCTGCTGCTGCTGGCATTGCAGTCCGCTTACCGTTAGAATCTTTGCTGAGATTTTGCCAGCATTGAGCAGAGATGGACGGAGGCAACGCTGCTCTCCCTCAATACAGTTGCTTTGGCATAATATCTAATAATGCATATAATTTTCACATGCACATCGATATGAAGAACATTGCCCAAGAGGCCAAGTAATCGAAATTCAAATAAAAGAAGAAGAAGTTGAAGTAGTAGTGGAAGACCGTAAAATATTACGATTAAATATTGTAATCTGAGCGCATGGCTAAGATGTGTTAAGGCGGAGTATGAGAGAGAGAGAGAGAGAGGGAGAGCACAATCGAGCTGCTAGGCAGATAAAATGTGCATTAAGCTTTAATGTTATCGCCTTGAACGGGAAATAATACAGCGGAACGGAGTAGAAAGGCAGGGGAAGAGCGAAGAAATGTAAATGTTGCTGGAAAATCTAAAAAATAGTTGTAGCTGCAGGTAAAAATCAACATGCAACACTAGCTTACATTTGGATTGAGTACTTAAACTCTAGCGCCTCTCTATGCAATTCTCATGCATGCATAGGACAAGTACAAGTGGCGGAGCAGTGGAGATAGAATCCTATATTGGAGTATTTAAGTGAAATGGTTAGGGAAAAGAGCGAGAGAGGTAAAGAGACATAGATAGAGAGAAAGATATAGATAATATAGCTTAAATGAGAAATCTATGTAATTATTATAAATTATACTACTACTAAGACTAAGACTAGGAATGTGAATGTATGAATGATAATAATACAGCACAGTCGCCTCTCTATGCGATTCTTTTCAATCAAAGTAACGCACATATATTCAACTATATGCGAAACTGAAATACAAACCCCAACAAGCCCAGCAAATTGTTAGTCGAGCAAACACATTCATTGGATCCGCCTTCATTTTCACAGCGAAATTCGTAGACTCTTACATAAGATAAAATCACAGCTGAAAGATTAATAATGCAAAAAACAAAATCAAATCACAAATGCGGCGCAGTCAATCATCAGATGTGGCTATAAGCTGATTGCCATTGGGTCTGGAGGCATCTTCGCCTATATTTATGGGCCAACTTTTAATTATTGACAATTTATCAAACTAAGCGAAGCGGCAAAAAATGCACAGCTATTGGCGCCAGCAAATGTTACTCAATTTACAAAATCTCAAAATCAAACTTCAACAACTTTCTTTTTCACAGTTTAAAAAAAAATTGTGCAAAAATTATTTTTATATTTTTTACTCTTTTCTCATCATTTGTTGTTTGTTTTTTTTTTTATTATTATTATTTTTTTTTAATTGATTTCAGTAGACAAATTTGTAATTTGTACACATTTGCCCACTGTGCGGGTAGCATTAAAAATATATATATTATTTTTATGCTGTTAGCTGTGTTTATAATTAATTACAACACCTCGGCCAAAAAATGTAAATCAATTATTTCTGATTAAAATATTTCACATTTCTCTTGCTTTGAGTTTATATTAAATTATTCTCCGTTATTATTTTAATTATTTTTTTTTTTAAGAAATATAAAAATTTTATTGATAATTTAAATAGTTAATTAAATATTATGATTAAATGAATTTAAAACTCATTTAAATAAAAAAAAAAAAAATACTTCGTTCTGATCAAATTATTTTCTTAAAAAATTAATACAAATAAAATTGAAATGACAAAATTTCCTATTATTTATTATTATTTTTTATTTAATTTAATTTTTTATTATATTATTTTACTTTTACTTTATTATTTTTTTAATTTATTATTATTTTATATTTTTTTTATTATTTTTCTTTTAATTTATTATTTTTAAATTTATTATTATTTTATTTTATCATTTTTCTTTTACTTTATTATTTTTTTGTTTTAATTTATTATTATTATTTTATTTTATTTAATTATTATTTTATTTTATATTATTATTCCTTTTTTTTTAATTCCCAAGCTAAATCTAAAATATTTGATTTAATTTATTTGCATATTTTTCTTATCCTACAAATCTTTAAAACAAATTTAATTAGCAATCAATGTGAATTTCTGAAATATATGCATAACAAAAGCTCTCTAAAAATGGTTGTTGCTTTGCTGTTTGGCCAACTCGAAATTAGTTGCATTTAACTTTGGCTCAATGAAAAAGCAATTTATTAAGTGCGCTCAGCTTCTTGGCAGCCGCGCCCTAAATACAAGCTGGCAAAACCTAAGCCTAAGCCTAAGCCAGAGTCAGAGCCAGAGCTAGAGCCTGAGCCTGAGCCTTGGCCTCCACAATCTTGCGACTAATCAGGAAATGTAGGCAAGCGAAAGAGAAAAACCAATAAAAGGCATTTCTTATCTAGCCTCTGCTAGGCACCAGCTTCAGAGCCTCAGAGGCTCGGCGACTTTAGCTTTGGGCTTGGCAATTGCCTGGCCAAGGCTGGCCGAGTGGGCGCTGTATGGTGGAGACAGTGTGATAGAGCGAGAGAGCATACGACCTAGACCTTATCAATGGCCAACCATGGCCTTTTGGCCAAGACGAGCTGACGTGACGTCTGCTGCGATAAGTCACATCGCGTCTTGAATATTCAAAAGATGCTTTCGACAGCTCGATAAGCGTGAGCATTGAACATGAGCACGCTGTAAATAATTGAAATAATTGCATAAATTATTTATGTAATCCATACTAATCTATTTCATTCTGCTTCTTTCTTTCTCATTCCAGGTAATTACAGAGTGCATACAAAATGTTAGCCATTAAACGTTTTAGGGGTAAGTTCTGGCCACTTTCTCAGCTCTCAAGTTCTCAATTTCGCAGTTCTCGATTCGTAATTCGCAATTCTTGGTGCTCAGTTTCGCTTTCGCTAGAATACATTGTCTGGCACACCTGGAGCTCGTGTTGCCAACATCTTAGCCACAATTGCCGACACATTCCCCCACCTCCCTCACGCTGTCAGACAGTCAAACACGCAACAACAACAACGGCAAGAGAAAAAAAAAAAACGCACGCTATCAATTTAACAGCATCTGTCTATGAGGCATGCACGCTGTTGTGGCGAGGGGGTTGAGGCGAGGTCTGTATGGGGAGTGTGTTGAGGGCAGCCCCAGCACATTGCATTGCCCTCCCACACAGCCCTGCGCCCTGCGTCGCATTGAAACTTGTCCTACGCTGCCAGATCTTCAGCTGCATTTTTCCAAGGAACCTGCATGCAATGCAATGCAATGCAATGCCTCGCGCATGCGCACAGAGCCCGCCTGGGCTCTCAGTCGCTGCATTTTCTATTTATAGATCGGTCCAAGTTTTGCGCGTTATCAAAAGGCAGCCCAAGTCGCCGTTGTGGCGGCTGTGAAAATTCCAAAAATGGCAGCGCCCCAACCACACCAGCCACGCCTCTCTTTTGCCCTCAATCGAGCCATCCTGCTGGCGTGTAAATAAATAAATATTTTCCTAGCATTTTTCTAGCGCTTTGCTGTTTGGGTGCTGATGCGCCTGGCCAATTTCCCAGATAAAAAGGCGCAGCTGTCAACGCGCGAGAAAATTACTTTGCCCTTTTTATTTTGTTGCTTATTTTACAGCTTGTAAATTAATTAAGCTGAAAATAATTTAACTTAATCCCAGCCGCAGGCCAAGCGAAGCCAAGAGAAAAAGAAAAGTGTTTCGAGCTGATTCAATGAGTTTTATCGGTATGTGGGTTGCGTCAATAACCGTAGGGCGGGATTAGCACGTATTTGTTGGCCCCATGACCGCAGCTACTCCCCCCCCCTCCCTCTCTCTCTCTCTCTCTCTCTCTCGCTGCCCCATCTTGACTCAGCGCCCGCGGCCAACGGTAGCCACGAATTTTTGTTATTTTGCTCGCTGCCTCGTTTATTGTCGTCCGTCGCTCCATTTGCCCTGCTTTGCGGCAAATTCTCACATTTCGTTGCTTTTTAATGTGTTTTTTTTTTTTTTTTTTTTGCTGAAAAACAAAATAAAGAAATAAATAAAATTGCATTGCTTGAATTGATTGCATACGTTTATGCATATAGTTGTTTATCGTGTAAGCAATTTGCATATTTATTTATTATATTACTATAAAACTATTTACATTTATTCCAAATAAAATAAAAATGAATAATAATAATGAATACAAATAAATAATGTATAATAATCATAAAAGAATTTCTTTATTAAATTAAAATAAATTTATGTAATTTATAAAAAATAAAAATAAATATAATAACTAATATATTTTATTCAAAATATATTTATATAATATTAACATGAATAATATACATACGAGAATTTCTCTATTATATTATAACAAATTTATTTAATTGATAAAAATCAAAAATATATTTATAATTTATCATATTTTATTTAAAATATATTTATAAAATATTAATATGAACAATAATCATAATAGAATTTCTCTATTATATTATAATACATTTATTTAATTTATAAAAATAAATAAATAAATAAAAAATGTGTTATTAATCATACAAGATTTTCTTTATTATATTATAATATATAAACTTAATTTATGAAAAAAAAAAAAACAATTATAATTTTTATTTTTTTCAATTTTCATTTTAAAACAAAAAAAATTAAGAGCACGTTTATGAATTTATTTCATTATAAATAAAAAAAAAAAACATAAATCAAATACAAAATATAAATAATAATAATAATCATAAAATAAATATGCAAAAACTAGTAAATAAAATTTGTATATTTACAATTTATTTTTATACATTTTGTAAATTTATAATACTAAAAGAACAGAGCCTAATGAATAAATAATAATTTATTTGATAAATTTAAACTTTTAATACTAAAATAAATAATAATTTGCTTTGCTGTTTGCAAATTTGCATATTTATATTAACAGAATTATGGAATCAGCATGCAAATGATTATATATTTTAGTATTTTAAATTTACAACATTTATAAAATAAATTATAATCATAAATGTTTTAATTGCTATGTTTTTAATATAAAAAATAATAATAAATTGAATAAATTGAAATATGAATGTAATACAAAAAATAGAAAAAATTTTATTTACTTTGTTTTTAATATATTTAAAAATATACTAAATTTATTAAATTAATGTATTAATAAAAAAACTAGTAAACAATAAAAATAAATAAAGTTCATTAACTAAATAATTATGATCAGCAGAAAGAAAAGGGAAATGTTGACATATATAATGATAATAAAATAAATTTAATAAAAACTTAAATAAATTTAATGAACTAAATTAAATAAATACGAAATAATAGATATCAATAAAAACAATTTTTGCCACTGAGCTATATCTCTTTGAAAGATATACCAATGCCCAATCTTCCATAGATAGCTGCAACTTTTCAGTATTCCCCAAAAATTCAGTATTCCCCAAATATTCAGTATTCCCCACATATAGTCAGCTTCATCTGCGCTCAGAGCCATGTAATGACATCGAGAGGCAACATTTTGACTGTTAATTCAATGTTTGGCTAATCAAATGGCTGTTTAAAATGCGCTGAAAGCGCTCAATGCTATAATTATGACCTTTCACAATGGATACGTTGAGGCTGAACGTCAAGCGCGGCACGAGAAGCTTCCGTCAGTGGGCTATGGCCCAGTCCGCCTGCAACGTGGCTGAGGCTGGGGATGAGGATGAGACCTGGCCGAAAGAAAATAATATTGTGATGTTTATATCAGTTTGCAGTTTGCAGTTTGCAGTTTGCAGTTGTCATGCTTTGGCAATAAAAGAAAATAGTGAAAAGCGAATGAAATGAATTACGGATGTTGGCCAAACTTTGAACTCGAATTCGTAGTGGAAAAAACGGAATCACAGTCGGAGTTTTGCCTCGATTTTGGTTTTGTTTTTTTGTTTTTTGGCGTGGGTGGACGATTTGGATTTGAATTTGATTTCATAATAATACACTCGACTCTGCTGGACTTGGCAGCAGTTGAATTCAACGTTTGCTGTCCGTTTGTTTTGTTTCTTTAGCTTAACTATTTGGTTTGTTTGTTGAGCTGAAAGTGAAATGCATTGACTCGACGCGAGCAGGCTAGGCTGGCGAGGGTTAAGCTGCGGCTGAGGGGGGCACAAATTATCGCTTTATCACGATTCAAACGGTGCGACTTTCTTCTCGGCCTCTCGCAGCTTCATTTGCAGCAATAATTATGCAATTTGCTGCGGCTTGTTGCTGAGCATCGCATTGCATTCGTATTTCCATTTCGATTCACCGCTGCTGCATGATAATTTTCAGTTGTTGCTTATAATTGTTGTGGGTGCATGTCTCTGGTTCAGGTCTTTTCACGGTTTTGCTTTTGGATTTCTGATGTTTATCATCATCAGTGCTCCGACATTCACAATTTCTTTTTCCTTTTTGTTGTTAACAACATAATTGTGTATTGATCTGCTATGACTTTTGTTTATGACAAATTAATTGGCTGCAATTGTTAGCTGGAAAAGCTAAACAGCGCAGCTTTAGCTCCCTTGCTTTCATAATAAATATTTAAATATATGAAAAATAAATAAAAAAATACAAATTGAAAGTTATATTCATCACACACACAAATATTTGTGTCAATCTGCGACAGCAAGCAAAAAATAAGTGTGTCAAAAGAAGAAAAAAAAAGTTGGCCAAAAATAACTCTTAACCCATTAAATGTGCCGCTGCGACGACATTTGATCGATCAGTTGACTTATTATTGTTGCTCTCTCGCGTTGACATTGATGGAATAAGCGTCAAATATTTTACCCAGAGCCCTGGGCAAGCGCAGCTATTTTTCTTCTTTTACCCCCCAAGCCAAGCCAAGCCAGCCAATCAGTAATTGGAGATGGGCCCTTGAGAGCAGCAGCTCAGCCTCCATAAATTGGCCCCTGGAAAGTGGCAGTCGCCAAAAAATACTTCCTGCCACAAATATGACTCGAAAAAAACTTTAACAAACAAAATTTGAAACGTGCATCGGAATTTCTGATAAACGAAATATTCACAAACGAAGCCAAATCGAGCTGAAAAACTATAAAGCATCTTCTTCCATTCAAATTGAGGGCATAGTGGCGGGCAGCCAACGACGGGCAAATGCGCTTTGCTTTGCTTTTAGCTATTTTAAATGTAGTATTTATGAAAATATTTTTCTTTAAAAAAACTTAATTTCTTTATATATTATAAATTGCTGAAATATTCTAAAAAATTGAATTTTAAATATATTTATAAAAGTGTTGAAATATGTTTTATTTGATTTATTATCATTTTTAAATAGTTGAAATTTGTCAAAAATATATTTATTCTTTATATCTATATTTATTACAATTAAATATTATATCTATGCAGTTTTCAAAACACAAAAAGGCATGTCTTCAAATGATTTAACATATATGTTTATATACTATACTGGAAAATATTTAGGAATATTTTGATTAGATTTGCGACAAATTTTATGTTTGTACATTAATTGTACTATAGAGTTTTTATAATGTTAAAATATATTATTTTTTCATATAATATTAAATGAATTGAATTTATAATTTATGTAAATTATGAGCAGGTATCGCTGTAGAAGGGAGAGTCGATTGACTCATAGGGAGATTTCCCTATGATGGCGCTCCTGCTGCTCGCTCTTCTATTGGCGCTCTCGGAATGCGCTTAATCTGAAATAAAATAGAACAAAACTAAAGCTCATTGCGTGAAGAAGTGTTGGAAGTATTTTTAAAATGATTAGTAACTTTTCTAATTATTTATATATAATTATTTAGATTAGTAACATTTGAAGTCAAAGGTTTATTAAATTAGAGAAATTTAGCTATGTCATTATAAATAAATTTTGGTTCAATCTATTTTCATTTATTTATTTTTTTTTTTTTATTTTGATTTTAAAAGTGCTCACAAATAAATTTAAGCGTCCCTTTTTCACTCTATTCCTTGAACTATTTCTTAGCGCACGAGCTTAAGCCATAATCTGTTGGCATGTGATGATAGACTGACTTTATTAACATAGATCAGCATGTACTTAACAGCTATGTATGTTGCCATATATGAGCTAGAAATGTCATATCAAGAGTCTCATAGTTTAAATTATACAAGAAAATATTGCCCAGTTTATTTGTATAAGTGTTCACAAATTTCTTAAAATTATACAAGAAAATGCTGCCCACTTCATTTTTTACTTATTTATTTGCTTTCTTTTTTTATATAAATCTGCACAAAAAAAAATTAAAAATTTATACAAGAACTGCTTTTTCAACTAATAAATGTTTCCCGGTTTAAGCTAATATATTGTTAAATTAAATTAATTTAAAGCATTATGATTAGATCTTGCCTAGGTAATCAACTAAAAATCTAACAAACCTTGCTACAAATCCACTATGCCCAAGCGCAGTTAATGCAGGAGCGAGAGCATATAACTGGACCATAGAAAATTAACGCCAAGTCTGAAAGAAAACGAAGCCAAAAAAAAATGAAAATAAAAAGAAAAAAACTAAAACGTGCCGAGCACTTTTCACTTAAACGCAATGCGCAATGCAATTACAACAACAACAACAATAACAATGAAAACAATTTCCAACTATTTTCAGGCAAATTAAATTAAACAATTTAATGCGAGTGCAATTTTTTGTTGCTGTGCAGGCAAACGCGAAATTGTTTCAAATGGCTTAATTAATTTGCCCAATTTTTTGTTGTTTTTGTTTTTTTTTTTACACATTTAACTTGGTCAACAGCGACTCGTTAGCAATTACTCAACCAAGTCACCAAGCCCACGAAGAAACCTCGACAAGCCCTATAAAACAGCCGAGAAGCAGCAGATCAGAGGAGGATGAAAAAATAAGCGAAGAAGAAGAGGGGAAAAAAAATAAGTCAGAGGGGCTACCCCTACTGTGGGCACCTCTATCACTTGTATCACTTGTAGTCGCCCACGTTTTTTTTTTTGGGCCTTGTTGTTGTGCAGTCTGGACTTAATTTGATAAGATTTATTTGAGCCAAGTTTTCGTATTGAGAAACCTGGCCCCAATACAAGAAAACCCAACACACAATATCCAAATGAAATAACATTTAAACGACAGTTAAAATAGAAATGTAAACTACAAGACGAACATTGATAAATGGCTAAGAGAGCACAAAGGTTTCCAGCTGTAGGTGTAGAAAATCTATGTGAGAACAGCTACTGATTGGCAGCCGAAAGACAAGTTGCTAACTGATTTATGTTATAAAGTGGATTACACATGAGTAAAACAACAAATGCAGATAAATATATATATTAACATGATTTCCGTGGGCGCATATTATTAATTATGCTAACAATTCTTAGCAACGACCGTTGCTTACTCAAGTCTGCTTAGCTAGAGCTCTGAAGTCTTTGATTTTAATTTTTACATAATTTATAAATTTGCATATATATTATTATATAATGCATATCTGTTTATTTTATTTATATTTTCTTTTAACCTTTTTGTGTATAATATGTGAAATTTTTCATATTCATTCATATTTTTACGACAAAACAAAATGAATTAAATTTTTAATTTCTTAAATTTGTTTTATATTTAAGCATTTTGATATTATAAAATATTACTACTGTACCTTGGCTCCCTAAATGAGCAAACTGCGCCTAATGTTAGCATTTGAAAATAAATCAAGAAACAAAATTAAGAAGTTTATTCTGGACAGTTTTAACTGCACAGATTAAAAGAAAATTTTATATAAGACTTTAAAGTCTTATATATTTAATGTAAATATTATAGAAAAAATAAAAAATAAATAAATAAATAATAAAATATATATGATCATTTATAAATGATTTAATACAACAGAATCTTTATTTTTAACTAAATATATATAAATTAAAATATATAAATATATAAATTATATACATTAAAAAAGAAATCAAAATATTTATATATATATATATATATATACACTAGTCGGCATATATATTTTGACGAAACCGTTTTGTGACTATTGAAGCTAGTATTGCTGAATACCGTTAAGTAACGGTGCGAAAATGATGAGCAAAGAGAAAAATATATTAATAGCTGTGTGTATGCCAAATTTTATGTTGTTTCGCTTATGCATTCTCTTTCTGCTGATAAGAATGCATGCAAGCATCGAATTTTTGCGTGGCATAAGTATTTTGACGAAAGCTTTTCTCAATTGTCTATTAACTTTTGAGCACTTGACATCAACACAATTATCTTGTTTAACTCAATTAACATCTATAAATAATAAAATAAAGTGAATTTCCCCTAAAACTATTAAAAAAATAATGGGGAAAGCAGCGGAATTAAGTTTGGTTGTCCGATCATCAATTTTGGCAAAATTTAACGCTGGAACCGCAATAAAAGATATTGCAAATGAATTTAATGTGTCACGTCAAACTGTGCACTACCAAATAAATAAATTTAAAAAGCATAACGATCTTCGAAATTTAAGAAGATCTGGTGCAAAGCGCAAAACCACACACATTGATGACCGACACCTGTTACGGGAATTTAAAAAAAATGTGTTTTTGAAGCCCCAAAGTGGGGCAGATTTGATAAATTTAACTTTGAAGAACCCGATCAGTGAGCGCACAGTCCGACGACGTCTAAAGGAATATAATTTTAAAACATATTGTTCGAAGCAGGTGCCGTACATCTCAAAGGCAAACAAGATTAAAAGACTAGCCTTTGCACACGAGTTTGTGAACAAACCAAAGGAGTTCTGGAGAGGCGTATTGTGGACAGACGAAAGCTCATTTGAGTATAATGGATTGAAAAAAAAAAATTTTCATTAGAATGCCCACAAATCAAAGAAAAAAAATGCGGCCTACTGTTGAAAAAGTGAGTCATGGCGGAGGAACTGTTATGTTCTGGGGATGTGTTGCCTATACTGGGTTGGGTGACTTTGTTCCGATCGACGGTTCAATGAATCAGACCACTTATTTGAACACGTTAAACGAATATGCATTACCTTCCGGAGATAGGCTTATTGGGGAATCATTCATCCTGCAACAGGACAACGCCCCATGCCACAAAGCCCGTATGATACAAAAATTTTTGAGGGAAGTTGGTGTTTCTACTTTGGATTGGCCACCCCAGAGTCCGGATTTAAATATCATTGAAAACGTCTGGTCACTTTTGAAACGCAAAAGAACAATTTCCTTAGACAAATCAAGACAAGAGACGATTTCTGAGCTCACTTCCCTTTGGGAAGAGATAACTCCAGAAATTCTGAAAAATTTAGTGGATTCAATGCCACAACGACTCCAAAAAGTTATTGACGCCAAAGGAGGATATATTTTTTATTAAATTAATCTTTATTACATTTTTGTTTTAGGTAAAACATTTTTTTTTCAGTATTAAACATTGGTCAAAATACTTATGCCATACCATGAATTAAAAAAAAA
Source organism: Drosophila koepferae (assembly GCA_030914345.1). Classification (NCBI taxonomy): domain Eukaryota; kingdom Metazoa; phylum Arthropoda; class Insecta; order Diptera; family Drosophilidae; genus Drosophila; species Drosophila koepferae. The sequence continues at coordinate 357,344 of JAUESR010000200.1, forward strand.
AATTATAGTTTTTTAAGTTCCAATGAAAAATAATTATTTTGCTCATTTATAAGTTTGTATTTGAAATATACTCATAAAAAAATTAACTTAAAATAGTTGAATAAAACCGTTTAAAAATTATGCTTAAAATACACGAGATTATTTTCGTCAAAATAATTGTGCCGACTAGTGTATATATATAAGTATATATAAATATAAATATAAATATATAAATCATATAAATATAAAAAAAATCAAAATTTATATAAATTAAAACATTATCAAGCTCACACCAGAATGTGTTTCATGTACTTCAATAGATCTCAGGAGCAAATCCCTCAATCATAGTCTTTTTTTTATTTAGAAGTTAAAGATAATATAAAATTAAAACTAATCTAAGATTAAGCACTGGCTACAATGGCATTCGTCTTAATCTTAGATATATTTCAAGCATTCACAGCTAATTACTAGCTTCGCTCTGAGGCCATTGAACTTTTATCTGAAAAATCTCTTGTTGCTAATGATGTTTCCAATGGGAATTTTCTACAATTATTGTTGTTTTTATTGAATATCGAATTTCTCATGCAAATCCTTTGTCAATGTGAAAGTTGCAGCCGCTTCACTATTTTTAACTATTTTTCAATGTTTTTATATACAATTTTTTTGTTTGTATAAATTTCGTTATGTTTTTTGTTTATGCCAAACGCCAGCGTTGATCTTTGTTGTTAATACTATCTTGTTTTTTTTTTGTTTTTTTTTTTTTTTTGCCTGCCTGCCTGCGGTTCAAGAGTTCATTGTCAAGTCCAATAAAATGTTCGAATGACACGTTAAGTGTCAGCCACTACAAGAGATCCGCTCGATCTGTGCGCGACTCGTTTGAAAGACCGCCAAAAAACAGCCGTAGCCAAAAATGTTGTTTTTTTTTTCTTGGTCGCTTGACTGGAACTTGAACTATACACAGGCCACACAGCCAGGTCGAGAGCTGCTCTCTTGCCTCTATCCTAGGCAGCCCTCTCGGTATGCCACCCAGCTCAGCGGCAGATGTTTCCCTTTTTGTCAAATGATGATAAATCGTGACCGGGCGAGAGCGCCTTAGTGAAATTTTCTCTAACGCTGCCCACTACAAATTTTCTATCTATATGTTTTTATTATGCCCTGTATATAATGAATGAAAGGGTATGATGTGTTTTTTAGTTAAAATGTATGAATGATGATTTGAATAGGCTAGAGTTTATTTGGCAGATTATATATCAGATTATGAGATTTGTATTATCTGTCAGATCCATTTTGATATAGGCATTTATCTTGAGAGCTACAAAAGCTGGAGGCAACGGATGTTACTTATATTCGGTATATATTATATGCAGCAAGAGTTGAATATTATTTTCCCATATCTCATGCCATTTAGATAATATAAATATATATATCTGATTTTACTTCATTTATAAAATTATTTTATTTTATTTTTTGGAATAATCGATCATTTTATGATAAATCTTAATCGATTATTGTGTATCAAATGATTAATCGTGTCATCACTAATTATATATCATAGTTAGTCACATATCATAAACTATAATTGAAAATTTCCCAAGTTAGTTGAAACATTTTGCTGAATACATCTTCTTGGATAGGTTATCTTCTAGTCAGTTCTAGCTCATCATCTAGTCAGTCATTCCCTTACTAGATCACTCTTACATCTTACTTTTTTTCTCTCTTCTTTGCGTTCATCTCTTCTGGTTGCTCTTTATTACCACATTTTCATTTGGTTGACGAGTGGAACAGCTTTTGGCCCAGCTGCTGCCACACGTACGCTTTCCTTTGCTACTACTTATGGCCAAGTTAGTAGCCTTTTACCAGCACTCCACAGCAACCCTCCATCCCCTCTCCATCCACATCTGACATCTAAGTGAATTTATGTAGTTTTCATGTTAACTTTCGTTGCGGTGTTTGGCCAAAAATCTCTTGTGACTAAGTGCCTGGCAAGCGACTTTTGCCATACCTGACGATGCCAGCATGATTTATGCGTGCTGGAATGTATATATATATATGATATACAGTTATAGATACATATATACAAATGACACTCACATCCTTTGGCCTCACTCTAGCACTTCTAGGCGTTAAAATTAGGCGGCAAATATAATTTATGTGCCTCGATTTGGGCGCCAATTGCAAAAGAAAAAAAAATTATAATAAAAGAGCTTAACTTAAGGCCACGTCTTGCCCTATTTTAGTGTGCCATTGATGGGGGAGTTATGTCGGCTTTGATTTAAATGCAAATTTTGATTTTACCAGCCTCTTGGAAAATGTCAACGCGAATCACGATCTTTTTTTTTTTTACTCAGCGTCGCGCGATTGCAATTTGAATTTGTTTATGATTCATGAATTTCCTGAATAGAATTCATTATAGCTGTGGAATTTCGCTTAGCAAATGCATGCGATAAGTGCAAGAGAAATATATGTTTATATAAGTAGATGAAGCTTGGCATTGCAACATTGCGAGGCTTTCATTTGCAGTTCTATTTATCAAAATAGCGAATACACTGAACTTGAACTAAATGAAAAATTAATTTGTATGTTGATTATAAAAAAAACAAATTAATATATACAAAATTATCAAAGAAATTCAAAAATATTATAATAATTTTATTTTAACAATATATTTATATATTTAATTTTTATCAAATATTTCTTATTTTTTTCTAATATTTTATTTTTATTAAAATATATTTTAAAATATAATAATTTTATTTGAATACTATATTTATATATTTAATTTTTATCAAATATTTCATAATTTTTTTCTATTTTATTTTTAAAATATTATATTTTATTTAAATAATATATTTATTTCTTTAATTTTTATCAAATATTTCGTATTTTTTTAATATTTTATTTATTTTTTAATATATTTTAAATATTATCAAAAATTTCATTTAAATAATATATTTATATATTTAATTTTTTATCAAATAATTCATAATTTTTTATATTTTTTAAATATATTTTAAAATGTTATACAAATTTTATTTTCATAATATATTTATATATATTTAGTTTTTATCAAATATTTCGTAATTTTTCTATTATTTTATTTTTTAAATATATTTTTAAATATTATACAAATTTTATTTTCATAATATATTTATATATTTAATATTTATCAAATATTTCGTAATTTTTTCTATTATTTTATTTTTTGTTTATTTTGTTTATATTATATAATTAATAATTTAATAAACTAAAAAAAACTTTTACTACAAAAATTTAGAATCACTTTCTTTTCATTTACTACTCAACCACATTTTTATCAATATTTAAGACTTATGTCACTATTAGTCATTAAACACATCATATACAGTCATATCTTAATATATTATGCATTTATTTTATATCTAGTATATATTTAGTTATTTCCAATATTGACTCAATATATCACAAGTTTATTTTTTATTTTATACATTTATCTGCTTTCATTGATCTTTGCTTGTTGGAAATTTCCAATTAGCTTTTAACCCGATTCAAGGCTTTAATTGTATTTCAACAACAATTTTGTTGACAAATTTTGTGGTAAATTGCAGTTCAAGTTCAGCTCCCACACATGTGTTCAGCTACAACACGTGTTATCGATAACAGTTGACTGATTAAATGCCAGCGAGTTATCGAAGCACTTGAGAATCGAATCTAACTACAACAGCACGACAAGCAGCTCATTTAACATTTACAAGTTCATTTGTCGCCAATATAAATACCAAATGTTATCTGCGGCCAATTGGCGCTGTCAAAAGTATCTGAACTGTATCTGTATCTGTTTATCTGTGTGCCGCTGTATCTGAGTGAGCGCGACCTTGCAAGGCAACAATGGAAAAACCAATCAGCCAGCGTGAAATGAGTAACAAATTAGCGAAAATGCAATACAATAAATAAATAAATCGAAGCCAGCACACACACACAGTCACAGTCAGATCGACAATAATAACAAGTGAAACAAGAGTGAGGAATTTTTTAATTTAGATAATTGAAATCGCGCTGAATGAAACAGTTTATTATTATAAGCAATACAAAGAACAAGCCAACTCAACTCAATTATTAACAAACAGAAATGAAAAGAAAAAAAATAGCGAACATTAACTGTTTAATCAGATAACGCAGCTGTCTTTAGTTTCATAACAATAACCGCAGTTGTTGTCAAAAAAAAAAAATGTATATGAATAAATTAAATGGAATATTGCATTAAAAAAACTCTTTCAATAATTCCATTTCCATTTCCATATGATTCACATTTCGTTGCAATATTTTTGGTCGTCTCGTTAATTGCGACAGTTTGATTCACATTTTATTGCGGCTTTTTCCACATTGATAAATATTTGATTTAAACAAATTGCATTCATTTAATAATGGACAACAACAAAATTTATGAAACGCCCAAACAAACACAGATTGATTTATTTCCAATTGCGATAAATCAAATTTGAAATGATTTTCATTTACATTTTGAAAAATTAATTTCAGTTTGTGTTGAATTACTAAACAATTTCAGCAGGAAATCTTTTATGGATTTTTATTTAAAAATATATATTTTTTAATTAATTTTTTATTGATTTTTTGCTTTATGTGTATAAAAAATTTGTATGGATTTTAAATATTTGTAAAATCATTTTTAATTCATTTTTTTATATTATTTTAAACATTAATTGCTAAATGAAAAATATAAAAATTAAAATATATTTAACATAATTTTTATTTTATTTTATATTTAATTTAATTTTAAAAGAACACACTCAATTAATAATTTACTATTTATTTATTTGATTTTATTTAATTTTTTTTGCTCAATTAATTTAATTTTATTTTATTGTTTTATTTTTTATGTATACTCAATTAAAGATTTACTTTTTATTTATTTCACTCTTTATAAATATTAAAATTATTATTTATAGTAGAAAAATCATAATTCATATTTTATACGCTTTAATATGAATCAATGTAAATTTTTAATTGAGTGTCAAATACGAACTCAAATCATAAAAGTTCAACTCAGTTGATTTTAATTAATGGCCAACAGTTAATTAATGTTGTTTTTTTTTTTTTTTAATTGCAATGTCAACGCGTTACGTCAACATGCCAATAAATCAGATATTTATATATAAACAATTATACAATTTAGTTGCAAATGTCAAAATGCATTGCAATCAGAACGAAAATCCAAAGAACAGCCAAAGCTAATTAAAGAAAAAAGTTCGCACGACAGAAAACAAAACCAAGAGGCAAAAGAAAAAAAAAACAGCAACAGCTAATTAAAAAGCTAAAGCTAAAACTTAAGCAACAATTTTGGCACTTGTTGACTGCGCAGCGGAATTACAGTCTAAGCCACCCACAATCGACTCAACTCGAAACAGAAACTGAAACAGAATCAAAGCCCAAGACAACAAAAACCCAGCCCAGATTGCAAGCCCTGCAGTTTTTCACGCCCCGGGCAATTGTTTTTTATTTTTTTTTTTTCTTCTATATTTTCGATATAGCTAGAAATCTCATTATGAGGCCGCTCCGCTCTATAAGGTGTGTCTTCGCCATCGTCACTCGCTGCCACGCCCCAAAAAAGTTGGCAAAACTCTGTGTACTTTCTAATACATGAATTAGGAGTCGACATCGAAATCGACATCGACATTCGATATCGACACCATGTGAACTTGGCCAATTCGGCGATTGTCAAACGAATGTCGAATTGCCAATTTATAATGCAAACGGACTCCAATTGGCAAACTCATGCAGTCCAATTGGAATTGCAGTTGCTCTAGCAAAGGTCATTTCGGCCGCCTAACAAGCCCAATTTAATTCATTTAAAAGTATGCAGAAAAAAATATAGAAAAATCACAAAAAAAAAGAGAATATCAATTGCTAATTTATGTTTATTGTGCATTATTTGTACTAGACAATAGTTGCAAATGCTCGCAGTTCCCTTTGGCAATGCGAAATTGAATTTTTATGCACTTTATAGCAACTGCAGCTATATATAGATATAGATACATACATATAGATAGTTTTTAATGTTTTTTTAGTTGGCACACTGATTGAAATTTATGAATCCTTAACTGTGTTTTTTGTTGTTGTCTTTTTGGTTTAGCTGCATTTATTTATTATTATTATTATTTGTGCGTTTATTTATTTATTTTTTTTTTTTTTTTTGTTATTTTTGTTATTTATTTTTATGTTTATTTTATGTAGACTCTGCGTGCAATTCACATTAAGTTTAATATTTATGTAATTTCAGTTTTTTTATAGCGAATTTAAATAATAATATTTTTTATAGACTTTATTTATGTTTATGTTTTCATTAAGCTAGGTCAGCTTAATTCTTAAACAGTTTTAAAGATTCTCCATAGAGTCGCGACTTGTACTAAAGTAAAATATTTACTGCATTTGTATTTAATTTGTTATATAATTATATAAATTTTATAAAAAAAATCAAGCCAGTGCATAAATTTATGCAAACTGCTCATAATTTGCTCAGCAACAAAAAAAAAAAGTCTTTAATGAGCCGCCGCGGCTCTGGCTCAGCTAGTTTTAGCCTTTTATGGCCGCTTTTTGGCCTTTTTTATGCAAATTGAAAACACGATAAATTTCTGTCAATGCCTAACAAATGCGAACGTCAAGTGCAACATGCTCCATTGTGAACTTAATGTGAGCATTGTGAACCATTTTCGTGGCATCATAAGTTTTTTTTTTGGTTAGTTTTTCTGAACTTTGTCATTTGAGCGCGGCAGGAGAATCAAGGCACTGTAAAATAAAACCTGAAAAAATGCGATAGGCAAAAGTTAGGAAAAACACCAATTGAACACTATCAATCGATGAGCCTTGATTGACTGCCGACAACAATTTAGCAATAAATTGTAACGAAGCTTTAATGCTCTTCTCTTGAAATGAATTTAGAGAGTATTTATTTAATTACTTAAGCTTACTCAGCTGGAAAAATATTTGTATATTAGCTATAGGAAATATAAAATAAATTTTCATAGACTTTGATTAAACTCAGTTTAGCATAAGATACAAAGGAAAGATAGAAAGCAGAACCGTAAGCATATTTAAGAATGAAAACCCAATAAAAATAATCGTTAAGAGTGAGAGAGAGAGAGAGAGAGAGAGAGAGAGAGATAGTGAGAGAAAGAGCGAGAGAGAAAGAGAAAGAAAGAAACAGTGATAAATTGAGAGAAAGAGACATAGATACTTGTATAAAACAAACAATTCGGACAATATATTTCACAAGAATAACTTAATAATAGAAATATAAATAACAAAGGCAAATATTAAACAACAATCAAGAAAATTCCAAATTTTTTACCAAACATACGCAGTCATGTTAGAGTATCTTTTATTTCTATGATATGCTAATGGAACTCTGCCTAGATTCACATACCCCTAGGCTAGAATTTTGCGCATAATGTCACATGTCAAATGAATTCGCCTTTCAAGTTTTGCCGCTAAACGTAGAACAAAAAAAAATCAAATAAAAAATTATAGAAAACATGAACACAATTTGCATTTGGCGCCGCAGCTTCTGCCGCAATTGAAACAACGTGTGGGGCATGTTCTACAGATATACTATATATATATATATAGATATAGATATATATATATGGCATCTTGATATTGGCACATGTTTTGCTATGCAATTTTTGCAGAGCTTCTGCAGCTGCCTTTGATTGATTTGTTTTGCCAAGTGACGCGCAATATGTCAAGATAGCTGCTGATTGGAATGGTATGGAATTGAAATATGTTATGGGAATCGGGTATGTGAATCCGGGCATGGGTATGGGATTGATGTGCCATATCTCAAGTGGCACAAGGTCTATGGGGAGTGAACAAATATATATTTCGCACTAAACGCGCTGACACATTTAAATAGAGGCAGCTGCTTTGCATTTGCTTTGCATACATTTATTTACAATATGTTGATTAGGGCTGGAATGGAATGGAGTGGCACCGAAACTAAGCCAAGACATACATTTGGTATCCATTACGGATGCTGCTGTGCGAGGGGAGGGGACAGAGATCTGTCAATCACGAAATCAAATGAAAAACATAACTCAGCGAGAAGTCGCCCTCAGCTTTTGATAGATGACAATACGAAGTAGAAACAGAAGAAGAAGAAGCAGATGAAGAAGAAGCCATGAAAATATGTTTCTTTTTTTTTTATTTCTTTTTGGGAAAGTGTTTTGTTATTTTTTCTTATTTCTGTTTCTGGGTTCTGTGTGAAAGTTGTAGACAGACTAAAGTAGAAGCAAAGAAAGTTGCCCGATAATTGGCCAAAGGTCGTGAATCTCTAAAAAAACAAACTCTTTGGTAGATTATGCAATACGCTTCATTTCCATTCCAATCTCTTCAACATTCTAGACAAACAAAAAGAGCCAAACAAAGTGAAAGCCAACTTTAACAATTTTGTGTACTCATCCTAATGCACTTTCAATTTCGAAAAAAAAAACTACAACTTACAAATATTTTATTGCGGGTGGAAAATTTTCCAATTCCCAAATATACAAATTTCCAGCTGGGCAGCACACAGTGAGATGCAGAGCGAGAGAGAGAGAGAGAGAGAGAGGGAAGCAGTGAGAGTGGGAGCGAGATCTTTATCAGCTCGCTTTTAAGCTTTTTTTTCAGCTCTCCCGAGATTGTAGACTCTACGAGCTTATTACAAATTCTAATCGCATTTCATTTCGCTTGCACACACACACTTATATATTATATATTAGATTTCTTTGTGTGGCTCGTACATTGGCCTGGTGCTTGGAGTCGATGAGGCTGTCGCTTATCGATTAATCACCAAATTAAAAATTACTAAGCCCAAAGCGTGGAGCGTGGCCAAAGACAGCGTAGCTTGCCCCTCCAGCTATGCTCTTCCCATTACTCTTTATCGTCTGCTGCTTCTGCTTCTTCTCGTTGTTTTTGGCACCCCAATTTAAACAATATATATCTGAAACTCGATTTGCTTTTGGCCTTATTTCGCAGTTTGAATTGGCTATTTTTTCGCAGAAATTCGTAGCCTCCCTTTGTTTCAAATGTCAACACTCATCTAGTATTATTTACGATAATTGCTATGAAATTCCAAGGAAATAGCAAACAAACTAATTGAACCATGTGTTACATCAGGCCCAACGCCCAGCGCGATATAATAATATATAGTAAAAAAATATATATATTTGTATATTTATATAACAAAGTCGTAAATTCATTTAGCTATGAGCAAAGGGAAATTGAATATATGCAAATATTGTGAAACAAATAAAGAATATATCCTCCTTCCCCCTTTAAAAAAAAAAATGAATACTCATAAATAACACTTTGAAGCGCCGCCTGGCGACCAATTAAGGCACACTGCAAGCGGGTACAAAGTTCAATTTGATATCAATCGGCGTGCGGCATTTTCATTGGGCAAATTAATTTAATGCTCAGTAAGAGATTTTCCAATGCTTATCACAAATTTGTCATCAGCTCGTTGTAATGCGATCACACGCACGCACACACACACACACACACATACACACACGTATGGGAAGTTTAAGCTGGAGTTGGAGAGCGCGCCATGCTGCTGCTGCTGCTACTCATAATGAAGTTGAGCGTAGCTTGCAGATAATGATCAAACAGACCACGCGACGCGACGTCAAGATACACACAGGCGCACACAGGAAAGAATTGCAAGCGCCGACCGCTTGCTCTACCTCGGTCTCTCTCTCTCACTCACTCTCTCTCCGATGCTCTCTCAGCTCAGCCAATTCGGCTGCGCTCAGCTGCTTGTCAAACAAGTTGCGTGCGAAGTCGGCCGCGCAGACGTATCGTATCCAGTGTTGCCATTTTAGCATATTTTAAGCTAGATCTAGCTTATTTCAAAATGTAATAGCTTAGAAAGTGGTTAAAATGCTTATAGCTTGAAATCTAGCCTATTTCAAATTTCATAAAGCTTATTTTGGCTTTAAACTAATTTTTATATAACGATTTATTTTTTTTATTTTTATTTTTTTTTTTTTTGTAAAGTATTTTTATGACAACTTTAAGAGGCAAATCAAACCAAAATAGTATTTTCCTGTGACTTTTGGTAGCTTATGTAATTTTCTGCATAAATTTGTGGTAATACTATTTGGGTTACTACAGAAATATTAAGTGCTTTACATATTTGTATGACAAAAGTTATCGTGGACTAATTAAAAAAATTTAGGTTCCGTAGAAAACATATTACGTGCAAATAAAAAACCGACCATATAATTCCTTTGTTGGAATTTCTTAATTATACCCATATCCATTTAATAAATTGGGAAAAGAAAGAAATGAAATGTTGAACGCGTATTCAGCCAAGTAAACATCGTCAAAACTAAATTGCGAAACCAATTTAATATTAAAGGATTGAACGCAATATTATGAATAGGTTTGGTTTTTGAAATGATTAGTTATTTAGTGTATACTTAGTATACTCTTTTTAATTTTTCAGATTTGGATTACGCCGTCATGACAACTGTTGTTTTAATTAATTACCTTTAAAGTACTTATAAAAAATCTGACAAATATGAGTAAACAAATAATGAAATTAATAAAATAATAATTAAAATAATGTATATTCATTAATTAATATTATTTTTAATATATTAACAACATTAAAATTCCTTTTAAAATTTATACATAAGTGTTTTTATAGTTAGCTTATTTTTAAGATTTTTATTTTAAATTTTTAGCTTATTTTAGCTTAGATTTTCCTTCAATCTAGCTTATGGTGACTCTGAAAATCTGGCAACACTGATCGTATCTGCCGGCGCAGTTAGTTTACTTTTGGCGCTCGTCGCGTACACAACGTTAAGCGGGCACATTCAATAGGCGGCATACAACGTAGGTGTAAACTTGACTTTGACTCTCACGCTCTCCCACACCGTAAAGTGCGATCTCCTATGTGTATTTCAGTGTGTGTGTATGTGTGTGTGCTGTTCAATCGAATGCTCGCTCGTTCACTTGCAGAGTCTGACCGTGAAGTTTGTTCTTTTTGCATGTTTATAAGCTGAGTAACTGTAACTGTGCTTTGTTGCTTGTGTTTTGTTGACTTGTATTTGTTTTTGCTGCTTTGCGCTTTGTTATTGCCGCTCTGCACTCTCCGCCAAGTTCATTCACGTTCATTCACGTTTCATCACCGCTGGCCGTCTAATTAAATATAATGCAACGCAAATATCGAAATCGAGTTTAAAGCTAATTGCAAATTTAACAACATTATTATTTATTGTTGTTTTAATAATATTGTTGTTTATTGCTTGTTATTGTATTTTCGCTTTTTTTTGGCATTACGAGTTCATTCCATATTCATATTCATATCCATTTCCGTTTAGCTTTGCTATGCATTCGAGCGCAACAATTAATTGCATTCATTTATTGTTGATGCAAATTGTTTAAAACACTTGAAATTAACTCTTGATGATTGCCTTTGAAGAAAGTGAAATCTCTTTCTCTCTCGCTACAAAAAAAAATATTATTAAAAATTAAAAAAAAAACACACACACAAATGGCTAATACTATAATTATGTTAATCTTAATAACCGTTAAGTGTTAACACAGTTTATTCGGTAACAAAGAGAAAAATTCATAATAATACTGAATTATAAAGAAAAAAAACCCTTAAAGTGCAAACAAAACCCAAACTGTTTAAATATTTTCGCACAAAAGCGACACAAATAAAACAAAAATAAATAAATAAATATAATGTGTGCGAATTTTATGCAGAAACGAAAGCCCCGATCGCTGAGCAAGAGCTTTTAGAAAGGTATGTATAGCCAGCAAAGAAAAATAGACAGAGTATCAAATGAAAGTGTACTAAAAGAAAAATATGTTTAAAATAATTGAAGATCTTAAACTGAGAGAGAGAGAGCTTAGTTCTTCTGGTAAAAAAATGAAATAAATAAATGAATAAACTAGTAAAATATTCTATGAAAACTAAAAGCGATTTTTGAAATCTTCGATTTATATAAGATTGACTTAGTTAACATAAAAATGTATGCTTATAAGAAAGCGTATCTATAAGATACATTCCTATATCATCATTCATGATACATCATTGTGCTCATATTAGAAGGCAAGATCAGTCATATATGGCATGGGCATAGCTTGCTAAATCCCAAATATATAATTGTTAAAAATAAATTATGAATTCTTAAAACAAACAAAATATAAGATGAAAGTAGATTAACTTAAAAAAATAATAATATAAAAAAAAATAATAATAATATGAATCTATGAGAATTTATTAAAAAATATAAAAAAAAATATTAAATTTTATACATATAATTTATATTATTATTATTATATTTTATTTCAAAGTTAAAGGGAGCTAAAAGAAATTTACTTAAAAATATGTGATATATAAAAATTTATTATTATTAATTTAACATATATTATATATGATTTATAAAAATTTATTAAAATTTTATTAAAATACTAAAATTGTATTTTTCAAATATTTATTTATATTAAAAAGTGGCATATAAATAAATTCACATTTAAATAAATAAAATAAATAAAATACCTCTGAAATGTTACTCCCAACTAAATAAAGTAGTATTCAAATAATTTTTACTCAGACTCATATTTATACAAAAAATTGTATATAATACAGATTAAATTATAGTTTTTGAAATATTTTTAGCCTTGCCAGAAGAATCTTAGCCAAGAACTCGAATGTCTTTTAAATGTTATTTCTAATATTTCACTTGCATATTCTTTGATAATTTTCATATATTAGATAGCTTAAAGTATATAGAAAATAAATTAAATTTCATGCATTTGATTTATATATATGCTAAGCAACATTTTTATACTCTTCACTATTTTGACGTTAATCAAATTTCTATACTTGACTCTACAATGTCTGAACTTTAAGTGAAAGCTCTTTCAGCTCAGCTCAGCATATTGTTCGGGCTCCTTTAATGATGTTAAATTGCGACAAGTGGAGCGTTCCTTTTATATATGTTCATATATGTATAGTTGTTGCATTAATTTGTTGTCTTTTCATTGTTGTTCCACTGACTTCCTCTCTGGCATTTCCTTAATCTTTAGCCCACTTTGTGATTCCCCCTCTTACTCTCTCTCTCTGTGCAGTCAGTGATAGCAACCTTTCACACTTTTTGCGGCATTAAAGTTGCCTTGTCATTGGTTTTGTGGGGGCCAACACACTAGCCGACATCATTTGTGACACATTTTCATAGAGACAACACAGCTCGCATGTTCTTCAGAGACAAAGAGTTCGCATTTGTATGCCATTGGCAAATATTTGTTGGCCAAAATGCTGAACTACTTTCGAAAGGGAATTAACATACATACATACATACATATATATTGTGCTGTTCAGTTCCAGACCCTGCCATTCCAAGTTCTCTTTGTTGTTGTTGTTGCTTTGATTTTTGCTGTCGTCAAATGCATTCGCAACAATACTACAATAAAACGCATCATAAACATTTACCTACTTAACATAGCCAGCCGCCTCGTTGACAGTTGCTCGACTTGCGTTTGCTTTCATTCAAATATTTGCATTCAAATATGCACAAATCGTACGCCAGGGGGCGCTTCGTCCAAGGGGGGCGGCGGGCTGAGGTGCAATGCGCTATGCGTTTTCATATGTGCTACTCCAGCAATAAAGCAAATAAACTAATATTATTATAGACTGCTGAATACTCTGTTGAGTCATAATAGAGCTATAAAATAACTGTAAAATATTCGTATATAACAGTAATTTAACAAAATATGTAAGAATTGTTGTAGCATTGAGCGACTTCTAGTAGTTTGAGTAATATTCTAAATTCTTTAGCTGTAAAAAAATAAAATATAAAATTAGAAATATTTACATAAATTACTTTGCTGTAGTAAAGGGAATGCTAGAAGACAGCATGATCTATTAGAATAATTTAAATAAATTTTTTAAAAAGTCTTTATAGCAAAAATAGAAAAATGGGAAAATTGATTAAACAACATCTTGTATATTAAATTAGAATAAATTATTTTAATATTTTTACACGAAATTATTGTTATTATATTATAATATATTGCATTAAATTATATTATGTTGCAAAATTATAGTTTATTATTTTATATAAACAAGAAATTGATGTAAAATCTTCAATGTCATTCGCTCTCAATCTGACGCTCTCTTGCAAACTCCCTAGCCGCAATTTCTGTTTCTTATTATATTTGCCACGCAACTAATATACCCATTTAGCTAACTCTCTATGCAGAGCATAAAATATAAATGAATTTCGACAAAGCGGCCGAAGCTACAAAATAGTTGAAATTCGCTCGAAAGCTAAACATTTTTTTATGATTCGCCCGATTTGTTTTGGTTGCTGATTTTTTATATATATTTATATGCATACACATATATATACACACACACACACACATACATATATATATTATATGTTTGTCCGTTTGTAATTTTTCGCGTTTGTGACAAGAATTTGCAAATGTCAACGAAAATTGCGCGCTTCACATTAAATAAAAAATAAAAAACAAGCAAAACAAAACAAAAGCGAAGAATTCGGTTAAAAAGGGCCGAAGTGGAGCTCAGTGCATGGAGAGGTAGAGATAAGAGTGGAAATACCAATGCCCCAAAACGCGAACCAATTGAAATTGTTTTATAAGTCCAACTTCTTTTTTTTTTTTACTTTTTTTATTTTTGTTAATTTTTTATTTTGGGGCATTTTGTGTTTGGCATTTTAAAAGAGCTTTGCGACATCAGGATCGTAACGCAGCGTAACGGATCCGATCGTATCGGTATTACATCAAAGTGAAAACGATCATTCAGTTAATGAGTAAATATGTGAAAACTTTGCCTCTGGGCTAAACTTTAATAACTTGCGAATGTGCGCAAAAAATTTGGCTCTTTGTACGTAGCATTATCAGATAAACGTGTTATAATTTCTATACATTGGAAAGAGCGTCCGATTGAAGTTGAAACTCTCTGTAATAATGATGAGCTGTATAACAGTATATTCATATGAAAGTAAAAGAGTATAACAGCAGTATATTGGTATATTAATATCAAAGTTAAACTGTATGACTGTAGGACAGTATATCAGAGTTGTACAGAAGTAAAACAGTATAACAGTAGGACAGTCTAGCAATATAAAAGTTTATATGAAAGTATATCTCAATAAATGTATAAGAGTAGAACAGTAATACATTATAGATATATAAAAGTACAGCAACAGGACAGTATAATAGTATAACAGTTTATCAAAAGAACAGTCGAACTGCGTAATTGTATATCAATATAAATGAAAGAAAAGCGAAACAATTTCACAATATATCGTTATAAGAGTATAACAGCTCAACAATGACATTGCTTAAATTTAGGACTGTATAACAGTATATATAGCATATAAATCAAATAGTTATGAATTAATGCTTTTTAATGGTAGATGAACATGACACTATAATATATATGTAAAATATACAATATATAACAGTTTCAGTATGAGTGTAGTAGACTTCTTTTTATAAGGAACTTTAATAGCTGACACTCATATTTTTTTAATGGGTACCAGACTATATATATATATATTCGTATATTTGAATAGCCCTTTCGAAATGCGCTCAGAGTTCATAAAAAGAGAGTACAGTATAACAGTATGACAGTTGTTTACGCTTTAACAAAGAACTCTATACTAAAAGAAGAAAAAAAAAAAAAAAAAAAAAAAAACAATTAAACGTGTCATTTTGTTAACAATTTCATATGTCACAATTTGTGTAATGCCTTATCGAAAAGTTCATGTAAATTTCAATGAAAAGCCAAGTTAAATTATTTCATAAAAAAATAAAAATAAAATAATAAGAATTAAGAATTCTCTTTATATTTCTTTTTGAAGTAGTTACAAAACAATTTCGCTCATTTACTGAAAAAAAAGGCAATCGACTTGCATTTGACAGGTGTAATTATAGTAAATATTATTGCTGCTCAAGTGCGAAATGTGAATGAATGTAAAAGAGAATTAAATATATATATATAGAAAAAATATTTATAGAGTCTGATAGCAATTTGTTTTTAGCCAATGATACAGCAGAACATTCTAAGCAGACCTCATGCCTATTTACGTCCGTATACAATTGAAGTCTTTGATTACCTGATTGGCCTTGTCGCAGTAGGAGAAGGTGCCACATTTTATTATTGATAGTGCTCGATTTATTAGATAGACTCGCGCTGATAGCCAGAAAGGTGATGGAAGCATTTGCTTGATGTCATCAACGAAACGAAATGATTTTGAATTTTTCTTTCTTTCTCCGCTGTCTACTATTATTTTGTGTGTCTGTGTGTGTGTGAAGTCATAATGAACCGAAATGAACGGCGGTTTCTCCTCAACTAATTAGACCATAAAGCAGCCGACCTGGCTGGCCGAACTAATTCGCTTCAGATAAACCACAACAAAGGTCACGCTTTAATTGATAAGAAAACACAATGCCAGACAGACAAGACTGTCTTTGGGAAACAATATTAAATCGCTTTTCCAAGCCGAAATGCCGGCTACTGTAGCCGAGCAGTGCGAGTCACTCGAATGGAAATCCTCAGGGGCAACCAAATGACAGCGCTCGAGAACCCCAACGAGAACCGAACTGAACTCAAAGTGAACTTGAAGTGCCAGCTGTGCCTCGATAAAGATCACACAGTCACAGGTGGAAGTGCCTACAAAGATCTTCGTATAGAAGAACGAACCACAAAAAATGAGAATCATGCCACAATTGAGTGCATTTTGCAGGAATATACATTAAGCATTGCAACTGCTAGATATCCTCTAAATAATTGAAATATTTTAATGCATTCAAATTGAACTAAATGAATAAATAGAATTTTTCAAGAATTTCAAAAACTAATAATAAAATACTTAATATTATTAATATTAATATTAAAAGTATCATAAAAAATGATCATAACTCATAGAACTCATAGAACTTTTATAAGAACTCTGTCTTACTCTCTCTCTCTCTCTCTCTCTCTCTCTCTCTCTGTCTCTCTCTCTTTCTCTCTTTCTGCCTTTCTGCCTTATGGTCTAGCAATAATTTGTTTCTAGACTTCCATTGAACTTTTTGCCCGCTCTCTTTCGCATATAATTAACATGCCTTTAGCTGCATTCTGATTACAGGGTATTCACAGCAAAACTTTTAATAGTTTTGAACCTTTTTCGAGTCACTTAAATTGCGCAGCGAAGCGTGCTCTCACCAACTCATCCTCCTCTCTCTCTCTCTCTCTCTCTCTCGCTCTCTCTTAACACTGCCAGCTGCCAGTTACGCCCTTTTTCAACACTGCTCTAAAGAAGGATGATTAAGAATGAGAACGAGAATGGGAATGGGGGAATGGGGAACGAGGGAACCAGGGTACGAGGGAATGAGTTAATGGGGGAATGGGAATAGGACTGTGCCGGAGAGAGTAATTAACCCATGTTGGCCATTTGTTTTCTTGTCGGTCTGCCTTTTGCAAACATTTAATTGTTCCGATTGCCGTTTAATTGTTTCGATCTGCAATATTTGAGATACCGAAGTTCAGCTCTTTCAACTTGCAGATCAAAGTTCTGCCGCCGTCTCTTGCTACGGTTCTTGACATATTCAAACTATTCCACTCCATTCCATTCCATTCCATTTCTTTTCATTTATTTTCATTTCACTAAACTTCTTCAGATGGGTTATTATAAGCCATCAACAACATTATTAGCCAAGACTCGAGAGAGTCGGGGCATTATGTAAGCTAAGCAAATGTCAAACTGTGCGGGACTCCGGTTTTTATAGAGCTTCTTTTCCGTCGTCGTCGTCATCGTCGTCGTCATCTTCTTCTTCTTCATGTTACGGCAAGCTTTAGAGCACGAGTTGTCCAATTAGTTGCTTCCGTAATTTCTTGGTATTATTTTAATTAGTTTTCCGTGGCTAAATATATATTTTTTATATTTTCTATTTTTTTTTTTTTTTGTCGTATTTAAATTGCGTTCACTCGCCGACAGGTTTTACTGCGCCGCCCCAAAGATTTATTTGTTTTCATCTCTTTTGATAATGATAAACACGCATAATTTATGGACAATGCATTTTTACATGCGATGTGATGCGATGCGATGCGATCGTAATTCGTTTGAACTGCAGCTCTCAGCTGTGTTTAGGGCTTCAAATTTGTTGTGTATTTGATTTGAATTGTTGTTTTTTTTTTTTTCTTTTTGCTGCTGAGATTTTCAGAAATTTTTGGATTTCACTTCCTGCTATGAAACGAAATAAAAAGTGGAGAAAACTCATCATAAATTTCAGCAGTCAACATTTCAGCCTTATGCGAAATTGCGTCGTAAATAGCATTGAAATGTTCCTTGAAGTCTGCCTACATTCTGTCGCCCTCTCTCTCTCTCACCCTCTCTTTCTCTCTCCCTCTCTCATCTGCCTTGCACTATCTTACATATAATTCACAACGCGCTTAACGCGCTTACCTGTCCCATTCCCCATGCCTGCTGGCTCTTGCCAATGGCAAAAATGCGTTTAAGCCAAGTCGCCGAAAGCCGCAGTTGCCCGTAACGTCGACGTCGCAGTCGCAGTCGCAGTCGCCGTCGCAGTCACAGTCGCCGCTGGGTGCGTGTGTGCAACGTGTGTGGCAGCTGCTGCTGCTGCTGGGAGACCTCGACAGTTACCTTGCCTCCTACCCATGGCACTTTAGCTCGATATTTATGCAACGGCATACACTTCAGTTCTGCTTGCCCTCTTTGTAGCTCCCGCTCTCCCTCCCTCCCTCACTCTCTCTCTCTCTCTCTCTCGCGCTCAGCAATTGAAGCTCACATTTTTCTTGGCAGCACATTTTCCTCGCCATATGCATAAGCAGTTTTTCCAGCCCCTCTGGCGCTTCCTCTCGCTCGCTCGCTCATCGCATTGTTTGCAACACTTGGCGCTTGCCACATAACAACAACAGCAACAGAAGTTGCAACTGCTGCAACATATGTAACAGCAACTGCAGCAGCAACTGCAGCAGCAGCAGCAAGAGCGTCCGCTATGCAGCGTTGCATGACACATTAAATGCAAAACGGCCAGCGAGCAGCCTAAGAGACAGAGAGACAGACAAAGAGAGAGAGAGAGGGAGAGAGAGAGAGGCATAGCGAAAGGTAGAGACGGGGACGTAGTCAAGGAGTTAAGACCTGAAACATTCTGTTGGCCACCGCCAAGAAGTCAGTTGTAGCAGCGGTTTCTACTGCTGCTTCTGCTTCTTCTTCTTCTTCTGCTTCACCTTAGTCTGGCTGCGTTGCTCTTATTAAATAAAAGAAATGCTCTGGAATTTTTTAAATATGCCCTGGCAGTAGCGTCGGGTATATTGGACCTGATTGTAAAGTAATTTAAATCTTGTATGGGCAACAACTATTGGAATTTTTTTATATAACTATTTAATTGTTATAGAACAGTTTAATATAGTTGAATTTTTATAGCGTCAGGAAGGACTTATTTTTATATTTTTTGTTGCTATTAATCTGACGGAGCCCGAGACCTTTCCAACAAATGCAAAATCGTGGAAAGCGTTTCGTGCGTTCTTGAGGGGAGGAAAACCCGACTTTTTTTATATAGTAGATATTTAAATTTATATATAATTTTTCTAAGTATTTAAACAATTTATTATTTGATTTATTTATATTAATTTTTTTTATTATATTAATAATTTCTTATTTTATTTATTTATATGTTTTTTATTTATATTTATTTTTTTCGTTTATTTAAGATAAATATTTTAGTAATAAAAACCTTTTTAGTTTTATTTTATTCACCATTTTAATTTATTTTTTATATACAATATTGTTTTCCTATTCATGAATTTTGTTACACATTTATTTTTATTATTTTAAATATTTGCTTAAATATATTCTTAAATATTTTTATACTATTTATATATTTTTAAAATTTATTTGATAAGATATTCTTAAAATATATTAAATATGACAAACATTTTTTAAGATACATTTTTAAGTATTTCTGCAACATTTTTTGCATACTCCTTGCATAATAAACACTTCAAGTCCATTGCAACAGGGTATTAGTCAGCGACTACAATTCGCAACTCCTTTATATACATATTTAAATATATTTGTACTTCTGCTCACAACGCACCGGCTGTTGCTGCAGCAGCTGTTTGGCTTATGTTTCAGTTATTTCTAGACAATGTAAACACACATCTATATAATACGCAGGTCTTGCGTTTTTTTTTTTTTTTTTTTTTGTCATAAACCGTGGCAATTATCGAGAAGCTTTAAATTTGTTTTAGAAGCTGCGGTTCAAGCAAGAGTTTGTTTAGCCAAAGCTGGGTGCTGAGTGATCTAAAGATGGGGGCTGGTCGCCTCGGGCCGTGTGATGCGAAGCTCTTGAATCCAATCCATCCATCAAACGACGCATTGAACACTTTAAATAATTGCACATTGTGGCTGAGAGGCTTTAATAAAATAATTAAAATGAAATATGCCATACGGCTCAAGCTGGCAACAATATGCCAGCTCCTGCTTCACAGTCCACTGAATGGCCAAAGACGTAAAGAAGCAAAAAAAATAATAATAATAAAAAGCATCAGAAACCACGAAGAATCAGCGCAGAATGCTAGCCATGTAGAAAAATGTGCGGGCTACCAATCTACGGATTTTTTTTAACCATTTTATTCTCTGGTCTTTTGTTTTTGTTTCACGTCGCTCGGACGTCAAAGGGAACGCCGACACGAGTAAAATGCGAGCGATAAAATGTTTTAAAGAAATCGCTGAAAACAGTAAAGGAGAAGAACAACAACAACAACAACAAAAAAACATATTATATTAATTTCAATTATTTACGTACGGTAAGCAGCACGCAAGCCGATTTTCAACAGCAATTCCCACGTTGAGAAGCGCAGAGAGGGGCGCTACTCTAAGTGGCATTTTGTGCGCTAAATGCGCGCAATTTGTTGCAGGATTTTTTTTTTTTTGCTAGCATAGCCAAATGGAAGGGAGCACTGTGAAAACTCATGGGGAAAACTGTGGGAAAAGCTGAAAGACTATACAGTTTATAATTATCAGCGGTAGGTGGCGCTGCAGAGTGCCCAGTGCTTACCGCTCACCGTCGAGTCTTATGCAATAATCGTCGCATGTTGATCACAGCAGCGGAAGTTTTTAGAGCAAGTTTCGAGTTATGCCAGGCCAGTTCCAAAGAAAGAACTTTAAAGCGTAGCTTAGCGTTCCTCAGCATTTGAGATTCCCAACACGACGGCCGCCGCTTTGGTTTCACTCACTTCTAATTAAAGACGACACTTTGGCATGTACTCAAAAGCGTCGACTCGATCACGGAAATGCCTCGCACCGAAGCCAAAGCAGAAGCCGAAGCCGAAGCTTTCAAGAATCGCTTTTTTGATATATGTATATGGAGTACCGAGAATTGGACGTACGACTTTCCAGTTGAAACACTTGAGTGCTTGGCCAGTTTTACCATTCATTTCCTCAATTCGAATTCGAATTCGAATTCGAATTCGAATTGGAATTGAAATCCCATATTCCCATTGCCAATTTTGTTGGTCTGGGTCTTGTAAGTCTTGAACCTCTAATAATCTTCTTAACCTTTCACATGCCGAACGTTCGCCGAGAGCCCCTGAAGATTACAATTAAATGTAGCCACTCGACTGTTTCAGAGCGCACAGCGGGGCAGCTAAAACTGAAAAAAAGCAAAAAACAAGAGAGAATCTGTACATATATATCTATATACATATATATATGTAAAGAGTTTAGCTCGGCAGAGCTGTGAGCTCCAGCAACGGTGTTATTTAATTGCCAAAAAATAAAGCCAGGGAAACGCAATCAGAAAAGATTACAAATTATAAAATTGTGGCAGGTGTCTCGAACGAAACGAGTCAAGTCGAGTTTTAGTTTTCTTTTTATTTTTTATTTTATTTTTTTTTTTTTAATTTTTTTCATTTGCGCCAACATAAAACATTCATTAGATAAGAATCGTTTGGTCAGCACGATATGCATACATAATAAAAAGAAAAGAAGAAGAAAAAAAAAGAGCTTCTCGCTTTTTGGCCAACAAAGAAAAAGCCAAGCTGCCAACTACGGCCAGCTGCCAAATATCAAAAGTCCTAAGCGAGAGGAGCGCCGCCTCATGTTACACTTGAGAGTTGAAGATTAATTGTTGCCGCCTGTCGTAGGCCTCGCGACTTCGATCTCTTACAGCCTAAGAGTTCGTTGAGGTTCAGGGAATTTTTCTAATTTTTTTCATTATTTTTTTATTTCATAACTTTGGCTAATTTGATTAATTAAGCATGGCAGCAGCCTGTCTAAGCGTATTCAATGTGCGCCCAAAGGGCCTTTTAGTTTAATAATAATAATTATTATTAAATATTATGTGGCCCCATCGCCATGAAAGCCAATTAGCTGCCGCCAACTGTTAGATCTCCGAGTGCCAAAGTGATATGACTAAAAAGAATTACACAAAATCTAATCTTAGCTCACACATGGCATGAGTGGACAGCCCCTGACGTAGTCGTAGTCATTTCTATAGACTTTGTGTCGCTGATTCATGCCATTCATATATCTATGTTAAATATGTTCAAGATATGTCTCATCGATAAGTATTTATTTGTGTTTACTTTGATTGCACGTTATCGATTCGATGATTAATAAAATGTAATGAATGCATTCCTCAGCGCTTTTTTTTTTTTGCACGTTTCAAACCAGCTCAAACACTTTCTAGGTCTTTGGCTTCAGCGCCCTTGAGGCCCTTTTGTTATTAAACATTGACAAGTTTTTTTCTTTTTTGCTTGAATTTCTGCACATGCGGCTTAAATATATATATGTATGTATATATGTATGTATGTATGTGCATATATAATACGTACATGATTTCTTTTTAGCCGCTCTTTGGCTGGGCCCAAAAGTTCATTAACACTGCGCACGTCAGTTACAAAACCCAACAGCGAACCGCAACAACAACAATTTAAGAATTAAACAATTTTCAACATAGTATATGTAAAAAAAATTATAAGAACAAAAAATACAAAATAGAAGCACGCAGCGTTTTTCACTTTAATGGAAAGGTAGCCTCGCTTCTTTTTTTGTTCTTGCCCTATTCTTGTTTTGGCTTAATTAAAAATGCAAATTTTTTGCTCAACTATGTGAAGCTGCTTTGAAGTGTGAGCGATATGTGGGCGTTTTCCTAGTTCGAGTCAGGCCAATTTCTTATTTCAATCAGTGAAATTGTGACAGAGTCTTCTGCCACTTATTCAATTTGCCATTGTGCTCAGCTCGCCCTAACGATTGACCCGAATACGCATAAAAGTTGCCAAAAAAAACAAAACAAAAAAATGAAGTAAAAATTTGAAAAAATCTGTCAACCTAAACAAAAACCTTTTCTATTCTTCATTAGCAAAACTTTCGCTTTTTGTTTTTATTTTCTTCTGTTGTCGGACAAAGCTTTGGTTTATCCATAATTTGTTTATTTAAGTCTCAGCTCGTCTCTGGCCTTATTATAGCTACTTATTATTGCTATTATTATGTATATTGCTGCGGCTCTTGCGGTTTTTAATTGCTTTCAGCTAGAAGAGTAGCTGGAAAATATATATTTATTTGCTCTTGGCTTATACATAAGATGCGCCTTAAGTCGCCAGTAAGCGGGGGTTAGCGCATAATGACAACTGTTTCGCTTTTTTTTTTTTTTTTGGGCGAAAGTTTTCCGTTTTCCGTTTTCAGCTTGGTTTTTTTTTTTTTTTTTGGCTTATTATAATTACAGTCTTTGCGGCCGGCTAATAGATACACGTTTTGGAAATTGTTTTTTAAACTGTTTTTTTTTTCTTCATTCTCTTGCATAAATCTTCAATTCACAGCTTACTACGCAAACTCATTTTACCTGTAAAGACCAACAACAATATCCACGTGATTTAGAAACCTAATCTGAAGTTTTAAAACCTTTGACAACCTCTCCGATTTGTGTGAAGTGTCTTAACTAAACCTTTACTTCCTAGATACATTTATTAGCTGTACAATCAGTGTAGCAATATCGTTATCGATCAATGAAATCGAATCTGTCATACATCTGATCTCAGACAATTATAACAAATTATAATATTCATTTGCCAGCAATTGTGTTTATCAAATATAGATTATTGGCAGTTAATCGATTTATCGATTTTTTCATCTCTGAGTAGTTTTGAATATACTTTATTATTACCTTACTTATCGATAACTTAAATCGATTTACCAATATAATATTCATCTATATAGCTCAGCACATACTGATGATTATCAGTTTTTCGATTTATCGATTAATATGCTTACTCTCTTTAAGCTCTTATATATATCTGCATTATTCTATGTTTTCAATAGCTATCCTACATTATTTACAATTCTACTATATTTCTATAAAGCCTTTCATATATCGATTGTTATCAGTTAATCGATTGATTTTCTCATCTATAGCTCTCACATTTTGTTGCTGGAGTATTTGCTTTTCACATTTTGGATACTTATCGTACTTATCGGTAAAGCACAAACAATTTATCGAAATAGTTACTTTTTTATCAATTTTATTAAATGTCGATATCTCAGTTAATCGATTTGTTTGCCTACATCTTCGCATTTTCTTCCTGTAGTATTTTTAAATATTTTTAACACTTATACTTATCGTTAATTCACAGAGATCAATCTAGTATTCTTCTATAATGTTTTTAAATAATATTCACCCATAATACAAACAATTATCAACAACGATTTGCAAGCAAATATTTTATATTTTATGGATCTATCGAATTATACATAAATGTAACTATCGATACCTACACTTTTCGATAATTGCCCCAACACAAAATCCTATTTTTATTTGATCCACTTGTTGCTCCTCGTGTATTTTGCTAACCAAAGCCTTTCCCCCTCTCTATCGCTTCCCTTTACAGATCTTGGTACCCTTAACAGCCACAACAACAACAGCAGCAACAACAACAACAACATCACAGCAGCAACAGGCAAGCCTATACTGACGACAAAGACTTTGAGTTCCACTTCAACCTCGTCCGCAGCCAATTCGCTTGGTTCGAGCTTGCAGCCGAAGCATAACAGCAATAACAGCAATAACAACAAAATGGAGCTGCTGAGCAGCCCAGCAATAGCAGCAACAACAACAGCAACAGCAACAGCAACAGCAACAACCACAAAGCAGCTGCTGGTGCAGGACTATCTGAGCTACGCCTCCCCACCGACCTATTCCCGATTGCCGCCCGATGGCCACGAGTTTCCGCCCAACTTCAGTGAGCCGCTGATAATGCATCCCAAGCTAAGCTTCGAGCACAACAACAACAACAACAACAACAACAACAACAGCAGCAGCAGCAACAAATTGGACGCTGCTCCACCATTGCCCAAGACAGGTCCACCAGCGAGTGTGCCGCGTAAAGTGTATCGCCAGGATTTGGTGATCAATATGGAGGATGCGCGTGCCACGGCACGCGCCACAGAAAGCGCAAGCGTGGCGCCATCTAGCGGCGTGCGTGATTATCAACGTTCCTTGAGCGCCAGTGCGCCGCGCAAGCCCAGCGATTGGCGCAAGGATGAAAAGTCCGAGAAATCGGTGCGCGACAAAATAGCCATGTTCTCATCCAGCAACGAACTGGACGCCATTGCAACAGGCCCAACTGCAAACAGTTCCAGTTCCAGTTCAAGTTCCAGTTCCAATTCCACTTCAACTTTCTCACGCAAGCCGCTGAACATGAGCAGCGAGAATTTGCTGGAGGCTGCATCCACAACGCCAGCGCCCTCATTGAAGACACGCGCCATGAGCGTGGAGAATCTGAATGATGCACAGCGTCAGTATCAGCTGGCCAAGCAGCTGCCGCAGCTGCATGTGGCCGACTCCATGTACTCGCTGCACACGCTCAGCACGCCCAGCAATGCCAGCAATGGCATCGCCAGCAACAGCATCGGCAGCAACAGCAGCTGCAGCTACAGCTATGCCTCCTTGCCACGACGCAGTCATGGCAGCAGCAGCAGCAGCAGCATTGCTGCCTCGTCAGTGGAGCGACGCATTAGCTTCTCGGGCGAGGGTGATGCGGCCACGCGCAAGGCAGCGATTACAAATATATTGGAGCAGCGGCGTCGCAGCCTGTCCAAGCTGCGCGGCCTAGTCATACCGGAGCGGCCGCAGCTGCTGGAGCCCATACTGGATCTGCCCGAGATCAAGAGTCAGGTGAAGGCGGCCAGCGGGGAGGACTCGACGGACAGCGGCCTGGGCGAGATGCGTCCAGTGAGACATGCCAGCAGCAACAACAGCAGCAGCAACAACAACAGTAGCAACAGCAACGGCAGCAATGGCAGCAGCTATCGCAGCTTGTTTTCATCCACATTGCGTCGTCCTTTGGACACACAGCTATCGCAGCCGCCTGCCAAGCCGCCCAGGACATCGCTAGCCAGCGCTGTGAGCATGCCCAGCCGTTTAACCACGCAACAGCAACAGCAACAGCAACAGCAACAGTTGCCGCTGCAGCAGAGCTTCCTGGCCGATCAGGAGAGCGATACAGATTCCGTATTCTCCAATACGGCACGCGTGCCCACGCCGCCGGAGAAATTCGCCTTGACACGCACGCTCAGCTCGGAGACAAACACTTCGATAGCCAGCTCCAACACATCCACCTTGACGTCGGGCTCCTCGGCCGGCTCGCAGGCCAGCTGCAGCTCGCTGGGCAGCACGCCCACCGTGGATCTCAGCAGGCGCGTGCTCAAGTGCCAGCTGAATGGCAGCGCCAATGGCAGCAGCAGCAATGGCAACGAGTTGACCAATAGCAATCGCAAGAGCATCCTGACCTCGGCCAAGTGCCGCAGCGCCAAGAGTCGCGGACAGGAGAATAGCATTGACAACGACAACGATAGCACCGATGGTGAGGCATGCGTCCTGAACGGACGTCGACTCAAGTCGAGCTACAAGCAACAGCAGCAGCAGCAGCAACAGCAACAGCAGCAGCAGCAACAGCTGCAGCAG
Source organism: Drosophila koepferae (assembly GCA_030914345.1). Taxonomy (NCBI): domain Eukaryota; kingdom Metazoa; phylum Arthropoda; class Insecta; order Diptera; family Drosophilidae; genus Drosophila; species Drosophila koepferae. The sequence goes on from JAUESR010000200.1 coordinate 384,311, forward strand.
CAGCTGCTGGCCAAGCAACTGGTGGTGGATAAGCTGATCAATGTGGCTGCCTATGTGGAGCTCACCTCGGATACGGACGACAGCAGCCGGCGCTCGGATACGCCGGCCAAGATCAGTGCCATGTTCATCGATGAGGAGCGCAAGGCCAGCTTCAAGGCCGATCCCGTGCAGCAACAGCAGCAACAGCAGCAGCAGGAGGCCAAGTTGCGTGTGGTTCAGGCCAAGCCTGTGATTTGCCCCGTGCCACAGCGCACGCAGACACCAAAGGGCCTGGGCCTGGGCCTGGGCAGCCTGGCCAGTGGCAAGTCACAGACCACGGCGGAGCTGCGCGAGAAGTTCGAGCGTAGTGCAGCTGCGGCGGCGGCAGCTGCCACGCCCACAGTGCCACTGCCCGTGCACAAGGCAATTACGACTGTTGCCCTGGCCAATGCGAAGCCACATCATGAACGCTTCAGCTCCTTGGATTCGTTGGCCTCCAGCTCCTCGGGCGTTAGCTCGACCACACAGAATGTGAGCACCACACAGGAGACGGCCACGGAATTTGGTAGCTTCTCATCGTTGGGCAGCAATCAGAGTTTGATCACGGCACAGGATGTGCAACAGATTGTCGAGGAGGCCGATCCGCCACTGAAAACACCAGAAGCCTTCATCATAGTCCTGCAGCGGGATACGCCAGAGAGCAGCATTGGCATCACTCTAGCCGGTGGCTCCGACTATGAGGCTAAGGAAATAACCGTAAGTCACCCAGCATCTATATATATATATATAGAGAGAGATATAACAATGCTAAGCTTATCCAATCTTGTTTTCCAGATCCACAAAATACTGAGCAACACGCCCGCTGCCAAGGATGGACGCTTGAAGAAGGGCGATCGCATCTTGGCCGTAAATGGCATGAGCATGCGCGGCCTAACGCATCGTGAATCGATCAGTGTGCTCAAGGTAAGGAATATATATACAATATATAGCTAATAGAAATATTCATATATTCTAACTCAATTCAACTTCTGCTAACTCCCTAGACACCTCGTCCGGAAGTCGTGGTCGTGGTCACGCGCTCCGAATCGCTGATCATCAAACCCTTGAACAAGAAACGCTCTTCACTGGGCTCGCTCAGTTCCCTGAATGAGAAGCCGACCGAGCTGGACTATGAGCGCAAACGTAACTATCACAAGGCATCGCGTTCGCTCGATCTGGATCTGGACATCGTGTCCAATGAGGGTGGCGTGCCCAGCACACCGAGCACGCCCAGCACGGGCACAAGCAGTCCGCAGCAGCCGGCCAGTCTGCTGGACGAGGCGAACAGCAATGATGCAGAGATGACCATTGCGGGCATACGGGCAAGGCGTCAGCTCTCGCGCGGCGATGCAGCCAAGCTGAGCACCAGCGAGCTGCTGGAGCGAGCAGCCGAGGCACGTAATGCCATTGCCGCAGAGATACGTGCGCAGGGTAAGTGATCAACAGTCTAAAAAAAAAGTATTTGAATCATGTTTAATCATGTTTGTATCCATTTGCAATTGCAGCTGAAGATGTGGCGTCTGGCGGCGGTGCGCGCGTTGTGGAAATCATCAAGGATAGCTGTGGACTGGGCTTCTCCATTGAGGGTGGCTTCGACTCGCCGCTGGGCAATCGTCCGTTGATTGTGAAGAAGGTGTTCATGGGTAAGTGAAATGCCAACTCCTGCTAGACTTCAGCTATTAAGCAGAACTCTTATGCCCTCAGGTGGTGCTGCCCAGAAGACCAATCAGGTGCGCAACGGCGACGAGATCCTTAGCATTAATGGTGCCTCAACGGCGCGAATGACGCGCGTCGATGCCTGGAACTATATGAAACAGCTGCCGTTGGGTCCGGTCAGAATTACATTGGCCTAGATTCTATATAAGCCAATTCTATAATGCGCCACAATTTGTTAGTTTTAAGCGTGACGAGAGCAGGCGAGCTGCAACGTTTTGTTTCTGCATTTAGAGAACGATCTATATATACATGTAATCGTAATCATATATACATCTCTATATATATATATATATATTTTAATAATTTAAAGTGCAATTGATATAACTTTTCTAATTTGAATTGAGGCTACGTCCTCTATAATATATATATACATTTATATTTCATATATCCTTTGAATTGTACATAACTATCTTAACTAATTTACGTATTTAATTCTCTAAAACGATGCAAAGAAATGGAATTTTTTTTTTGTAACAGTGGTATTTTATTATATATATTATTGGCTTACACACACACGATTTCTGAGTGCACGCAAAAAAACAAAACAAGAAAATTGAAAATGAAATTTAAAAAATAATACTTTATATATTTTATGCCATAATTTATGCGGGAACGATATATAAATAATTATTTTATTATTTAAACGAAAAGAAACAAAAATCAATGTTTACATTTACAAAAGTATTTGCTAAAAAAAATAAATATATATACATATATATAAATAAAATAAACAATATTATGCAAATTATTCAATATTTACAAATGACTTTTAATTTCATTTAAATTGAGCTAATATATTTTATAACTGCTTTCAGAAGGGAAAAGTTTAAATAAATTTGTTGTATTTTTGCTACGATAACAATACTTCAGACATCAAAGTTTATATTATTTATATTTTCAAACATAAATATTATTTAACGATGATCTTCAGGAATGATTAAAGCCAGGTTTCAGCGCCCCTAAAAAGTGTCAATTAGTTGAGTTTAATAGACAGATATGCCTTAAAATCAAATAATTACAAATTTTCTATTTTTATTTATTTTTCCATTTTTAGTAAGCCTAAAAGTATGCAACACATTTTAATTGAAGCCTTGCTTGACTTCAAACTTGAAGTACATTAAGTGAGCTAAACGAATGATGCAAAATAACCATGTGAAAAGTAAATTTAAAAAAAATATATATAAATAGTGACAAAACATGGAATATAAAAAAAAAAATATGAAATTTAAACTAAAAAATATAAAATGAAATAAATATAAGATATAAAATATAAAATATACAATATAAAATTAAATGTAAAATATAGACTATAAAATATACAATATAAAATTTAAAATTTTAAATATAAAATATAAAATTTAAAATATTTAATATACAATTAGAAATTAAAAAATTAAAATATTAAAAAAAAATAGATGTAATATGTAATATAAAACAAACAAAAAATTAAATTAAATAAATAATATAAAGCTCACATATCAAGTATGAAGTATTAAGTAAAAAGTGTTGAATATAAAATATGAAATATACAATATACAATTTTAAATATAAAACATAAACTATAAAATATTTGTGAAATGTCAAAATATGTAATATAAAAGAAAAAACAACAAAATTAAGTAATATAAAGCAAACATATAAGGTATAAAGTATTAAGTATAAAGTGTTAAGTATAGAGTATGCATTCTATAAAAATATATTCTATACAAATTTGAAATATAACATAATAAAATAACAAATATTTAACATACCAATAAAAATATGAAATATAAAATCATGAAATCAATATTAAATAGAAAACAAAATAAAATATATAAATTTCTTAAAAATTTATAAAAGTTTTCTCTTTCCAACCCACTTTATAATATTATATATTTACAGGAAATTCGGAACTTAGATTTTCCTCTTGACCCAATCAATAGAAAGTTTTTTTTATATATGAAAATAAGTGTATTTAATGTAAATATTACATTTTAAAACTCGTAACGTCTTACAACTACAACTATACCCAAGTGGCAATGGGTATGTGGAAATTACTGTACAGCGTAAATTCGAAATGGTTAACACAGCGTCGTCTGCAGCTGCGGCCATCTTTGGGCATATTTCTAGGCGATTCAGTGTTATGTCTAATTAGAGATCTTTGGAGGGTTTGGGCGCCAGCTTGGGCAGCTGCAGTGAGCGACCCAACAGGCCCAGGTGCTGTACGGGAATGGTGGAGTTGTCGGCCTCAGCCTGGCCATTGGTGCGTGGTTGACTGTTGGCGTTCGCCTTGGTGTCGCCCTCAAATATTTCGCTGAGCAGCTCGTAGATGCGACGCTTGAAGTAAAGTTTCTGATGAAAGTTCATGTGATTCATTTCGGGACGCAGGCCCTGCAGGAAGGCGTCATCGAAGTCCGCAATTGAGGGTTTGTTATCCGCGGCGAGCTCTTCTGGGTCGGTGGGAACGGCAGCTGGCAGCTGTGAAAGGCGAGACAGGTGACAGATGAAAAGTGAGGCAGGTAGGATTTATACTTATATATATATATATATATATATATATATATGCTTACATCGCTTGGCTTGGCCAGCTCGGCGGCCATGCGTTGTCGCTTCTTGGGCGGAAAGGGGCAAGTTTGAGGCACTGAATTCGGCAGCAATAGATTTTTCGGCTTCTGTTCTTCGTCGCTCTGTGGCTGCAGCCCCGTCTCTGGTTTATTCAACATTTGGCTGGCGACAAGCTCACGCGCATGCTCCTCAGCCACCCACTCGGAGCTGTCGGTGCTGTTCTCGTTCTCGTGCTCGTCGCTGCTAAGCGAATGCTTGATATGCACCAAGGCACCCACATGGTCCTCATCGTCGTTATCATCGTAGTCGTCATTGTCGTCGGTTCGACGATTGCTGCTGTCCCGCGAGCGTCGCCCCTTCACGGGCACCGGCACGCCGGGTGTGATATGCTTCTTGAGAAACTCCAGTTCCTCGCTGAGATAATAGGGCTTGACGCGATTCGAGCCGCGCTGCACGTTGATGGATCGCGCAAAGCTAGTGCGTATATTCCTGAAGCGTTCTTTGCAATTGTCAACTGCAATATTAAAATATTAAATAAATCAAAACCAAATTTTATTTTAAATCAAATTTCAGACTTACCTGTATCATTCATCTCCTTGGATATCTCCACCCAGGCCTGTTCCACAAGAGATTTGCGCATGTAAGCTGCATGGGAGCGATCGTACATGCAGGGATGCTGCTCTACCAGGCGGCAGATCTTGGCATTCACTGCATGCAGCTCTGGTGTTATGGTTTTTGTGGTAAGCGTCGCCACATACAGGCGGCTGAGGTTCCTTTTGTTTGTCTTAATGCTGCCCGTGCTGCGTCGCGTATTCATTGTTGTTGTTAATGTCGATATTGTTGCCGTTACTGTTGCTGTTGCTGCTGCTGCTGCTGCTGCAGATGTTGTTGCGTGCGCTACAAAATAGCAAAAACAACAAATATTATTCGACTCGTCAACTGCGCAGCAACACACTCCCAAGCCAAATTGCAACTTGGTTGCGTCCGTTTCCACAGCAACAACTGTTAACGACTCTCTCTCTCTCTCTCTGCGCTCTCTTTTGTTCACACATACAAACGAACACAGACACATACACACACTCACTCGCTCACTCAAGCAAGCCAAAACAAACCGTGGCGCGCAGGTGACAAGAGCAACGAATTCGAGTTGTTCCACGCTCATGCAGAAATCGTTTCGTACGTTTCTGTTGCCTGCAGGGCGCAACAGCTGTTTGGCGCGTTTTCTGCTGGATGCCAGCAACAATTATATTTATTGAAATTCGCTTGCCTTCGCGCTGCTGGCTTGCTGTACGCTCGCCTACCTGCAGTTTCTTATATCCGTTTCGTGCCTTTTCACTTGGTTTGTTGTTGCTGCTGCTATTGTTACTGTTGCTGTTGTCGCTGTTGCTGCTGTTGCTGTTGCTGCCGCGGTGAAATTGCTGTTGCTGCTGCAGTTGTTGCTGAATTTCGTTCGCACGCTCGCACACACACACTCACAGTTTATTTGGGTTAACGTTTGCTCTCGCGTTCGCTCTCAACAGTTTACTGACGGTGTTGCTGCTGTAAGACATTGATAAGAGAATTGAAATTATGACAAGAAATGCAATGCCAATGTGGTCACTTTGCTAGAAAGTTTAACTATCAGCTGCCAAGTTTATATTTCAGAAATGGCATTTAATCCATGCTTTACACACTGAACTTTACTGGCAACTAAAATGAATCATACATACATATCAATACATACATACATACGTATTTATATTGTCGTACAGAGCTTGTTTGCCGGCAAGAAAAGCAACTCAATCGATGCATAGGCGCCGTAGGTATAAACAAAAACACGAGGGGATCAGTAAAGTATTGTGTTGAAACACCCTTAAGATATTAGCAAATGACACGACGCTACTGCTCACGCACACACTGGCGACTGCTCTCTCAGAGAGAATGAAGAACGGCATTGCCAGCTTCAAAGAAGTTGCCACAGCGAGTCGTTTAATAATAATAACGGCTGGCAGTAATGTCTGATCGGTGAAGAATATTGTAGAAATGGTTGTATGATGTAGCCCTGGTCTTCAAACACTTAATTATATTGGTATACAACGTTATTTAATATAATAATAACAATTACCTATGTTTAAAATAAAGACTTACACGTTTCTAAAGTAACACAAAAACTATAAATATTAGCAAACTTAAATTCATCACTGTTTTGACGCAAGCAACAATCGAAAAATAATCGCCGACAACAACAATAATGCAACCCTCCCCATTTGGCCTGCCAATTTAGCTCGCATCCGAAACACCAATACCAACGTATTCGTCTCTCTCGGCACTCTCGCGTTCTCTATGGGAATGTATATGTGTATTCGTGCGTTTTTGTGTATGTGTGTGTGTCATTTTCGCAGCTGTGTCAGTTCGTTTTACATACGACGCGTGTTGGTGTCGGCAAGTTTCTCGTTCGATTTGTTTTTGCTGTTAAATAAATATAAAAGCAACTGAAAGTGTTCGCTGGCGTGTGCGTGTTGTGGCTAAGCCATGTCTGCATATAAATCAAATGTAAAATTGTGCCGTGCCATTGCGAAACAGCCTATATTGTATGATGATACTAATGAACATTACAGAAAAAGATTGCCGTCAGAGAATTGCTGGGACTTGGTCGCTTCAGAGTTGGGAGAGCCTGGTAAGTAGTGTTGCAAAGTGAGGCGTGCGCAATTGCGCTTATCGTTATCGTGTATCGGTCGCCGGCTAACTGTTGCCAGCGAGTTGGCAGCGCATGCAGTGTTGTTAAATGACCAAATTTAACATGCCAATTCAAATTGTAATCAACGAATGAAACTTTTTGAAATTTGTACTCGATAATTTAAATGTATTAAAATCGAAATTACTTTAAGATATTTAGTATATTATCTCATAATTTTTTATTCTTTTTTTTAAGGTTTTTAATTTAAAAAAAATGCTTACATATAATTTAAAAAAAAGAAAAGATATGCATTACCTAGTTAAATAAAAACATTTACAGCTTCAGCCTCAAACTACATAGATAAATACAGAGTAGCTTTGGAATATTATATCGATACATTTTATTAATTTATTTTACGATCAAATTATATCGCATTGAATTGGAGTTTATTCTGAGAATTAAAAAGTTTCGCCCTTAAAAGTCTCGTGTATTTTAGATATTTAAAAAAAAAATACAATATCAGGTAAGTTTTATAAGAAAAGTTACTAAATATAAGTAGTTTAGCCTACTAATTAAACAATTTAATATTTTTATTAAAAACGCAATTATAAGCCTATGAATTTTTCTACTTTAATAGTTGCAAATCATTTTTAAGCTTTTACGGTATTAACCTAAAAACATCTTTTAAAGTATTATAATTCTTTAAAAAAAAATATTAAATATTTCAATTAAGGTAATTCAATTTATTTATTTTTGCGAAGGTTAACTTATTAAAAAATAAGAGCTTTTTGATTAAAACCTTACAAAATTACTTCTATATAACCTGCAAATCTAAGAGGTATGCTAATTAATATACCAGATTAAAAGACTTTTTTTTTTTTTAATTTATTTCTTTATTTATATTTATTTATTTTTATTTTTTAATATTTTACATTGATTAACATGAATTTTTACGCATGTAGGCTAGGAACTTAGTAGACGACATGTGCTTCAGTTAAAATATATTAAATATTTATGTGACATTTTAAATACTTTTTATGAATTAATATTTTAAATAGTAGTAGTCATGTTAAACCATAAAAACAAAAATTAATCGCCTTTTAATTTGAGTGTAAATACGATAAACATTTACGCGATCGTAATTCAGTAAAGTTTTTGCTCTAGTAATTTCATCAGGCTGCTTCTATAGAGTTGCGGTCTAAAGCTAGTTATATCGAATTTCATTTGCTATGGTATAACCTCATAATAAGAAAGAATTTAACTGTAGTAAAGAATTTGGGGACTATACTACTCGATAGACATATTATTGAATAGATAATATAGATAATGTAGATAATATATTATAATTTTATTTTTATAGCAAAACATTAAAGTATATAATGAAAAATAATTAAAAAATTTCATAAAAATACAGTAAAAAAATATTTTCAAAAGAAAAAAAATAAATAAAATTAAATTAAAATATATATACAAAATTTATAAATTAAATTTAAAAGATGCATATCTATTTTTAATTTACAAACTCCTTTGATATTAATAAAAAAAAAAAATATATATATATATATATTAGTTAATTAAAAAATTTTTAACAGTTTTATCAATAAAATCTAAATTTTTATATTGATATTTTGGAGTTTATTAAAAAAAAAAAACTACATATAACAATTACAAGTTATAAATAAATTATAAAATTTTATATATTTTAAATTTATAAATTAAATACAATAGGAAATCTATTTTCTATTGTATAAATTATTTTATTCACGCATTTATTTGCTCATAATTTTTTCTATACATATTTCGGGTTTTATACTATATATGTATATATAAATTTTATATGTAAAGAGGTTTCAAATATACAAATATAAATATAAATATTATTAGGGTTTGTGAGAGTATTCAGTGTTTTCATACTCATATCTAAATTATTTTATATACACATATATACGTGACAAGCAAACCTAACTTACATCTTGTGCAGAGCTAAAGTTTCTACTATAAAATTGAATCTCTTTAAATTTGATCAGAAAGGCATAAATCTTATCTATAGAGTTGGATCATAGGATATTAATTTATTTGATATAACAAGTATATATTTAATATAATTTATTTTATTGCAATTATTATTTATTATCATTATTTATTTTTTTTAATATTATTTTATTATTTATAATATAATATATAACCATTTAATACACATTAATTTAATTGTAATTGTGTTTCAGATCATTTCCGAAGTAAATCCTTTTAATTATTTATTATTATTTTTCTATTTACTTAGAAATAAATATAAATTTTTTAATATATATATATTTTTATTACCAAGTTTTTTTTTTTGCCTACATTATTTCAAAATCGTAAAACATTTAAAGTCGCAAAATGTTTTGAAATGAAACCCTGAAATAAGAATTTTGTCAAGGCTGAAATACGAGTAGTTCGATGAGGAATGTGTTTACATTTATGACACTTATTGAGTTAGGATTAGACCTCAGATATTACGAGCGAGTCTTAAGCTGAACATCTGTTTGATTGCCAGCCCTTTAGAGCAGGTACCTTTGTAAAAACCACCAACCCAAGCAATTACCTAGGCGCCTGTACGTCTCTCCCCTCTCTCGCTCTCTCTCTCTCTCTCTCACTCAGCTAATGTCTATTGTATCTATATATATATATGTCTGCCTCTCTCCCATCCTCTCTCTCTCTTTCTCTCACTCTGTATCTCAGCGGAGAAGTGCAAGCGTCGCTGGCGTCAGATTCGTAACGATTACGTGCGCTGGATATCAACCGACAGTCAGCGTCAACGCAACGGACTGAAGCGTCCGGGATTTTACTTGGCCGACGAGCTTAATTTCTTAAATCCGCATCTGTCGATTGGCGAGCGCGAAAGAGACTCGCCGGAGAGTGAGCGCGAGCGTGAGCGTGAGCGAGATAGCAAGAGCAAGAGCAAAGAGCCAGCGCTCGACGAATATAAAGGTAAGCAAAAGGACATTGACGATTCAGTGGAGGAGCAGCCGCTGGCCAGGCTCAAGCAGACAGCGAAAGACAAAGAGCTGGCTAAAGAGAAAGAAGAGAATAAGGATAAAGAGAAAGACAAAGAGAAAGAGAAAGATAAAAGGTTGATCAAGGAGCAAAAGGCTCGATCTGAAGGCGCTGCCACGCCCACCGCATCCGTGGATTCGCTCCCCAGTTCCAAGCCGGAGTTTTTCATCAAGCAGCACAGCAACAATTCCTTGTCCAATTGCCTGGTCATTGGCGTGAAACCGCCTGGCTCATCGGTCAGTGATACATTGCTCGATTCCATGGCGGACGATAGTGGAGATGAGACCGCCAGCATGGGCGGCGGGCGGCGTTTGCGTCGCGCCGCCAATCGCATCAGGAACCCGGCCATACAGAAACCGGGCGTCGATCAGCGTTTGACGCGACTACAGCGACGCAAATCCATGACCATGGCGGCGGCTAACAACCTCATGAGGTCCACATCGCCGGTGAAGATGACGCCGGTGCCGAGAGCAAGTCTGCCCGCCAATGCTGGGCAGTCTGGCAAGGCATCCAACAGCAAGTCGCCCACAAAGCATACGCTCGCTGGCGCCCGGGATGATATATTCCCACGGCCAAGGAACGCAGCTCCAACCAATCAGCAGGTGGTGCTCGCTCGCCATCCCGGCGTAGGAATGCAGATGCCAACGAAGGTGCAGCCCCCATCGCAATCGCAGTCGCAATCGCAATCGCAGTCGCAGGCCGTCCAAGCCATGCAGTCACGCCAGCATTACGGCGTGGGACGTCCGCCGGGTCCGGCACGGATGGCAGCCAGTGCGCAGGCCAAACGCCTGTTGGCCGGTGCCACAGTGTCCGGTTCCACAGTGTCCGGTCCCAGAGGCAACTACGCCGGGCAACAGCGCTCGCCGGCGCCGGCCAATGATAGCTTCAAGTCACCTGTTACCAGCTCGGCGGCCACCTCGCAGGCTCAAACCCAACAACAGCAGCAACAACAGCAGCAGCAGCAGCAGCAGCAGCAACAACAGCAGCAGCAGCAGCAACAGCAGCAACAGCAGCCACAGCGCGGCGTCTCCATGAGCAACACTTTGGTGATCAGCACCACCAATAGCACCACCTCGGTGAGCAGCTCGAATAGCACGACCAGCATCGCCAGCATCGCCAGCATGGCTAGCAACGCCAACGCCATTACGAACATGGCTAGCTTGGCCAACTGTAGCTCCAGCGCCAATTCGACGCCCATCTTGAGCTTTGCCACACAGACCGCCTCGATCACCGCCTCGCCCATTGTGAGCACCACTCCGCCCACCACCATAGCGCTGATCAAGCGCTGTGAGCGGGGCAATCAGACCGAGTGCCAGGACATCTTCTCGGATGAGCATTTCCTGGATATGATACGGCCGCAGATGCGTGAGATGAATCCACGCCAGAAGCTGCACTTCAAGCAGAAGATCTTCAAGGCACTGATCGAGATCTTTGACGATGCCACAGATTTTCCAGCCAGCGGCGAGGTGCAGCATTTCAATATCAATACACCGTCGGGCTTCGAACATGTTACGGACAATGAGCTGCGTCTCATACGGGAGCTGGTGAGCATGGTGGGCGCTGCCAAGCATACAGCTGATGCACCCGGCAAGAAATCCAACTTCAACTCCAATCCCAACTCCAACTCCAACTCCAATCCCAGCCCCAGTGCCAGCTCCAGTGCCAATTCATCCACACCGCTTACGCACCACCGGGTGATAGCGGCCAAGCCGCCAAATGTCGTGCAGCGCGTCTTCAGGCCAACAGTGACCACAACTCCGGGAGGTGACGAAAAGAAACTGTATCGCATCATGCAGATGAACAACCATGCCAAGTTCATGGCCAGTGTGAATGCCTCAGTGGCGGAGCAGCGCAAGGAGAGCATCGACAGCAACTGCAGCAGCTCCAGCACGATACCACAGACCGGGAATGCGGCTCGCAGCGGCACTTTTGCCGTTCCTGGCGTGGGTGTTAAGCCGGTGGCACGTCTGCTGGATCCGTTGACCCAACTGTTCCGTCACGGCGGTAAGGCATCACCCGGTCCGGCTGGCTCCTCCAAGGAGCCCATCCTGGTGCGTCAAATGGGTCGACGCTATTCCGTCTGCGGCGGCGGTGGCCCCAGCAACTCCCCGGGCAGCGCTGGAGCCACAGTCGGCGGCAATGCCAATACCAACATTGACGTGGCGGTGCTCAAACGTCGCATTCCGCCCATGGCGGTGCCCATGGCGGTGCCTGCACAGCGACCGCGTTTCTCTCCCAATCCTCAGTCGCAGAACAATCCGATGGCAGTGATTTCACCTGGCAACAGTCTTTTGATGCGTCGCGTCAATGCCAGCGGCGGGCAGCGGCAGATTTCGCCGCTGGGAGTGAGCGCCATGGCCCAGAAGACGCCGCAGATTGCGAGCATTCATGGCAACGTGTTCACCGAGTTTGCCACGCCCACAACGGTGCGCGCTGGCAGCAGCGTCGCCAACAACATTGGCAGCGGCAGCGGCGCCGGCAGCAATGGCGCCGGCAGCAGCGGCGGCAGTGGCGGCGGCGGCGGCGGCAGCGGCAGCAGCACCGGCTCAGCCGGTGGCGTCTCTCCAGTTATATCGCCACCCAAGCGTGCCATGATTGTGGCCAATGTGAAGAGCACAGCACAGACGAAGCCAACGCCGACCGCAGCCCGTACGCAGGTGAGCTCGATTGGCGGCCAGGCCAAGCCGGCCAGCCAGTCATCTGGCTCCAATGTGGCCAATCTCTTGGGCGAAACACACTCGCCCGTGCCCAACTCCGACATGGCTGGCATTATTGCAGCGGATGATTTCGACATGGGTCGCCTCAAGCGGGAGCCACTGGATCCGGACGAGCACGTGGACGATATACTGGGCATGTAAGAATGTCAACAACAAAAAAAAAAAAAAAAAAAAATTATTGAAAAACCAATTCCATTTAAGTTTCTATTTTCTTTGAATGAAATTATTGATAAAAAAAAAGAAAGACGAATAAGAAGAAAACTCGTAATATTAATTCAAAATCAATATTTTAATTTCTATTATATATTAAAGTATATATAAATATATCTATTTACAAACAATTGTTTACATATATTATTCAAGCTAATCACTTGAGAGATTCGAATATGCCTTCAGTTCTCGAAAATGAATACAAAATGTCAAAAACAAAAAATATATATATGTGTATTTTTTTTTTTTTTCATGAACTATATTGAAATAAAATTGTATTATTGTTAACTGCAAATTGTTTTTCTTTGGGTTTTGAGGATTGGCTGGGTAAACACAAGATCGCCGCGCGCTCAGGTAGGCCAAAGGCTTTAAGAGGTAGGAAAAAGGTCAAAAATATTGTAGATATGTCATAAAAGGTAGCAAAAACTTAGATCTTTGAGCTACTGTCAAGATTAAGGATCAACAGGAGCTGTTTGTTTATAGGGAAGCCTTAAAGAGAGAATTAACTGTATTGCGCATACATACTATACGACATTGGATATTTGGCATTCATATAAGAAAATGATAATTGAGTCCTTCAAATATAGCTAAAAATCAATGATCAGCAGCAGTCAAGGTGGTGCAAACTGCTTAAAAAATATATATGTATTTGGCAGTAGATGACTGACTTAAATAAATAAAAAATTTAGAAATAAGTAAAATTTAATATAAAAAAATAAATAAGTAAAAATTAAAGAGAAAATAAAAATAAAAAAACAAAAGACATAAATAAATTTTTAAGAAATAGAATCATGAATTTAATAAAATAATAAAATAAAAATAATGAAAAAATTTCCAAAAAAAAAAAACAAAAAAAAAACGGAACGAAGCAATTCTTCTAAAAAAAAAGATATAAAAATTTGAAAAAAATAAATAAATGAATGCGATTAAAAAATTTACAAACACAAAAAAATTGAAAAAAAAATCATAAATCAGTTGTGCTAAAATATAAGTATAAATAAAAAAAAAATTGAACAAAGCAGTTCTTAAAAAAAAAAATAAAAAATGAAAAAAAAAATAAAATAAAAACATAGCAGTTCTCCTAAAAAAAAAAAATAATAAATAAAGAAATACACAAAAATCTAAAATGAAAAAAAAAATAATAATAAATAAATACATAAAAATTTAAAACATAAACTATGCATTTCTTCTAAAAAAAATAAATAATAAAAAACTATTAATAATTTAAGGAAAAAAATATAACAAGACGGTTCTCTTAAAAGTAAATAAACAGCTTTATTGAAATAAAAATAATAAATACAACAAAATTGATGATCCACAATATTTTAAATAAAACTTTTATTTATTTGGTTATTGGACATATTTTAGTAGCATTACATTCTGGAGGACGAAAATCCCTGACGTAATTATCGTGACAGCCAGTTGAAGTAGAAAGAAGTCTTAGAGTCAATTTGAGTGATGAATGTGATGGATGATATTGCCGAATTATGATGAGTAGTTGAATTAGCGAGCTATTAAGAAAGAGCAATGGAAATGTTTAATATAAGAATTAATTGTCATGGAATTTAACTTCTATATGAATGTTTTTTTTTTTTTTTAATATTTCACTCTTAGTTCGTTTAATATACATATGTATGCAACTAAGTTTGCACAAGTATCGAAAATGATTTTATTTTGTTTAAAGTCTTTTAATATAGTACACACAAATTAGAAGCTAATGTAGCCATATTATGGTGATCTTGGTTTGCAGATACTTTAAATAAATAAATAATAAGGAATAAAATTCTTGTGTCCATTATTGGGTTACTTTACTGAGAAGAGGGGAGTTACAATATCTGAAACTTTAAAGAATTTCCTTTATGTCAACGAGGTAACGTCTGAATATTGATCAGCTGTCATTGATGATCTCTAGAATTCTGTGTGGATATTTTCGTTTCAGTTTCACTCTCACATCCGATCAGTTAGATCTGCGATTAGTTAGAGTCAACAAAACATGAAGATAAAATAAAGGTCTTAAAGATATTTCGAATTTAAATGGTTTTCCAAAGATCAACGATCAATCTATGCTTAAACAGCAAATCGAATTATAATAATAATTATTATAATTATTAAACACACTCTAGCTTTATGATAGTTAAGCCATCCGTTCCCATATGCAAGATCAGCAGACCTGATAGCGAGTCATCCACATAAAACGTACTTGATTTTGTGTGAAGCACACGACACAATATTCTACACATACATATAGACAATATATGCCTGGACATAATTGTAGTATACAATATTTTTATAGCAGGCCCCTAAATACATGCCAGACTAAAATCTTATCTGAAGAGCCAACACAACAGGCAGCAGCTTGTAAATTAAAATATTAATATTCGATAACAATAGAGCTGGCGAACCGTGGGCTGGCATTAGTATATATAAGCACGATCGCGATCGGCTCGCACGTTTAGTTAACTAACGAAGAATCTGCCGCAATGAAATATTACGCTATTTGTGCCCTGCTGCTCGTGCCTCTCGTCTATGGCGCCGCCCTGCCCAGGACTGAGAAGGCCGATGTGGATCTAGTGCCCGACATGTCGGTGGCCAGCGATGCCGACTCGAATGCCCAGCCCAGCAAGCGTCATATCCCTCCCTTCCGTTTCATGAGCGCACAGACGCAGCCGCTGAACGGCGCCGATATTGACCAATTGCCCGATATGTCCGTGGCTGCCGATGGTGAGGATAATGCAGGTGGGTCCATCGAACTTAGAGATCTCTGAGTTGATGTAGTTTTAAACATGGATCATATTAGTTCCTCAGGCTCTGTCTGCTGATGCTGATCTGATTCCCGATATGTCTGTTGCCTCCGATGGCGAGGATCAGGGTAAGTTCCGAGATATTTCTTTACTGCTAGAGTTTTCACTTAAACTTCCGCTTTCTGGCATAGTCGCTGCTGTGGTTCCCGATATGTCTGTTGCCTCCGATGGTGAGGATCAGGGTAAGTTCCGTAATATTCTTCCCCTGCCCTACACCACTTGAACCACTTTTCTATAATAGTTGCCGCTGTGGTTCCCGATATGTCTGTTGCCTCCGATGGTGAGGATCAGGGTAAGTTCCGAAATGTTTCTATAATAGTTGCCGCTGTGGTTCCCGATATGTCTGTTGCCTCCGATGGTGAGGATCAGGGTAAGTTCCGAAATGTTCCTCAACGGCTAGACTTTTTTTAACTCCCTTGTTCTGGCTTAGTTGCCGCTGTGGTTCCCGATATGTCTGTTGCCTCCGATGGTGAGGACCAGGGTAAGTTCCGTAATATTCCTCCCCTGCCTTACACCACTTGAACTCCTTTTCTATAATAGTTGCCGCTGTGGTTCCCGATATGTCCGTGGCCTCCGATGGCGAGGATCAGGGTAAGATATTCTAAAATATTCCTTTTCTGCTATACCTTCACATGAAATTCCTCTCCAACTCAGCCTCTGCTGTGGTTCCCGACATGTCAGCCGCTTCCGAAAGCGAGGATCAGGGTAAGTAGCTAGCTGCTCCACTCATTCCAGAGATCTCAACTCAAATCCTTTTCCAAATAGTCGCCGCCGTGGTGCCCGACATGTCCGTGGCTAGCGATGCTGAGTAAAGCTGAAGTTTCACCTTCCGATTTCTACTCTCGACACCATCCAAACCTCCTCCCAAACTCACTCCTGTTTTTTGACTGTGTATTGTATATTGTATTTTTTAAGTTTTTATCGGCAGCATTAATAAATTCAAATGGCTAAGCGTTCGGTTGTTTTTTTGTTCTTTATTTATTTATTGCTGATAAAACATTGTTCGAGTGCTCCGAAAACATTTCTTGATTTTAATTAAATGTGATTTATAGCGAGTTTCCCTCAATTATCTGACAGCGATAAGCTTCAGGCCTGTAGTGGCCTGAAGTGGTCTTTGTCATAGACTGACGATTATATTTAAAGCCCTACCATATCTCTTCAAAAATTCTTAAACCTTTATTGACTATGTTTGCCTCATAGTCAATCGTAAGTTTACGCTAATTCATTAATTTGTTTATATTTTGTTGATATATTCTCGAATATCTTTTACTTTTCTTAGGTCATTATAAGCTCAACTTTATCGAAATAAATTAAATAAATTCTGTCAGTTTCCTTTTAATAAAAGGACGCATAATAGATATTTGACCCACTTTAACATATGCCCTATTACATAATATTTCATATTACATATGACACATTACGTAAAACGTAGTATGATTCTGATTTAAAATATAGTTTATCTAATGCATTTAATATTTATAAGTAATACATAATTTATTATAAGTAATACGTAATTTATTTTACGTAATACGTACTCTATTTTACGTGACACGTATCTATTTTACGTAATACGTATTTTTTTTACGTAATACGTATTTATTTTACGTAACACGTACTCCATTTTACGTAATACGTATTTATTTTACATCATGCTTATCTATTTTACGTATTCCATACCTATTTTACGTGAAACATACCTATTTTACGTAATACGTATTGTCATACGTCATACTTATTTTACGTAATACGTATTGTTTTACGTAATATGTAGTGTTTACGTAATACGTATCTATTTTACGTAATACGTGATTTGTACGTAATACATAATTATTTTAATTTTCTTTATATAATTCCTAATTTATTTTACCTAATTAATTTATTTTTCTGTATTACCTATTTAGTTTTATTTACTACACAATTCATTAAGTTAATTCATTTTAATTATATTATTAATGTATTACGTAACTTATTTTACGTAATACGAATAACGTAATTAAATTAAAATATTACGTATTATGTTTTATTGTTGACTTCATCATAAATATGTAAAGTATTTATCAAATATTACATATTCCATATTAAAAATTTATCTTAATTTCGAAACTGATTCAATATCGAATTATTACCGATTTGTGTTTTAGTTTAATTAGTTTTAATTAACAATTCTCATTAACTTTAGACTTACATTTCGCATGATGCATTTTAACTTTAGGTTCATTGCTTCTTTACATTCTGAACAACATTCATTGATCATGGCACGTTCTCTATTTCAACACAATAAACAATCTTAACTTTCTCTTAAATTAGTTTCGTCTACATTTGCTTTGAGCTCTTTCATTTCAAACTGATTTTAACTTTATTTCATTTTCTTTTCTGCTTAATTTTCTCATCTGATCAAATGCTGATTAAGCATTTTCTGAAATACTACTTTGGGTATTTTACGCTAAAAAGACACTCTTAACTGTAATTTATTACATTTATTTCCTTTGCCCAACTTTTCGTAAATAATCCCAATTGTATATTATTATTATTACTTTTTGCATTCATTTACAATAAACAGATCTTTATTCAATTTATTAGCCTTACCACAATTTGATTGCCTCTCTCTCTCTCTCTCGTTGTCTCCCTCCCTCTCTCTCCCACTCTTTCATCTAGTCACACAACAAATTAGCCTCCATTTCGCTAGGCAATTACATTACATTTAGCTACCTAAAAAAAAAGCAGAAAAAAACTGATTAGTTTTGCGTCATGGTCGCGGGTACGTTTAGGTTTCCCGTTTGAGCTGAACAAAATGAGTTTTTTTCTGCGCCTTTGTGTCCGTTGGCTATTAATAAGAAGGAATTAACGGCAAAAACCGGACCCACGCAGAAAGCGGCCGTGATCCCAATGAGCCGAGGCGCTTGCCCATAAACAACACAACCAGGCAGTCAGGCCACTCAGCTAGCCAGCGCA
This sequence comes from Drosophila koepferae, assembly GCA_030914345.1. Taxonomy (NCBI): domain Eukaryota; kingdom Metazoa; phylum Arthropoda; class Insecta; order Diptera; family Drosophilidae; genus Drosophila; species Drosophila koepferae. Next base: position 402,961 of record JAUESR010000200.1, read on the forward strand.
TAGGTTAATGTGCAAGAGAGGAACGGGCCTCCCTCTACCTGCCAGCCTCTCTCTCGTTCTCTCTCACTCGCTCTCGCTGTCGTCGCTATCTGTTGCCTTGTTGTCGTTGTGATTTTCACACAAAAGCGCTAAAACGGCTACTAAATTACGTGCTCATGTGTTCTAGTTCTGGAGGCAAACGCCAAAGCGACGCGACATCGACCACTGTCATGGGGCCGTCCCGCTCTGCCCGCTCACCGCCCACGCTCGCAACTGTTGGATTGGCCGCAGCATAAAAGTCCAAATCGCATTTGGTGCGCTAATGAACCGCAGTGCAGCCCAACCAACAAAGCGACCAAGCGACCAGGCTAGACCAGAAGCAAAGCCAAAACCAGAACTAAACTAGACGAGGAGTCCACATCCACATCCACATCCACATCGACATTTACATTTACATCCACAACGATGGCGACATCGGCTACATTTGGTTCAACTACCTCTATCCGCATATTTAAACACGAACAAAAAAAAAATTATACCGTTTAAAAGTGTAACAATGCTGTTAACTATTACGCTATCCCGTTCTCACTCGTTCTCTCCCTCGCTATGCCAGCGCAGGAGGCGTAGCTGACCTGAGGCTAGCAACAAAAGCCGCTTGATTAAACTGCATTTGTGTGACATGCTCACATACATACATATGTATGCACATGTACACATGTATTTATGTATATGTGTGTTACAGCAGCCGAGCAAAACTCCTGAGAGCTTAGAATGATCAATTTATACAATTGAGTGAAGTGCGCGCTCATCAAATTCTATTTATAGCTCAGCTACAATATGTGCCTAACAACATACATGCATACATATGTATGTACAAGCGAATGCATATTCTATAATTTTGTTTACAGAGTTTCTATATCTGTATGCATAAACAGATAATCAACAGCAATATTCAACTAATATACGCTTCGTCTCCCTCTAACAGCCGCACTCTGCGTCGCACATACTCTTCCTTGCGATGTGCACTCAACGCAAACTATGCCCGACAATAAGTCCCGTTAGCCTTGACTCTTTGCTCTCTTTACATCATAACCTTTTTTTTTGCATTTGCATTTGCTCTATATATAATACTATAAAGCTGAAGCTATTAATAAAGTTTTTGCTCAAGTGCAACCACAAGAAAAAAATGTCTGAATAAAATACACACAAATAATTGCCAACTGCTTCGAATATTAAAGTTTTGTGTGTGTAGTTGTGTTTGCGTTTACTTATTGACGGTTTACTTATTTCTTTATATTCGTGTCCGGCAGAAAAGTTGCACAGAGAGTTCAAAGGCAGAATGCAGCGCAGGCAAAGCAAAAAGCAAACTTAACCCTCTAACGCTCATAAGTGTCTTGAGACACTTATTTTATTTTTAAATTTAAAAAAAAAATGGGAGCTTTTTTGTCTTTCAAATATTGCTTCATCGTTAATAAAACATTCAAATTTACTGAGAAAAAAGCTTTAAAAGCTCTCCAGTGCTTTAAACGGTACTTTTTATTTTCATAAACACAAAACATATGTTTTTTCGCGCGTGTAAATTGATCTGCTGCATGTGCTGTTGTGCAACAATTATTTTACAAAATCTGTGAAAGCAATCCATTTAAAATAATTTTTTATTGGAAGGTATGTTTATTTACAATGAAAACTAGTTTACAAAAATAAAAAAAAATAAAAAATGTGCGTTGTAGCTTAAAAACAGTGATAAGTGTCTTGAGACACTTTTGGGGCTGCAAGCAACTTTTTTTACCAGCAGCTATTTCACAACTGCTTGCAATTTTGTGTGTACACTTATTCATTATATGGATTGTTTTACTAGAAACTGACATATTAACCATATAAAGATGGCAAACCGGGTACGATTCAAATTATCCGATTTAACTGATGAACAGTTGTTGGAATTGTTTGAGAATGTCCCTTCCGATGCAGAGTTATCCAAGTCAAGTGACGACGATAATTTTTTTACCTCTTTGCCTCTAATGGTATATTTGCGAGCAAAGGGTATTTATAGCCTTGGCACAGTACGTGCGAATCGAATCCCCAATTGCAAGCTACCTGACGATACAATCATTAACAAAAAGCCGAGAGGTTTTTCGACTGAGTTCGTAGGCACGTCATACGGGGTAGAAGTCAGTAATGTACTTTGGAAGGATAACAAGGCCGTTCGCTTATTGTCAACTTACGTAGGTGTTAAACCGTTTGCTACGGAAAGTTTAAGTGAAAGAACACTTAAGACTGACCGTTATGACAGGAAGAAAAAGCAACATATTGAAATTGACTGTCCGCAAATAATTCGGGAATATAACTCACATATGGGCGGCGTTGATCTTATGGATGGACTTATGGGCCGTTATCACATCAAAGCTAAAACCAAAGATGCTGCTACTCGAATTTTTTATCATTGTATTGATATGGCAGCAACAAATGCTTATATTCTTTATAGGCGAATTCAAAAACAAAACGCAATCAGTGACAAATTGATGGAACTTCCCGATTTTCGCGAGTCAATCGCTGAAGGATTGGTGGCTTTTAGAAATAAAGCCCACGCAGGTCGTCCAGTCAGTACCGTATCTCTACAAGACCAGATGCAGTCACCATCTTTGCGAACAGATCGGTCACCTTTTTCACAATCCCCACGGGCCCGACCATCACAGCTTGAGCTTAAACTTGGAAAAAAAACTTTACACCCAATAGCGGAATTACGTTTTGACCAAGTCAACCACTTCCCAAATTGGTTGGATCGGGACAATAAGAGACGGTGCAAGCTCTGTAAATCATCACAAACGCAATGCATTTGTGAAAAATGTAATTTACATCTATGCTGCACATCAACAAAAAATTGTTTTAAAACATATCATATGAATAATAAAAATTAACATTTCTATTAAATACGTTTTTTTTACTCTTAGATGCCCAAGAGTGTCTTGAGACACTTATTACCTTTTTTGCACCTGACGGCTAAACAAAAACTTCTATATTTTTTCTGAGTTCATTTTTGAGTTTAGAAGCCTAAATTTACTTAAAAAAAAATTGTTCCAATTATTTTCCTCCAATAGTTTAGAAAACAGCATTAGAGGGTTAAGTTTTGTTAAGGAAACGAAATGAAATTTTGCCAAAAACTAAAAGTGAAGCGATATGCATAACAACAAAAGCAACGCTCTTTCTCTCTCTCACTCTGTCACTCTCTTCCACTTGAGCACTGAGTGAATGAGAGGCAGTGGCGAAATAAATGAAAATGCAAAAGTGGAAGAAGTAAAAAGTTTTGTAATATGCCGCCGCCAGCCGCTCAACGCAGCGCAGTGCAGTGCAGCGCAGAGTGAGGATCTGCGGGAGAGACTGAGAGCGAAGCAAAGAGCATCGCCCCAGTGCAGTAACAGCTGCAAAGTCACAGCAAATCAACAATTGCGAAGAGTAAGAAGAGAAGTGAAGTCATTCGCGGTTGCTTTCCGTTTTGTATTTCAATTTCCAATTTAAGTTTGCTGTGGACTTTCATATAAACAAAATGCATCAAAATTAAGAATAATACAATTATTACTTCAACTTAAATATTTTGTTTATATTTAGTTTTCGATTAGATAAGGCAGCAAGAGCCAAAGACAATGCTAGATTTTAATGGCAGGCACTGCCAACTGGTAAGACAGAGATAGCAGTTGCTTGTAGTGCAGACGTCTAACAAAAGATGGCGCCATAGTAAGAACAAAGCGTGGTAGATAAGTTAAGCAAATAACAACAAACACGAGCACTCTAGGTAACGCGCCAAATTTAAAACTTCTTCAACGAACACAAAATAAAATTGTCAAGCAAACTTTTGACAGAGTAACGGAAAAGGGTAGATGCAGCGGGAAGTGTTGTGCAGCTAAGTAAAGAAACATGCCAAAGTGACGCATGACAGCCGAAAGTGGCCAAGCGATTAGTTTAAATGACAAAAACAGAAAACCACAACGGAGCGACTGCAATGTCAATTTACAGCAATGCCATTTTGACAGTCCTAGTCAGGAGAGAGGGGGAGAGAGAGTGAATAGCATGAGCTAGAAAAATTGACAAAAATTGTAAAGAAGACACATAAACACTCATGCACGCACACATACACGCACGCATGTGTGCACAGTGGAATGAGAGTTGATGTAAGTGTATTGGCTCCAAGAGAAGGCGGAATGTAAGGAAATGGAAATGGTCAAGGCAAACTCAAGTGCTTGTTGTTGTGGGTTTGGTAGTTGTTGAATTCAGTTGTAATCAGCTTAAAGTCGCATTTATTGCTTTATTGTAGCTCTTAACGCCAGATGGCGCTCAGCACAACACATTATGAGTGCGAAAAAAGAGAAATGAAACACTAACAAGTCTTACAAAACACGTTTTAGCTTTTATTTTCATTTTCATTTATGTGCACAAATTTTTCATTTGGTGTCAGCGCATCTTCCATTTATTGAGACCTGTGCGGTGGTCCCCACTGTAAGAGACAGCTGTTGCGGAGGGGGAGTAGGGAGTGAAAAAAACAATATGGTGGCTGGAAGCGTGATTACAGCTGTTATTGCTTTCCGTTATGTTGTTTGTTTTTGTAGTTTTTTTCTTCACTTAGATTAAAAATAACGCGAGAACGTTAACTTTTATGACATCCCAGGGGAAAATTGTATGCGGGGAAATTATAATTGAAAATGGCCAAACATGCAAGGGATATGCCATAAATCCACTTATGCTCGGTCTTTATTTCAATTTTTGTTTAAACAATTTTTTAATTTATGTCTAGCTGTGGTTGTATCTCGACATCTGTCAGTTTTTAATAAACTTTAAATAAGTCTGATCGCATTTATCATTGTGGCACCCGCTCTCTTGACTTTAATCAACATTCATTTAAATAATGCCATTGAAAATAATGGGAAATTCTCATGAATTTTGCATAACATGCAAAATTAAGTAAATAAATCAATTCCACACCACAAGCTGAAATGTCATTTGGCAATAATAAAAGTACATTAATAAATGTGAATGAGAAAAACAAAATTGAAATCGTACGACTGTCAAAAAGAGAAACACCAACGATTTTCCCATAAAAAATAAATTATTTTCCCATAGAAAATTCGTATAATTTTTTCCATGATTTTTCCATTCTTTTATTTCTCTTTTTTTTTATGGCATGAAACGTATTCGTGACGTTTCATCTTCGTGTGGGTGCATTTGTCTATTTTTTTTCTTTCGCAATAATAAATTTAATTAGCTAACGATTGGTCGTTGACTAACTGTGGGAGTGGAAGCGAGACGGGGCCAATTGACTCAAAGTTCAAGCGTCAGTCGCTGCTGCTTTGACATTTAGCGCTTACGTTGGCAGACGTGATATTTGCTATCCCGCTCCCACTCCCGCATCCATCTCTCCTATTCAGCTATGCTCTGTGCGCTCAATGCAGATTTTTTTCGTTTTCGTTTTCGTTTTCTTATGCCTTGCTAACCGTAAATATTTTATTAGACTCGGTGTGCAAATTTAACACCACATCAAAAATGTCACTCGAAGAGCGTGGAGAGCGCGAGAGTGGGAAGAGAGCGTGCCACTGCTGGCAGCATCATTTGCCAGGTTTAGCAATTGCGACCATAAACATTTAGCTGTAAATTTTCTGGCACCTTTTAACACTTCCAAGCAACAGCTGCTGCTGCTGCTGCTCTGCACGACAGTGGGAAAGAGAAGGGTGATGAGCAGAGTAGAAACTTTTTCAATGTGCTCTTCACACCAATTTTGACAGCAAATGAGTTGCACTCAGAGAGTGATTATCTGTTGGGAAATGAATTTCCAATTGGAGTCTAGTTGGAAATACAGCTACATGCATATTTTAGCAGACTTGCACATGAATTTCGTTATGTCTTTTTTTTTTGCTGTAGTTGTAGTTGTAGTTGCACCTCTTGCAACCAACATGTGCCAGCTTGCAGTACACAATTACACACACACACACACACACACACACAGGCAATGTCACTCAATTAACAACTGACTAACAAATGCAGACGTTGTACAACAATGGTCAGCATGGTGCATGGAGTTGGAGCAATGTTTGCCATTACTTTTCTATGCATGTGTGTGGGGCAACTATGTGCCACAAAGTGCTCCTGCTGTTGCAGCTGCAGCGCCTCTTCATTTGCCACATTTGAATCCTTTGCCCCCACCCTCGTGCCGCAGCCCGTCCATTTGCCGATAAGTTGGCTCTGACTGCAGTCAATTAAGTTGCCCCCTCTTGTCTCACCTGTCCGTTTTTACCTGGCTATCTGTAGGTTCTACTCTTTATGGCATATCCTGTGCAGCAAGCTGGCATCCTGTCTGGCTAGCTGTTTAGCCAGCTTGTTTATGCCACCTCTTCGTTCTCTCTCTCTCTCTCTCTCTCTCTTTCACACACACTCTCTCTTATTAGTTTCTTTGTTTTCAATTTCGGTTCGTGAAGCTGTCTGAAAATTCCTTTTGGCAAAATGAAAATTCCTTTTGGCAAAATACGTTTATTGTTAAATAGTTTGCACCATAACGGTAAATATAAACATTTGTTGTTGTTGTTGTTGTTGTTGTTGTTGCAGCTGTCTGGCAACAAAATATTTCTGCACTTGCATTAACGCTTTTCGTCTCTGCCGCGTTCGCCAATTGGAATTTATTGTCGCCGTTTATCCTGCGCCAATGCACCTGAACGCCTTCCAATTGGAATGTCCTGCCAATGTCCCCGGGTGGCGTATGCTGGGGCGTGGCCGGGTAGGCGTAGCGCATAATTAAACCCATTTGTTGCAACATTCAATGGAGGCGCAGAGGTCGCATCGAGGGCGATTTATTGCATTTTACAGTTAGTTTACGGTTTGTATTGAAAATACGACAGGTGTAATAAACACGTGCAAAGAGAGCGAGAAAGAGAGAGAGAGCGAGAGAGAGGAGGGGGGAGAGGTGGAGTGGGAGAGGTAGATAGTGAGAGAGTGAGAGGGAAGTTCTTTATTATATGCTGCAATTCAGAGACAGATATTGAGAGAGCAAGATAGAGTGTGAGAGAGAGAGAGAGACAGAGAGATTGAGAGGGAGACAGAATGAGTAAAATCAATTAGCACAAGACTTGGCAAAGTGTTTGTTCATTCAATTGGAACTAGTTCGACTTTGAGCTAAGATTAATTGGAAGAAATGCAAATATGTATTTCCTTTTTTTTTTGTTTTTCAATTGCCTAAAATTAATTTGGAATTTCACAGAGTAGAATTTTAAATAAACAAAGTAACATTTATTTTTATATTCATTTATATATTATATTTAAAATTTTGTATTCTGTGAGATCTCTATTTCATTCAATTTAGTGTACTGCTAATGAACTAGTTTAAATATATCTAATAGAATCTGTGTAGAGGAATATGAAAAATATTTGACCAATGAATTTATTTATCAGTTCATTAACTTCCGGTTTCTTGTTCAGGAACTAGCAGTTCTATTGAACTACGCATCGTGATTAGCTGGATTAATAATATAACAAAAATCTAGAATAATCTAGAATTCCTTGTCCAATGTTGCTAATTTTTGCATTTAACTTGAGCTTTGATTTTAAATATTTAATTGTTTAATTTTATATTTTAATTTCATTTCATGACTCGTAAATTAGCAAAGCTAACTAATTGAACTAGTTCATAACTTAACTCATAACTATGAAGTTTTTATGCTCTTACAATATTAAATCGGAGTATTACTGTGTCTTTCAGTGTAGCTCTTTATGCATGGTTCATGACTTGCTTGGAACTGGAATAAACTATTATACAAAAATGAACTAGTTCCTTATTTTTATTTCTAGCTGCTTAATAAACTTGCAACTCGAATGCTAACTATTTTATTTGTTCATCAAATTGAACTGTGAGTTCACTTAGGTGTTCTAAACTAGTTCATGAGCTACTGATTCATTTCATATCTCGCAAATCAATCTTATATCACATTGACACAGAATTCTGCTCAACTTACATTTGTAGATCTTACATAGTTATCTTTAATTTTGTTCACCAATTAACTCTCGCATTTAACTTGTCTTTTTTCCATAGTTTATTTCCATAGTTTATTTTACACTTTCCTTTGATGTAATTTATCACAATTTTCTCTCGAAAGAACACTCTTCAAGCTCTTCTTCAGCTCAATTTTATCCATTATTCCCGTTATAAATTATTTGTGCAATTTGTCAGTTTATCCAACTTTTCGACTCCCTCTTCAAATAGGGTTCTGCTGTTAAGTGTTTGGGCGTGTGTGTGTGTGTGTGTGTTTGGGCCACCCACTTTTAACCACATTCATTAACACGTTTTTGTAACTTTTTGTTTTCGTTCTTTTTTGTTTTGCAAGTTTCGCAAATACTTCAAATACGGGAAATGTACACGATTTTTGACTAACTTGGCTTCTGCTTGAAAAGAATCTGCTGCAATTTAAGCAGTTACTCACTGCTAAGCCACATACACTAAACTACAAAATAAAGTTGAGTAAAAGTTAAAGAAACTTGTATATGAAAATATATATCATTGATGAATTAAAAATTATATTAAATTTATTGCTGTAATATGAGAGAAAACTTAAAAAAGGGGCATAATTTAAAATCTATAAATATTTTATAAAAAATAAATTAATTAATAAAATTTACAATTATAAAAAAATATTTAAAAAAAATAAATGTAATATTTTAAAAATTAATTTATTTAATTAGAAATATTTTATTTTGCTTTTCTTTAAAAATGTTATATAAAAAAATAAATAAAATAAGTATTATATTAGTTAATGAAATTTTAAATTGATAAAATATATATTTCATTTATCTATTTATTTTGAAATATAATATATATATTTATTTAATTTTTATTTTTATTTGAGTAAATAATACAAGATAAAAGTAAATTATATATTCATTTCATTAATTTATTAAATTTTATTTTTATTTTTCAATAATCTAAATAATAAGAAATTAATAAATATTAGATTGTGTTGTTAGTTTTAAATATCCTATTTATAGATATTTTGAAAAAAAAAAACAAATATATTTAATTATTTTTTTAATACCAAATACTTTATTTATATATTTTAATAACAATAATTACTCACACATGTTAACTAGTGAATTTAAAAAAAAAATCCAACAATTTTATAAATGGCCGCACACTTGTTTATTTATCATCTACATTTATCACACACACACACGCACAACAACAACAACCATTGGCAATTTGACGCAGACATTTTACATACATTCATCTCCCAGTCACACTTACTATCTTGCTTTCTCTCTCGCACTCAGTGCTTGCGGTGACCACGTAATGTTAAAGTTTTGGTTGTGTCCAGCCGTAAAACTTTTGCTCTCCACATAAATCCTGCTAATCGCTTTTGCTCTAACAAAAAGCTGACTGCTGCGGAACTCTGCCCGTAAACCGAAACTCATTTGCATTTATCTGCTGTCTGTTACGTCTCCAACTCACTCTCGCACTCACATTCACAGTAACGCTTACACCCACACACATATTCTCTCTCTCTCTGCGTCTCTTTCACGCTCATTGTGCGTGCGTGTGTATATTTAGGCTAATTGCTGTGCCTGTTGCTAATTGTTTTTGTTGTCAAGCACTTTTTCCCTTGCATTTGCAACAGTGTTCGCTCTTTACTTTTTTCCTCTCCCACTCTCTCCCTCGCTCTCATTTAGTTTTGCAGCCTGCGGCCATTTTGCGTTTAATGATGAATGTTGAGCAACTTTTCGGGCTCTCGCTCTGAGCAGAACTTTGCTCGAAGGGATTTCTGCAACTAATTTCCGTTTTGCAACTCGTTATTCACACACACAGACAAAAAGAAAAACAAATAAACAAATAATAAAAAAATAAGTAAATAAACAACTGCAAGTCTGGAAAAAAAACGTTAAGTAAAACAAATGCCATCAAAATGAAATAAAAAGACAATGCGTACAAATTGCCCAAAACACCAAACAACAACAGCAACAAATGCAAAGTTGTTGCTGACATCAGCAACAAAAACAATATAGACAATAAAAACAACAGCAACAACAACAACTAAAGCAAGAGCAACAGCAACGAAATATGCACACTGACACTTTACGAAGATTTATGCGCTTTAGTCGAGTTCCGTTTCATTCCCTTCCGTTGCGTTCCATGCCGTTCCGCACCGAAATTCTTTGGCAAAGCGAGCGAAGCCATTTTTTGCACTGCTTTTCACGCTTTGTCAGACACGCCTCCTTTTTTTGCTCTTGGTTAATTCCGCAACTGAATGCTGACGTGCAGTAGCAGCAAAAGAAGCAGAAGAAGAAGCAGAAGTGGAAGAAGCAGCAGTAGAAGTCATTCGAATTTACATTCTAGAGCAAACATGACAGCAATGCTAGAAGTCGCTGCAGATTCATTAATTTTGAGTGAAATCCGCTCAGATTTGGATTGTATTTTTATTATTAATTGTATTTTAGCTAGTTCTTGAAGCAGAAACTTAAAATATTTAAAATATTTCATGCATGCATTTGAGTAAACAAAGAAATTTCTTGCTAATTTAAATAATATCTTGCATAATTTGAATTATAATATAAAAATACTAAGGAAAGAAAATAAAGAAAAAAGTAAATAAATAAATAAGAAAAAATAAAGGAAAATAAATGCAAATAAAGAAAAAAGTAAATAAATAATAAGAAAAAATAAAGGAAAATAAATGCAAATAAAAAAAAAATTAAATATTAAATTTTAGAATTTTTAAAGCATTAAATATTTATTCACTATACACGACTATTTATTAATTTATTTCATAAATATAATTTATACATGAATATAAATATTTTATAACTACAATTTATACATTTTTTTGTATTTATAAACAAAAAATTATTTTAAAAATAAAATATATATATTAATATAAATATTTTACAAATACAATTTGTAAATTTATTAATTGTATTTATAAAAAAAAACATTAAAAAAAAAATAATTTTTACATTAATACAAATATATTTTTAGTTATTGTATTTATAAAAATAATTGTTTTTTTTTTTTTTTACATATAATTTGTTTAATAATATAAATATTTTATAAATATAATTTTTAAATTTTATTTATAAAAAAAATGTTTACATATATAATTTTTACATTCATATAAATATTTTATAAATACAATTTATACATTTATTACTATTATTATATTTATAAGATACATTTTATATTTTATAATTTATAAATTAATATAAATTTTTTATAAATAGAATTTATAAATTCTATTTTTTCAGCATTTCCTTCTTTATCGTTGCCTTAGCATTTAGCTTTGTTTTCGCAGTTGCCAATTATGCTTTCATAAATTGCATAAAAATGTTACAAAATATTTACAAACTTTCGGTTTCTGGAAAATAAAGCTCACATAAAAACCGCAACAGCCAACTGCATGTGTAACTGTATATTTAATATTTCATGTTTTATATTGTATTTTATGGCAACAAATTAAAAAAAAAAAAAACAAAATAAATAAATAAAAAAAAAAATAAATAAAACAAGTAAATAAAAGACAAAAATCTATGAAGCTGTTTGCGAATGACTGTTTAATACACGCTCGGGCTTAGATAGCTTTTAAGCTGTAGCTAAAAGCTATAAATTCCTATATGGCAAGGTCGTTCTATACCTTTGATTAGATATTTTTTTGATTTGCTGTCAAAGTAAGGCTTAAATATTACTTGCTGAATATAGTTTAATAGATTTAATTTTTTTTATGTTGAATATTCATTATAATATATATTCGATATTGAATTCCTGCTAAAGTTCCACGATTTGCTCTCAAAATGAATTTCATTAAAGAGATTAAAATATTTTGTAATATAAAATATTTATAATATAATATATTTTTATTTAATAGTAAAACCTTTAGCTAAAAAAATATTTGATTAAATATTCATCGATCAAGAGACTTCCGATAATTGAAAGTTAGTTTAATAGGAATCGTTGGATTCCCTTTAAAACCCAAGGATTTCTGAAAATATTTCGCCTGCAATATGAAATATTTGAAATTTGCAATTGGCTGACTCATAAATTGTATTTCGAATGGAGTGAATGACAAACATATGGAAGAACATTACTCAAAGCCAATATACTCCACTCAACACATAAGCAATGCTATGGAAACAGAATTTATTTTCGTGCATTTGTCTGCACTTTGGAGAATTATTTTCACAGCCAAAACAATATTTCATTTCAGGCTCATCTTTCGCACTCTCTCTCTCTCTGCTGCTTCGCTCATCTTTATTTTATGCATTAACCTGCACACATGTCACCTGGCAGCAACACCCACCCCCTCTCTCCATATACCCCATCCACCCCTCGCTCTGTCTTTTCCACTGCATTGACACGTGTCAAAAACTTTATTTGCACTCGTTTCGTTGCACTTCAGCTGGCCCAGCCCTGGCCACACGCCCACTTGGAAGCCAGTGCCCCCCACCCCTGGGGGGCCGTGCTCTGTGGAGCGCCTCATTGGTTGCCATATTTGACGCCAGTTGAGCATGAAAATGCCATTTAACAATGGCAAACCGCCCAAAAAACCAAATAACAACACAAAAAGGGCAAAGAAAATAAAGAATAAAATATAAATAAAAAAAAAAGCAGCAAGAACAAAGCTGTGTTGGAAAATGTTTAAAACAATGGAAAAGGCCGTTAAGGCAGCACGACAAGCACAATGCAGACGAAGCTCTGATAGCGCAGCAACAATAACAATAAAAGTGTCAAAAAAGCAACGATGCTTAAATCAAATTAATGACTCGAGAGTTTTTCTTGTTTTCCTCGCATTTATTTTCGCCTTTTTTTTGTGTAAGATGTTCCCGAATTCAATTTCAAATATGTTTATTAAAGATGGTTGCTTTAGCTCTGCGGATGTAGAGTGAAATGAGAGAAGGCATTGCAAATAGCGTAGAGCAAAAGAAAGAACACGAAAAGAGCAACGTTCCCTAAAAGAAAAGCAGAAATATATATAGAGAGAGAGAGAGAGAGAAAGTGGGGAAGCCAAACATAGATATCGCTAAAGAAGGCAAATGGGAGAAACAAGAGATCGAGAGACTAAAATAGAAAACAGAAAGAGTGGAAAGGGAGTACCAGAGAGAGAGAGAGAGAGAGAGAGAGAGAGAGAGAGAGAGAGACATAAAGAAATAAGATAGAGAGAGAAGAGGAGAAGAGAGATTAAGAGAGAAATAGAAGTGTTTTTTTTTTTAAAGATAATTATTTCTATAGTTTGAAATATTTTATTTAACATTTTCAATAATAAAAAATATATTAAATATTTATTTTATTTGTTAAATATACTAAAAAAATTAATATAAATAATAAATAAATAAATAATAATATTAAATCAAAATAACAATTATATCTAATTTCTTTATTAAAAAAAATATTAAATGTTAAGTAGAAAATTAACAACATTTATTAAGTTAATTTAAAATATATATACCTCTTTTTTTAAATTATTATAAATATAATTATTACATTTATAATTATTATTTATTATAATTATTTATATTTATTTCATATGAAAAGAAAATAGAGGGAGGTATAAGGAAAATTGAGAAAAAGTATCAAAGTGAAGGTAAGCACAGCCAAGAATAACAGAACATAAAATTAAGATATTTGAAAAAAAAAAAATGTACAAGAGAGATTCTTCATCACTCATTTTTTTTTTTAAAGGAAAGAAAAAAAGAATAAATACATGAGAGACACTGCAGAAAATCAGTTCAGTTCTGCTTTATATATTTTAAATTCTAATGCATAATTTTATATGATATAAATATTCAGTCTACTCCATATATTCTTATATTGTAATAAAAATCTCTCAGTATTTATATTTTATATAATTTATTATATTATTTATTAATTTATTCACATTTAATTATCAGCAAAAATTTTCATTTATATAAATCTAAATACTTCTTTAGCTTTGCCATCTTACAATGTTGTGCTTTTTTTTCGAAATTGTTATTTGGAATAACATTTTTTTGATTTTTGTTGTTTTTTTGCTTGCTTTTCATATTCTTGCCATTTGCTTGCTTGTTTGCTTAAGGCATAAATTTGCATTTAACATGTTGTTTCAATGCATCGACTGGCCATAACTCGTGTGATAAATGTGCTTGGCATGCATATTGAATTCGTGTTTGTGTTTAACTAACAAAAAAAAAAAAAAAAAAAAAAAAAAAAATTATTCATGGGCCAAGAGGCACTTGAAATACGTAACAAATGTGATCAACTCTTGTAGCAATATTTAACGTTTTAAGCTAATTAGCCCAGTTAATTGAGTGAGCAAGTGGAGCTGCAATTTTATGCAAATATACAGCTGCTTATAATTAACAGAAATATGTTTACATATATTGGTATTCTATATTGAATATATATATATAAATGCATATATATTTATATATTTATCTATGTCCATGAGTTCAGTTCAGTTCAGTTCGGGCTTTTCATGGCGCGCATTCTGTTTCCTGTTGCAAATCCTCTAAAATGATTTGCAGCTTTCATTTATGGCGACACATACACAATTAGAGAGAGAGAGAGAGAGAGTGAGAGAGAGTGAGATAGGCAGATAGAAGTCAGTTTGCCACCAAACAAAAACTTTATTGAAATTTGTGCCATTTTAATGAACTAATTCATCGAGCCATGCCCTAACGCCCTAACGCCCACATGGCTGCCCGCTGAACACGAGTAAATCTGTAAACAGCCGTTGGCCAATATTTTCTAAATAATTAGTAAACATTTTTGCGCTCGGCCATAATCAGAGCTGGCCAACAGCGAAGAGTGATGGCGGTGGGCTTGAAAGGGCTGTGCCACGCCCACTCTGCTAGCCACAATATCCGGGCAAAGTCAATATAAAAGCAGCGCCCGTCTGTTTGCTGTATAATATTAATACTTTATAATTGCATTATTTCGATGTGGCTAAAAAGGGGGGCGCGAGGCATGGCCAAGTGGGTCGAGGGTGTAGGAGGAAAATATGGCCAGTAGAAATTACGGCTAATATTGTAGCCGAATTTGTCGCTCATCGTCATTTTTTGGCTGGCACAAATTGAATCAAGTTCTTATTAGTTGTTAACTATGCCAATCGAATTAATAAACCAAATAGTTGTATTTATAGAAATGTATATGTATATAGAAGAGAGAGAGAGAGAGAGAGAGAGAGAGAGAGAGAGAGAGAGAGAGAGAGGCGAGAGAGAGAGAGAGAGAGAGAGAGAGAGTGAGAGGAGGGAAAGATTTTATATTACATTTTTAAATAATTTTGGATATAATATATGATTAGTTAGTAAATAGTTATATTCATTTAAATATACACTATATAGAGAAAGAGAGAGAAATTGAGGGCGATAGAGAGAGGGAGAGAGAGTTATTTATTTATATATTTATATTTTCATGTATACTGTTATTATTGAGTGCTGCTGTGACTGTGATAGCAGCAGTCGTATCGGTTGACCTGCTTGCCCAAGAGCGCCAAAGAATATGGAATCTTCGGCAAAGAGGAGAATTCTCAGAACAGACGGGAAAGAGCATACGACAGCAAACCATAGCCTCGTGGAAGGCGAGATGGTTATGCGAAAGGTATGGAAGATGGACCGCTAGAATAATCCCCGATCTAGAGAAGTGGATAACCAGAAAACACGGTGAAATGTCGTTCTATTTGACACAACTGCTCTCCGGACATGGATACTTTCGAGAGTACCTAAATGAGATGGGGAAAACTGCCGAACTAAGCTGTATTTACTGCGAAAAGGCAATGGACGACTTTCTTCAAATGCAAAAGGTGGTCGGAAGAAAGAATCGGCAGCTACAGTCGGTGCAGTCAAAGTAGAGACATTAGTACAGCGAATGTGCAGCAGCATAGATGCATGGAAAAAAGTCTATGAGTTCGCCGAAAAGATTCTGCGGCGTAAGAGCTACGACCTGGAGGCAGACAGACAGAGGGCAACGCTCATTTAGGCGGCTCCACCTTGAAGGTTAATGCGGGATAACTCCTGGTACCAAGGTGGATTCGAGCCCCAGAAGAGGAGGATATTTTAGTAGTTTTAGCAGGCATGCAGTGACGACGTGACTGACGCTACATAAAGCATTTTTGCTACCTCAGCAAAAAAAAAAAAAAATAAATAAATAAATAAATAAATAAATTGAGTGATATTTGTTGATTTATTTTTTACATATTGAATGTTCTGTTTTCTATTTTTTTTTCTATTTAAATGAATGAACTAATATTAATATTAATTAATATTTTTATATTTCAATTAATGAACTAGTATTAAATGGAGTGCAATATTTAAAAATTTGATTTAATTCATTATTGACTTAGATATTTGCATCGAAAGTCAAAAATACAAATTTTGTTCAGTGTACCAACTCATTGTTGACAAACTTTATATATGTATATATATATAATTTTTTTAAAAATTTCTTTTTTGGATTTAAGGTCTTGTTGGCTGTTAACTATGCCAATCAAATTAGCAAATAAATAATTACATTATTATAAATATGCTGAGGGAGAGAGAGGAGGGGGAGAGAGTGACAGAAACAAAGACAGAGATGGACAGTAACATATATTTTTTTATTTTTATTTAATTTACTTTTTTTTTTCTCTCTCGCTCTCAATTAGCTCATCACTCGTGTGAACTCTTGCATTACACAGCTGTGAAATGCGTCATCTAATTAAATTGGTGCAATTTTACGATTTCACATGCGAATTGGCAACGCATTTTATGCCTCTCGAAATCAGCAGCATTAAATCAATTTTATTGCGCTGAAGGTGTGAAATTCAATGATATGCAAAATTTAATTTAAATACCTTAAATCAAATAGAAATTAAAGTTTGCATAATATTTTATTTGTTTAGCGAGGCGTATACTTGATATTAAAAAAACAAATCAAGATAAATAATGCAAAATAGTTTTTGACAATTTTGAATTAAATGATTTAAAAAAAAAAAAAGAAATAATATAAAGTAAATTACAAACTATTTAGATAAGTCAAAATATAATGTATTATTTTTATATATTTATATTTTTATATATTTTTAAACTACACATATAAAAAAAACTAAAAATTAATTAAATAAAAAAATAATTAATAAATAATTATATATAAAATATAAACAAGCACATAAATGATAAATAAAAAAGTAAAAAAAAAAATATATTAAAATAAGTTATTAAATTTTTCAATTTAAATTAAATATTAAAACACTAATGTAAGCTACTTAAAATTCAATTTTGTTTTATATATTTACATAGTATATTGTATTTTAGACTTAATTTGTCAACAGCAGAGAGCTAATGCAAAGTCGACAATTTCTATCATAGAACTTAGAATCGAATAAACAAAAATTGATTTAAAGTAAGTTAAAGTTCCCCATAGACTTTACAGATAGTCTTGAGGAAAGTAAAAATATCAACAATAAAAAAAATATAATATAATTTCCTTCTCTCTTTTCTTAAAAACTAATCCAATAATAAAATATATGTGTATTATTTTCTACTAAAAATATATAAACGAATAAAAAAAAGTTATTTTTATGCTGAGCTGACTGAAATTGACCTCAGTATGAATAGCTAGATTTAATTCAATTTCCAGTAGGAGAAAATTTAATTTGAAACTTTTGTCGCATTCGAAAGGCTTTGTGTAATGCCAGCCAGATCTTTGTGCGCTTAATCAACATTGTCCGCTTGCCAAAAGGCCAGTGTCAGCAGCGGAGCAGAGCAGCTGAGGAGCAGAGGTGACACGGAGCGAAAGATATAGAGAGATGGAGCTAGCAGGCGCCGGCTACTAACTCAAACCCATCCAGTTTTTAGATCCCAGTGGTGCAGTTTAGTGAGCGCGTTTCCGTTTGAGCGCCATAATAAATTTACCAGCGACTTTTTGCCAGTTGGACGAGCCAAGCGAAAGCGGCAGAGGGAGCAGCAATAGGAGGAGGAGGAGGAGCAGGAGTATATAGAGATAAAAGAGGTGCAGCAGGAGGAACATTTGGAAAGGAAGAGAGTAGCCGCCAACAGGGGTGCAAGTGTAGAAGGGAACGTTTGGCACTGAGGCAGAAGCTGAAGCAGGAGTAGGAACAGTAGCAGCAGTAGCAGCAGGAGCAGGAGCAAGAGCAGGAGTAGCAGCAGTAGCAGGAGTAGGTGGATGGGGAGCAAAAACAAATGCAGGAAAAGAAGATGCAGAAGGCAGGAGCCACAGCAGAAGGAGTGGCCATAGCTTTAGACTAATGCCTCATCTTGGCAGTTTCTTTCACTCACTTGCACCCACCGCTCTGCGCATTTTGAGTCAGCGTCTGGAGGATGCTGTGCGGCGCTTTGTTACGCTTGATTTACGCTAACAAGACATGAACGAATGGACAAGGAGACGAGCCAAGCTCCCGGAGACATTTTAAATGTGGCGCAAAAGAACGATTACAGGTTGTCCCGTTGCAGCCGCAGACAACAAATGGCCGATGAGGTGGGGCTATGGCAAGGGGTTGGCTGTGTGGAGGGGGGCTAAAGCGGGTTTTTGCGGTTTGCTGGCAACTGCAACAGCCGTTTGGTTCGTGAGGACAGGATGAGGTGTAACGATTGCCAATTCAAGCGAAAAGTTGGCGCACTTTTCCTTTTCCATTTCCATTTCCGAGCAGAGACTCAGACCCAAGACGTGCTGCCAGTTACAGGACGGGGCGGGGTATGAGAAGTGGGCGTGGCGTGAAGCTAGTTCCGGCAACGTGGCCAGCAAAATATCAGCAAAAATGTCAGGAAATTACAGGAAAATGAAATAAATGAAGATGGATACACAATTTGAATAGCATTGAATGGCAGTTGCCGTCTCCTGCCAAGCAGTTGCCTGCACGCAGGAGTACTTAGACGCGCTGAATTTTTAACGGAAATCGAGTTGAATTGATGCGTGGAGCTTTAAGGCAAAGGCTTAGCTAGATTATGCACAAGTATATAGATGATGATGCCCTCATAACTCTTCGCAACAGCTTGCACGTGTTTGCGAATCGCTTTCGGGAATCTCAGTGGCAAAATCTCGTCTGAAATTACACGAAATGCAAATCATGCACACAATCCCTGCCGATAGGCTAATCCCAGGCATGCAAGGCAATTTTGTTAGGTAATTAGCATGCGAGCATCGCATAGAATTAGCTGAGGCAGAGACTGGGACGGGGAATGGGATTGGGACTGGGGCTGGGACTGAGGCTGGGGCAGCTGCGTGCCTTGCCTTGGAGATGTTGCAATAAATTGGCTGCTCGCTATCTGCCCCCGTGTGTCAGCTGATAAACAACAACAAAGGCAGCCATTGTTTGGCTGGCATTCAAAATATTTGGCTGTACTCAACATGATAGGCTACAGCCTGTCAATGGGCCAGGAATCGATGAGCCATCAGACCAAGGCCATAATCAGCTGAGCCCAGGTAATTATAAACTCGATAAGCTGTGCATTGGCTCGCTTCCATAGAACTTTTACAAAATCTAGCTAAACTCATTGAGTCTATAAAACTTTAACTCATTGCCAATTAATATTTATTGCTAGTCAAAGTTTAAATTTGTTTTCAGCTTCAACTGAGAGCGGCCAATGGGGCGTATGCGTGTGCAATAGATAATAAATGCAAGAGAAATTTAATTTAAAATAGCTTTAAGTAAATGTGTATTTAAATATATATATATGATGTATATATTTGCATATTTTGCAAATATTAAACATGGCTTTAGGCATTGTTCGAGCTGCAAGTGAAAACCTTAAAGTGATTGCATAACTAGAGCAGAGCGCTTGAGTGGCTATTGAGACTTTGAGCAAACGTTTGTGTTTAGGCATGAAGCTGCTAAATATCCATGAATATAAACATGTCACTTGGCAGGAAATAGCTAAAGGCCACTTGAGTAGACTCAGCGATGGTCTAAGAATATGCAATAGATGCTGAGCCAATGCTGAGCCTAACAAACAGTATAACTAAGTAACTCAGTAAGGCTTAGAAGAATCAGACTCTATATTAACTGCACAAAATTAAGAGTTAAATGTATTCATTCAGATTGTCGATAAGTTTAAGCAAAGTTCGGCATTTATTTATACTTATTTATTTACTCATTTACTTATTTTAAAGATGTGTTTATTTTATTAAAGAGTTGACTGTAGTTTTACATAAAAATTGATAACCAAAGGTTCAAGAATGATCTTTACTTAGATAATTATTTACATACATATATGCAAAGATCCGAAATGTCGAAAAATTTGTGCTGTATGTTGAGTTTTTTCCTTGAATGTATATATTAATATTACTATTACTATTGCTATTACTATTACTATCAGTATTACAGTTGATGTATCTTAAAACGTTTACGTTGCTGTCTAAGCTATAATCAGAGCACGCAAAAAAACTGTCAGCCATTTGTTCACGAAATCAATCGAATCGAAATCATACTCACTCGCTCTAACTCACAGCAAGTGTCTTCGGTTCTTTTCGTTTTGGCTTTCGGCTGAGCGAGTTGAGTTGAACTATTCGTGTTATGCTCTTTTAACGAACGTCGTTTAAGCAGTGATACGATTGACGCTCGCTCAAAAGAGTGACTCACTAAGTGAACAGTGAGCAGATAATTTGAAGAGTCTATGCACACGGTCTTCCCATTTGACATACACATGCACACATTCACTCTCACGTAGTCAACTTAACCAAACGAAATGGGAACAATATGAAATAAAACAAAACGAAAATCGCGACTGAACTTGTTAAAGAAGCGATGCAATCGATTGCTCTCAGAGTTCCTTCTCAAAGTGTGAGTAAAAGAAATTTATTTGCTGATATCGAGAAATGAACAACATATATTTGTGAGTTTTGTTTTTCATTGACAAAGAGCTGAATTTAAATAATTAATTTTGACTAGCTCTATTTGCCTGACTGATATGAAGCCTCCAACAAACGTACTTCATCATTAATTATTAATAATTGTTATTTAATATTAATTTGATAAACTATTTTTAAAGTTCAATTTCAATCTCAACTGATTTTAACTAAGCTAAAAATACAAAATGATTTCTCTTATTTCATATTTAACAACTAATTAAGGTATGCTTCTGGTCGAGCATACCCGCTCAGATCACAAATTCATGTCCATTGAGTAATTCATGCTGCGTTTTAATCTTTTGTTTTGCTCTGCGCTTTTATTATATAGCTGCATTGTTCAAAGTGGGCTTAGACGGGATTATGGCTTTAAGCATGAACAATGCAAGGACTCTTCGACGCCTGCACACACACCAACACAGAGACAGCTTTCTGCTGAGACAGCTCTGCTGGAAGCACAAAGTCAGCTAATTGATTTCAGATATTGCCCAGCAAATGTTTTTCAAGCTCTGCTAAGCTCCTGCTGCTACTTTTCTGAGAATGGTAAAAACTATTCAATTGTAAATAGAAATTTCAATAATGCAAAATAAATATCAATAACAATTTAAAAAAATATATTTGTAGTTTTTCTGATAATGGAAAACTCTCTAATTGAAAATAAAAATTTATAAAAATATTTGAAATTTTTCTGATAGTGAGAAAACTCTCTAATTTATAATAAAAATTTATAAAATATATTTGTTTTTTTTTTTCCGAATTCAGAGAAATGTTCCAAACATCAAAAACAAAAACACTTTTTTTTAAATATGTAAAAATGAAGTATGCGAAATGGATGGAACTATTTTTATGATGCGCCATACATATATATTATATATAAAGAAGAACTTAATCATTGTTTAAGATTTTAAATTTTAAGATATTATTAAACAATATTCCAGTGTTATGCTGATTATACTAGATATTTAGATCACTCCACACTTCAGAAAACCAATTTCATATTATATTATATTATATATTTATTTTATTTTATTTTACTTTATATTTATATTATATTATATATTATATGTATATTTATTATATCATATTGCACATTAGAATTAGTAATGATAACAAAATTGCTTCGAATTGCTTTTCCATATCCATGGTATTCTCTGCGAATTTATTCGGAAATCAAATCTCAAGAAATCGCTGTTATGAAATTTAGTTTCAATGAAGAAATAATATGCCAAACTCTTTCTAGACTTTCTAGACTAAAGACAAATCGTATGAAATTATGACATCAAAAGATTGTTATTTATATTTATCTTGTGTAATTGTTGTAACACAATTAATATATTGAACTACATAATCGAATATTTTTGATTTATTTTCTTTGTTAGGCTAAAACTTTTTCAGTTAATCTTTTTTATATACTCTTATGTATTAATTTTTTAAATTTAATTGTGTTTGTTGCACAGTGTAATAGGCTCAATCGGATGCAAGTGCAACGTTTCGCCAGTGCGAGTCAGGTCTAGAGTTTTGCTGAAAGCACTCTAACTACGTAGTCAATAAATTAAATGCCACAACAGAGCAAAAACACAATGGCAAATTATTGTAGTAGTAGTAGCAATAGTTATTGTTATTGTTGTTGTTGTTGCTGTTGTTGCATAAGCGAACGACAAGCTAGTGTCTTGTTTATTGTATGTAGAGATGCTCGTAATATTGTTAAGCAGTGCGTATGAGTGATATTTAATTATTATGACCTTATGCATATTTCAAGTGGCACGCCCCCAAACACCGCCCAGTTGGCAAGTGTGCAACATTTA
The DNA here is from genome assembly GCA_030914345.1 of Drosophila koepferae. Lineage (NCBI taxonomy): Eukaryota > Metazoa > Arthropoda > Insecta > Diptera > Drosophilidae > Drosophila > Drosophila koepferae. The sequence goes on from JAUESR010000200.1 coordinate 425,569, forward strand.
TTGGCAGACACCACAAATAGTTGGCCAGCCTGTTAACTTATTTAATTATGACAATCAAATGTGACCAAGTCAGTCAGTCGGTCGCTCGCCACTTGCAGCCATAACTTCTTTTGGCCTTGTTTTCAATTAGTTGGCAAAGTTGATGGCGCAACATATGGCTAACAAATTGAATAACTTTATGTAAGCCATGCAGCATATGGCCAAATTGATAAGCGTTGAGTTGAAATTGTCTTTGATTTTTTTTTTGGAGGAGATGTAAAAGTTCAAATGGCGCAAACGTTACGCAGAAAAGTTTTCACTAAATTGCCAGAGACGAGGCGAGACAAGCGGGCATAAATATGGAAATTGGAAAAGGATTCTTATTGGAATTATTTGAAATTTTATTTAATAAAATTCAAAGATGTATTCAAATATATTAAGTGTTATAAAAGGCAGAAAGACCAAAAACTCACAGATATAACATTAAATTGCAGAAAATTATTAATTAATGCCTTTTATAACACTTAATATATTTGAATACATCTTTGAATTTTATTAAAGAAAATTTCAAATATTTCCAAACTCGTTTATGGAGCTCATAGTTCAGGCTAAATGCGTAACTGATACTAAATAAGTTTTGCATAATTTAATGCTCGTTAGAGTTGAAGTATGCAATAAATAAATATATTTTTTAATAATAAATAATTTATATATAAAATATATTTATAATATTAAATAATATATTTCACAATAATTAATAAATATATTTATTTTTATGACAAGACCTTAACTATATTTACTTTCCTTTCCTCTCTTTCTTTCCTTTTTCAATTTATTTTTACAATTTTAAAGAATCGTAATTTTTTACAGAAATAATTAATTTTGAATTCTGTATATATGAATATTTATTTATTTATTTTTATTTTTTTTTTATAAATATATTCGTATTAAATTTATAAAAATATTCCCTTTTTTGTCTTCAAATAAAAAATGCTTAATTAAATTTATTTGAGCTACTGCTCGAAGCAACAAATTTTTGTTCTACTAATAAATAAACAAAAAAATAAATCAAAGCTTTAATTTGTAAATATATTAAGCAGAAGTGCCACGCCTTTTACATACGTTTCCCAACAACTAATAACATTCTTCTTCTTACAAATAAATATGCCTTTTCTCTAAAAATAAGTTATTGCGATAGTGTTCCCCATGCCCTCACAATTGTTTTGTTTGTTGAGGATGGTTGAAAAGTACATAGAGCTCTCCCAAAGATAGAGGCATCAACATACGCATGACCGCCTCCATCAAAATGATTAAAGTCTTTATAAAATTTAAGCTACATATTTATTTAATTACTTTCATAAGCAGGATTCAAATTAATTTAAATGATACAAAATTTTGTCTTTGAAATATTTTCACGCTCTTTCCTACTGCCCCAAGAATTCAGACTCTGCTCCTAGAGTTTATTAATTGCTGTAATTAATATTCTCAGTTAATACAATTAATTATATATTAAATCTGCTCATTAAGCATCTCCATGGGCATCTCCTCTGCCATATATTCCATACGCAATATCTCAACTTTGATTTATCTTACACGCTCGCCATCGAGAGGAGCTTTTGTGCTGCTTATCTGTTGCCTGGAGACGCAATCGCTTGTCATTAAATTATGCATTTGCGCAATCACTTCCTAAAATATGCAAAGTAGTGCAGAGTCGAGTCGAGCTGAGGCGGAGCGTAGAGGGGGTCGGCTGGGTTGGGTTGGGCGCGTTGCATGCCTCGCTGCAACGTTTCCAGCTGCTGGGGGAATTTGCTGGCTATGCCACAAGTTTGCAAAGAGCTTGCCACGCTTGATTTGCGTTCTTCCTGCCGTTGTCCTGCCGTCCTATCGTCCTGTCGTCCTGTCGTCCTTGTGTCCCCCTCTCTCTTGTCGACGTCGCTCACCAGCCGGAAGTTGATAAAGTGCCTGGCAGCCAAGGAATTCCGCGGCATGTTGCGGGCATCTGCACTCGCCCGCCTTGCGACCTCCTTTAGCGTGTCTCTATTAAAGTATTACACACATGCACCCGAACGTACGGAAATGCATTAAGCATACGCCCACTGCACCCCTACCGCCCCGCTCTGCCCCATCGTCAAGTTTCTTGCTACAATGCAACAGATAAATTTCAGGCATTTGTTTCTGATTTACAATAGAAACGCTTCAGATAACTATCGCAGTCATATATCATTTGTATCTGTGCGGGCTTTCATTAAAGGCGATGGGTGTGAAAGAAAGCGAGGGGAAATGGAGAGGGAAAGAGAGAGAGGGAGAGAGAGAGAGAGAGAGAGAGAGAGAGAGAGAGACAAACGGAAATTTAAAGCAGTTTTAATTTGGAGTGTACGTGTTTTCCTGCTAGTGAGAAAGGAAGAGATAGTGATAGTATATATGAAATATTTAGAGTATTTAAAGTCTTAAATATTGATATTTTATTGTAGTGTTTCTCTGTGTGCAATTATAGCTTGCAAATTATTTCTCGATGCCCGCAAACAAATCTCATTTACTCACAGTTTCAGCAACAACGCAGAGAGCAATCGATTGCTTCGGTTCTTTAACGAGATCAGCTCGCAAGCTTTTGTTTTTGTTTTATTTCATATTGTTCCCATTTCATTTGTTTGAGTTGTATGGAACAAAGAGTCTACTGTGTATGTATGTCTTCGTTAAACGAACATCAATAGACTACTTGAGCGTGAACGCGTGCATGTGTATGTGAATGTTAAGATCGTTTGCGTGTTCTGCTTACTGCTCACTTGCATAGCCTCTCATTGAGCAAACGTCAATCGTGTCGCTCCCTAAACGACGCGTCGTTCGTTTAACGAGCATCACACGAATAATTCAGGCGCTCAACCGAAAGCCAAACGAAAAGAACCGAAGACGCTTGCTGTGAGTTAGAGCGAGTGAGTATGATATTTAACAGCGGATAATCAGCTGCCATCACGATTGAGTAACATAGAGTCTTTTAACAGTGAGCTGCCACTGGTTATTTGCCAGCTATGCATGCAATGCCTTGCTTCATCGCAAGCTTTGCTCTTTAAGTTCATATTCCAAGAGAAAATATAACACGTATAATAAATAAATTATATAACTAAAAATAATTTTAAAAATTAAATAAAATGAAAATAATATTAAAATATTTATTATGTAAATAACGTAACACTTATAACAGTTTAACATTAGCTATTTATGCAGTTCATAAGAATCATGAGAGTGTCTATAATTGCACGAATTAAATATTAAATAAATTTAAAAAAACTGTTGTTTCATTTGTTAATGTTTTATTTAATTAATTTTTTTTTTTATAATATAATCATGTATTGCAGTTTTTGTCATTTACTATATAGCTCTAAATATAACTTAACTGTGCATTGGCTAAATTTATTATTTTGCTATTTATTGAGAGTGAGACTAATTCAGCTGAGAGTTGGTCCATTAATTATTATTATTTACTTTTACTTATTTCATATTTTTTTTTATTTATTTATTATTCATTCATTAGCTAATTAAAATATTTTTAATTTATTTGTTTATTGTTTATTACTTAATATTTATTTATGTATTATTTATTATTCATTTTTTATTTAATTATTATTTATTTATTATTATTTTTTATTTTTTATTTAATTATTATTTATTTATTTTTTATTTATTATTATTGTATTTTTAAATTTATTTTTATTCATTACTTATTATTAATTTTCTATTTTTTTCTTTTTATGAAATTCCTCATTCTTAGCTAACTTCAATTTTATTAATTTAAATCACTTTTTACAAATATTATTAATTTCGTTGTGAAGACACAGTTTGCTTGAGTTTATATATGTATCTGGAAGAACTCCATGCCAAGAACCTTTTAAATGTTATTATCACAGTAACATAACACAAATTGAACTGAGTCAAATAGAATAGTCTCTAAAACTTAAACACTTAAAGCTAATCCTTAAAGCTAAGCTCGCCACTTGACCATTTGCCTTTTGCTATTCGATATTCAATTGCATCGCTGCAGATGCAAAATAAAATATGAAAAATATTCTCTAAATAAATCACTTTAAAGCATTTTAATTTGATTTCCATTTATCGTAGCATTTCTTTGCCAGCACACAGTTTTAACAGATTTCGCTTTTCATTCTCCAACTAATACGCAGCTTTTAGCATTTATTGAATTTCACTCGAAAATTCTGTAAAATTTCTAGCCAATTCAATTCTCAGAAATTGCACGTTTCCAATTGCGCAACCGTTTCAATTGCAGCTTTAACTAGAATTTTACACTCGTTAGCTGCTTGCACATAAATCACGCATACGCAACGTTGCATCGCGCATAGCTTTGACAGTTCATTAAATTTCCATCAATGGCTGCAGCAGCGCGTGCTGAAATTCTCTTTTACACTGCTGTTGATTTTTTTTTCTCTCATTGTTTTTAATAGCAATTTCATCAGATTTGGCTAAATTAATGCTGCATGCGAGCAGATAGCGTTAATTATACCACATAAATCAGCGTGGGGCTTAAAGGGGGGCGGACAGAGGCATGGATTTATGCGACAAGCTTAAAACAAACAATTGCAGCAAGCCAACAATAAACAACAGCAGCAGACCAAATACGTACTGTCAACACAAGAAGAGTGAGAGGGAGAGAAAGAGAGAGAGAGGAACAAGCTAAATATTTTGTAGCATAACATTTCATGAAAATGCAAAGGAATAGAGTAAATAAATAGCATTAGTATAGCGTTTAAGTGAATGCTCGATGACAAGGAAGTAGAGTTAATGAAGCTTGAATTAAGAGATGATTGAGCTTCAGCTGACATTGAATAGTTCGTTCGTTCATATGCAAACCTTGCTCTAAAGCGAGCCAAATCACCAAAGGGAAGTGATCGAATGTCAAATTCAAACAAGAATCAATCATAAAATAAGAAAAAAAAACTAAACCCGACCCACAGTTGAATAACCAATCAAAGAAAGAGCTTTCGTGGACTTAAGGAAGCAGCAGCAGTAGGAGTAGTAGGAGCAGCGGGAGCAAGAGCAGGAGCAAGAGCAGGAGCAGGAGCAGGAGCGGGAGCAGGAGCAGCAGGAGGAGTAAGGCAACAGCAGGAGCCCTTAGTACTTGGTTCAATCAAAAGTAATACACATTACAGAGAGATATTTTTGCTCTGACAGTTAGCAGGACTCAACACACACACACACACATAGATAGATAGACAGAGCGACATCTGCTGCAAATATTCTCGTTGTATTTCTTTAAAACTCAAAGTTATTTATATGCGCTGTGTGAAATTGGAATTGCTGTGAAAGGGAAATGCAGCGTTTGTCATGCCAGCGATTCATCATAGTCATTGCCATCTACAGCTCATCGTCAGCGCTGCTGTCGTCGTCATCGTCATCGTCATCGAACTCGACATCATCAGCATCATTATTATCTACCAGCGATTCCAATGGGAGCTGTCAAAACGAAAGAGATGCACGTGAATAGTGAGTGGATCAGTCACTGTGTAGAGATATGGAGTTGAGTTGAGTTGAAGAGATCGAAGTAAGGAAGAGAAAGTCCTTAAAAGAGAGGTTGCTTAATGCTAAAAGAGTACGAATTTTGCCTAGTTTGCGACTACGACTAGAACTAGTTGTTCCATTCCATTTCGTTTCTAAGTAGACTTATATGAACTTTTTCTTTATTTTTCTTTTTCTTTAATTCAGCAAGGTAATTAATGCTTTATCTCTTCATTATTTATTTAAAATATTTTTTAAAAATTAAAAAAATTTCTAAAAATCTATAAGTTGAATAGAACAAAGTATAAAATGGAATTTATTTATCGCGCTGTCTGTTGTCAAACGAGTTAATTCTTTTTTTTTAAGTCACTTTTTCGTATGTTCAAATTCACAATATTTTATTTCTTCAGAAATTGTTTTCTATGGAGTTGTCACTCTTTATTTGCTAAACAACTAAAAAAGTCTAGAGCAGAGCAAAATATATTTCAGTTACTTAACTCGCCGTTTGCTTATAAATAAATAAATTTCTTTCCTTCAAGTCACACTTTTGTTTGCTGAAAGTCACAGTATTTGATTAAATATTCCCCCAGTCACAATATTTCGCTTCACGTCTAGTTGTGCAGCACTAAGAACACAACGATAGTCAAGACTACTTACGATGACATTCATTGGAGTGTCAGGCGACGACTATTCTAAATATATTGTGAATAGATATATATATATATATATAAACATACATGTATGTATGTATATGTATATGTTTATGCATGTGTGTTATGTATGCAAAAGTATGTGCACACTCGCATCTCAAAGGCCAGTCGGATTGCGAAAGTATTTTCCCCTTACCCGAGAGCAATTGAATAGGGACTAACCAGGACCAAAGTCCTGAGTCCTGAGTCCTTGGTTTGCAATGTGTGGAAATTGTCACTTGAAAATTGGCAAGTTGAAAAGAAGTGTCGATGCATTGCACAGCATGCTTGGCTAGAGAGAGAGAGAGCGAGAGAGAGAGAGTGGAAGTGGGAATTAGAGTGAGAGTGAGTGTGGGCGTGGGCGTGGGCGTGGGCGTGGCTTAGCCTAGGTACTGCACTGCATAGAGAATTGTCCCTTTGTCAGTGGCTTAGCTGTCACGTATCTGCTGCTGTTGCTTCACAACACAATGGGGAGCCACACGCTTCCACATTTATTTCTCTCCTCAACCTAATCACGCGAATGAAGCTGTCAGCTGTGCGCTATGATGAATGAGCCGAGCCCTCACTGTGAAGCTCAATTACAGTGCTGGCAAAAATATTGTGCACAATATAGACGCTGTATGCGGCCAATCATAATAACTAATTAGTTAAAGTCTTTTGCGCCACCCCAGCCATTTGCATAATTAAAAGCGTAATGAAATGGACCCAAAGCCTTCTCACGTCCATTTCGATTACGTGCGCCTAAAGGTAGGCAACACGCATTTGCATATTTTTAAGCATCGCAACGCGCATTATGAAATGCACAATTTTTGCCATTCCGACGCCCAATTAAAAGTGGCTTAATTTTCGATGGACAGATAAATGCATAAACATTACAATCAAAATAAATTGCGACTGAGTTATTGTGCCAGGCGATCGAGCCTATGCGTTGACCTGGGAAGTTCGCTTAAATTCCAATTTAATTTGGAAATAATTCGAATTGGATTTGATATTCGATATATGAATTGTTGAAATTAAATTAGAAATTTTGTATAAAATTTATTATTAAAGTATTGATTGATTTATAAATATAGTTTTCATATATTTAGCATAAGTGAGAGTAACAAATATTAAAAAACTAAATAATAAATAAATAAATAAATAAATAAAAAAAACAATAAATATATTAAAAAAAAAATAAATAAATAAATAAATAAATAAATAAAAAAAAAAATAAATATAAAATAAGTAAATAAGTAAATCAATAAATAAATAAAAAAAATAAATAAAAAATAAATAAATAAATAAATAAATAAATAAATAAATAAATAAATCACTAAAGAAATAAATAAAGAAAATGTTAAAGAACGTAAATAGAATTTTTGTGTGTAATAAAAAAATAAAATACAAAATATAAAGAAAGCAGCGAAGTCTAATGTGAAATAGAACTTATTAATTTTAAAAATAAATTTAAAAGAAAATAAAATTTTCTACAACTATTGAAAAAGTATTATATTGTAGCTTTAACATATAATTTTAATATATTTATTATAAGCTATTTCTAAATTCATAATGATAATTGACAGTAATTATTCAAGTAGATTATAAGACAAAGAGCGAAGAAGATACGACTTCCCCTTTAACATGTTCACATAAATATTACATTCATCAAGTTCATTTATTAAATTAATATATGTAGTGCATTTGATAGTGGAGGTCATTGAACTCTTTTGGGCTATCTGGAATGCATCTGTTAGATATGGCGTGCCAGCAGCTGTCGAAACATTTTGACAATCATAAATTTTAATGACGAACGCGCATAAAATGCAAATCAAATGATATTAAAATACGCCCCGGGCCCAGCTAATGGGCCACGGCTCCCATTGTGGGGCATTTGCTGCTGATGTGTAACATGCCGTTTTTATGGCAAATTATGGAAATTGATTGCCAAATGGTTGACAATGCACAGAGTGTCGAGTGTTTGGGAAATTTAAAATAATCACGCGAAAAGTTTGTGAACATAAAAAGCGCCAAGAGAACTTCAAGTTGAAGCTGTGAGTGATGTCTGACAAGCAACCAAGCAGCGGCAGTTCTGAGCAGCAGAGTGAGAGCAGGAGGCAGAGTGAGAGTGAGGGCTGCTGTCAGTGACATTGATGATGACGTCGGCCATGGGCGTTGACAATGTTTGTCAACAGCGTCAGTGGCTGGGGTTGGGGAGCCCGAAGCCCGGAGAAGAGATGTCCCCAAATGAAAATAGACAGCTGCCAGGCAGCTAAGAAGCTGGGCGTAAGAGCTAAAGGCATGCCCAGACTCCCTCAAGTGTTTGGGCGCTCTGCTTTCAACTCGAGCCATAATGAGCTGCACTCGGCTGCATTTAATTGTGAAAGAGTGCAAGGCGGCGGCCGCTGCTGCTGCTGCTGCTTTTGTTTGTGGTCTCTGGACTTCAAGTTGCCAAGTGGCCCAAAAAGTTTTTGGCACTTGCATTGGCAATGGCTGCGATAAGCGGCACTTTGCTGGCTTCGCCTGTCTGTAAGAGCAATTAAGACCGAAAAGTTGCAGAGCAATAAAAATGCGTTTAAGATAAGATTGTGACCAGACAAAATCTAGCCAAAAGAAAAATTTGCAACTGCAATGAAATAGTTGAGCTAATCAGACTGTAAAAGTGCAATGGGAGACTGCAGCTCGAGGACAACTAAATTATGGTTGCAAGTCAATTCTAGGCATTCAATTAAATTGAAGTCGTCCTGGCAAAGGCCACAAAAACCAACAAAGCCAAGGGAATTTTCTTCCAAAAAGCCAAAGTTTTCTTTATAAAAAAAATATGTGCTATGAATTTATAGTAAAAAGCATTTTGAATATCAGCATAAGAATGAATTAAAACCATAAAATATTTGCAATCAAAGCAAGAAAAAGCCTCAAAAACGATTTGCCAGACTAGAAGAGCTGCAGCAACTAAATGAAAGACCATGAAATACATTTTACCATAAACTATGCGAAAAGATTTACATAGAAAAACAATAATAAAATGCAGTTGCAGTCGGAGCAGCAGCTTCCGTTGCACTTGCATTAAAGAAATTAAACTTTTCTCAACTGACTGAGAGAGAGGGAGAGAAAGAGACAGAGAGAGAGAGAGAGAGAGAGAGAAAGATATGAGAATTGTTTGTGGCTTAGTCCTTTTCAATGCCTGGGTAAACAACTTAGCAACTTTTGCCCCAAGGTGCCAGCAGCTAGAGAGACAGAGTCTCGTAGACTCTAAGAGTCATATTTATGTTTGCATGCCAATGTGGGCGGCAGACACGCCCATTAGCTTTTTGTCAATTTCACATGCACGGCGCCTTTCATTGCCATTGCGAATTGCTCCTGCAGGGCAAATATCCTGCGCACGAAACGTGCCCAAGTCCTGGCCACCACATTAAGATAGAGAAGCAGTCACTGAGAAGAGAGCGAGAGAGAGAGAGAGAGAGGGAGAGGGAGAGAATGGCATGTGTTTATATAGATAGATGCATGCACATGGCAAATAAACAAACACAAAGCCAGGCAATGAGCCAGCCTCCCTGAATGCGAATTGGAATCGCAATCGCCATAGTCTGAGAGGAGTCACAGTCTCTTTGGACACGAAAAGTCGAGCAAGTTATCAAAATGCAAAGCTTGACTTTGACAAGAGGCAATGGGGTCGCATGGCTACAGAAAGATATTTGTAATATATGAGAATTGCCTGAGAATCGCTTTAGCTCCAACTGAAAGTCTGTTTCTATATTATTTTATTTGTTTTATTTAAAAAAAATTAAATTAAATTTTATTTTATGAATTTTATATTTTATCAATTTTTTATAGAATTTAATTATTATATATTGGTTACATTATTTTATTAGTTATTTATTAATTATATTTATTTTATTTTATTTTGATATATTTTGACAATTATATTTTAATTATATTAATTATTTTATTTGTTTTTTTTTATTATATTTATTTTCATTTAATTATTTTTGTTTTCAATTTGTATTCTAACAATTTGTTATACAATTTAGTTACTAAGATTTATTTAAAAAAATTAAAAAAAGTATAAAATATTAAATTATTTCTTTTTTATTACATTTAAAAATAAATTGTTATTATTCAATTTATTTTAATATTTATATTAGTTATTTTTAATTTTATTAATTTTTTATTTCGATTTTATTTATTTTTATTTTAGTTTTTTTTAATTTAAAAAATTAAAAAATTTAAATTTAAAAAAATTCCTTTTCAAGTGTAATTCTATTAAATAATAAAAAAAGAAAACAAAAACAATTAAAAAGAGAAAAGACAATATTTACAAAAACAAAAATCAGAGTTATAAATAAAGAGAAAGAATGGAATGAAAATAAAAAATTGAAAAAGAAAATAAAGATTGAAATATAAAATAAAAAAAAAAAAAAATTGCAAAGAAAATAAAGGAATGGAAAATCTCAAGACATGAGATATTCGCGAGATCATAAATTTATTACTAGGATTTCAGAGTAAGTTAATGGAATAATAATTATTATAATATTATAATTTATTTATGTGAAGAGAATATACTACAACAGAATTTCACTTTTATATAGAGTATTCTCTAGTCATTAAGTAGATTTTCCCTCTGCGTTTTTTTGCTGCCTACTCTCGTTGCGGGCAGCTCAAGCGTTTGCTGCTGCTTGAAACTTGCTGCAACTTGCAACAAAATGCAAAATGTGATTTAATGCGCTTTGGTGTCGCATGCTAATGAGCCAAGTTTGTGGCACAGTTAGGCGCATGTTGTTGCAGCTTTGTGGCACGTGCCACGAGCTCAACACGCGCGATGCCCCCTAAAGATGCACGATACACTCAGCAACGAGCAAAAAAATATTAAAAAAAATAAAAAAATAAATGAAAAAGCAAGAAGCAGAACTAGGCCTACGTAATGGCTGTGTGCCTGGCATACCCAAGAGTTATTATTACTATATGCAAAATAGTTTTTCCTCAACTCCGACTTAGGCTGATTTATAGACTGAGCCGTAGCTGATGTCGTGCTAATTGTGTGCCCAGCAACGTCTCAGCTCAACTTTTGTCAAAAAACGTGACACTCCGTAAGTGAAGTCTACAAATTGCTCGAGTACTCTGCAATGTTGAAACTAAATACTGACAGCACGTTGAGCTTTAAAATGAATGCAGAGAAAGTCAGGAATGTTTCTTGCAGTTGCGAATTCTTGGAATTTGCACTTGCATATAGATCTATTCACATGCATGCAGTATGAATACATTTCACACATATTTTCATATTGCGGAATTGTTGAATGAAAAAATATTTCAAGCCAAAATCAAATTCTTTTGCAATCGAGTTACACTAAAAGCTGAATTTATGTTTGCGCATAATTGGAGTGGAATTTCAGTTGAAATATTTTATAAAAAATCATTTTGATGACCATTTTTTTTCTAGTATGAATACAGTGCAAATGTGATTGCAGGCTTTTTGTTTATTTTTATTTGTGCAATTGGGAGGCAGCATAAATATCACAAATAACGAGAAAAATAAATAAATAAAAATATAAAATATATGAAAAATAAATAGAAATAAAATATTGGCTATCTATTAATTCTTTGCAAAATATATTTATTCTTTAATAATTAATAAAATTAATATTGCGAGATCTGTGTAGTTTAAAGATACAAATACAAGTCCACCATTAGCTTATATTTTGAGCAGCTTTGATTTTTGTTATAAATATTTTTTATTTTGAAAATGTATTTAAATTTTTATTTATTTGCAAATTGACCTAATATGGGAAGAACTTTAAATTTTTTAAAATTTATTAAATATTTAATGCTGATCATATGCTGAAAATTGCATTGAAATCTGTAAAGTCTTAGAGAAGTTGTTAAACAAAACGTTTGGCCAATTCACAGAATCACGTGGCCAAGCAGCGCCAAGCACAGGCTTTGTACACACACTCAATTGCGTGCCTGCTTGTGTTTTCTGAGAATTGCAGTTGCGATTGAAATGTGTTTGAATTATCAGCAGCTGCTTTGCTTTAGATTTGCTGCTTAGTATTCGAGCAGTGAAGTCATGGGGACTGGGTAGAACGATGCGCGGACAAGCTCGTCTAGAACTCTTTAACTTTTCTTTTCTTTAGCTAAGCAATATAAAGATCCAACAAGAAAAGTTTCAGCTTCAATTCCAAGTCAATAATTATTGAATGAAATTGTATTAGCTATTGTTGGAGCATATACATTCAGCCAGCTATTTAGAATGCTTGATGTAAATATGAAAATTTGAAGAGTTGTTGAACTCGAAATCATTTTGTGCTTCGATCATTAATCGTCGAGAGTTTAGCGTGCATGACAAGCGCGACTAGAGCCAATTTAATTAAGTTATATACAACATATTCGTTATGGTTGCTTTTCAATTAATCGCTTTAAGCAATGCAGCCAGAATAAGTCAACGACTCTTCAAGATTTCAGTCAGTTGGCAGCTGGCAGCGAGACACGCACTTTAAGACCAAAAAACTAAAAACTAAATCCGAGTCATGGGGAGCTTGGGTAGATGTGCGCACAGGTAACGCTAACTGATAATCACTCAATTTGCTTCAAGGCACAACAACTATGAAGTTCACTCAACTTGGCTGGCAGATAAGGCGGCTGAGGAGGAGGAGCAGGACGAGCAGGAGGAGCAGGAGGAGGAGAAGTAGGGAGTTAGGGAGCAGGAAGATTGGCAACTTGGTGGTAAACAACAGCAACCAAAAGAAGCCAACGCCTGCGAGCCATTTAGAATAAAACAACAACAACAACAAGCAAACTGAGTGAAGTGCACCAAATTGGCATTACCGTGGAAAACTAGAAGGTAGTAAGAGAGATAGCAGAGAAGCGAGAGAGAGAGAGAGAGAGAGAGAGAGAGAGAAAGGGGCGGGAGGCAAGGCATCTGCCATGCAAAATAAATGTTGTAAGCGTAAACATTGCTTAGCGCTTGCAACAATGCGGGACAGCAACACGTTCAGTTCAGGCAAATGCATAATGCAGCAACAGCAGCTGCAGCAGGAGTCGCAGAAGGTTCTACTTCGAAAAAAAAAAGTAAAAGAAAAGCAACGAAAGCTAAAGAAAAACAAAACATAAATGGAAAACACAAGAGAAAAATTAGTTGCGCCAAAAGCGGTTGGCAGCGACGTTGAGCACTCTGGATGAATACCATGCTAAATGTCTGCGGGGCACGATTATCATGTACTCTATAAGACCCAGGCCGAGCAAGAAGTGGAGGTGGCGGCAGCTAGACAGCATTGGGTGGAGCTCTGCTCCCTACGCTACTCTGCATTCCGTTGCTACTTACTTAAATCCCATGCACGGCCACTACATTAGCGGCATCAACTGCGACGTCGACGCGAGACGTTCAGGAAAGTGTTGAGCTCGTTATGGCCCACAAGCATGGATGGGCGAAGGGAATGAAGGGAATTTGAATGCAGTTTTTTTTTTTTGTAGGAGACGAAAGTATTTCGATATTATTATTACTCTAAATAACTGAAAATGTATTATTAAGTGGGTAATTTTCATTATTATTATTATTATAGTATATTCATTATCATTGTTGGTAGTGTTATTATTATTGTCATTCATTGTTATTTTCATTGCTAATATCGCTATCAAGTTCATTGTCATTATCAATTTCTGAATTATTTAGTTTATTAGCATTACTATTACTTTAAGCATTAACATTGGTAATAGCATTAGCATTAGGATTATCACTAGAATTATCATTAGTATTAGCATTGGCATTATAACTAGTATTGCCATTATCATTAGCATTAGCATTCGATTTATTATTAGCGTTAGCATTAGAATATGCATTAGCATTAGTATTAGTAATAGCATTAACATTAGTATTAGCATTAGAATTAATATTAGCATTGGCAGGAGCACTAGCATTCGCATTAGCATTAGCCTTAGACTTTTCTTTAACATTAACATTAACATTTAGCATTAGCATTAGCATTAGCATTGGCATTATCAATATCATTGCCCGTTTGGGTATTATTATTAGCTTTGCTAATATTCTTGTATAAATATTATTATCTTGTTATTGACATCGTTACTATTATTATTATTATTATTACTATTATTATAATTCTATCTATACAAATATTTTTATCAATTTAATGCTAATGAAATTCCTTTTATAACTATTCAGGAGGAGTTCATACGACCATTAATTGTCGAATCTTTAATCTTAACGCTACTTGTAGCCAATATGCCCGAATTAGGGTATGCAGAGCATGAAAGTTTCGGCGTGAAATTGTCTGGCGATAATTTTTTTATTTTTTGCTAAAGGCTGAAGCCATTTTGCATAATTCCAAAGTCAAGCCGCGAGTTGGCGGCCAAAATGTGGCCAAAATGTCGGAATGACACACGCTGGCAGGCGTGGATCTGGTGAGGATGCGAATGAGAATGAGGATGAAGATGAGGATGAGGATGCAGTTGCAGTGGCAGTGGTAGCGACTAGCTTTGGCTTTGGTTTCGGCTTCGGGTTTAGCATTTGCTATGGCGGTTGCATGGCTCAGTGCGCCTAAGCTCCGTTTGATGGTTGACGTTGGGAAGCGTTTGTGGCCTGGAGGCGTCTGTGGAGTTGAAATTGAAGCAGGAGTTACATTGGCAACGGCAACGGCAACGGCAATGGCTACGGTAGTGGCAGTGGCAGTGGCACTGGCAGTGGCAGTGGCACCGGCATTAATAGCTGTGTGTGCAACAATGCAGCCATGTTGCAACACTTGGTTGCGGATTTGGCGACATTGTCGCATGATTTGAAGATTTCCAGCTGGCGACAAGTTATCAAGACGAACGTGACTAGCAAACAATTGGCTTAACTTTTCTTTCTACTTCTGCCTCAGCTACCACTTCCACCACGTCACCGACTCGCTAAACCAAAGCCAAGAAAGTTGCCACTGACAGGCGATAGGGCGATAGGGCGTTTACTCTGAAATTGTGCCACACAACTTTGTCAAATATGACTGTGTGTGTGTGTGTGTGTTGGCAATGCAAATTGCGAATACCGAACGAATCCTGTGGGCAGCTAAACAAAGCGAAGCTAATCAAACTCTTGCGAAAACTTTAAAATAAAAAAAAAAGAACTTTGCACAAATACGAGTGAGAGATGCCAAAGAGTGCAACTCTTGATGATGATCTACACTGTATTTAAAGATATATATGTAAAATGGTAGAAATGAAGCTATAGAAGTGGATCAAGATTATATGCATATGTATTCGAATATAAAGCACACAAATGCTTCTGCTCAGAGCTATACTCTATATGAATATACTTCAGTTGTAGATCAGAACATTTATAGATTTTTTTAAATCATGCTCAAAGGCTGCTAACTGAATATATTTATTTACGTGGAAATTCTATAATTAAAATTCTACTCTTAAGGCTGCTCAGTACTCATTATGAATATACTCTTCTTGAATATGATTTACATTCTTTTTATAGAATTTTATAAATATTTGTGAATTGTTGTACATCCTGAATATGATACATAGATCATAGAATCCAATAGAACTTGAAATATAAAAATGTTCCATTCTTCAGCTATTTACTCTATATATTTATTTATGCAATTAATAAAGTGTTCAGCATATGTAGTTTAGTCTACTTATTCTAGATTATTCATTCTCAATTTTTATTAATTGCTTGTGTGAAAAGTTCAGACACAATTCATTCTATAAGACTCTTCTCTTGGACAAACCAAAAGTCTATGATCATGAGCCGCTGGGATATAATGATTGAATAATAAAGAAAAATATATGCAGCTGCACTATACTATAGTTATGTATACTTATTTTCGTAACATTATATTTTTTTTATCATATTTTTTTTAAGCAGAACAGAAATTAATTTATTATTTAACATATTTAATATTATAATAATCGATTTCTTAAAACAGAACAATAATAATTTTAAAAAATAAAAATAAAAAAAACAATAAATTAATTAAAAAAAAAAATTATTCTTACAATATATTATTTCTTACAATAATTTTAAATATTTTTTGCTTATATTGAAACTTTTGTTTTTTTTTTTTAAATTTTTCTCTATGTTCATTATTCTTTTCTCTTGGACATTTTAAAGCTAAAAGCAAAATCTTTAGCTAACAAATTTATTTCGAAATTCAACGTCATTTGGCAGTGCACAAAAACCGCTTAGAATTACTAATCTATGATCATCTAATGGTTAAGTAAAAAAAAAAGCTTTTTATTTTTATGCACTTTGTTTTACTATACACAGCCAATCTGAGTCCCGAATATCTGAGCCAACTATTGCTAGTTGTTGACTGCTCATGTGAATCGTTAAACAGACAGTTAAACGATCTTATGAGGTCATCAAGCTGTTCTATTTAAACCCCCAACAACAATAAACGCTAATGAACTGTTGCTTTATTTTCACAGGCAATGCAAAAAAAATTAAAAGTAATTGTATATAAAAGAATATGAGACATCGGCGAGCAGTGAATTGATAGAAAAAAAAAATGCCTGAAGAATTGGGCTTTGATCATGAGCTGAGCTGGCTTTCGTGGAGAGAGAATGAAACTTCATCTATAAAGGGCACTTGCCAAAGGTCGTGAGCATAAATTTCAAAATTGTTTTCGACGTTATTAAAGCGTCGCCAGTGTCTAGAGAACAATTCGCCAGAATGAGCCAGCGAAACGAGCCAACGAAAGGCATTGATGAAGTACATCAACATGAGCCAAGGCGGCAGTCGAGGCGGCAGCAGCAACCAGTGAAGATTGCGATGGCGACCTCATATGCCACAGGGCAAGTTTCGGCTTGGCAACTTATGGCAGGCAGAGCAGAAAGAGCAGGCAGGAGACCAGGAAGGCAGCAGGCAGCGAGCAGGAGGCAGCGAGCAGGAGGCAGCGAGCAGGAGGCGGCGAGCATTGTGCTGCTTATTGAGAGTGGCGACTGGCAACTGGCGACTGTAGCTGGAGCCATGCGATGCTGTGCGGGTGATAAGTAACATGAATCACGTTTTATTTTGCCTTTGTACTTTAACGATGCAGTCACCGACGTGGGCTCTGAGGATGCCTCTCCACTCAATGGCTGACTGACTTCGACTTCGACTTCGACGGCGACTTCGACTGCGACTGCGACTTCGTCTTCGACTTCGACTTCGACTGGGGACTATGGACTGTTGTGTACTGGGTCTTTGGCAAAGGTCAGACCATAGTACAAGTCACAGCTCCCAGTGCCCAGTGCGACGCGACTTGTAGCTCTTACAGTTCCCAATGACTCGTTGCAGCAATTTTTATTTACCTTTTGTGTACTTTGGCGAGCTGAAGTTCTGCTCAGGTTTTGTATTATGCCCAGAGCGCTTTTTTTTTTTCCTGCGTCTTCTTCTTCTTCTTCGTCTTCTTCTCCCTTCTCTGTTCGTTTCCATTTCTTTTGTTGCCATGCCTTGGAACGTGAGAATTTAATATTTCTTTTCATTAGCCACGGTCGTTGTGGGCTTCGAGTTGTGGCTAAAATCTCTGGCCGTAACTAGACGAGAGCCAGAGACAGGCGACACTTACAAATTTCATGGTTCTATTTAAGGGAAAGAAAAGGTCACAGCAACTGTGTAACAAATGGCATATAAATTATGCCGAAAGGCCAATGCCGAAACTTAAATTTAAGGCGGACATTTCGAGCGCTCTGCCAGATGAAATATTGGTACAAGAGATTTTCGACTGGATTAGCAGCGAGCTTCAGGCATTTCAAATGGGCTTTATGCGGAATACCCTGTATGGGAATGAACTAAGTCGAGTCCCAATTCCGTGTCTAATATTCCCCATGGACAGCTTTGTTTATATTTTCGTATAGTCGGAGAAGGAAATCTCTAATGGCTCAAAGTTGAACTGCGACCCCTGACATACTCTTACTTTTCCTTCCTCTCTCTCTCTCTCTCTCTCTCTCTTCATTTGGACAGCTCTGGGCGCTAAAAAGAAATTATGACAATTAAGGGAAGCACGCGCCATTCGCTAACCGCAACATAAATCAGATTAAGGCCCAGTTGCTGGCACCTCGCTGCCGCCTCCTTCGGCTGGCCCTGGAATCTGACCACACGCTGACAGCCTTTGTGGCATTCGCTTTAATTACTGAGCGTGGCAAAAACAACTTTTTGGCCACCTGCTGCATGCTTTATGCGCATATCTAACTTGGCGCTCAACCGACTATTACAGCGCCCGATCACAAATAGTTTCCTCGACTCTAGTTGCGTTTGCGTTGAGTTTAGTTTATTTTAGTTTCGTTTGGTTTGGTTTGGTTTGGTTTCACTTTAGAACTCAGCGTGCGGCCTCATCAGTGCTCGCCTTTTATGGCATCTGTGCATTAAAATTTGTTGCCCGTTTCATCATGCGATTCACATTTGAATACATCTATGGCAAAAACACTAAAAGCCCCAACTTTATCCATAAACCCGCCAAGTTGAAAGCCAACTTCCATTGGTTCGATTGGCTGAGTTATGCGCGCACTCTCCTATATATACGCTCTGCGCTAGTGAAAGGGTATATTGATTTTGAATGTATTGCAACAATTTTATGAAAGTTCAATTCGATTGAATAATTGCGAGTATTGACATTAATGTATAAATATTTGTATATTGCCGGCGCTTAGTTAACATTTTGTATAGATAAATTAAAGACATTTCTGGTTAATTAATTTTGATGTTTGTATATGTATTAATATCTTTTTGGTAGAAACGAAAATAAATTATTTTCGTGTTCATGTATCTATAATAATTAGTAAAACATTTTTATTATACGTTTCAATCTACGATATAAACAGAATATGGAGCAAAGATATTGTAACAAAATGAAATTCTGCAGCTTTATAACAAATATATACATATATAAAAAAAAAAGACAAAAAGAAAACTTAACATTATTTACTATATGTAGTACACTATAGGATATAGTATTTTCTGGTTTGTCAACTCTCTCTCTCTCTCGCTCTCTCTCTCTCTCTCTCTCTCTAGCTCTCGCTTTCTGCCTTTTCTCCTTTCTCTTTCTGTTTCACTCTCTAATTCTCCATCTCTTTCACTTTATCTCTTTTATTCCATCACATTGGTTTTGACTTTAATTCATACTATTTCATTCTCCATCTTCCTAAACAGTCATCGTCTATAATATATTGCTTTTTAAATTACAATTATAATGCTAAATTGAAATATTTATTTATTTAATTTGATTTTAATTATTCTTGAGCTTGAGTGAAAAAAATTAAAATATTTAATATATTTCAAGCCGTACATCTGAGCACAGCTTAAGCTAAACTTACTTCTCATATTCATTAAAATAAACTTACATTCAATTAATTAAATATATATTAATTTTTAAATCTAAAAATAAATCATTATATTTAATAAATATTTTATTAATATTATAATTAATTAAATAAATAAATCATTAAATTTATGAAATTTTGTATTATTATTATTTTTAATTATAATTAGTGAAATACCTCATTTAAGTCCATATCTGTCTGTTCCTCTCATTCTGCTTGGTGAATGTCAATGGGTATTTATTAGTCGAGTATGCGTTGCATTCTAATGTCTCATACTTTTACTCATTCCCTCGCGCTCCCACACCCGTTCTGTCACTTTCTCCAGAGTCTTCTCTCTCCCACAGCCACCCACTCTTTCCCTCTCTCACTCTCTCACTTTCCTTCCTGCCTATCTCATTGCTCATTTCATCAAATTGCCCGCGATAGCCATAAAGTTTTACAACATTTTCCACAATCGAACTCAATTCATTTGCAGTTGTAACTTTTTGTTAGGCCTATTATGCGCATCCCCTGTCCATCGAGCATGCCTCTACCGCCCCTCTGTCCACCCTTTCGATAGGCAGTGCATAAACAAGTCAACTGTTTTCTCAGCTTGGCAAATTTACAGATGATATTTTCATAGCATTATTTGCGCTGCCATTAAAATCGATTTCGTTTTCCGATGGCAAACGCAAAACTTTTGCCTCAACTGTCATTAGTATTGTTAGTGTTTGTAGGCATTAGAGCTAACGCTAGTGTGCGCTGTGTGGGGGTTGGCTCAGCTTAGCAAAACTTTATCAATTTGTGGGCGCGGCTTTGGGCTAATAATTTATGCTATGCCATGCAGAGTTCACTAATGGCATTGTCGGCCCGGCCATGACTCATCAGAGATGAAGTTTTTGCCGGCTTGAGTGCGGATCGGATTCCGTTCGAAATTCAATTTGTTTCCATCCATTTTGCTTGGCAATTGTTTGTCTTCATTTGTGTTGCTTAACTCACTGATTGACATTCAACGGCCCCCATCATTTATTCACTCTAATCCACCAAAGTTGAAGATGTCAGAGGCCCTGGCGAAAATTTAATTGACTGCTGCGACACAAATTAGCAGCCCACAAAAGTGCCCAGCAATTGTTGGCAGCTGACAAATATTGGCAGCACTCGCTCAGCCTCTCGAAACGAAATGACCCCAGCCCTCCTCCTGCTGCTCGCATTGAAGTTTGCACTGATTCACGACAGGATTCCGTTTGACGACTGCTGTGCAATTTGCTGCGACGATCCAAGAAAATTGTGCTGGGCTCTCGAGCTCAGTTCGAGTTGCCCTCGCCGGGGCCATAAGTTGCCTTGGCAATTAACTTTTTCATTGTTTGCCTAAGCAATGGCCACTCCCCCTAGCCACTCCGCCTCCACTACATTTCTGTGTGTAGTTTCATTTGAGCTCCAATTGGCCGCAGCTGTTCAGATTTTCGTGGACCGCCTCTCAATTTACTTGAGAGTAAAGTCAACTATTTTCTTTTTCTATTATAGCTACATTTGGCCATTGGCTAATTGAAAATTCCAATTAAATGTGTTCAGTTTTTACATTTTTGTCCCTTTCTTTTTTTTTTTTTTTTTTTTTTGGCGCTTTCACAGCTGTCAGAGACAAAGCATCTGCAATTAATTAAATGAAAATCTCTTCTTGCACAACATACAACACGATATTTATCACAGAGAGATACAGATTGGAAAAGAATTGACTAAAATTTTGTTGCAGTTCTCATTTATACTTCGATAGGACATCTCGCTTGGCTTTCAGCTCGGCGCGCCTTTTGCGAAACTCGGCAATGTTACGACGGACCTTCACGGCCGTACGCTGGCCCACCTCCAGATGCATTTTGAGCTCCGCTTTCAATTGTTTCCAGATATCGGCCATGCTGAACTGCATGGCTGCCATATAACCGGGAAAGTCGTTTCTATCCGTCGCCGATGCCGGCGGCGTGCCCTGGCTCAGCAGATCCGTGTAGACATAGGTGTGGGCCAAGGCCACCGAGAGCACCGTAACAACAAGCCAAAATTTGACAGACATAATAGTAATACACGAGAATCTATATCAAATAAATGTGAAATGAAATAATGACAAACAAACCTAAGCTATATATGTGGAGTTGCCTACTTGAGCTGCTCTCAAATGAGCTGCCAGAAAGTATGCTACGAACTCACCACTGAAATTCCCATTTTATTGTAGTTCTTCTCTTCTCTTCTACTCTTAACCACATAATATTCACACTTTTATTTTTAGTAACTTCCACAGAGCGATGCTGTCATGCATGCAACATGCAACAGCGAACTATCCACTCATATGTTTTCTTTCAGATTTTCACGCTGCTGCACAAAATATATAAAAAAGAAACAACTGCAAAACAAATAATAATAAAAGCGTAAAATGTAAAAAAAAGAATCGCAATGCTTACGACAATGTAATACTCTTGCCATTTGAACTGCATAAAAAAGGTGAGAGAAACAGCTAATGGGTTTTTACTTTAAATTATAAAATTCCTTTTACTAGTATTTAAAACATAATATATTTAATTTAAAATATTCTGTTTTTAAAATAAAATTGATAAATGGATACAAATTTCCTCTAAAAAAAATTAAAATTTTAATTAATGTAATTTTATAACTATTTACATTTTATAACTCTTTAAATATGTTTTTTTGCTTATACTAATGCTATGCAGTCCAATTAGATTATTCTCTTTGCAGTTGTGAAAATTAAATTCAAATAAAATATTCAATATGTAACTCTGCCTATATAATTTGTATATATATATAGATAATGTTTTTATAAATATATATGTATTATATATCTTTGATTCTATGAATATTTTTAAAACAATCAAAGCGAAATTCACAACTTCGTCTTAGCCACAATTTGTATCGAAGCTGCTAAAATGAATAGAAGAAATTAATTTTATATTCATTAATTACCAATTAATTAATAATTATTATGAAAACAACATTACCTGTATAAAGTTACAACTCTCAGTCTTTAAAAAAATTAATAAATAAAAATAAAATAAATAATAATAAAAAATAAATTGATTACAAAATAAAAAATAAATAAATAAAGAAATGAGTGAAATTAAATAAATTGTTATCAGTCGCCATAAGAAAATTATTCAGCGATTTAACATTAGCATGTTAAGCTAAGAAGTTAGAGCTCCCAAATAATTATCATAAATTCTGGCACATAAGTTTCTTATGGGCAGTTCACGAGAGCAATCGAACAAAAATTATGAACACTCGTTTTTACTCTGAGCAAGAAAGTTCGTTGCTTTTTGTTTTGCTTTTCTGTTGAGCGATACGATCGATCAATGAGATAACTAAAAGAGTCACATACACATGTACACATGCTCTCTCACGTAGGCTATTGATGTATTTATCGAAGACATCAATGCATACACAAAAGACTTTTTGTTTCATTCAACTTAACAAAATGAAATGGGAACAATATGAAATAAAACAAAAAGAAAATCTTGCGAGCCGATCGCAAGCGAACTCGTTAAAGAAGCGATGCAATTGATTGCTCTCTGAGTTTTTTCTCAGACTAAGTAAAAGACATATATTTGCATACACTGAGAAACGATCAAAAGTATTTGAAAGCGCTCTTATTGATTCTTCGTTCGTTAAAACCTGAATATTTTAAGCAATGTGTTGGAGACTGAAAACATAATTTCTGAATTTAATATATATTTGAGATACATGAAATATAAATTATTTATATATATTTTAAAATAATTAAAATATTTTAAACATGTGCTAAAAATATTTTCTATGCTTACTTACTTACCCAAACTATATAGTTTATTTATTTTTAATTCTACATATTTTAATTAAATGTGTTATTTATTATTAATTACTGCATTAGCTGTTATTATTTATTATATTATGTGAAAGATTTATTATTTTGTTTAACATTTATTTTATTAACTTTAAGTAAATATTACCTCATCTTTAGTCTATTATGCCCACTTTGATTTAGAGCATTTTTAAAAACTTGTAGAGCAAAATAGAAAAGTTCATAGTAAAAACATTTTTGCCACATTAACGCTTCACACGCCCGCGCCATTTTCTACACACACACACACACACACTCTCTCTCTCTCTCTCTCTCATACACCTACAGACACACACACGCACACATTAATAACATTTTTTTATGGCCGTCACATAAAAACGCAACAAAACCCTGCCGTCATATTGAATGTTTTTTCTTCCGTAATTTTTTTTTTTTTTATTTTCGGATAAAGTTTTGGTTGCATTTGTAGTAGTTGCCTTTGTTTTTGCTGCTTTTGCTGTAGTTGTTAAATCGCAGACGTGTTTTGTAAAACAGCGCCATATCCTTCATATCCTAGCGTACACGTCCCGCTGTGTGCGTGTTTCCTTTGCACTCACCGGGAGAGAGAGAGGAGAGTGTGAGCATGTTTGGTTGCCAAGGAGCGCAGATTTGCTGGCCCTCGTTTTTAACTGCAATTTGTTGTTAAGGCGCTTAGGCCACGCCTCCTGCCCACAGCTCGCCAGTCATTGGGACCGCTAACGTGCTGTAGTCCTGGATTTTATTTGCTGCTCGCATGTGTTTCGCCTTTGGTATTTTTTTTTATAGTCGGTAGTATTTAGAGAAACAAGTGTAATCAAAATTATATGGGCGTGTGGCTTTGTGGGCAGCGGTTCTGGTTGCCCTAGTGGGTGCCAGTCTGCCACGCCTAACTCAGCCCACTCGTAAATTTTAACGCTTACGGCAATGTGGCTCAAGTGTGGATCGCAGTTGTTGAAGCAGCAGCGCACTCTCTCCATCTCTCTCTCTTTTCCCTCTCTCTCTCTGTTTTCTCTCTCTATATACTATATATAGCTATGGCTGCGGGTGTTTGGCAAGTTATGATTGAATTTGAAGCTGCTTTGTGGCTAGCTTTTAAAGTGCCTCTCACATGTGTGTGTGTAGGCGTGCATGTGTTTGCGTGTGTGTGTGTGTGTGTGTGGGGATAAGCCTTCGTTCTGGTTACTTGTAATGAGAAAAGTTTTTTTGGCCAACTAACAGACGAGACAAGTGCTTATTGTCTGCAATGCAATTAAAGGCAGATGAACAGCAATGAAAATGCCTGCAGCTAACAACAAATTTACAACTTAATTGCAGAACTGCCAAAAGTCTACTCGAATGGCAAACAAATCAAATTGTCCATATGAACTTAAGCTGAGAATTGTTATCCTTCTATTTTTGCTTTGTTTAGAAAGTGAAATTGATTATATAGAAAAAGTAAATTATCCAGTTATTAACTTACTTTTTAGCTGTGAATTCAGTTTTATATCATTTTGGACAATATTTATTGAACTAATCGTATTGCAAACGAGAATTTGGCTAAATTCAGAATAACAAATAGAGTTTAAGATTTATATTTGAATATGCTTACATTTAACTAATGCTCCAAAGATAATTATAAAATTACTCACAAAATTTAAATATTGAAGCCGAAAAGAATAAATTTGGAATTCAAGTCTAATGCCCTAACTGCCTATTGCATTTATATTTGAATGTAATTAATGTAATCAATTGTAAATATTTTTTAGAATGATTTCCAAATTCATGGTAAATAGAATAAATTATTTAATTCAAGTCTAATGCCTTTACTGCTTATCGCATTTTTAATTCAATAAAATTATATTCAAATATTTCGCAAAATTCTTATAAAATTCCTAGTAAATTCTTTGCAATAAAGCAGAAAATAATAAAATATTTTATACACACATGTCTAATGGATTGTATAAATTCTAACGTAAATATTTCCCAAAATGCCTATTCAAATGCCTAACAGAATTTAAATATTTAAGCAGAAAAGTATAAATTATATAATATATTCTGAATGGAGTATGTTTTCTACATTGAGCATGTGTGTATTGAAAGAAAAACCTACTAGCTTAAATGTATACTGAGACAGAAATAACTAAATATATAAATGTTTATTGCAATATTTTGTGAAAAAATGAAAATGATAAATAAAAAAATAAGTATGAATAATCCATTTAAGTTAAATATGTCAAGATAGTTAGTCATATAGATTGCTATGAACGCAAAGAAAAACTATCTAGGTTACAATACAAAACTCTCTCTCTCTCTCTTTTATATTTAATACTCAAAATAATAATAATACAAAAATAATAATAATAATATCCTGTATCTTATCTTATCATATAGAATTAATATTCTAAAAACTCATTTATTTAAATACAAAATTAAAGTAAGCCATGCTAAAGTGAAGAAATCATTTTATGCTTATTCACTAATTGGGAGGAGTCCATTTGCTTCATGCAATTTTCATCTTGCTGTTTATTCCTCTGTCTATATGAGTTCCAGTCGAACTACCATTTCATTGTGATGCAATTCGAAAATATCAAATTAATTAACTGAGCTATTTTTATTTAAATAAACCTTTTCTCACTTCTCTCTCAATTTATTTTGCACTGCTTTCGCTATCTTACCTCTATTCAAAACACATTTAAATTGTTTGAATATTCCATGACCTCTATCCTCGTTCCAAGAGTTTTATTGCAATGCAAATATTTTTCTTCAGTTAGATTTTTACAATTGCTGCTCAATTAAGCTGAAATCGAATTGAGCCTAAAATTAAATTCAAATACATTTCACATTCAGTCTTTAACAATAAAATAAAGTTTTATTTGTTCATATTGTTGTTGTTGTTGTTGTTTTGCCATTTGTTATTTAAATATGTGTACACACTTATAATTGTTTATTCGCTTAATATGCTTTAATTGCTGTTTTGCTTTTGTTTTTGCTTATGCTTTTGTTTTTCTTCTCTATTTTACAACGACTATCATAATTGAATTTCATTTGAATTTTCTTGTTCACTTAAATGCTATGCGAATAATTTGCACTCTACATTTATCAAAATATCATTACTGAGAATTTACAATAAAAAAAAAGAAAACTAAATAAAATGCTCAACAGTAGTTAACAAACGTTTAAATGGCAGTAGTTGTTGTTGATTTTTTTTTTCAATTTATTAATTTCTCATTGTTTTAATTAATTAGTTGCGCAAAATTTTTTTTGTTTTTGTTTTCGTTTTGAGTTCTTAAGTTTTATGACTACAACGTCATTAAAGATTTAATAAAACAAATGCGTTTGGCTTTAAATATTAATTAGTTTAACAAATTAATACATAATTATACAATTACAAGTTTCGCACATGGAGGACATTTATTGCTACGTAATACATTAATATATATACTTATAAAGATATATTTGTTAGATATATATAGTAAGTAGTTGCCATATATATTTCGTACACATAAATGTTAAATATTTTTTTTTTTTTAATTTTTAATATGCTGCGCTTTTATTTTACAATTAATTTTAATTAAATTTTAAGCATTTTTGTAAGCATTTTTCTCTTTCTTTAATTTCATTTTTCTTAAATTAAATTGGCTGTGAAATTCTGACTGCAGTCGTGAAAATTATGTGAAATTGCATAAATAATTTATGTGAATTTTAATGTGAAGCATCTTTAGCGAACTTTGTGAATTTTAAACTCTTTAGTCAGAAATTCACAGCAATTCTTACATACATATATTCCTAAAGAGCTTAGACACACATACAACTACATATAGGCAAATATATATATATTTATATATGTATATACTTAATTAACATTAGGGCACATTTAAAGCTTTCACAAATTAAATTGATAAAAAAAAACCTACTTAAATGCAAACTTATTCGAATTGAATGCGTCTGTGGAGTAGTAGAGTGAACATGCAACAGAGTACGAGCTATAAAACTCTTATACAATTCGTATACCATTTGCGAACGGAAACGGAAATGGAAATGGAAAGCGGAAGCATGAGCCATAAGAGCACTAGCACACTAAAATACTAGAATATTATCATTAGCTTATCAATTAAAATGTTTTGGTTCAACAAGAAAGCGAAAAGCCTTCATATACAGTATATATATGTGTGTGTATATATGTAGATATATAACTAAAATTAAACAATAGCTTAGGATAAACTTTTGATTACGCTTGATGGGGGTAGGGTAGATGGGGGACATGGATGAACTTTATACAAAGCTGTTCGAGGCTAAGCTACGACTACTTGTTCTCTTTCGCCTTCTTCTTCTTCCTCTTCTACTTTTCTGCATGTTTTCTTGTGGCAGGGGAGACTTTGGGGACTTTACGTGCTAAAGGCTAAGTAACTCTCATTAGCCGCCACCTCAGCCGCCGCCGCCGCCGTCTCATACTAGACGTACGCCTGGGCCCGGGTGCGTGGCTCCTTGCCCTGGAGCCGTTCCACGAAATTGCGCCAGCTGACCATCGTCTTGCTGGAGTAGAGCCAAACGCTGGAGGTGACGCCCACAAGCATGGAACACAAATACTTCACCATGTAGATCTGGAAGATGGGCCGCGCCTCCGGCGTGCCAGGCGGCCTGGCTGCCGGACAGGGTATGGAGAAGGGTTTGCAAATGTCGCGATGCCACTGAATCATCCACTCATCAAAATTGTAGTACTCGTAGAAGAGGCAGCCCAGCAGACCCAAGGCTGGCAATATGAATAGCCCCGAAAAGAAGCCGATGCGTAGCATTAGACGCTCCAGCTTGTCCGTCCGCTTGCCATCCGTCTTCATTACGGTGCGTATGCGGAAGAGCGAGATGAATCCAGCCAGCAGAAAGAGAGCGCCAATCGATAAATAAATGCATAGTGGCAGTATAAGAAAGCCGCCCAAGGAGTGGGTGTCCAGCTGTCCTACAAAGCAAACGCCGGAGAGTATATCACCTGTAAAATAAGAGAATGAAGGAGAGTATAAGTATAAGTATAAGTATAAGTATAAGTATAAGTATAAGTATAAGTATAAGTATCTTATAAAACGTATCCGTATCCGTCTCCGTCTCAGCTAAGTCTCCTTCTCATATACAGTCTCACGCTAACTCTCGTCTCCTGTATCCGTCTCCGTCTCCGTCTCACTTCTCCCGTCTCCGTCCTCCGTCTCCGTCTCCGTCTCCCCGTCTCAGTCTCGTCTCCAGTCTCGCTCTCCGTCTCACGTCTCCGTCCTCTCCTTCTCGCCCGTCTCCACGGGTCCGTCTCCTCTCCTTCCCGTCTCGTGTCCGTCTCCGTCTCCGTCTCCGTCTCCGTCCTCCGTCTCCGTCTCCGTCTCGCGGTTCCGTACTCCCGTCTCGTCTCCCGTCTCACGTCTCCGTCATCCGTCTCCGTCTCCGGTCTCCGTCTCCGTCTCCGTCGCCTTCTCGTCTCCGTCTCCGTCCTCCCGTCTCCGTCTCACGTCTCCGTATCTCCGTTCTCCGTCCTTCCCGTCCGTCTCCGTCTCCGTCTCCGTCTCCGTCTCCGTCTCCGCGTCTCCCAGTCTCCGTTCCGTCTCCGTCTCCGTCTCCGTCTCCGTCTCCGTCTCCGTCTCCGTCTCCGTCTCCGTCTCCGTCTCCCGTCTCCGTCTCCGTCTCCCGTCTCCGTCTCCGTCTCCGTCTCCGTCCTCCGTCTCCGTCTCCGTCTCCGTCTCCGTCTCCGTCTCCGTCTCCGTCTCCGTCTCCGTCTCCGTCTCCGTCTCCGTCTCCGTCTCCGTCTCCGTCTCCGTCTCCCGTCTACCGTCTCCGTCCTCCGTCTCCGTCTCCGTCTCCGTCTCCGTCTCCGTCTCCGTCTCCGTCTCCGTCTCCGTCTCCGTCTACGTCTCCAGTCTCCGTCTCCGTCTCCGTCTCCGTCTCCGTCCGCTCGCCCTTCCTGCCTTCTTCCCCTTCCCCGCTCCCAGTCGTTTTCTCTTTGGAAAGTGAAATACTTAATGCGACATATTAAGCTGGCCACAGTCGAGCAATCAAGCCTACTTGCTTAGCCAAGTTGAGAAGTTGTCTAAATGCAGCTGCAATCTGAATTGGGACAATTAATGTCCACATCACTCATCGCTTGCAGCACAAATATTTGTGGCAAATATTCGGTTTAATGCCAATAGAAACGACATTTATGGCACAGATAGGTGCTGTGTGGCAGAGGAGCGAAAGGGGTGTAGCGAACAGGGTGTAAAGATAAACAATGCTTAATTTTACTTTTACCTTTTGGGGTAAATATTTACACAACGATTGCTTAAACAGTCACTGGGTAACAAAGTCGTCTCTCTTTTATCAAATAAACACACACACACACACACACACACACACACACTGCTTCAAAGTCAATGTGCCGACGCTTGTTTAAACAATTTACAAGCAGCGCTGCCCCTATAGCAGCCCCAACCCTGCCGCTTTACCTATGATTTCCCCCCTATTGTTGCCTTTGTCATCCATTGACACCGCAATGAATCGAACTGAGCAAGTGCGAGTGATGAGGAATTGTTGTTGTTGGCTCTTCTCATTAGCGGTATATATTTATAAACATGTTGCATGTTGGCTTAGCCAGCTCCGCTGCCCATAAATTATCGATTAGCCCCTAGCTTCCCTCTCTCTCTCTCTAATTTTTTTATGAGATGCTAATTCTATTTTCACTTGAGGCTTTTTTTCTTTAGCGCTCGAGAGTTTGTTCCGCCTGATTGACTCACGGATACTTTTAATTAATTTGCCTGGTCTCTTTAACCAGGGCGGGAATACCCCTGCTTAGGCTAATCAGTGACTAAATATAAGCTCCAGCTGCTCAGCCATGCTTAATGACGATCAATATATTCCAATTATATTAGCCAATAGCTTGTGTGTTGCCTTTAAAGCCCACAGATGGCGCTGCAGCAGGCGAAGCAGTTTATGGAATATCTTGAAATATTATTCTACGCCATAAAAGTCATGTGCGCTGCAGTTCTTTAGCAAATTAAGCGCAGCGAAATTTATAAGCGCCTGGAAAATGCAGATAAACGAATACAATAAATAACAGCGGCGAGCTGAAGTGAGGCGGCGGCAATTTTGCACAGCAGGGAGTCCAGTCAGTGCTAGGAATGCATGGAGCGAGGGGAGCAACTGCAGTTGTGGATATAGCTCTGGACATCAAAGCGCGCCAATTGAATTGAAAGCTAAAACCGAATGCGTTCCACATTGCACGTCCCACGTATTAAGCGATTTCCGCCACTGGAAACTGCTAAATAAATCAGCGATACGAAAGACAGACAGAGAGAGAGAGGGAGAGTGATAGAGCGAGAGCGCGCAAGTGGAACAAATGGAATACGAATGCCACCTGCCGCTGGAAAGGCTACCGCCCGGTTTGGAGCAACGATATTGATCTTAATTTGCGGCAGAAGAGCAAACGATATCAGAGCGTCAGATAGTGAAATAGTCAGCAGAGCAGAGCGTCTGGCCACTAAAGGCGAATTGAAATGATATTGAAAGGAAACCGGCCCAAGTGCATCGGACAGCGGCCAACAGGAATTGGGGGCTTGTGCAATTGATAAATAAAGAGCAAAAGACAATTTGCTGTTGACGATGTGCGCAACCAGTTCCAGTTGCTCGAGTCCTTTCCAAGCAAACTTGTTTTGGGCAACTTGACAAAGAGAGTTTCTGGGAGAAGGGAAAGAGAGGGGTTCTAGCTGCTGTTGCTTCTTTTTTTTCTGCTGCTGCTGTGACAATTCACTACAACAACAACAACAACAACAACAACAAGTACAACAATTCCTGTCAATTGTTCTGTATGGCATGAGGAATGCGTGTTTTGGAACGGGTTGGGCCTTGAGTCAGTGTCTTCAGTGAGATCAATTTCTGGTTCTGGTTCTGGTTCTGGTTCTGGTTCTGGTTCAGGCTTGTCTCTCTGTCTCTGTCTGTCTCTGTCTCGCTGTCTGTTTTGTCCTTTGCGTCATTTGGGGCCCCGCATGTTGATGAAGTGCAGACAGCAAAATTCCATTTTTAGTCATGCCATTGCATTTGATTATAAACCAAAACGAACAGCAAAAAGGAAATATATATATATATAAGAAAAGGGAAAAAGTTTGTTTTATGCCAGCACAAATTGAAGAAATCGCAGCAGCTGCATTTGCTGCCCTGTGGAACAAGTTTCGTGTGGCTGGCAGCATCCACTCAAAAGGTGTTAATCTGTTGGCCAAATACGAATACGAAAACTTCAAACAGGTGAGACAGTCGAACAAAGGGCAGCACATTCAATGCTCAAACTAGCCAAACACATAATGAAGTTGACGCTCCACACTGACTCTGACTTTGATGCTGCACTCCAAATGAGGTGTCATCGGCTGATTGTCTATCAAAGGCCAGGCTTTGTCTATTTTTAGCGTAAAGGTGAGAAGAGTTCGTGGGACAATTTCTAGTTGGCATTTTTCAATAAACAACTATACAAAGAGTTGACAAAAAAAAACTGTAAAGAATTCAGCATGAAAAAAAGGCTAAAAATTGTATGCAGATTTAATTGAATTTCAAAGTTGTTAAGGCTGCAGAGAAGTTTAACTTTGTGCTAGCTAAATGGAATAATATTCTGAATATTCTGAAGTCAATTAATTCAAGTGCTTGCAAAGCTTTCGCGTTTTAAAGCTCTTCAAAGCTTTAACAAAGCTTAAATTGTAGCTTTTTCAGTTGCTTAAAAAGCACATTGTCGGTATAAGTAGCTAAGGAAGAGTATATTGAAATGAGCTAGCTATAAGATGTGCTTTTCCTTTTCCATATTATTTACTTTATATATTTACTGATTATATAAAAGCTAAATCTAATATCATGCTAATTCCCTTTCTCATGAAATGAGTGGAAATAGCTTTCAAAGTCAGTTACAGCTTTGGGTAAGCCCGCCAGAGCTTTGCTGTACTTTGTAAAATTCTTGAGTGAAAACTTTGCCCTGCTTTGCTATCGTTGAAAATTATCTGAGAGACAATTTATGACAGAGCTGTCAAAATGTTTATCTTACACTCGAGCTGCGTACCTTAAATGCTAAAAGATAATGAGGCAAATAAACTTTTATGATGGAAGACAAATATGTTGGAGGGGTTAATAAACCAGCGATTGAAACTACTAACAGTTGCAGAGAACTGAAGAGAAGAAACACAAGTGGAGAAGAAGAAGCTGAATAAATTGTAAAATAAAAAGTAAATGAAGCCAAAAGACAACTAGACAATTGTTTTATAATTATGCTGAGAGGAAGCCAAAGAGAGCGCGAGACCGAGAGAGTGAAGGAAAAGTAAAAAAAAAAAAATGTAAGTAAAATTGCTTAATTTATGTGCCACTTATCTAAATGGAGCAGAGCTGCCAAGCAAACTGAAGCAGCGACAGATATATATATATAGAGAGAAAGAGAGAGTGAGTGAGTGAGTGAGTGAGACAACCCAATGAGTGTCTCTTAATATTATTTTTATAAAGCCAAAGCGATAAGCGAGTGACAGCTGCTGTTAGGGCAAGAGGCGAGGCAGGAGGTGCGGAGACTTTGACTTTCGTTGTCTTGTGGCACAGTAATTAAAATCTTGTAGCAAGGGGAGACCGACGCAGAGAGAGACAATGATAGAGAGAGAGGGAGAGGACAACGGCATGGCTACAACTGGCGACAATAATCGCGGCGACAACTGCAAAGCGAGAGAAACAACATGCGATTAAATTTTAAATGACAGTTGACAGTTCACATCAGACTTAACGTGAACAAACATAGCTATAGCCATATGTATAAATATATATATACATACAGGTATGTAGATACGAGCTGCAAACAGGATATGTGCCAACTGAGCAGCAGGTAAAATGTCATCAGAGCAAGCCACAGAGAGTGAGAGACAGAGAGAGAGAGAGAAGTGGAGCAGCTGTTAAAACTTGCCAGCCAGATTAAAGGTGGGCGCTGCGCCACATGTGGGCGTGGCAGTTGTGTGTGTGTGTGTGTGTGCAAAACGAAATTGATAATAAACTTGGCTCCAGCCATCAGTGGCAAAATATTGTTAGCACAAGCTGCAAAGGGTTGCTCACATTCCACTCCATAAACTTCATGACGAAACGAACTCTGAGTTCTCATCCATTTTGAGTATGTTGAACTCTGGTTCATAATATCTGCTAAGCTTATAAGAGTAATTCCATTATTGAATATGGCACTGAAGTAATATTATTTTGAGTTAATTGACAAGCAAATATTATTTCAGGCTTTAGCTCATCTTTAAGGAGGAATTTAAATTAAACAATTTTTTTAAATAAACAAAAGATAAATGTGAAAATAAATTTCTAAGTTTTTTAATCTCAATAATTAATTAAAATTTTTATTTTAATTAGAATTTATTTTTTATTTATTATTATTAAATATTTAAAATATTTATTTATATGTGCAAATATTTATATATTTATATAAATATATTTGTATAACACATAAAAAAATTATATAAAAATATTTATTTAAATATTTAAAATATTATATTAAATATTTAAAAGAAGTTTCACTGGCTTTTATAATTTGAAACACTTTTAAGAATCAATTTACTTCAATTTTGTAACATTTAAATATTATTTTATTTCGTTATAAAAAAGCAATGAAATCAAACAATTTTCGAATTTTTTGAACAGCAATAAAATCGATGTGCAAATATTTATATATTTTCATTAATATATTTGTATAAATATATTATATACAAATTTAATCAAGAAGGAAATTAATTGATTTATTAAATATTATATTTACCATATTTTCAGAGAATTTATTATGCCAAAATATATATTTTAATAAATATATTAATATTAAATTCAAATAGAATTTAGTATGCAATTATACACATGCTTTTATTGCACTTGAAGCATTCCATTTAAATTAGTTACATGAAACACTAATTGTTTCTATGAGACAAGCGCCCTCTCACTCTTGAGAACGTGTTAACCAGTGTAGTGTAGTGCAGAAGGACTCTCAGCATTGGCCCTGCCTTGTTTATAATCAATCCGTCACCTTCTTTGGCCTGTCTTTGCCAAAAACACGCTCTTTCAGCAGTTCCCCATATGCCTACTACACATGTGCCGAACCGCCACTTAATGTGTGGCGGCCGCCTTCCCTCTCTCTCTCTCTCTCTCTCTCTTACTCTTTCCCTCTCCCTTTGCTGACAAGGACAACCCCGCATAGTTGCATAGTTGAACTTTGGCTGCCATTTTACAAGTGTGTGTGTGTGGCTCTGTCTCCCTCTCTCTCTCCCGCTGCATCCCTTTCTCACACGTTCTTTGTGTGTTTGTGTCCTTGTTTCTACATGCAAATTGAAATTGTTTGCATTGTCTGTTGCTCTGGCCCCCAACACAACACAATCTAACCTCGCTGCCAGCTGCTGCTGCTCTTGCTGTTGTTGCCGCTGTCGACACGTAATATAAATTCTCAACAAATTTTAGGCATGTCTCTGCCGAACCGCACCTTCCGCCACCCTCTGCCCCCACGATATTGTTCATGCCTCATGGCTCTGTGTTTAATTTTCAAATATTTACAGCAAATAATCGCAAATGCGTTGACAACAACACTCAACTTAAATACACAATGGCAAATAACTACAGCGAGCAGCAGCACTGTCCTGCCCCCCTTGCCACATGCTGCTCCTTAGCTGGCCATGCCCACATTACCGCAACGCCCAGTTTTTACTAAATAAAATGTGCCACAAAATGACATTTAATTGTTTAAAATTTTCCTTTTTCCTTTTTTTTTTCCACATTTTTTCATTTTACTTTTCATGTTGCTATAGTTGACTGTTGCTGCGGGGGTTTGTTTAAGGCAAGCGCAGGGGTAGTGGCAGGTGCGGAGGTGCGGAGGGGTTGCGTTGCTTTTTCTGCTAATGACACTTGTCGCGTGTGCAGATTTCATGTCGCTGTTGTTTTTGCTGCCTCCATTTTTCCATTTGTGCGCGCATTTCCATATTTAATTGCGCATCTTGATAAACCGCGCCTCACTTTTTATGCTCCTCCAACCCTTCAGCCCCCTTTACACTTGCTGTTGTAGTTTTTGCCTTTGTTATTCATTAGCTGTGGTTGTTGTTGTTGCTGCTGCCGCTGTTGACCTCAATTTTTATTGCCTGCCACTTTTTTAATGTCGCGTGTCGCAATTTTTCGTTCTGTTTTTGTTTTTGTTTCTTTTGTTTGTTGCATTCTTTTTGTCACTTGTGCAACAGTTTGTTGAACTTTTGATTGTATATATATATAAATATTTTTTTTTTTAGAATTTCATAACGAAAAGTGGCACAATTAAGAGGCAAGCGGTACGATTTGATCTTAGCTTGAAGAGTTTAGGCAAACTGTGCATGAATAGCGAAACGAGAATTGGATCAAGAGTTCACTCTCAATCTAAAATTCTTATGAATATGAAATTCATTTTGGATTTAATAACAATCATAGAATAGAAATTTAAAAAAATGATGATAAAATATTTTTTTTAATTTGTCGATAATTAAATATTAAGTTAAATAATTTTGCTCTCTTTTTTAGCATTAATTTGAATAATTTAAAAACATTTCCTACTTTTAAATTTCATTTAATTTATGATTGATTTTTTTCTGCTAAGAATTTCAAAATTTCCCTAAAAATTTCCCAAACTTCCTTTGCTCACATTTCACATTTCATTACTCTCTTGCTCAGTGTGTTAAACAAGTTTAAATATTTTTGAATAATTTTTCTCTCTTGGTTTTGAGCACTATTCCATGAGTGTTCTTTAGTCATTCATTCATTCACACATTCCTTCATTCATATATTTTTCATTCATTCAATTCGCGTCGTTCCCACACTCGACATTTTCCATTTTCACTTCAGCGTGAGAGCAGCAGCAAAGCATTTGATTTCTGTCCATGTCATTTCAAAAGGCACACACACACACACACGCATATACACCTACACACACGCACAATACGAAAAGCCTGTTTAGACATGCATAAATTACAAAAAGGACAGAACAGGACACGAGTAGACGCATCCACGCGGCATTCCTGCTCATATCCGGCACCCCATCATGCCGCATATTCAGGCAGCGCGCATTTTAGCGGCTCACACACACACACACACACACACACACAGACACGTGCATACACACTCGCATGCATTCCCGCCATTTTTCTCGCAATTTTCATTTGTTTTTCCTTTTCGACAGTTGGGCGCGTATTTAAATGCCGACCCCAAAGCCATTTCCAACTTGTTATTCAAATTATGTGGCAGCAGGAGAGAGGAAGATAAAGCGCGAGATACGGTGAGAGTGAGAGAGAGAGAGAGAGAGAGAGCGAGACGGAAGTGAGCTGTGAGCTAACCGCAGGCATTCAACATGGCGTATGCTTGACATTAAGTATGCTCTTCTTCTATGTCCCTTTGCCCGTTACAGATACCCCTTTTCCCTTTCCGCTGCTACTCTTCCTCTTTGCTCTACCTGCATCTGCATCGACATAATGCGAGGTGCCAAAGTAATTAGTGCTGCACTAAGCACTCTTACCCTTTCATATTGTACCTCGCACCTAGACAATTGCTGAATGGCCCCTCGCTTAGTTCCACTGTGCGCGGCTAGACTAAAGCGTCAACTGTTATACTGTTATGCACTGTTGTAATAAGAATACTTATTTTTAGTGTAGTTTCTAAAAGGAATACGTAATAGAGAGCTATAAGAAAATATAGGGAATAATATAGGGAAATAGTATATGAGAGAAAATATTGGGAAATTAATAAATAAAACTAACTGAATAAAAAAAATTTGTCTTTCTGTACTCATACTCAACTTATATATGTGGTTAGATAGTTTATAATGTTAAACATATGAAAATATTTGAATATTGGGAAATTTACAGTATCATAAACTCAAAGGAAATATATATAGGGTATATATAGATTTATTTCAAGATATAAGCATACTCATTTCACACTCAATTCACTTTACCCAAATAATAATATAAAAGGAATAATGAATAAATACTAAAATATTGGGAAATTACTATAGCAAGTAATTGAATATATTTATATAAGTTAAAATCACTCAGTATCACTGTTCTCCACTCTTTTGACCATCACATCTGTTAGTAATGGGTATTCCCTAGTCTATCCCACACTTTCAATATAAATAGTTGACATGTTACAAGAGACCACCGCATTCCCTGTCTCTCTTTTTTTTTTTTTTGGGAAATATAGAAGGCAAACGAAGCGAGGTGTCGGAAATGAATTTCGTGTATTTCAGTTTTCCATTTCGTTCCGCCTTTTCGTACCTTTTGGTTGTCGCCACCTGCCCGACACGCCCTCTAGCGGCCACGACTGGCAATAAAAAGGATTAAAATTTATGAAATTGCACAACTTGCGTTTTTTGGCATTTTCGTTTACGAACAGCGTGCGGCAAACGGCAAATGCCAAATGGCAAATGGCAACAGAAAACGAAAATGGAATTTATTCGCCATGGGTTTGTACGTGTTTTGCGGTTAAGGTTAGGAATATTTTGGCATGTGTTGCTGCTGCTGCTGCTGGCTATAAATAAACAAATTTTCCCTAAGGAAATTGAGGGAAGGAATGGGTCGATCCAACGAAAAGGGTGCATAAAACATAAATCATAGAAAATGCCATAAAAGAAATTAAACTCAAAAGATCGATTTCTAGGATTTCCCATTATCTTGGGATTTTGGAAAACATATTCTAAAGTCCTTAGCATAAAATCTAATCATAAATAATCTAATGCAGGGGTAAACTGCTCTCAGGCTTTCCAATTTTCTTGGGCCTACAAAAGTCTCCAGCTAAGCAAACACTAATAAAACAATAAATCCTTGTTTAGCACATTTTAACACGCGTTTCTGCGGTCTTTTTATGTGTGACCTATTAAAACCCATCCACCCAAGCAGCTCCCCCCTCTAGCCCACACTCAGCAGGAGGTTTCCTTAAATGTCCCTTTCAACTCAATTATCCTGCGACACGCAAACGCAAAAGCTCAGTGAGTTTAGCAGCAGCTGCTTTCTACTATAAAATGCATAAAAAATGTTCATTACAGGAAGCTTAATTTAATGTAATTGCGCAGCTAGCAAGAGGAAGAAGTGGTATTGTAGGTAACTAGGTAGTTAGGTTAACAAATGTAAATGTCAAAGGAGCAAAGTGTTCGTATATAAGAAATGAAGTGAAATGTGCAGCCTCCTC
The DNA here is from genome assembly GCA_030914345.1 of Drosophila koepferae. Lineage (NCBI taxonomy): Eukaryota > Metazoa > Arthropoda > Insecta > Diptera > Drosophilidae > Drosophila > Drosophila koepferae. The sequence goes on from JAUESR010000200.1 coordinate 464,020, forward strand.
TGATTATGCTCAGATGGGAAAATATTGTTGATTTTTAGAAGATAATGAAATGACAGGTACTTGAAAAATATGGGGAATTATTATGTTATGACAATGAATTAGGAAGTTGGGTACAGTAGGTGCCCAAATATGAAATATTATTCAGTTTAATTTGAAATAATATTTAAATGGGATTTTAGATAAGGGGAATTGAAGTGTAATATGAGTTTAAATATTATGAGAAATTATCAAGTTGAAAAAGAGGGGTGAGAATTGAGGATAGCGGCTGACAATATATGTATTGTTATAATTGTGGGATTTTAAATAAAGGGAATTTATAATAAATGAGATGATTATGAGCACAACTTGGTTAACATTGCATAGGGAAATGTCGTAATATTTAAAAGGGAAATTTTTTTATAGCAATAGTTTTAAATATAAAGAATTAAAACTTTAGAGTGAGCGAAATTTTAGATACGATTACGTAGTAAAGGTAGTAAAGAAGTTCATATAAAATGATTTACAGTTACATTTCAAAAACAATATCCTATTTTGAGATATATGATTATATAAGAGAATATTGGATATTGTGGCATGCTAAATATAGGGAATTTTCGCAGAGAAGAGAGACAACTTTTATATAATAGAACAGTAATAGAACATAGTAAGTGATATCAGCTAGAAAACTGAATAATTTTATAATAAAATAATATTAATTTAATGCTAACTTTAAATAAACAGTTTTAGAGAAACGTATATGACTTTGAAAGAAGAAGGGAAATTAAAATAAAATACTTTAGCAGGAACTTTACTTGCACGTAATGAACTTAAAAGAGTTTAAACAATGCAACCTACAGCTGGTAAGCGCAGAGTATTAGCTTAATATACTAGATCAACTTTAGTAAACAGAGACTGTTGAAATGCAATTCTCGTGCGCCTTAAACTATGCAACACAAGCAGCAACAAATCTTAGACAAATAGATAAGTGAGGGAAGCAGAGCTGCAAACCCGCAGCAGTCAACACTTGCGGCAATAAGGCCCACGAGTGAGCAAGGGAGAGAGAGAGAGAGGGAGTGAGTGTGTTAGAGCGGAGAGAGTGCAGAGTGTGGGGGGAGGTAGATTAAGAAGCGAACCAGCTGGGGAAATTGTGAAACTGGGAAAACTTGACGCTCAACGCACGCTCAACTTCTGCTCGATATTATGTGTGTGGGCAAAAAGTTTTCTTTGTGTTTCGTTGGGCAGAGTTGTGCTTACATTTTGTCGTCGCTTAGAACAAAACGGAAAAATAATATAAAAAGACTCAAATTCGGCTCAACTTGCGGCGCGAGGCCAAAGAAAAATACAAAGTAAGTATTATTTAATATGTATTAACACACACACATACATTACAAGAAAGAACAAGAAGCAGAAGAAGCAGAAGAAGAAGAAGAAGAGCAGGCAGAACAAGAGGGAGAGGTATAGGAAATAAATTAGAAAAGTTGTGGTTCGCCAAAAACTTTGCGGGAAATTATATAGAAAATTTATGAATTTGATTTCTCACACAGTCACACTCTCTGCCGCTCTCTCTCTCTCTCTCTCTCTCTCTCTCTCTCTCACTCACTCATATTATTCAATTAAAAGTTGCTCAGGCAACATTTGCCCCATATTTAGCCTCAATTTATGTTTAGATTTCCCTCTGTTTGTCTTCTCGTTGAGAGATCGAAAGAGCCAAATCAAAGTTTGGGCAGGCGTCAAAAACACGAGCCAAATATAGAAAAATATCTAAATAAATAAGAGAAAAAGCAAAAGCAAAAAAAAAAATACTTTTGTGGCTTTCACTTTCCGCATTCGTAATGAGACTTGCCCCCAATGGAAATGTCGAGAATGCAAGAAGAAGAGAAAAGGTTTCGATTTCAATTGCCAAGTGTTTTCCTTTTCGTATTTTCTTGTTTTTTTTTTCGGGTTATTTGTTCGACTGATTGATAGACAAACAGGATATGGGGTAAAGGGCTTAAGTCCTTGGGATTGTTGCTGGCACTTTTTTAATTGAAGGGGTTAGAACTGCGGACAGTTATTGAGCGAGAGCTGCCTTTAGAGTTGGCTTGGCTTGGCCTGCGGCGAGCTGATTTGGCTCGTGTATTGACGTAAGTTAATCAACCTTGCCAAAGAACCACAAAATAAGTAAATGCTTAAATGAAGCGTGCAATGGACATAACAATTTATTGCCAAATGAGATTGGTTTAGACTAGGGTTGTTGATAATATATCAAAATATCAATATATCGATATTTTTATACAAAAAAAATATATTTATATCGTGATATTTTTTTTGCCCAAATATCGAATATTTTTGCGATATATTTGATATATCGTTGGCCACGCAAATTGTGAGACATTCTGAATCAAAATGGTTAAAACGAATTATTCAGATTTCAAAAATGGAATTTTTTGGAATAGCCAAAAGCCGACTATGCCTGTACTTGCAAAAATAGCATTACGATGCCTAACCACCCCTGGCAGCTCAGTGCCGTCAGAGATTGCTTCGGCAATCAAATGCGTCGTTTGCAACTCCAGAAGTCATATGACAGATTGTCATATAACGGAACGCGTTTTTTTTAAATCTCTTAGTACCGAATATTGGTCTCTATAATAAGCAAAATATTCTTATTATTCTTGTTTTTGTTTTTTTGTTTTTTGTTTTTTTTTTTTTTTTTTGGGTCGCATTTTAAATTTATTGTTGGAAAAAATTTTTAAAATATCAAAAAATATCGATATATCGATATTTTTAAAGTTGAATATCAAATATCATTTTGATATTTTTTCAAAACTTAAAATATCATCGATACGATATTTTAAAAATATTCAACAACCCTAGTTTAGACCAAAAGCTACGAATAAATAGCAATAGGGTTCAAGGGAAATTTAAAGGAAATACAATATATATTGTTTACTGATTTACGGAATCATTCACACATGTGTTAAAGGGAAATAATATGAGTTTACATGGTATTTCATTTGAAATTAATTTTATTTTCAAATATTGTTGCATTTAAATTGAGAAAAAAAAAAAATAATAAATAATAAATAATAAATAATAAATAATAAATAATAAATAATAAATAATAAATAATAAATAATAAATAATAAATAATAAATAATAAATAATAAATAATAAATAATAAATAATAAAGATTGCCTTGTTAATTTCGTTTCATGCTGATTGCATTTAATGTTGAAACTTTTCTATGAATTGGAAGGAAAATATGTAAGCTCTGCTAATAATCTGCTTTTTCACTATACAAACTCTTTTTCACTTGGCTTCAATTACAGTTGCCTTCGCTTCACTCTCCCTCATTTTAACTATACCTATCTATCTCACTCTAACGCCCTCAACCCAATTCAACAGTTTTATAGCGCCCGCTGCCTTCGCTGTTTTTGTCTTGAGCGATGCGCACACAAATTATTAAGAAACATTCTAACAAACTGCAGACAAAGTTGGCAACAAAAGGCACCCGCTTAATTATACACACCATTAATAACTAAAACCAATTTGTATGCGCAACAAGACGCAGCAACAGCAACAGCAGCAGAAGCAACAGCAGAAGCTACTTCCAATGCTACCGCAGTGCACTTTATGTCTACTCCAGGGAAGTCAACGATGTCGACGCCCACACACATACGCACACACACACACTCACACATATACCCACCCACACGTACGTTCATGCAGTGCACATAAATCAACACACAAAGCAACACAATAAAAACGGGACAAGCGGAAGCGTCAGCAGCGGCAGCGGGAGCGGGAGCGGCTGAACAAAACGCAATTTGTGCAAGCAAAGGCAATGTGGAAGTTAGTGGAAGGAAAACAGCTACAATAACTGCCAAACAACAATAACAAGCAACGAGAACAACTACAACTACAACAACAGCAACAGCAAAAAGCACTGTTGCAAATAAGCAATATTGATGACTTTACTGTGCGTTGGGCTGCCGCCAGGTGGCGCTGCCTAGAAAGGGCTACTTGCCCAATCCAAAGAGACAATGAAGTAGCAACAAAAACAAAGCCCCTGCCGAAAAAAGGAGCCGGCAAAATGTGCAACTAACGAGTGAGTGCACACACACACACACACACACACACAGAAACACGAACATAAAGGCACTCGCACTCTCTCACACTCACTCACACAGTCGCTCAGGCAAAACAATGGCAATGATGGCCGTCGGTCTCCGCTACGCTCAGTCTCACTCACACTCTCGTCTACGCCCGCTCTCGCTCGCACGCGACTGATTGGCTCGGTTTGAGCAGCTTTTGTTGCAATGGCATGCAAAAGTTAACGGGCTGCAGCTTTGGATTCAGTTTTGGTTTTGGTTTTTGGTTTTGGTTTCGGTTGCGGCTCTCTCGTTTTCCTTCACATTCTTACTTATTTTTTTGTGCATCATTAAATCGCATGACCTCTCGCTTGCACCCACTTTGTTTGAATTCCTAGTTATGTTTTCGGTTGCCTCAAGTGGCAGCAGCAGCAGCAGTCGTTCAGACCACCTCGCAACCAGTTGCAATCTCATTACACGACTTGCTTTTCGTGAATTACTCTGGCGCCGCTTTTCCAGGATTTCCCTTTCGCCTTTTCCTTTACAACTTCTCCAGCTACATGTAATTAGCATTTCGAGTGTCCCTGTTGTTGCTTTCCCTTTCTAATTCACACAATCATTGTACGCATTTACACGTTGCATTTGCATTGTTGTTGCCTCTGCCTGACTCGTTCTTAGCAACCGGAACTGTAATTCTAATGCTTTGCCAATTGACTGAAAGTAGGATTAACTTGATGTCTATATTGAAAAGTAAAAGTTAAATAGAATACGAAATTCCTTCAACTAACTTTTAGCATTGCAAAGTTTTCCCTTTTTATTAAATAGTTTAGCTCAGGCTTATGAGCTTTAACATTTAGTAGTTCATTTTCTTTTGTTTACTATCTGTCTAACCTCGAGCTAACCTCAAATGAACTCATAGTTGACTCTTTATTGAACTTGCACTTGCCATTGTCTTTAACTGTTGTTGGAACTAGTTCAACTTGAACCCCAATGCCAAGCTGCAGCTTATCTCTCCACCTATTCAATGCCTATCAAAACGCACTTAACACAATTGCGAGCCAAAAGTTCTAAGAGCAAAACTGTCATAAAAGTAACTCAGAGTAACTCAACTCTCCAGACTGCCCTTTCCCACTTTAGCAAGTGAACTGTTTTCTCACGCCCTTTGCTCCTCCCACGCTCCCTCTCTACCACTCTCTCACTCTCTTTCATTTGCAGCAACAGGTGCTCTGCGCTGTCAATAGTTTTGTCTGCCAACTTCTGCGCTCATTTGCGTTAAACTTGATAGAAGTGAGCGCGACAGACATATCCTAATTAGAAGCAGTCACTGTGGGAGGGGGATGCAGGGTGAGGTGCTGAGTGAGAGAGCTTAAGTTCGAGGGCTGCCACAATTAGTGAAAATTCGTATATGACTCAATCTAATGATAAGCCTCTGACAGCCAGACTGACAAAATGGCAGGTGAAGGCAATTGGAAATAACACTGTTGAGTACCTCAATTCATTCAAAAATATTTCCCCCTTGCCGCAAGCCGTCCGCCCACCCGCTGAGAGCACCTAGAAAAGCTACTTTAGTTTATAATGCAGTTTGTCTGGGCCGCATTGCAGTCATTGGGCTAAGCCTGCTTTCGTATCTGTCTCTCAGTCTCTGCGTCTCTGTTTGCCTGGCTGTCTGTCTGCCCGCATTGATGTGTGCTATAGATAGTGCTATACTTGCAGCAGCGAGGGGTGTTTGAAAAAGTGTTGAATAACAGTTTTCAATTGATATTCAGTAATATATATAAATTAAATTGCGTAAAAATTTTGTGAAGCTAAAAATAAAATTTAAGCAAAAAATATGTTAAATAATATTAAAACTGAAACTATTATTATATTCCAGTAAAAGATAATAATAAAAAGTATTACGTAATTCAAGTAAATAATATTTTAGATAATGCTCATTTAATTGTTTATATATATTTATTTTATTTTTTTACAATATTTGTATATTCATTATTGTTTATATTTATTTATGTATTTATATTATTTATATATTATATAAATATTATTTATATTTTTATAAACGACGAATTTAATTTTAGATATATATTTATAAATATTATAACTCAAACATTTTTATTAATTTGTCAAATAAATTATCTTATAGTATAATTTATTTGCATAAATCAATGTTTCTTTATGCATTTTCATCTACATTAAGAGCCGCCCTCGCAAATAATGCCTCTATGTGTATGTGTATGTGTGTGTGTGTGCATGTAGTTGTCTCTATCATAGTCTGCGCTCAGCCAATTGGCAATGATTAATAATCAAAATGTCGGCGCTGTCAGTTATAAAGTCACTTGACAGTTTAATCAAGTTGTGTGTGCGTGTGTGTGTGTGTGTGTTAGCGTTAGTGTTAGTGTAAGAGTGTGTGTGTGTGCTATAACTGTCGATGCTGTGACATTAAATTTGCATGCGGGTCTCGTGAAGGGCAGAGCGAGAGAGAGAATAAGGGAGAGTAGTTGAATTAACTCGAGCAAACAAATTAAAACAGTTTATATGATGCTCTCTCTCTCTCTCTCTCTCTCTCTCTGTCTTTCGTCTTGCATGTAATTCCAAAAGACAATCATTTTCCATTATGAAATGCCTAATATAAGCGAGTAGACTAGACTGTTTCACAGTTACCCAAATCAAAGGCCTACTTAGCAGGCAACAAAAACGTGGCCAATAAACTGACAGCTGTGTGGAAATGAAAGCAAATATTGCCAAGTATCTTTAGCTATATATACACATTTATATCTATGTGTGTTTGTATGGGTGTGTATGCATAGTCTACCCCTGATGTATCAAGAGGCACAGGCACAGGCAAAGAAAATAAACAAAAATTATGACAAGCAGCAGCAAAAAATAATAAAAATGCCCAAGAAAAATTGCAGAGACCACAATTGGATCGAAATGGGGCACACGTTGCCAACATGTGTGTGTGTGTGTGTGTGTGTGTGTGTGTGGGCGGCTGAGTGGGTAACTATACTAATAAACAGACCCCATATGTATACAAGTCTTGGGCATAAAAATGCCAAGACATAAAGCCAACTAACACGTAGGAGAATGCCCCTGCCCAAAGCAGCTCGATAAGCCAAGGGGCTTATACCTTGGACATTTTAAAGATATAAATACGAGTGGCTTTATGTGCTCTAGAGATGCAGATTGGGGTGCAGAGAACTAACAGCATAACAGCCATAGCATATGGTTGAGTCCAGGGGAGATGCAAATTGGAAGCTGAAACTGGAAACCAAATTAGTTCATGCAATTTGTTGGAATTTTGCTAAAGTTGATAATGAGTAATATTTTTATGAAATACACTGACTAAAACGATTATGTGCATAAAAATGGGAGTAGAAAATAGATTCTAAATTGGAATTAAGCCTCGAAATTTTATCCAAATATTCTGGCAGAAAAAAATGATTTAAAAGAATTTAGTCTTCAGCTGTATAAAAGCTATTAAGTGATTAAAAATGTATATGAGAAAATAAATACTTTTATAAAATTTATATAAAAAGTTATTAATAATAATTCAGCCTAATAAATAAACAAACGATTTCGAGATATAAATGTGACTAGAAAATAGAAATATCCAAATATTTTGGCGAAAAAAAAAAAGAATTCAAAAATGTGTATATGTACTATATAAAAAAAGTCTAAAAAAATAAATGATTAGTTTAAAAATAATTAAGTAATTAAAAATGGACTATGAAGTAAGAAATTAAATAATTTTATAAAATTGATTAAAAAAATAGTTTAAATATATAAATAAATACAACAAAAAATTAAAAAATAAAATAAAATACGTAAAATAAATAAATAAATAAAAAACATACAATAAATAAAATAAATAATATAATTGGATTAAATAAATAAACGACATCGAGCTATGAATGTGACTAGAATACATATTCAGAATTTGAACAATGCTTGAAGAATTGATCAAATTACTTTTGCCAAAGAAGATTGAAGGAATTTACTACATTACAATATAAATTAAGATTATTAAAATATATAAAATATAATTATAATAAATACATCAAATAATTCTATAAAAAATATTTGTATTATATTTTTGATCAAATGCTTCACATTTTTTATTTCAAATTAAAAAATACCATTAAATAACAAAACATTTGCAAATATGTCAAAAGCTTTCAATACGAAAGTGGACATTATACAAATTATTTTTTTTTTTAACAATAAGAAAATATTATTTTTAATGAAGTACACAGCACAGCACAGCACTTGTGCTTGTTCGGGACTGTTATACAAGAAACTGTTATATAGCCAGCGGCATTGTTAAGTGCTCGGCCAGAGCAGCGACAGCGAACAAACGTTTCGCTGACTTTCAAATGACCATTAGAGTACGCTGCTTGCCCTCAGGCTTTGTCACATCAAACGAGTCCTTGCGTCTCTGCCCTCCCCTCCCCTCCCGCAGCAGGCTGTTGTCTTGAAAGCCTATTAACAATTTCATTATTCCATGTTTTTCTTTGTAAAAGTTCGTTCGGGGCGTTTCTTTTGGCTACTCCAGTTGAGTGCGCGCCGCGGTCTAGCAAAACTAATCATTTTTAATAACCAATAATTTATTTTTAATCAAACTTTAATGAAAACTTGGACGTTGCGCATAAAGAATTAAGCAGAAAGTGGGCAGAGGCAAGGCAAAGGCAGGATAGAGACAGTGACTGAGGCCAACTTTTGGGCCAAGAAATTCAGTAGCCTTGTCATGCATAAAAATTCAGAGCAGTAGCTGCTGTGGGCGTGGCTGCGATTCATCTCAGATTTATGGCGCATAGATTGTGCCAGGCAGATAAGTATATATATAAATATATATGTAGTATATATATACACATGTGCAGAAGGTCGTGCAGAAATCAAATCGAAGCAGCCAAGCGAACGACAACACCTCACTCGAATCACTTGTTGCCTTCGCACTTGCAATCTCTGGCGCTGCTGTTGCCCAGTTTTTTAACCCCCCTTTGCCTTAATTAATTTCTTAGCCAGGTCCAAAAGGGTTACCAGCTCATTATTTTTGCCGAGTTTCTGTTCGTTTCTTTTTTTTTTCTCTTTTTGCTGCCATACGAACACTTGCACAGCCCGGGGACCTGCAATTGCTTTGATTGTCCACAGCAAACCGCCAAGAACTGGACAACTGGGCAAAAAAAAAACAACAGTGGGCGTTATTCTAAGGGAATTACATGAGAAGGTAGAAAAACAGAGGCGTAGTCAGCTGGCAAATTGCCAAAAGGGGGAGATCGAGATAGAAAGGAAAAAACTATGAGATTGAAGTAGTAGAGAGAGATAGATAAAGAAAGAGAAATAGAGAGGAAGAGAGAGGAAGGAAGAGAGAGAGAGAGAGGAACAGACAGAAGAGAGGAAGACAGAAACATAGAGAAGCAGAAGTTTGAGAGAGAGAGAAAAATGGTAGAAATGCAAATGATAGAGAGAAATCAAGAAATAGGCATACAGACAGACAGAGAGACAGAGAGTGAGACAGAGAAAGAAAGAAAGATAAATACAGATAATATCAGAGAAAAAGCAAAAATATTTCTTAAATAACTGAAAATATGGTCTACATCAATCTTTACTACAAACCTTATACATATATCCATATATATTGACTTTCAGTTTTATGTTTTTTTTTTTTTTTTTTTTTTTTTATTTAAAGTTTAGCTTTTATTTTTATTTATTTTTTTGCTTCCTATGCGGGGCATAATAGCTTAATTTCTTCATTTGCTTAATTGTTGCAATTCGAATTTAACGACCCCCATTCGACTACTTCACTGTTGCGCTGGCAAACACTTTTAGCCAAGTTTGGTACGAGTTTTTGCGCCTCTGTGCAGTCCAAGCCATTGCCCGTTTAGTTGCTTGTTCAGTCTGCTGTCTTCAGTCTTTGTCTTTTAATCTGTCTCTCTCTCTCTCTTACTCTGTCTGCTTCTTTAACTGTCTGTTCGCCTTCGCCTTGGCATCTGAAAAATGTCGCTGGTTAACTTGCTTTAAGTATAGTTTGCTTTGGCTTTGATTGTCCACTTGGCGGACAGCCGCCCACTGGGGTTACTTGCCGCAAGAATTGCAGCCGAAGCAGCACCACCAGCAGCAGCAGCAGCGCCTCCTGCTGACCACAAGATGATGATGACAATTATTGCTACTGTCCTTCACCCCACTCTCCCTACTCTCAGTCGTATTGTTATCGAGCTACCGAGTCTCAAGTCACTTTTCCTTCGCTCCGACTGTCTGAAGTGCTTTTTATGAGTTTTCATTTGCTGACAGCCAACCGCAGACCAACTGCCACTATCACTATTATTACTATTATTATTATTATTATTATTATTATTGTTGTTATTCCTATTATTATTATGCTCAGTTTTCTACCCATTTTTATGTTGAGCAACAATGGCGCGACAATTATTGTGTGTGTACTCGAGTGGAATGACTTTGCGGCTGGCCTGTCTACCGGATCGTAGAATCTTCTATATCCCCTTGGCTTAAGCTCTGGCTCAAACTGCGTGCCATTTCGTTTTCACCACTGAATGCCACTCATCAACTCGACGCTACGTGACAAGCAATTAATTAAAAAATTAAACAGAGGAGCAGCTGTGTGAAGAGGGCGCAGCATTTGATTGACAGACCAAGTCAATGAACAAAAAAAAAAAAAAAAAAAAAAAAAAATGAAAAAAAAAAGACAACGAACAGAAATAAAATTGCCCTAAAATAGATCTCGACTCCAGGCTTCAATACCAATGGCAATGGTCATGTTCATTGCGCCTTTATGGCCAAACTGCTGGCCACAAAATTTGTGTGGCCATAAAACGAGCGTTGGCCAATGATAATAATTGGCCAATGATGCACATGGGAAAAGGCCAAATGGCCAATTGGCCAGTTGCTGCTGCTGCTGCCACTGTGGTTGTTGTTGTCATTAGACGGCTATTAGGCCATAACCATATATGCCGGCTCACTCATCTATCGATCATAAAAAGCCACAGTCACAGTTTGTCCACTCCGGCCAGCTGTTACCCCAAATGACAGATGACATTTCGAGTGCTCAACGTTTGTTGTTGTTGTTGCTGTCGTGGCTGTAACTAATATTTTTTTTGTTTCTTCCTCTTTTTTTTTTTGTGAGAGAAAAAACATGACTAAATACGCAGAAAAGTTAACACACAGATTTATTTATGTACTCCGAAGGCTGCTCATTATCGGGCCAAATGATGTTAGCATATGCAATAAGATGAAGGATGTGACTAGCCGAATGTACACGCATACGACTAAACTAACTACAATATGTGTGTGTGTGCAGACCCTAGACAATGCTGACCAAAAAAAAATTCCAATGAAATGTGACAAGGCAAGGCACACGATGAGTTGGAGTAGGAGGAGGAACAGCAGCAGGAGGAGCAGGATGAGGAAGCTGCGCACATGTTTGGGCATATACAATGCAAAAGTCTGTGGAAAAATTGAGTGGGAAAGAGGAAGCTGGCCGATTGCTGACTGTTGACTGCTGACTGCTAGCTGTTGGCTAAGTGAGCTTCGGCAGCCACGGCACGAGTGTAACAAACAGCCATAATGGATGCATACACAACATGGCAACAACAACAACAACAACAACGCAACGTTGACAACATGGCTCAAATGTCAAGCAATGGTCAACGGCTGTTCACAGCCAAGTTGTTGTTGTTGTTGTTGCTCTTTCATCTATTGTTGCCTTGGCTATTGGATTTTACCAAATGTGTCTGTGTGTTTGACTCGATGTTGTCGTTGCTTGTATTTTACATCTGAATATCTCTCTCTCTCGCTCTGTCTCTCTCTCCCTTTGGCAGTCACAGCTGGGATTCCGACTTTGCTTCGTTTCCGCCTGCCAAACATTTTGGGAAATTTTTCAAACCTCCGCAAAGCTTCCATTCCACTCCCCCAGCTACGGCTGCTATGTGTGTGCATTCGCAAATGCATGCCAGGTACTACAACAATAAGTTGCCATACAAGGGCATTTGGACACTGGCCTGACGATATTTGCATGATTGGCTAGTGAGCCCTGTTCAAAAATGCATATGCCGGGTCATAAGTCGTCGTGTGTAGTTGGTCTGACAACTTATGAATAGATTACGCACTTCTAATAGTTAGCTCAGGGCTATGCCAAATGAAAATCTGAATAACATGTAAATATTGTGCAAATATCAATTAGGGTATAACAGTTTGCCTAAAGAGTGTCGACAATATGACAGTGGATATAGCAGCATTTGACTATTAAATAGATTTCAATACATATGTATAAAGTTTATATAACAGACATATAAATATATATTTGTCTGTATAACAGTTTCAGTTGGCTTAAAAATCTGGAGGTATTTTTTTAAATTTAACATTTAGTATAACAGAAATAGTTTTGCGTAAACAGAAGCATATATTTAACTGATTTTGAATATTAGTATATATATAACATTTCATATAATTGTTGCAGCACAAATCTTGTTTATAACAAATTTACTTGACTCAAGTCAGAAAGCGAATAGATTATTAATTTCAATGTAATTATAACAGTCTGTATAACAGATTGAATTCTAAATGGTAAAAACTTTTTCTTTTCTCCATATAATTTGAATTATTTTTAGATTCAATGTAATTATAACAGTTATACATAACAGATTTGAATTATAAATAAAATTATATATATAATAAAGATGAATATAATAGTAAGAGTACTTCCAAAATTTTATAATTTCAATATAATTATAAAATTTAATTTTTTTTAAATTTAATTATAATTATTTTAAAATTCAATACAATTATAACACTGTGTATAACAGTTTTGAATTCTACATGGAATCATATAATTGCATACAATTATTTTGTTTGATTCGAAATTTTGAAAACGTAATGAATATATACATATCATATAACAGTTAGAGTACTTCTACAAATTATAATATATTAATTTTTTTTCAATTAATTGTATATAACAGTTTGATTGATTGCTAACATTGGGCAATTTGCAATTAAACCAAAAGTCAATCAATCAAAAGTTCAACAAAGTATCGCAACAATCAGCATGCGTACAGTTACAAGTATCGCCCATGCCGGATCGCCTCAATCAAGAGCCAAAATGACACTTTTGAAGCCAACGGCCAACAGTCAGAGCCAACAGCGAACTGCACTTGAGCAGACAGCGTCAAAATGTCGCTCAAAAAATTGAGACGCGCGACTTTGCCGCAAGGAACAACAAATTTTCACAGCAGCAGCAGCAACAGCAACAGCAAATGAAAAACTGCACTTGAGGCGGCGCGCAGCGGCTGATGGACAAGTGCAGATATCAGATACCAGATACCAGATACTGACTCTCCACTCCACTCTATATATATATACCTAGAGCCGTAGCCAAGGCAATTGGTGTGGCACGAAATGCCAAAAGACATGCGACAGCCAAGGGGAAGGCTTGGCCAATTTTTCACACCGCAAGAGAAAAGCGAACGAGCGCGAGACTTTAGTTTGCTTTTCGTTTTTCTCAAATTTTTTTCAAGTATATTTTCTTTTTTTTTTTTTTTTTGCGTGAGTTGTACAACAATTTGTTATCTATGCATTTGTATCTAAACGTTGAATTTAACGGTACACAGTCAGAGCACGCACTGGAGTCTGTGGTGTTGCGCTTGTTGTTGTTGTTGTTATGCAAGTGTTGGCAAAACATATGGACACTCAACACTTGGCCAAAAAAAAAAGGAGGGAAAAAGTTTTTTGGCATTTCATATAAATTACGCAAAATAAACGAAAAACTATCTCAGCTAAATGTATCTCAATTGTATGACAACAACAACAACTCAGCTGGCAAAACACTTTTGACAAGCTTCAGCTGTGTCTGCATCTGCATCTGCATCTGCTTTGGCATCTGTAGCTCCATCTGCATCAGCATCTGCATCTGCTTATGCACCTTGAGCTGGTTTTCACTGCAAGCTGCATGTGAAAAGGGTTTGCGGGGGCATTCATTAAAAATGATTTATGTGCGTTGTCAATTTTGAAAATTATTTATAAGTTTTTATAGTTTATTTATGCTGTTTTATTAATGTTAATTTATGTATGCTTAGCCAGCCACGCATGTATCTATGTAGCCGTGCGAGTGAGTATCTGGCAGATATTTTCACACAACACTGAAGTTGATTTACAGCAGCTGCTATTTTTTATTTTATTTATTATTATTTTTTTTTTTCTTGCTGCTCTGGCTCCTAGTCCAATATGGATACGGCCTAATTGGAGCCCCGCCTCACGCATTGCCACACACTCAAAGCGCGAATGTATCGATGGGGTCTGGTCTGAAGTCTCGATTTGTGGTAATACGAAACGCACTTTCGAAATGCAAAAAAATTATGATTTATGGCCCAACATAATGGGCTACATTGTGCAGAATTTGCGGTTAATACTGGATTGGTCACACTTGAAAGCTAACTGGATTATTATAATTTGTTTTCTAGTATTTTGTTATATTTTTGGGTAATTTTTTGTAATCTTTATTAAGTTATTCTTGGTTTTGTTGAGTGTGTAAGCCAAACCCACTTTTATGTTATGTATTTTATATATTTTTTTTTTCATTTTATTTTTTATTTTATTGTTTAAATTTATTTTAAAAATTTTTATTTATTTATTTATTATTATTATTTTTTTATGAATTGTTAATTTTTATTATGTTTGCTAGTTTTTATTTTTTTATTTTTTATTTTATTGTTTAAAAATTTCATTTATTAATTTATTATTATTTTTTTTATGAATTATTATTATTTATATTATGTTTCCTAGTTACATATATCATGTTTTTTGCTTTTAATATATTTTTTTTTTTGCATTTACATTTTTAAGTGCTGCCCTAACCTCAATTGGCCACAACCTAACTTCACTTTTATATTGCTCTTCCGCTCTTAACTTAGCTGTTCGCTTGCTCATATTGTTATTAATTGACTTGGGTCATGTTTATTAGTCTTAGGCATTTGAAGTCAGCGCGAGCCTCAATTTGTCACAACCTAACCTCACTTTTATACGATCTTAAAGTTGTTTATGAGTCCTGAAAGTAGTTATAAACTTAGTTTTCTGCCATTACATCACTTTTACTTTAATTTAAGCTATGCTCGAATCTGCTTTAATTGAGTTGACTTTGTTAATAAAAAAGATTTTAGCTAACTCGGGTCAAGTCGGCCGGTTTTAGCTTGTTAATAATGCTGCCATAACCTCAATTTGACAACAACATAACCTCACTTTAATGTTACCACACTGTTATAAGCACGCTGTTTGCTGTTGTTTAGCTCTTTTTCTTGATATATTTCGAGATAAGTTGAGCTAAAAAGCACATTTCAAAATGGTTAATGGCCAGGTGACAATCCAAATGTCAGCTTGTTATACATTTCGATCGAGGCTTAAAATATGCCATTTTATTTATCAGTATGTAAATTTATGACAATCCAAGTGGAGTCGAATTGCTTGACTTGCAATAATTATGACTTCTTGGCGTGGCACACAAGTATTTCTTTCAGTTTTCAGTTCTCTTTTAATGTATATAATGCCCATTTTTCTCTTTATCATTTCTCGTTTTTTTAGATTTATATATATATATATGTATTTTGCACGAGTCATGGTGACGTGTATTGACGCTCCATAGCCGAGGAGGCACTTGACAGGCCGTTTCGAGTGGCATTTGGAGAAACCAGTCTCAAGTGCCACAGAACGATCTGAAGTGGGAAGCTGCGGTTAGAGAGCTTCAGCGTACGAAAAAAATGTTTAAAAATGTTGTGCGTAAAGCAGACTGAAAGCCAAATAGACGCCATGCTTCACAAGGCTAAAAAAAAAAATGAGGCAGTTGATGAGATGAGAGCCTGCAATACGATTCTGAACGGTTCAAAATGTGTGGCAAATGAAAATATTTACACTTTGCTCTGATTTTGTTGGCTAGCACAAGTTTCAACCGGTTTCATTAACAATATCTCGTTAGTTTGCTCCACAAAAGACAACAAATGGGCAAGAACAAACAACAAAGTGAAAGAGAGAGAGAGAGAGAGAGAGAGAGAGAGAGAGAGAGAGAGAGAGAGAGAGAGAGAGAGAGAGAGAGGGGGAGAGTGAGAGAGAGAGAGAGAGAGAGAGAGAGAGTGAAAGAGGGAGGTACAGAGGGTTTTCTTAAACAATCATCATTAGATAAATTTATAATGGTTTGAGTGAAGACAACAATTCGAAATGACGAGTTGGAGGTTTGCTCTCTAAGAGGAAAGTCTTTGAACTTAATGCAAGTGAATTTTGATTGAAAATAATAAATACGAATGTTCTTATGCGTTAAATAAAAAATTAAAAAAAAAAAATGTATATATATTATTAAAATCAAAGAGATTTAATCAAGTGAATTTATATTTATATTAAATATATTTTGATATTTTAAATATGAATGAGACAGATAAGCTGCAGCGCTAAAGTTAAATTTAGCCTAAAGTGAAATGGGAAAAAAGTATATATATGGAAGGAATTTTATGTTTTGTTTTTATATTATTTGCATAAACGATCTATCTATATATGCATCTATGTAGCTAAGCGAATTTCCTCTTTTATATATATGGTATTAATACATAAAAGAGAAAATTCATTTAACTAAATTTCAACTTCTGCAGGAAGATAATTCATAAATTCACAAACAGCCTTTATTCAAATAGAAGAGAATTGTGAGCAAATCTTGCTCAATAATTGTCATACTTTTTCCTTTTACAGTCTCTCTCTCTTTTATATATATATACTATTATATATATACTATATACAAATATAGTCAGACTTTTTCCCTGTACACTCTTTATATAATTTTCTTCTATGTATTTATACAGTATATAAGCTTCTTTGTAACTGGCAAAATTTCCTTGGCAAACAATAAAATAAAATAAGTTCGCTTTATGGCATAATTATGCTACTCTGGCTAAGTGGCATGGACAACTTGGGTGAAGTGCAATTAGTAGCGATTGTAAAGCGTTTTCCCATTTTCCATTTGCCGCACATGCGATTTTATTTCGTCTCTTTTTTTTTTATCACATTTCCATAAGCCTGGCAAAGTTGTTCGAGTTAATCAGCGGCAGCAGCCATAGAATTAATTGGCTCTATTTACAAACAGTTCAAGAGTTTCAGCTGCTGCCTGACTGACTCTCTCTCTCTCTCTCCCTCTCTTTCTCCCTCTCTCTCTCTCTGTGCGTGTGTAAGTGGCTCAAAGTGCATATCAATGTTGAATTGATGGCCAATGAGCTGGCAATTACATGCGTATCTATATACATCATGCATATATCCAGAGCAATAAAGCTGCTTAATTGTTGTAAATTAGCTAATGGGGTCAATAACAGACAGTTAAATAAACAATTTCATATATGAGAAATGAGGTTAGTGCACTTACTACCAATAGATAAAGATCTATTTGAGTTTGTATGCCATTCACAATAGTTACATACCTGCAATGATAACGGGGGAAAAAAATAAAATAATTAATTATTTTAAATTTTATATTAATTGCTTAAAATTAAATATCTTAAAATCAAATATTAAATACTTGAAATTATTAAATATATTTAATAATAGTTAAAGTATTTTATTTAAAGAAAGAAGACAATAAACTTTTATTTGTTATTTAAATTTATTTAAATAGTTGTATAATAATTAATGTCAAATATTCTTAAAAACTTTCAATTATTAATTATATTTATTAATATATAAAATATGTTATTTAGAAGAAAATATACCAAAAATATTATTTGTTATATTAACATGTATTTCATAAATTATATTGTAACTAAACCTTACTTAATTTGATTTTACTTATTTATATTTATTTTTTATTAATGTTAAATACTATTCTTTAATTAATTACAATTTTAAATTTTATTATTAATTTATTTCTCAATTTCTTTTTTTTTTTTTTTAATAGTTAATAAATATAAAAATGTATTTTCTATAAAAATGCTCAATAAATTTCTAAATATTTCTTTACTTTTATTTTCATAGAATCATAGCCATATATTTCTTAATTTTTGTATACCAAAACTTTTGTTACTCTTTCAGTTTACATTTTACTTATGCCTCACAGTCTCGCATATTTAAGCTTCTTTACAATACTTAAGGTTTCTTTCTGCATACTTTGCACCATACTTATCATATTATTGTCATTTAAATGAGGCACCTCTTAGGCTTATAACATCTCACATCTTTGCTTTTCTAATCTCAACTTAACCTGGTGACCTGCCGATAGCCACACAAGTGCCACATAAACTCTTTCATCATTTTTCCCCATCTCATTTTCATGCAGCTAATTTCCACCGCATCGCACAAAGAAGTTACACATTTATATTTTTCCCAGAACTTTGCCCAGACTTAAGTCAAAAGTAACTTCATAGAGCACTTTGGGTGTTCGTTTACATGTTAGTGTTGTTGTTATTGTTGTTATTATTATTATTATTGTTGTTGTTGTTGTTGTTTTCTACTCTGCATTCTAAGTGCCTTGTAGACAGAGTCTACTCTGCTAGCTCAACACCCCCTCGCTCGCTCGCTCCTTCCTTTGTAGAGTGTGAAAAACATAAAAAGGCCGCGCTTCAAAAATAAGAAGAAACTTTTTTTTTCCAGCTACAGTAACTAAAAAAAAAAGTAAGAAATAGTAAAAAAAAAAGTAAAAACCTCTTTTACATGACACGACACAATTTGCAAGCTTTGTTGTCCATTGTTGTTGTTGTTGTTGTTGTTGTTGCTCGTTCGTTCGCTGTTGTTGCTCGTTCGTTGTTGTCGCTTCGACATGTTTGTCTGTGGCTTGGTTAAGTTGCCGTCGCGACGTCGACCTGGTCGCCACTTGGGCTACAGGTAAAATCTCTTTAGACCAACTCGCTTTGCCGCTTTTGGGCCACTTTGTTTATGCGTGTGAACATTTTTTGCCCAAAAACTTTTCAGATTTTATGTTTTTCCTTAACGATGAAGAAATTGGAGTAACACTCACAAGATCTTAGAGGCGTAAATTGTAGACACTGAAGATGTCATCAATATATAGTCTATATCTATCTCTCTCTCTCTCTCTTTAGCTCTTGCTCTCTCGCACACTCAATATATATATATTTATAAATTGACCTGCTGCACGCGCTTTGCTTTAATTATGCACATTTATTTAACAAAAGCCAACGTCGTCTTTATTAAAAGCCAAACATCAATGCAAAAGCAAACCGAAATGCAAATAAAATAGCAAATATTATGCACATTATTAAATAAATAAATGCGCGCTGGCAAATATAAGCAAAAGTATGAAATGAAAATAAGAATTAAAAAAAAAAAAAAAAAAAAAACCAAAATCAACACAATAATAATGAGCAGTATAATAATAATGAAAATAGTTCGTTGGGCTGGCCATTTGGGTGTATTTGTGCAGCGCTAGATAAACGCTTTTAATTGCCGTCTGATTGTTGTTATTAACATATCGGCAAACTTCAATTAATTGGCAATCAATCATTTTTAATGAAACAAGAGCCAAGATGGAGAGCTACGTAGAACCGGCGACATTATCGACAGTCTTCGATCTAGACAACAAATGGCAAAAGCCAAAGCCAAAGAAGAAAACTCCAAGTAAAGAAAATAAAGAAATATCGCGGGAAAAACGTGCCCCAAACCAACTTGGCGAAGCGATTGACAAGCCAGTCAGAATATCTCTACTCCATCTCTCTCTCTCTCCCTCTTTCTTCCTCTTTTGGCTTGGCTGTGGCTCTGGTTAGTGGCAGGCAGCATTACCTGAGGCTTGAGCCCCATGGCATGCCATGGCTGAGACAAGTCTGACTGCCGTTGGCTAACGTGTTGCGGGTGCAGCTGTGCTGTGCAACTGTCGTATCCTTCACGTACATTTCAGGGCTGGCAGCCTTGCCTTATCGTTAAGGCCACTTCCACAATACATAGCTAATCAAATCAACAGTTGCGCCACATGAAAGTGTGAATGAATAGTTGTCAATTAAAAATATAAATTGCTGCCAGCAATCAGATAGGAATTTGAGATGAGAAATACATATATACATATATGGATTGATTGGAATAATGGAGAGATGCTAACAATAGTGTGATATATATGATACACATATTCTTATCTATTTGATATTTAGATGAAAATATATAGTAATAAACAAAATTAATAATCATGCAATATCTTTATGACATATTTTTGATGATAACTTGTTTCTATTTTTGCGACTTAGTCAGAGTAGATTTTTTTACTTAATGTCAGAGTTATTAATTAAGAACTGACTAAACAGTAGTTTAGTAATACAGGGTTGTTTATCTTCGAGTGACTCAGCTGGCAGCCTTTCTTCACATATCGAGCTGGAAGCTTTTGCTCAAGCAGATTTTTATCATGAATCAGTTCATGCCACGCGAGCGCTTCCAAATTATCGAAATTTACATTAAACAAATATGTCAATTGTGAACAAATTGTGTATTAATAATAATAATAATATTATAATGATATAAGGATATCTAACATAATATTAAAATAAACAATAGTTAGCCAGAAAATTCGAAATATTAAAAAAAAAAAACTAATAATTCTAAATTATTCTTTAATCAAAATTTACTAAAAAGAAATTATATTAATTTACTTAATATATAAATAATTAAGTATTCAAATTCAATAAATCTAAAAAAAAAAAAAAATAAATTGATTATCAAGAAAAAATTCTTTTTTAAAAATTTAATTTTAAAATAAAAATAATTAATTATTTAAATTGAATAAATCTAAATAAATCCAATGAAAACTAAAACAATCTATTAATTTATTAATTTTTATTTATTTATTATTTATATTATATATTTATTTATTATTTTATAATAGTATTATCAATAAAATTCATATGCAATGAGAGCTTTAAAAAAAAATATTAATTTATTATTATTGATTATGCGTATTATCAATCAAAATCAAAATTAATTCTTTTATTATTATTATTAGTATTATCAATCAAATTTCATATGAACAATATGTTAAAATTTACTTCATATGACATTTCTATAATTATATAAAATTATAAACATGCACTTCAATTGAATTTCAATAAATGCCTTTAACAAATCAATTTTCTATGCTCAATTAAATCAATTCTTGCCAACCCTAGTAGTTGTCTTAACGGTTATGTGAGAATTTACATGCTATTAAGCTGGCCATTTGGCTGAACAACAACGAAGCGCCCACAAACAATTTCTTTTAGTTTTGAACATATTCAAATAAATTTATTTGCGCCTGCAATTTACGAGCTTTCATTTAACAACAAAGACGAGGAGCAGGAGAGAAATGCGAAAGACGCTGAATAAAACTCTAACGGAGCGCATAATTAAAATGTTAAAGCAAATGAGGAAGTTGTTGCTGCTGCTGCTGCTGCTGTTGCTGCTGCTGCTGCTGGAGTGTGGCAGAACATGGAACACGAGCAACTTGCAACCGGCCAACTACTTGCAACATGGCATGCAGCTGCCTAGCTATGCCTGCTACAAGATTCAACTTTCAAGTCAAGTCGAGTCGCGCATGCGCCTGACGCAAATTAATTTTCAACTTTTCTTTTTTCTTTGAACATCATGCTGTTGATATTATGCTGAATACCTGGGGCAACTGACGGAGAGTCGCTTAGCGTTGCTACTTAATTTGCCAGTTGACTACAATTTTTGACTCGTGTTGCTTTGCTGTACTTACGCCCAGCTAGTTAGTGCGCAACGCTGTCTTTGCCTTTGACTGACTGAAGTACATGAATAGTTGCACCTTCAACCTGTTTTCGAGTCTCCCACCCCATCAGGTTGCAGAACTTTTTGCATGTGCTGCTGGCAACGCAGTTGGTTCATGTGTGAAACGAAATGCAAAAAAAAAAAAATGTATTTGAGGACAACATCAGTCGCTAGCAGATGCACAACTGCAACAAATACACAATTCGGGGGCACGCACGCACCTTCTTTTTTATTTTCCCCAGGAAAGGAAAGGCCTCGAGCTGTTGTGTATCTGGGTACGTCTTTTCGTAGCTGGGAAATTTGTTGATTAAAGTTCTGTAGAACTTTTTAATTGCTCGAATGTACCTGGCTTACTGCACACACGCACACACACACGCATATATATTTCGTAATAAACCGTTTGCAAGATTCAGCTAAAGATTGTTTAACCAAAAATTGTAAATTGTAAAAAAAAAAAGAGAGAAAACCCAAAAATAAACCCAGACGCATGAAAACTTTGCGCTTTCGTTCGAGTGTTTATGATGTTGACTGGAGTTTAACTAAAGTTAGAGTACAAATTTGGAAAATTGATAAAACCTGGCAATTAATTAAGCTAACAAGTTGCTGGTTAAGAAGAGAAATTCATGAAACTAGCTAGCAAATATTTAATACTAGAAAAGTGGCTTTAGCATACGACTACATGACATGAGAATCGGGTGAAAGCAAAAAAAAATGTGGGAATAAAAACTGTGAAATAAATTTAAAATATATTTTACATACATTGACGAATGCAAAGGAAATCGGAGAATATATACATATCTTATCTTATAGCAGGAAGTCTTGAGATTGTCATAAGAAGCGGCTTATAATAGCAAAGAACTATTGAATAAATCAATTTTAATATTGGGAAAACTGTTATACTATAAAGAAACTGTTATACTGAAGCAGTTCTCCTTCTATTCTCATTTTATTGAAAACATTTTAGTATTTGGAAAACTGTTATACTATAAAGAAACTGTTATACTGAAGCAATTCTCTTTATACTCTCATTTTATTGAAAAAATATTAGTGTTTGGAAAACTGGTTACTACTAAGAAACTGTTATACTGAAAGAGTTCTCTTTCTAGTCTCATTTTATTTTTATTGAATACATTTTAGTATTTGGAAATCTGTTATACTATAAAGAAACTGTTATACTGAAGCAGTTTTCTTCCTCGTCTCATTTTATTAAATACATCTAAATATTTGGAAAACTGTTATACTGTAAAGAAACTGTTATACTGAAACAGTTCTCTTTCTAGTCTCATGTTACTGAATAAATTTTTATATTAGAAAGCTGTTATACGTAAGAAAAACTGTTATGCTAAAGTAATTCTCTTTCTATTCTTATTTTATTGTATATAAATTAAAGTGTAGTAAGAAGTCATAATAATTTATTTTAAAAATTTGCTATAAAAAGACAAATATTTTAAAATTATTAAATATTATATTATTAAATTATTCTGAAATTTATTTTTTTTTTTTAACTTTAATTTATATTCGAAACATATATATATATATATTAAAAAATTATTTAAAAAAAAATTATATTAAAGTCTAACAGAGTAAGCACTTGAGCTTCTCAGCAGGTTTTCATCACACTTTGGCTAGATTTGCTAGAGCTCAATTAGAAGCCACAAGAATTAAAAAGAGATTTGAAATATTAAATATGAAATTTATAGATGTTTCTGTAAATGCTCACTTTTTATATATATTAAACATTTCTGTTGATGCAGTTATACTCTTTTTATCTCTTGAAGCTAACAGGTTTATTTCCCAAGTATCGCTGCCCTATAACAAAGCGAAGCCATCAAAATGGCATAAAAAGAGTTTTATAGAAAATGAATCGTTGTAAAACTTTTCTTAATTCGCTTAGCATCAGCTATTAACAGTTTATATTGTCCATTGATGGTATTATTGATGTTCTCTTTGAACTTTTAACTTCTCCTTTCTCCATATTTAAATAACTTTAACTGAAGAGATTTCTTGCTAATGCCATTAAAATATTATTATTATCAAATTATATTCTTTTTTTTTTTTGCCCATTCAACTTATATTTGAATAACTTTAATAGGAATCATTTCTTGCTAATTCAGGCTTCTTCCCTATAACCTTTGGCATGCCATTAAAATATTAGATATTTGCTTTGGGCCCATGCTCCCCAAATGCAATGTGCCCGTAAATATAAAGTTTAATTTTTAATAATCCGATTCAGTGCACAGCAAAATATTTCCTTAGAGCAGCAGAAAGGAAGAAAGCTGAGGGCAGACGATTTAGTCGTCGCTGTGTGATGATCTATGGCGCCTGTAGTCAAGATTTATGCTCAGATTCGAATAATATGCAAGTGAGGCATGTGAAAGGAGTAGAAGTAGATGTAAGGGCAGGGGCAGGGTTAGAGGGACAGAGGCCAGGCCGATAAGCCATAAAAGCTGGCGAAAAATCTTGTGCTTCGAGCCTTGTGTAAAGAATAGTACAATAAAATAAATAAGAAATTGTATAAATTTATGGGGGAGGGCAGTCGACAGACGGTAGTCGACCAGTCGACTTAGCTCGTTGTCTTACACTATATATATATATATATATATATGTATATATAGTTACATGTATGGATCTGCTTCCTGCACTTTGGTAGCCGTTGTCTTGCTCTTTTCCCTTTTTTTTTTTAGAATTTAATTGGACATTATATCGCATATTCGCATATTCTGCTGCTGCTGCTGCTGCTGCAGGCTAAATCAATGCCCGGCCATATATCAAATTGTGCTAAAGCCAAAGGCAAGCAAACGGCTAAGGATGTTGGGACAACAAACGGTAATGGCCATGCTCTATTGTCTGGCTCCAGCTGCTCGCCGAGTGGGGCATTATTTATGGTTAGCCATTGCCACCTTCCCGCCGTCTACACTCAGCAGTCAGCAGTCAGCAGTCGCAGTTCGCATTCGCACTAATGCACACTTGGCATGTCGCAATCGCTTGCAGGGTGCCCAGCCCTGGCCAGCTCTTCACTTGTGGCGGCTAATGTGTGAAAAGTGTCTGGGAACAGTGGCAGCTGCAGCAACAGCAACAGCAGCAGCAGCATCATCATCGACAACAGCGCCACTTAGTCGCCACTCATCGAGGACTGTCTTTTGACAAACTGCTCGACAATGATTTGCCGAATTACACAATTGAAACCAAGAGAGACAGAGACAGAGAGGGAGAGAGAGAGAGTGAGGGTAATACCGGCTTATTCGCATATGAGCAGACTCTCGCTAATCAAATTTGCTTATGGCGCTCATCAGGGAATCGCGACAGATTTTGGCGCTCAGCCAAGTCAGTATTCAGTGAATTGTGAATAAGCGGATAAGTTGGGCCATCATTTTGACAAGAAGCCAGCGCTGTCCGGTTTGATAGCTGTCGCTCCAACTCGAAATCGCATTGTATTGTGTGCCACGCCCACGCTGGCGCCTATTTCGTTTTCTTCTTCTTCTTTTTTCCCTCTCAAATCGGCTTAAAGTTTTAAGCGCTATGCGCCATTTTTTTCATTCATTATTCTTTAAGATGTTTACATTTGTGCCCAGGCCCAGATAATGGAGGAGAACCAAACTAGTATAAGCCAAAAAAAAAAGCTAAAAAAAAAGAGCCAAGAGAGAATCAAAATAATCTCATTTGCATAGAGCTTGACAGAAACTTGTCACATAAATTGACAAATTGTCATAAAGAATTATTTTTTTTTTTTTTGTGCATAAATTAAATGAAATTTGATTGTTATTGCCAAATAAATAGAAGCGAATACATTTTTGATAGAAAACTTGAGCAAACATAGCGAACAAATTGACTCGGAAGCCATTCGACTTGCAAACAAAAATTAAAATAAATATATAAATTCTTTTTTGAGATAAAAGCTGGTTTTTAGGTAAGCTTGAGCATTTGAAAGCTAAATTTAAATAAAAATATAGAAATAAAAAAACACTACAAATTAGATAAGAGCAGCATAAAGTTTACGCTTTATACAAAATGTGAAGTGGAATGAGTTAAGGGCAATAAATTAGAAGCGAAGATAATCTATTAAGAGTCAAACTTTATCTTCAGCTATTGTCACCAAAGCGCTTTAAGCTAACTTTTATTTTAGCTCAAGTTTGCCTCAGTTGACAAGAAAAAAAACTGTTTACATCTCTAAGCTATGGAGATGTTTCTCAGCCTCTTCAAAGATGACATTCAAATTGGGAGCATGCTTAACATGTACAAAAATACGAATAAAAACAAATAATATAAAAAATGACAAGCTGTCCAGCTAGACATGCGGCCCACATGCTGTTAAGGCAACAGGAATAAAAACGTAAATCCTATTATTAAGCTGCGCATTAGATGTGAATTATGCTGGACCCTAATTAATGTTGACATGGGAATATTCCCGTTACCTTGCAGCCTCACGCATACCTAAAGTCTCAGCTGAAAAAATGCAAAAAAAAAAAAAAAAACCTAAATAAAAATAGAAATCCCTTAGATTAGTGCGTTAACAATGGGTCAACGCTGGGTCACTGGCACGGCACGACAAGTGGATTAAGTGCGACCCAGAGAGATGTCTACCCTTGTCCACAGATTACTCTGCCATTCCATTCCTTTCCATTCCATTCCGATATGCCTCAAACCTTTAAAGCGCTCTTAAGGCCAGCTGTGCTCAGTGGCAAAAAAAACATAAAGCAAATTTGCTTAATGTACTTCGTGTTCATAATTAATTTTCGTCTCGTTTCTTTTTTCGCTACTGTCAAATTGCAAACTTTTTGTCGCACCCTATGACAAGTGAAAGTTTATCACATAATTAAATAATTTTTACAAGTGACTTTTGCTGTTTGCCTCAGCTGCTAAAAGTTGCGGAAGCCAACTTATTTCTCTCTCTCTCACCTGCATAAATTACAATGCCCCACCTTTACTGATTAATCATAAGAGCTGCTGGAAAATGTGAAAAATGCGTACGGTAATAAAATGGCAAATAGAGAGTGAGCGAGCGGGAGAGATAGAGAAAGAAGCAGCTAGACAATGGCTATACATTGAAAAGCAATGAGAGCGTGAGCTTAATGAAAGGGAAAAATCTGCCCAGATGCGAAACATGACCAAGCATATCAAACACACTATAGCTAGTATATCTTTATCATTATATATATATATATTATTTTTTTCCTGTAAACTGTTCATTAATGACGCTGCATTGTCTTGCTTAATCTATGTTTAGTATTTTCGCAGAAATTTAATTGAAATATTGCCGGCAAGCTAAACAATATTGAAAGCGAAAATTTAACGTTCCAATGCATTGTTATCCTGTATTAAGCTCAAACAAAGGGCACATAAATCTTAAAGCTATGCAACTCGGCAACTTCTTTGGGCACTCGACGCTACTCTTATATAAACCTCCCTCTCCCCGTCTCTCTCACACTCTCTCTGTAGCGTGCTGGCAATAAGCGTTCTTCTCGTGCTCGACTTGGCATTTAAATTGCCGCTGACTTGCGTCGACCTCTGAGAACACAATGCAAATACAATTCTTGCCAAACTATGCCGCCTGCTTGTTTCGCTTGTTAACCAACTGCAAAACCGACAAAACCAAGCGAAAAAAAAAAAACAAGGAAACAAAATTAAAAATAAAAGAACAAGAAATAAAAACAAAAAGTCAAGCGAAACCCGCAAGTATCTTCAGCATTTTGCATACGAGAGTTCAAGTCGAGTGGGGTTGACGTTTGAATACCCATAATCAGGACATACTTATGTCTATAGGGTATATGTGACTAGTGGAAAATATATCGGAAAAAATATAAATATATCTTAAATTGTGGAATATGAATTACTTATTATAAAAGAATATAATAAGAAAACAATAAAAAAATAATAATAATAAATGAAAATATTAAAATAAAAACTTGTAAATAAATAGAAAATTAAAATACACAAATAAGAGAATAATAGTATGCGAAAATACTAAAATATGAAAAATCATTAATAGAGTACAGAGTAGAAAACTAAAATACTAGAATACCAAAATATTATTTTTAGAATATATTAAAATACTAATATACTGGAACTTAAATACTATCATAATACTATAATACTAATATAATATTATAATACATATATAATAGTAGCTGAGTACAGAAATCTAAAATAATAGAATACTAAATATACTGGAATATACTGTAATATTAAAATACTGATATACTAGAATTTTAAAATACTATAATACTACAATAATATATTTAAAATTCCGTTCAACATAACACAAAAATACTACAATAATAAAATATTAAATAACTTGAATGTTAAAGCACTGGCACTAAAAGAAAAATTATAATCACCAAAAATATGTGTTAAAAATACTAAATTACTAAAAACTAGCACTGAATAAAAAATTAGAAAAATCAGAAATGTATGTTAGACATACTAAAATTCTAAGGCACTATATATATTATTATATTATATTATTTTAATGTAACTAAATTTATTAACACTAAATTATTTCACAATTTTGCTTAATTTTTCATTTATATAAATTTTATCTTCCTAGAATTCTGTACAATTTCATACCATACAGAGTATCTTTCATTCTATCAATATTAAAAAAAAAAAAATAGAAAAAATACTTGCTTCTGCTACAGCTGCACACTCCACTTAAAATATCGTTAAGCATAAAAAACAATAAAAATAAATACCTATAAACACTTACAATGGCACAAGTGCAGCCCCAGTCCGTGTGCCCCTCGATGCAGATCCCCTAACACGCCACAATTCACCTATGGAACACTTTATGCTACCCCCCCTGCCCACTCTTGCGAAGCGCATCACATGTGGCTGAAGGTGGCTGAAGGAGAAAAGAGCTGAGCTGAACTGAGCTGAGCTGAGCTCTCCTACTGCCAGCAACAACTAGTTGGCCAGTTTGGCCATTGTAAATGTCAAGCAAATTTGGTTGCTTGCATTTTTCGCAGCTCCCCTGCCACCGCCACTGACCCCTCGTTGACAGAGTCTTTGGGGCAAGTTATGGCCATGTAGATGTCGCCAGAATGCTGTTGTTTGCAGAAGGTAAACAAGGAGTTGTTAGTTGCCCGGCATTTGGCTGGCCTGGCAGTTTGGCATTTAAATGGGTTCATATCGAGCGAACTAACTGTCGATGCATCGCATCGCATCGCATCGCATCGCTCAATGTCGATACTTAATGGAAGCAGGCCGGAAAAGTTGCTTCAATTTGGCAGCTGTTTCATCTAATTTTATTCCCAGGCATAGTTTTTCTCAAGCAAAAAAAAATATATCGAAAAATAATTAATGCCAATGTATTATACTCAAAGTATGGCTATTTTTTTTTCACATATTTCTCAAGAGTTTTCTTCCTGACTCCAACTCCAAAACAATTATGTGAACTGTAAGAAAATGAAAGCAACATTTTTGCTAATGAATTTGCACGTATTTCTTTCACAAAAAGCCACCCTCTCTCTCTCTCGTTCTCTCTCTCTCTTGTGGTACGTGCCGCATGAAATGCGCATTTAAATGTGTAGGAAAATTAGTTAATAAATCACACGTGGAAAATTGATGAGCTGACGTCGAGTGTTGGCTTTTGCGGCAGGTAGGCTACCAGGTAGGCTGGCTGGAAAATGCCAAGAAAATTAGATTTTTACCGTTCTCATATACACACTTATTGTTTACTTTGGCTTTTGTTATGCATTACACGTAAATTATAAAAATGATGTATGGCGGGCAAAGGAAGCGGAACAACGAACAGCGAGATTCGAGCAAATTGATGCAGCTTCCCCAAAGGAATTCACAATGGAAGCCTTAATTATGTGAGTGGCTAAGGGGGCGGGCCGAGGCCCAGCTCAAGTTGCACTGAATTCGAAATTAATGTCAAAGTTGAGAGACCTTTTTGGCAAAGCAAGCAACTCACTCACATTATTTATTACACGCACAGGTAAACTGTGGTGGAGTAGACACTGCCAGCAGCCAGGTGAAATTGAATTTTTGAAACAATTGCGCAACAATTGAGGAATTAGTGAGCTGTCAAGCCGGAAGCGACAGATTTTTCCAATTGCTCTGGCTCAAAAGAAACCAAACCACAAGCTAAACAAGATGGGAGAAAAGGAGAAATGCTTTAGAGACCAAACAACTGCCAAATGAACAGAAAACCGGAGCACAAAACTCCAATCAGAATTTTTAAGGTAAATGAGAGGAACCAAAAAAAAAATTGAGAAAAAATAAAAACAAACTTAAAACCTCGATGAACTCATTGCCATTGTGCAGGCAAAGACCCCAATAGCTCCACATTGTCATGTAACTCAAATCGGAGCAACAACAACATGCGGGAAGTACAATAAAAGCAACACTTTGCATGTGTAGCCAAGGCACAGCAAACAAAGAGCAAGAAACACACAGACACAGACAGAGTTGGTAAGAACAAGAACAACACAAATAGCTGGCAACAAAAAAGAGCCAAACAAGTAGAACTTGTCTAGGCCTAAAGCACAACAGAGCCGTCGCTTTTAAGGGGGGTTCTTTAGTTGGATTCACAATAGCTAAAAATAAAGCTAAAATCTGTAATAAATGTACTTTGCAAAAGGCTTCGATGAGGCTTTGACCCTCTCATATATATTTGAAAGCTTCAGTTAAAATCAACTGCAAATATGAATTATTTAAAATAGGAAATTAATAATATGAATAGATTTCTAATGTTACTCTGCTATAAATAAAGTCAGCTTTAGCTTCATCTTTTCTTTCTTAAATAAAGTAAGTTTTGAGTTCAACTATTTTTACAATTGTTTCTAGATTTCATTTAATTGATATTAAAATATATAGAAAGAGCTAATCCAACTATGCTCAAGTAGAATTTGAATTAAGTATTTAACCTAGAGATCTCTACAAAGGATTCGCATTAATGGCAAACTTAGTGAATATTCAACTTTGACAACTGTAGTAGCTCTGTATGCAATATCTCTATATTGTACATAATCATATATCTATAGACAATATTCATATTCAATATATACATATGCAATGGCCATGCGAAGCCATTGCTGCTTTATTTCATTTCAATCTATTCAACTGCCATTTAGATTTGTCTATAATCATATGCAATCTAATCGAATGTTATTCAATATCTGGCAATGCACAATTTGCCAAATCATAGATTATGATATGTGATGCGAATGTGTATAATAATAATGATATATAATATAGATACATATATAAACATGCCCTTGCAGTTGGTTAAATAGAAATGTTCTTATGAGAATTAATATTCTCCAATTGGGAAACTGAGCTGTGCAGCAATTATAATTTTTATATTTTAATATCTATTTACAGTTTATTCATATCTAATGTATCTGTTATTTAAATAATATATATTTACATTACATACATTATTATTTTTTTAGCCTGATTATTATGAATATTATATATTTTGTATGTTTTATATATATATTGAAATTATATTTATTATTATTATGTATGCATTATTGTTACGTATTATTCATTATTTAATTTAATTCACACTTCTTGTATTAGGTTTTTTATTATTGGTATTATTTTTATTTTTTATTTTAATTTTTATTCAAATAATTATTTACTCATTTAAAATTTGTTTTTCATTCTTGCACATGCCGTCTCTGATTTGTCGAGCTGTGGCCAAACAAATGTTTCCTCTTAACATTTCAGCTCTTGAATCCGGCTATTTAAATGACTTTTCTTTAAGCCTTTTACTGTTTCGGGCATTTTATTTTTTTCTGGTGTCGAAAGTCAAGATCACAAACGTGATTTCATCTTGCTGTTGCTATTGCTGCTGCTGCTGCTGTTGCTGCTTTTGTTTGTTGTTTGTTGCTCATTTTGGCAAACGCTTCATGGCTGCGAGAGAGATCGTGATCTTTAAACTAAGCAAACTCTGTTGTTATTTATTTGTGGCCATTGCAGTTGGCCCCTTGCTCGACCACGCTGATTCGATCAGTCGTCACTTTGTTGCCGCTGCTGCAGATCAGAGTCAACTTTTTTTCTCAAGAGTGTAAGTATATATATTTCGATCTAGGCAATGCTCGATTTATGTTGGTTCATTTAGTTTGACAAGCGCAGCGCCTAAAACTACAATCGAGTTCTGTGTGTGGGTGCGCACAGTCTCTATCTTCCCCTCTCTCTCTCTCTCTCTCTCACTCTCTTTGTATATACTTATGTATATTTGAGCAACTTCAAACATTTACTGATCACCGCTAAAGTTTGTTGTGTTTACATTTTACGCGTCTCTCCCTTCCTCCATAGCCTCCAGCTTCCAACTCTCTGATTAATGTGGCGCACATTAATCAAGCCATTGAGCGGCTCGCTTTGTTTGATGTTGATCAAGCTATCTGGTACCGTCGTACTACTCATATCTCTCCCTCTCACTAAGGCTACCTCTCTCTATTCGCCTCTCTCTCTCTCTTGCTCTCGCCCTCGCTCTGCTCGTTTGCGCTCTAGTTAGCAGTCAGTTTACTTTTAATTTAAAACGATCGATCGATCGATGGCGGCTGAAACTCAGTTTCGTTAAGGCTCGTTCCATTGATCGTTTCATCGATCGCTGCTGTTTACGTTTACGTTTTACGCTTTGTTTTTTAATTTATATATACATATATATATATGTATATTTTTTTCGGGTGTTGATGATCTCTCGTGTAAATCTTTGACGATCGTTTCTTTTTTTTTGGCTAGTTAATGGTCAATTTGTTTTCAATTAATTGGCTTGTTGTGTGTTAATGTTTTTCGATTACGTGTGTAGCTCACACAAAGGTAGCTGTTGTTCGACTGAATGTGTGTTTGTTTGTTTCTGTTTCTGTTTGAAATGCTTGGCAATCTTTTGGCTTAAATCACTTGCACTTTTCAGAGCTCATAAATTTTGAACAGCGAACAGCGCCAGAGCGCTTCCTATTAAAAAGATCAAAGCAAACGCCAACAGAGCGTAGCCAGACGAACTACCCACAACTACAACAACAACTACACAACAGTTCATCAGACAGTCAATTGAAAGAGTGACGCATTGATAGAGTGAGGAATGGCTAAAGCGACTAGAGTTCGTTAGATGTAGATCGAGTACGATTACAGAAAACAACAGCAGATGAAAAAAAAAACTAGGAAATCACACAACATTTACTGATAGAAAGATTTCAAGTCGAATGCCCTACAAAAATTAGGCCAAATAGATCTAGAGATAACTTGATTATTCCCGTTTATCACAACTTTTCGCCTAGGCACAGTTCTCACTGTACTCGTGATGATTCCAATTTTGAGATTGTGTTCCATGCAAAATAGTTTTTATTTTTTTTTTCTGTATGCCATATTTCAAATGAGAGCAGAAATTGTTGCTCTTTGGAAGTTTCTGCCTTTTTGATCATCTGCCGCCAAGATGAATTTTCTTAGAATTTCTCTTTGATGCCCCACCACTTGAGGCAATGAGGAAACGCAACGAAACCAAATGGCAGACACCCCTAGGAATAGACGCATTCGAAACGATCGCCTCTACGCAAATGAAGATGAATGACAGATGTACACACACAAATATACAGAGAGCTCTGTGAGCTTTGAAGTTTTGGTCTGGGCAAGTTTTGCTCATTAGCTCAATTCCACTAATTCAGCTGCTCCCAAGAAGTCTTAATTATGTTTGTACAGACCTTCATTTGGATATATGTATGCGTGTATATATAGATATATCTTGGATTACCGCAGGGGTAAAGTTTTTTGGGGTTGGGGTTTGGCCAAAAACTCTTTTGAAGTTTCTTGTGTGTGAATTTGTTGGCAAAGTTTTGGCACATCTTACGTACGTTTATGAAGAAATGACTTAATGCTTAAGCATAGAGCTATATACATAAATGAAGAACTTGTTTTCGAGTTAAGGGCAAGGTTATCCTAACAAAGGTTATCCGACAAGCTAAAAGAACATAAAAGCATGTTGTTCTAAGAAATACAAAAGAAGATGCTCTAAGAGCCTTTAGAAAGAATGAATGAATAAAATATTTATAGAGTTGATTGATAAGATTATCATATAATTCAGTGAGCTTCTAAATACCAAAATGTAACCAAAACAATATAAATAACACTAAAAATTAAAAGAATTAAAAATCTATTATTTTTATATATTTAAATTAAATTAACAATAAATAAATAAATAAAAATAAATAAAAAATTAAATACTTCAATCATAATAATAATAATAATAGTTTTAATTTTTAATATTATATTTTAAAAATTCAATATTTAATTTTTAAAAGTTAAGATTCAATTTGCATAGTTCAGTAACATTTATAAAAAGTTTAATAAAACATTAATTATTTATAATTTAGTGTAATTAATTTTTTTTACTTCTAAAACTTGATTAGATTAAATATCTTTAAATGACAGATATTTTATTTAATTTAATTTTCTAAAATTAAATTGTATACATGTTCATTTCTTTCATTTATAATACTTTAAAAATTAAATATTTAATTTTTTCAATTTAACTAGGGGTAAAATTTGTATAATTGAAATTTGCAAGATTTTATTTGATAAATTTTAGAAATATTTTAAAAATATTTAATTTAATTTCCTTTTAATTTCATTTAAAAAAATTGAATTAAATGCAATATCCTTACAGATATTTCAAAGTTTTATTCTATAAATTTTATACATATTATTATAAATATTTAATTTAATTTCCTTTTCATTTAATTTAAAAAATTTAATTCAATGCAATATCTTTAATTTATATATATTATATTTTTTAATTTTCTAAAATTATATTATATATGTGCATATTTATTTCTTTAATTAGTTTATTTTTTGCCTTCAATGTAAATTTATTTACTACTGTGTTCAAAGAGTTTATTCATGTTCCCTAGAAGCAGCTTCTACTTAAGTTACGAACAAAAATTTAATATACATTTTTATACCCATCTTTTCTGGGTAAATCTTATCTTAATCCACATAGAATTTTTTGCAGCTAGATATATGTATTTAAGAAAATGATCTTTCAAATAAATCATCTGTCTATTCAAGGTTCTAAATTAATAAAATTAAGCAAAACTGTTTAGTGCTAAGTGCTTCAACTTTTTAATATATTAAATTTAATGTCGCCCCCCATTAAGGAACTGCGCAAGAGTTTTGCTCTGCATTTGCGAATATATTTTCCCCTTCGTCCAGCGTCAACAGATTTGGTACCAGTTGCCGTCTCGACCGTCTGCTGTTTGGCTAATTTCATTTTTATGACTTTTATGCGCCGCATTTGCGTTTATGCTGCTTTTTCCTTCTTCTTCTTTATTTGTTATTTTTTGCTTTGTCTTTTGGCCCGTTGCAGAAACGGAGTTGGATTTGTAGTTGGAGTCGGCATCAAATGATTTATGGCAGCAGTCTGAATTTTTCTTTGAATTTTTTCGCATTTATTATTATTTGGTTTTATTTCATTTTATTTCATTTTGTGGCGTTAAAAATATTGCCAAGCTGCCATAAATTTTGTCGTATTTTGACAACTAATAAAAAATGCAGGCCACTGCAAATGCATTCCATTTGCATAGGGCTCGATGGTCGAATGGAAGCTACAAGACGAACCCGCATATTTTTTTATTTTTTTTATTTTCAATATCGATTTGTACCTAATTTGCATATGAAATCTTTTCGTCTCTTCTCTTTATGGATGTTCAGCGGAGACATGCTTTGACAAGTGTCTCCACATTTGGCTGAGCCATCCATCCATCGTTCGAGTGCATGATTTATATCAGTCTCTTTTCCCTTTTCTCTTTCACATAAAGCATCATTTGTTGGTTCCATTGTTTCCAACTAATTACCATCATAAACAACAAGTTGATTGTTCGCTTTGAGTTGAGCTACCAAAACAAGTTGAGCATCGATTTGTTATTGGCCATTTGGTCTTAGTTTTATTCAAGATATTACCATATGAAGTTATCACTTAATCAGTTTTATGAATGCACTATTTTTGGGCTTCAAATCGAACTTTTTTAAAACTACTTTTGCCCATTTGGGTTATAGTGTATCATAAAAGTTAGTTTACGGTTATGGTTTGTCTTTTTTTTTTTTTTTCTTTTAGTTTTCTTTTAGTACAACGTAGGCAGTTGTAAAATCTTAATGAATATGAAGTAACTTAGATCTCTCTCTCTCTCTCTCCCTCTCTGTATCCCATTCTATATCTAACTCTGCATCAAGAGACAGCCCTGAGCTCTTATTGGTATATGATCGTAAAGGAATATGGTTTGTGCTTAGACCAAATGCGTTTTATGGCTAGATTCTTTGTAGCTAAGAGCCGAGACTTTTTCTCACAGTTTTCTTCAGTTTTAGTAACAAATAACTTTTTAAGGTTATATTTACAGTTAGGAACTGTTCTATGATTTACACCCAAACAAGATCCATAATATTTCCTGGTTCAAATGAGTTCAGATCAGCTCAGTTCAGCTCGCTTAGATTAAGTGTAAAGCTCTCTTTCTATATTACTTCATTCGATTACTTTTGTTGGCTAAATATGCCATTAATAATCATTTCATTTAGCTTCATTAATGTGCACTTGTCCATTTGGCTGCATAGCAATTGTCATATCAATTAAACTCAAAGAGTCATTAGCTCGTTTTTATATAAGCCGAACAAACCGCCTCAATAACGATATACTACCATAAGCTCTTACATAATCGGCCATATATTTTCCACACACACACACACACAGAGAGCAAAAGTTTTTCAATTTTCCAAAGCTTCTCTGCTGCTGCTGTCTGGCTCTCACATATATATATGTGCTGCTGGGGACGGCGTGTAATTATCATAAAGCGGAATCTTGTAGCGCCAATATGAAGCTCATAACTTTGTATGGCTGGAATAGAGC
Source organism: Drosophila koepferae (assembly GCA_030914345.1). Classification (NCBI taxonomy): domain Eukaryota; kingdom Metazoa; phylum Arthropoda; class Insecta; order Diptera; family Drosophilidae; genus Drosophila; species Drosophila koepferae. The sequence continues at coordinate 500,632 of JAUESR010000200.1, forward strand.
TGGGGTACAACTGGTCACCTCCTGCTGCCTAATGCCCATTTCGGTCATCCGCGTCACCAGCCCAAACGATGTAACTTTCAATTTGCGTAATTTTCAAGTGAGTACAGGCAAAAAAGAAGCTGATCCCTCACCTGAACCCCAATGACTGTTGCCGTGCGATGCCATGAGAAATCATTGGTGGGTGTTTCGTGTGAAGCGGGAGGGAGGCGAAGACAGGGCCAAGTTGGATTTGTCTGGCTGTGAGGCGTGGCTAACTGCTGCGTTAAGGTGCACGCTTGTCATAAAATGCCGCTTATTATGCTGGCTATTAATTTTTACTGCTTAGACGCAACTGCCTGGACTGGGGATGTGGACCTGAAGCCTGGACCTGGACATGGCCTGAGACCTGAACGTGCCCCCAGTTAGACTGCTCCAATGTGCTAGCCCCATCATAGTTACCCAAAAACTTGTCGTTGTTGTTGTTGTTGTTGGTTCAGGCAATTTATGACATACATGCGGAATGGACAACGCCATCTCCATCCCTATCCGCAGCATCGCCATCCTCATCGGCTCATCGCTATCGTTGTGCCTGGGCACATTTTGGCCGGCATATCGCGTCGCTTCTATCGCAGCTGTACAAATTTATTTCGCTTTTGCATGCACTACACTTCAATTGAGCTTAATCACTATGTAATGAAGCTTGCAAAGCCAGCTTGAAAAGATTTTATTTGCGCGCATAAATGAGCTGCAATGACTTAAGTCAACTAAGGGAATTAGTTTTATGCACTCAGGTAATTTTCAAGTAGATTTTTACTCTTTTGAAAAGTTATTGAGGGTTTTGTTTGAAATGCTGCTTTTTAGATGAGGTATAGTAGGAAGTATAGAATATATACTTAGATAGATAGATTAAATATACGATTTGATAAGTAAATAAAAAATATGTACTAACAAACTGATATCAGAAATACGATTGTTAAATGTCAAAATAAATAGCAAAATTAAAATAAATAAATAAAAAAAAAAAAAAAAAATAAAATAAATAAAAAAATAAAATAAATAAATAAAACAATAAAATAAAATAAATAAAAAATACATAAAATATAAAATAAATAAAATAAAATAAAAATAAATAAATTAAATAAATAAATAAAAATATAATAGAAAATAAAATAAGTAAATAAATAAAAATTATGATTTCCTATTTTCAATGGTTTCAGGGTAAGCAAAAAATATAGTTAATAAAAGGTTAGCTAGATAGTAAAAATGATTTATATATCGCGTGAAGCAAAAATATGTTCCATAGAAATTAAATTTACAACTAAAATAAAATTAATAAAACATAAAACGAAAATACAACTGATCGATACAAACAAAAAATATGATCTACATATCCTTCAACTTGAATATCTTTAATTTTAAAATATATATATATATATATATATATTTTCTATCTATTTTCTATTTTGAATATCTTTCATTTTGAACAATTAATTCTCTAATCGCACAAATATATATTTATATATATATATTATATATACTTGAATGTCTTGCATATACAATTGACTTTTTGAGATCACTTCGAATAAATTGACTAGTCTAAGAAATTCGACATGAGGTTTAGTTTAAAAATTTAACTTTCAGTAAAAATAAAAAACCAACATTGGACTATATCAAAAACAGAATTTAATATTTTTGCTATATATTCCATTTTGTATTTTGCATTTCCGACATCAAAGTCTATAGGCAGTTTTAATAGAGTATTTGCATATCGTATATGTGAGCATATGTTTATTTATTAAAACTAAGCATCTGCTGGCGTATTGGGGCACAAGAAGCGAGCATGTCGAGAAGTTACCCATCATTAGTACTAACAAGCGACATTACGCGGCAGCGCGCTTGCTTTTGGGTCTCTTTTGCTTCCACTCTCTCTCTCTCTCGCTCAGCGCGGGTCTGAAATCTTTGTTTGGGGTCTCAGCTTCTTGGCTGATTACATTGGCTAGATAGTTGCGAGCACGCGTACTTGATATGGCTTTGTCCCATTACACTGACGTCTGTCCCCCCATTCCCTCGTTCCCCATTTCCCATTCTCTATTCACTAGTTCACTCGCCTCGTATGTTTATTTAAGGAATTTTTATTACCACATATGTGTGCGTGTGTGTGAGGCTAGAGTTTGAGTTTTTGTTGTGGGCAGGCACACTTATCGCATTTTTAGATTTTTCATGGGTTTATTAAATTGTTTTATGTGCACTCCCCCAGCTGGTCAAATGTCATAATGTGAGTTGTGAATTCTTGAAATTGGTCTCGAATTTTGATTGCAATGCGGCGGCATTATTAGGCTAATGATGCCATTGACTACAGTGAACATTTCGTATATGTTAATGGTTAGAGATATGATTATTAGATTATGGAATTATGTAAAACTTAAGTACGAATTACTAGCTGAGAGATACGATTATTAGATTGTGGAAATTTGTGCAGAAAATATTTAATTTAAGCATGGATTACGTATATGATTACTAAATATGATTATTTAATCAAGTACTTACTACTTGCTAGAGATATGATTAATTATAGAAATTTGCGCAGAAATTTTTGATTTCTTGAGTGCTTAAACCTTGTGTTATTTTAAGAAAATTTATCCAGTTTTGTGTATTGATGATTATAGCAAAATAAAACATACCTGAAAAGAAAGGAAAAACGAATTATTATATATGGAAATTGGAATAGAGTAGATAGATAATAATTATATATAAGAGTGAAAGAGAGATGCTCAGAAGAGATGTAAGAGCAGCTACAGAAATAACATTTACAACTCTTTCAAAGAGACTTTAATACGGAAATAACCTTTAAAAGTCTTTCAAAGAGACTTTAATACAGAAATAACCTGTAAAAATCTTTCAAAGAGAATTTAATACAGAAATAACATTTATAACTCTTTCAGAGAGACTTTAATACAGAAATAACATTTACAACTCTTTCAAAGAGATTTTAATACAGAAATAACATTTACAACTTTTTCAAAGAGACTTTAATACAGAAATAACATTTACAACTGTTTCAAAGAGACTTTAATACAGAAATAACATTTAAATCTCTTTCAGAGAGACTTTAATACAGAAATAATCTTTAAAAGTCTTTCACAGAGACTTTAATACAGAAATAACATTTAAACCTCTTTCAGAGAGACTTTAATACAGAAATAACATTTACAACTCTTTCAAAGAGATTTTAATACAGAAATAACATTTACAACATTTTCAAAGAGACTTCAATACAGAAATAACCTTTAAAAGTCTTTTCTAACTGCAATAGATTCCATTTAGCATGTCAATTTATCAATATCTTTATCTATATAGCTTTAAAAATTTGATATTTATGTTTATTTATTTATTACTCATTTTATGTTTATTTATCTTCCTTGAAAAACACGTCATTATTGATCGTAAATCTTGATGATTGAACACAGTCTTATCTGTAGCTTAATTTTATGGCGCTGCCAACTTGTGCCACGGCAAGCTTAAAACACATAAGATATGGTTAACTTGTTTACCATGGCTTACGATAAAAGAGTCAAACTTGAAAGCTTTACGCAATCGATCAATACATCAACAATTTCCTACTTAATCAATACAAAAACAAAACTCATTTTGCCTGTTCATTTATGGTTTTCTATTTATAAACAAACAAGTGAAGCTTTTTTTTTTTCGTTTTGACTTGCCGTATAATTAAATACAAATAACAATTAAGATATATAGCAAAAGCTCGTTTGCTTTTTGGACAGCGACAGGGGGATTCAAACTCCATTAGTGGACATATCAAATAATTGAAGTTTCTTAATTAAGAGCGACAAAAATACGATGACAATTATGAATTGAGATGTTGATTGTCTATATATATAGACTAGATCCATTTGAGCAGCCTTCAATGTGAAGCCTGTCGCAAGATATTGTCAAAAATAAAATGCATGAAACCAAGTCTAGTGGGTTGGTCGAAAATAATTTTCATATTTAATTGACAGTCAGACAGATTGAGAAATGCTACCGATTCCATTAGCGTGGCCTGTCATCAAGAGTTTCCATTTAAACTATACTACAATATTTTTGCAGTTTTTTTTTTTCTACATTTATTTTTGTTTTCGTCTGTCAATCGAGTTCATAAAGTTGAACGCCTGCTGCTGCCTTCGGGGCGTATACATATATTATATTTTTTTTATTTAACAGCAACATGTTTTACAACATTATTAGACAACGTCAACGATGGCGAGCTGGCTCGACTAGACTAGACACACTCGAGCTGGCGAATTTTAATTACCAATATTTCCAGGTGTCGAATCAACGTCCCACGCGTCTATGGCCAACACTTTGCATTTTATGACAGTTGCCCTCCTTTACTTTATGTTCATTTTGTTTGTGTAAAAACTAGTTAATTACAAATTTGTTGCTCTCAGCTAATTAGCAATTTGTGACAAACAGTTCTAATGGCTTGTAATTGACTAATAATTCTATGGCCCATTGATATGTAATTTCATTTATATTTATGCGCTTAGTGCGCGATTAGCTCATGGGGGTTCACACGTACTACAATTCTAATTGAATTGACGCTGTTTTCATGCCTGATTATCATGAGCTAAACTCATTGTTCTTCATTATTGAGCTTAATTATTTAACTAATATTATGCAAATATATATACAAATAAATATATATACGAATTTATATATATTACACTCCATTCCCTAATTGCTAGTGTTTACTTGTGTCAAATGTTTTGTACTTTAGCATATGATAAGATATCAAATGTTTTTTTCTCAAATGCGTCATTTGCCAAGTTTTTGCGCACTATTGCTAATTTCACAATTGCTAAGAATATATATGTTAAGTATTTATCGTTATTGTTATAACTATATAGTAAACTATTATTTTTCTTTAATACTTCACTTATCTAAGTTATAAACTGAGTTAGTTTTAATGAATCAGATTCTTATTATTATAAATATAAATTTTATAAATCTGATTATTATTATTAGACATTTTTTAATATTTTATTATAAAAGTTTTTTTGAAAACTATTTTATTATTAAAAATGAATTTATTTATTTTATGTTAATATTGTAAAATAAAAAATGAAATAATATTGCATTATTATTTAGCTCATATAAGAATTTTTTACTATATTTTAGTATAGTAAAATAAAAAATGAAATAATATTGTATTATTATTTGGCTCATATTAGAAATAATTTAAATTAATTGCTATAAAGCGATTTTATTATTATTTTTTATTAAATCCTTCAAAATATATAACATAACATTTAAATATTATATTATATATTTTTCCCCAATTCAAATATTTCAACAACTAAAATTTGTATTTGTATTTTTATTGAATATATATACTTTATATATATACTTTTTTTATATGTACTTTTTTTATAATAAATAAAATTCGTGATTATATCTATGTAAATTCACTTCACAGGCAGTTCACAATAGGCAGACTATGTAGATACATCATTGGCCTATGCGCTTTCCAGCACTTAACAGTGATGATGTGGTGGTCCATGATGATGATGATCATAGTGGCCATGATGATGATCATAGTGGCCATGATGATGATCATAGTGTCCGTGATGCGGCGGTGGGCCGTGATGATGATGGTGATGATGATGATCGATGTACGGCGGCGGCGGTGGTCCGTGATGATGATGGTGATGATGATGTGGCGGCGGCGGAGGTCCATGATGTCCATGATGTCCATGGTGTTGATGATGGTGTCCCAAGTGCAGGCCCAAGTGTATGCCAAAGAGACGATCGTTGTGAGGTGGTGGCGACATTTTATTCGTTTTTGATTTCTTCCTAATCTCTTCTACTATTAACTGGAGCTCTTAATGCCACGAGCTGAACAATGGTACTGTGCCCACTTCTAACAGCAATTGTCAATATATACTTGATGCCAAGTGTTGGCTGCGCCGATCAGATAACATTTGCTGTTGATGTATATGAAGCGTTGGCAATCTTATCATGTCTAGCCATTTCGCCTATTGTGAATCGCTGTGAGTCATTGAGTTGTAAAAATAATAACACATTTCTTATCGTCTTGGGGGTTGGGCTAATCTGTGTTTCAGGTGAGTAAGTCCATTCAGCTTACGGTTCTTCCCACCATGCAATAGCCATTTACGGGAGAGAGACACAAAAAGACCAAAAATGTAGCCAACTAATCGCGGTAAATAAATATATAAATAAATAAATCTGTTTACGCTTTTTCCGCAAGACAGAAACGAGAAAAACGAATAAAGCTTATGGAAAATGCAAGAGAAGCGAACAGAGAGGAAAAATGGAAAACATGCCACAAAGTGTAGCAACTTTTTGTATGGCGGCGTGGAAAACTTTTTGGCATCTGCTAAAGGAGCATTGAAAGAGTCAGACAGCGAATTGGGTGTGCATGACTAAGAAATATCCTGGGTTTAGCTATTACCGTCATTCATATTGACAGATTCATAATTATCATTATAATCATTACGGCCATAATTATTATCAGCATCATTATCATATTCACAAAATATTTTTTGTTATCCTTAGTATGTTATCATAATGGCTATCATAATATATATTCTCATATCTTATCATATTATCGTAATTATTTTTAGCAGTTCTCGGCTAGACTTATCTCGATCAATTAGCTCATTCACCCGATCAAGAGTATTTATATATATTTTATACAAAGTGACTTTTCATCATTTTCATAAACATTTACAAAAAACCTTTATGCTCTATTTATGCACTCACTTTCAATGCGCTCAGGGTATAATAAAAAAATGGAGTATAAAAAGAAAAAGAAAAAAAAGCTAAATGCAAGAAGTCGCCGACAATAATTTCCGCCTGCATAGCTGGGTCTGGACAAAAGGAATGCCAGACAGCCTGGAAATGTTGTAAATACCGAAAGGCCAATGCAAAAAGTGCGAAAAAAAAAAAGGAATACAAAGGGCGCGATACACACTGGCAGAAAGAGTGTATGGAGATTTAGCATCTGCCCGGGTTGAACAGGAGGCAGGGGGAGCAGAGCTCGTCTAAAGTGAGGACGTTGTCATATCAAGTGCTTAGTGCGTGCAAGCAACGTTCTCATAGACTTAACAATAACTTTTCCTGGCTGAACCCTTCGAGGAGACGTGGGTGGGTGCTGTGCGAGAGCATCGGCGCAGATAAACTGCGTTAGAAGTTATAAAGCGATTAGACTATGCGACGGGCTGGCAGCACAACTCCATTGGGAGGGTTGCAACGTGTGCCAAGGAAAAGTGCGCAAAAAAAAAAAAGAAGAAGAAGAAGAGAAGTGGAAAACTTTTTGCTGTATCAATTTAATGCCTATTTAAAGTGTGACTCGCACCCAATGGGAGCGATAATATCACGAGACACCCCAGGGAAATGGGAAATAGATGTCGCGCAATGCAGGTAATGCATAAATTTGATTTTATGGAAAGTAAATGACAAAGTTTCCATACACAAAGCTAACTTGGTTTATAAGCCAGCAAAGCGAAGAAAATTCAATTGCAAATCGAGTTTCATTTTTGCAGAGTTTAAATTAAATTAAGAGAAATTGTGTAGAGTATATAAAAGGAGTTGAAATATTTTAAATGGAATGGGAGAGAAATAAAATTATGAAAGGAGAAAGAAAGATAAGAATGAAAGAAGAAAAGTCAAGAAAGAAGAAAGAAGAAAGAAGAAAGAAGAAAGAAGAAAAAGAAATAATAAATAATAAATAAGTAAAGAAGAAGAGAAGAAAATAAAAAGAAGAAATGAAGAAAGAAGAAAGAAGAAAGAATAAAGAATAATAATAATAAGACATAATAAATACTAAAAAGGCAATAATAAATAAGAAATAAATACATAATAATAATAAATAATAAATAATAAATAATAAATAATAAATAATAAATAATAAATAATAAATAATAAATAATAAATAATAAATAATAAATAATAAATAATAAATAATAAATAATAAATAATAAATAATAAATAATAAATAATAAATAATAAATAATAAATATTAAATAATAAATATGAATACCTATTATGTAATTTTATTCCTTATATTTATCTAAATAATTTAGAGCAAATATTAATTATTTAATATCGATATAAATAATATTCATATTTACTATAATAAAAACTCCTTTCTCAATCCTCCGCCTTAATGTGCTCAATAATCTAACCAATTATAGGCAACAAATAACTCAAATCCCATAAATTTTCATAGTTAGAGCAGCTCAATCGACCTTTCGCTATGAGCAGAGCAAACAAAATCAAATACAATTCACACAATGCAGCGCCCAAACCCTCAACATAAATATGGCTAATTAATTAATATATCGACAACTGTTGAAAAAGTTGTTGTTGTTGTTGTTGTTGTTGTCCAGGATTGGAATCATACGGGCCCTAGACTCCACTCAACTCAACTCAAATTAATTGAAAATGTCAAAAGTCAGCGCAATTATCGTAAATTATAAACACGCGTCCGGGGTTTTTGTGAGGGTTTACGTACGATTGCCGAGCCAAATCCAATCCAAATATTATTATTATTATTATTATTTTTATTACGTGAGTTGGCAAAAATCAAAACAGAATTGCAACCCCTAACATTGAGGGTGGGTAATTTGTCAACGGCATAATGAAATGTCAACAGAAAAATGCAAATACAACAAAAATAAAATACATTTTTTTTTATATATATATAGTTATCTATATAAGGGATATGTACGTAGGGTTAATTGGAAAGCTTTGCTCATGACTCATGCACAAGAATCAGTGCAAATTTTATATGCAATTGAGGTGGCAGACAGACGGACAGCCAGAGCGACAGGACTCTTGTCTGCTGTAACAAGCCATAGCAAAATGTTCAAAGCTCTTTTGCCGCAACATCCTTGCCTGACTATGCAAAAATTTGCACCCGAAAAAAAGCCCATATAAAATTATTATGCTGTCATGGTATGGTGGAAGAGGGGGCGTGGCTGCTGCGAAAACTCGCTTATGACAATGCTCAAAGGCATTTTTTGGCCAGCATCAGCTAAAAAACCAGACAGCAATACCCGATGGCGACAAGAGACCCCTCCGCCCGTCCCGCCCGGCGAACCATGTGCATATAAAGTCCAAATAAACTCAAGTTGTTGACAAAAGGGGTTAAAGGCCATAATTGTGGCCAGAGCTTTGGACATAGCTAGGGGCAGCATCCAAACGCCCCCCACAACCATTTTTATTGAAAGTGTAAACATGACAGTCATCAAAATTATAAAGCCAAACATTTGCTTCCTTGACAAAGTGGAACTGGGCAGCTGTTATTCCTGCATTTCCCCAGCATTTTTGTGCGCATATTTGTGTGGCACTTGGGTTAAATACAATGTGCCAAATGGGTTTAAAGTAGACGAAAGGCAATGCCTAGACTGCAATATTACTAAGTGCTGCAAGGGCAGTAAAAACTTTTTGTTGGGTAATTCGGCGAGTCAGAAAACGCTATAAATAATTATGAAGCGTAGAAGCAAATTATAAAACTAAGCACTATCAGAGATGGAGAGCGAGAGAGAGAGAGAGAGAGAGAGAGAGAGAGAGAGAGAGAGAGAGAGAGAGAGAGAGTAAATTGCAAAATATTTGCTATAAAATTATATTGGATATTCGCATGGCAAGGTAAGAGAGTATTTCAATAGAAAATCTCTTTGATTTGTTATTCGAAAATGAAATAGAAATTTCTTCTGTCTATCGATTTCCTAATTTGCCTAATTAAATGCTTCGCCCCTTTGTCAATTTAGATAAAATCATCATAAGCAAAAAGGGCTTTAGCTGTAATAATAATGCGCAAGGATGAAAGTCCTATTCAATTATCTATTCAACTCAGGCTGCATAGTACAATTTCCATTAGTCTGATAACAATAACTCAATCAGAGCGCAAAAAAAGAAAAGAGAATCGTTCTTGTCTCCATCATCTATGGCAAACTATAGATGACTCACCAAAAAAAAAAAAAAGAAGCAAACCGCAGATGACAAATCTTTTGAAAAGGCGTCAGAAATCATTGTGCCCTAAGTAGATTGTGCGAGTCAAAAGCGTCTCGAAACAAACCCTCCAAAGTCGAGCAAAATTCAAGCCAGCAATATTTATTTTATAAAGCTAACAAATTTGTGCAAATTTTTTGTTGTTTTGCTTCGCATACTCAACTAGAAAGAGACCGAGGCATGCGTGCATATGAATGCGTTGCTTAAGACGGAGCACAAAAGGCAACGATCTGGCTGCTGTGTAGCTAACAAGCGACCTACCCCGTTTCTGTGCTTTTAAGTGATTTCAACCCGGAAATGCCCATAAATCGATTTGGGGGTGGTCTCATATATATGTAACTTCCCCAGCCATTCTCCTGCTCAAGTCGAGGACGTCTTGGTCGACACATGCGGGGCGTTCGCTTTATGGCCTAAATGAATGAATTGAAATGGGCGGCAAGTGTATCGACTTATGGTTGAGTTGAACACAAGAGTGCGATGCCACAGTTGTCTCGGCAGCTCAGCTGACCCGCAGCGCCTTCGGCACAAGGCAAATAAAAGTTCATTACAAGCCAACGGGGCAAGGCGCTTAAAACTTTTCCAAAATGTATCGAGGCTCGATCTCGGTATGTCCCTTTTGAGCAGTGTTTACTGTACTGTATATATGTACATCTCTTACTCTTGTCGCGTTTTATAGCATTGTGGGTGGCTGTCCATCGGCCGGGTCGTGTGTCGTATGCGGCACATGCGGCAACGGAAATGCCACATCCGTAGAGTCCGCACAGTGCGACGGAGCGCACAGTAACAAAAGTCAATAAAAATGAAATTCTAAAGCCAAAAAGGAAATAAATTAACAATAAGCAATGATTTTTCTTTGCTTTTTTCCCCTGATTTCTTGATGCGTTTATAAGTATGACCATGAGACGATGCTATCGCACAATCCACAATTGTCGGATGTTGTACATAATTTGTCGCCGGTCATTTCAAGGCAATAACAGCAAAAGCTGAAGTCAATGCAAACGAAGGCAAATTTCGAAAGTTTTGAATAATTTCAAACAAGTTGAAGTCTATTTGAATATAAGCTAAACTTGTTCAGAATTTGTAAATTAGATTCGACAGTTTTTTAGTCTAATAAAGTCAATCAAGCAAAATACTAAATTAATAATTTTTTATATTTTTATTTCATATTTCACAAATTATATCAGAATTAGATTCGACAGTTTTCTATTTATGAAGTCAATCAAGAAAAATAAAAAAATAAAAAACTAAATATTGTAAATTTTCACTGAAATTAGATACGACAGTTTCCAGTTACAAATACCCACTACAAAATACTAAAAATATACTGATTAATGGTAATTCTAACTCAAAATTAGATTTAACATTTTTTCACCCACAAAATGAATGAAGAAAAAATGCTGCAAATATACTAAATATTTGTCATATTATTTCTTTCTATTTTACAAATTATTTAAACGTAAGATTCTTTGGTTTTCCAGCTACAAAATCAATCAAGAAAAATACCAGAAATATACTAGGTATTTCAAATTTTTCCTTTCTCCTTTACAACTGTTTTTAAAATTAGATTCTCTTGTTTTCTAGCCATAAATTAAATAAAGAAAAATACTACATATATACTATTTATATTGAATTTTTCCTTTTTCCTATACAATGCATTCTTCCACAGACTCGCATCCATCTCATACTCAATCTGCTTTCATTCAATAACTTTTTTCCTTACATCTCACTCACTTATGCAATTTCAATTAAAAATTTTCCTTTCATGAACACGCTGACGTGCGTTCACCTTAACCTCAATTGTGCTGCAACTTAGCCTCACTTTCCTTTCAAGCATCGACGTCATTGACCATTCGCCCGTCCATAACTTTTGCAATTTGTAATCAATTTAGTTGCACTTTTTATACATTTCATGCTACACAATTAACCCACAATGCAGTCGGTGATCAGTTTGGTGTGGGCAAAAACCTTAATTAACCCATTACCTTTTGTGCAGCAGGTAACAACAGCAGCAGCGGGTAAAACTATTCAGTGCGTCATGCAAAAATGCCAGGCGAAAAACTTTGAGCAGTTTTTCATGCTCGTAACATGTGAAAGGTGTTGGCCTGGCGCAAAAACTTTGCTCGTTTTCGGAAGTTGTGCCAATAAATTTTATTTTTTTTTCCTTTTTTTTTTTTGTTTATAAGCTAAAACAAAAGCTCTGGCAAGCTGCCACCGGAGTCGGATTTCTCACCTAAGCTAATAATGAAAGCCTCACAACGAATGCGTACGACATGGCTGAAGTTGGAGGAAAATGGTTTTAGTTCACGTAATTAACAAGAGTTCGAATTTTCTTTGACGCTCGCCCAATTGAAATCGAGTGGACCCGAAAAGAAATCCTTTGCCCGCCAGCGATTTCAGCACTTTACACAATACAACTTGCCACGCCTCTTTTTGTATAAAAGGAAAAAGGCAATTTACACGCCCGAAGAAAAGAGAGAGTCGAAAAAAAAAAACATGCCAAAAGATTCGCTTGCTTTGCCTCTCGCATTTTATCAAATTAGACAAAGGCGAGAAGTTTTCAGGGCAAAAGCCCTTTCAATGTCTTATAAGTGCTTGGTCTGGGGCTATCAGGGGTTAAAGGTGTTGTCAGCGCCACAGGAAGCGCTGAAATTGCCCACATCGAAGGATAGGCTTCTACTCGATACTCGAGCATAAACCTGCCGAAGAAGTGGAAGAAAAAAAAAAAAGAAAGAAAAAGAAGAAGAGATTTTAATGACAGCAACAACCGCTGCGCTTTATGGGCTTTATGTGAGATGCTCAGAAAAACATTCAATGTGGGCGTGTTTATTGTCGCCAACGGCGGCAGGATATTAGAAATAAACAGCACAGCATGAGGCGCCACCAAGCAGCAAGCCGATAAGCCGCCTCTGCCACAGTCACGGCCACAGCTATTGCCATTGCCATTGCCGCCGCAGCAGCAGCAACTGCCTTGCCTATGGTAGACAAATACGAAAATGTGGTAATAATTTGAGTGCAAAACGAAAATGTTCCCAAAAACATTTAGGTGACTTTAATGTTCGATTCTATTAGACTTCCAGCGGACAGAGTGAGCGTATGTGTGAGAGTTTCTAAACGAAATTCAATTGTTTTTTATTAAATTCAATCACAACATATAAAAGTCAAAATATTAAATAAAATGAGGGATATTAAATTTGGGTGTAAATATTGTTGCTGATTGTTCTTAGGTTACTTTAATATACGATTTTATAGCTGTTTATGCAACGTAAAAAGAAAAAACTTCAAAATCTATAACATTTCTTTCTTAATTATAATTACAAAAATATAATAAATAAATAAAAAAATAATGAAATATATTAACAAATATACAAAAAATATATATTATAATAATGAACATAGCTTTTTTCTTGTACGTCTCGGATCATTTAATAGTACTTTAACAATTTAATAGTACTTTCTCTTTTAATAGTACTACTACTACTACTATTACTATTTGCAGTTCTTCTCCTACTACTCATACACCCTGTTATATTCTACTCAGTTCTCTTCATTTAACTTCATCTTAAGGTTGAGTAATTTTTCTGTATCAGACACTTACAGCTTGTTTTTAGCGACCTGCAACACATTCATTAGTCTCTGTCTGTTCGGGGCTCTTAGATGTAGCATCATTAACATTGCTTTTCACACTTTGCGGCATTGTTTCCTTCTGGTCATTGGCCTGGTCTGTCCGGGTCGCAGTTTACGGTTGGGTCTCTTGCCCTTGGGTTGCTTTCAACAACAACAAGATGAAGAAGAAGCAAAAGCGTAGCGCGAAAAACCTTTCTGTCATTTGCCTAGGTCTGAGTTCTTTACATTTTTTTTTCGCGCTCTCTCAAATTATATTAATTTGAATTAATGAATTTAATTGCCACTAATTAGTGGACACCCAGTGCCGACATCTTGAGACCCTACTAATGATAGCAACCGCTATACAAAATTCTCTTTTTTTGTTCTATATAATTATTGTGGATGCCAAAATTTGGGATGTTCAATCAAGGCTGAAACTCTTTGGCAGCAGCCACAAATAAATTAAATCAACAATTATGGAAACGTATTAAAAATACAGCCAGCAGCAAAATAGTAATTAAAGTAAGCCAAAGATTCTAGTTTAAGAGTTTTGAGGAGAGAAGAGATATGAATGGAATGGGGCTATCGCTACTTCGTCTACTAATTCGAATTGCTACTTTTTTGCTAGTTCAATTATTCCTATTACTATGCTGCTATGTGACTACTACTCCCTTGAGCACAATTACTACTAATCTTACAACCTTTCTACTATTACTACATACCATTGTTCATACTACTACTGTTTATGTTACTCATATTACTAGTCTTTCTATTACTCTTGCTACTACTCTTACTACTACTAGTCTTTCTACTACTCTTGCTACTACTAGTCTTTCTACTACTCTTGCTACTACTAGTCTTTCTACTACTCTTGCTACTACTAGTCTTTCTACTACTCTTGCTACTACTCTTGCTACTACTAGTCTTTCTACTACTCTTGCTACTACTCTTGCTACTACTCTTACTACTACTCTTGCTACTACTCTTGCTACTACTCTTGCTACTACTCTTGCTACTACTCTTGCTACTACTCTTTCAACTACTGCTTATGTTATTTATACTACTTTTCTTTATACTACTTTTAGAACTATTCAATCTAACTCTCATACAACTGCTATTACTAGTTCTATTGCTACTACTTTTTTAACTACTTCTCTTGCTCTAAATACTATTGCTGATTTATATAATATTTTTACACTTGTATGTAACCTTCTATTATTTCTTTAAATCCTAAAATGAATATTCATTTATTCAATAGCTTGAAAGCTCAATTTTATTATATTTTATTCATCTGCAAGCAATGGAATTTCATTCCTTGCACAAACAAATTGACAACAGTTTCCTAACTCAGGAATGGAACACCTTCTGCAACATACAGCCACAGACTTCACTCAATGCCTTTGTCTAAAACAAACATATGAAATTGTAATCAAACAAATAATCTGCAAGGGGAAAAAAGCTTTGGAAAAAATTCATGTAGATACAGAAGCCGCACAAAGGTGGACATAAAAAAAAAAGCCATACAAAAGTGCTCAACAGTATTGTATAGAGTCGAGCTGTAGATGCTCTAACAGTTTAATAGAGTATCAAATTTAGTTATACCCTTATGCAGAGCGTTAGACAAGCGCCAAATTGTAAATGTAGTCAGAGATATGGCGACAACAATGTCAACGACAACAGCAGCAGGAGCTGCAGGAGTAACAGCAGGAGCATGAGGAGGAGAAGCAGGAGCAGCAGCAGCAGCAACGCTAATGACAACAACAACAAATGCAAGTTTGTTTGAAAGCTGAAGCTGAAGTTGAACAGAAGCCACGACAATCGCAACATCTAGCCGTATGTACCGCATGTAGCCAAGTGTAGCTACAACATTGCTGTATCTCAAACTGCGTATCTGTTGCTGCTGTTGTTGTTGTTGCTGCTGCTGCTGCTGCTACTGTTGCTGTTGTTGCTGCTGGCAACTCACGCACGCTTCACGCTTTTTGTTGTCGCCAGTCGTCGCAGTCGTTGGCAGCCATTTTAGCTACCGGTTTTACGCGTCAAAGTGCGCGTAACTTTTGCCGCATGCCATGGCGCATATTGTTGTTGCTGCCGCTGTTGACTGAAGTTGCAGCAATTGTTGCTGCTGTTGTTGCTGCTGTTGTCCTGCTAGTTGGTCAAGAGCTGTTGGCCAACTGGCAACTTTGTTAATTTTGCCCTTTTGTTTGAGTTTAAATTTTGCCGTTGCTCCGGAGAATATCGTTTTTACTTTTTTTGCAAAGTTCAAATTTAGCAATATGGTCAGTCTGAGTTTGTTTTATATGGTCACTCTAAAGTTGTTGTGAATAGTAGAAGCAAATTTTTAAAGATCTTATTCAGCTTCCCATTTAACAAATATTCATTGAACAAATTATTTTATAATATAGGTAGAGTTGTGTTAGAAATCGTATGATATTTAACGCGGGTATTTAACAAAATTTGTGCATTTATAAATATAATTAAACTATTAAAATTTAAAATTTATAATAATTAAATATATTTCAATTTAATTTCATTTATAAGTAATTAGTTAATTATTTTAGACAATGAATATTTTTTAAAATTAAAATAAATACATTTAACCACACGCATTAATTATTTCAGATTCTTTTCAATTTTAGTTATTTATATACATTTGTGTAACAATGATTATTTTTCCTTTCCTTCAATAATTAATGATTTTTGTTAAATTACATTTTTTTTTTTATATTTTATTATTTAACCAAACTTGTACGTTTATTTATAAACTTATTTAGTGAAAAATCTTAAAACATTATTTTAAAATTTAAAAAGTTAAAAAAAAATTTAAATATAAAAAATTTTGTAAATTAAAGATGTTAAAATATTTAAAACTTTGAATTTTAAAGGCTTTTTTAATATATAAATTTATATTTAAAAAAAATTAAAAAAAAAGAAAACAATAAGAATATATTAATATTTATACAATTATTCAAATATTTTCTTTTTAATTTTGGCTTGTTTGTGCTCTGTTAATTAAATTCCATCTAATAAGAATTTATATATTTTATTGTTTCCATTTATTACTTTTTTGTTTATCTATGCATTTTTTCATATAGAATCCGCAATATTCAGTCCATTGCTTCATTCATTTAACTATCCATACGACAGTTGTCCACCTATTCATATCATTTTTTTTCTTCTCCTAAGCAATCATGAATTCCACGCAGTTAGTGAGGAGCAGGAGAAGGAAGACTCTCGCTCAGTCGTTCTGTGAACTAGTCCATGTAGTATGTGACCTGCATGTGCCATGTGTCTTCTCGCTCCTCTTCTCCTCCTTCTCTTTTGTTTTGCGATTCGTTTGGCATTTCATTACATTCACTTTCGCTTGCGAAATTCGTTCATTTGCTTTGCCATCGTGCAAAAGATTACATGGAAATTGTACGGAAAAACGTTTGTGAAATTCTCAGCTTTCACTATTTGATTATATTTGCTATGATTATTAGATTTGCGAGCAGCAAGGATATTTTTTATGCGCGTCTTTTTGAGGCATTTCCTGCTAACAAAGTGCTGCCTAACAAATTTCTGCTGACGCAATGCACTAATGCAAGCTGATCTTGGCTCTGGCTACTGTCGAATTGCCCAGCCCCGCCACGTCATAAATCATTCATACGCAGCTTTTTTTTATGCCACTCGATAAGTCGTCGTCGTTGCTAGCTAATGCAATGCCCGACTTCTGTCAAGTCCCACAAGTCGCCTGGCCAGGCCTTGGATAAATTATGTTAATTCCATAGCTGCTGGTCGGTTATATTATTTTTCTACCTCTCTCTCTATCTCTAGCTATCTCTTTCCCTCCCTCACGCTCGGCCTCTATGAGAATAGCTTGATAAATGAAGGAAAACCGTACAAGTGAAAGAATAGCTAAATAGAGCTTCGAGTTACTCTACACAGCATATATTATATTACAATTCTAGCAAGCAGCCATGCATACCTCTTCAGCTTCTGCCTACAGGGTATCATCAGCAGCCCTGCCAAAGAGACAACTCAAACTGGAACACGACTTTGCCTTGCAGCATATAAATTGCAAAAGCGCAACAAATTGTTAATTTTCTTTTCTTTCAATGGCTGCTTTTTCTCTGTTCCGCTCTCTTTTCGACTGTCTCTCTCAGTCACATTCATTCGCCTCTGCGCCTTGTTGTTAATTTACATATTTTTGTCTCACAGATGGATTTATATTTCTTTTCTGCTTTTTTTTTTTTTTTAACAAGCGTAAAAGGCAAGAGACAAAGAATAAAATAAAATTGTTAAGAACTGTAAAGTCAACTGTTGACCAGGCTTACTGCAGTTTGATATTTACTTCAAATGCCTTAAGCTTATTTTACTACACAATTTGTGTATGAAATATGCATTGCTTTAATACATTTAATAGACTTTGAGGCAGATCCTGTTGAAAACTAATCCAAAATAGGAGACAGCCAAGCTCTGGGCAGCAATCGTACAGTGTTTGATTGGCATTTAGCATAAATTAAATATTAGCCTTATGTGTGAAAGAGAGAGAGAGAGAGAGGCAGAGTGATAGTGAATATATATATATACATTTATGCAGGTGATTCATAGGCTTTTGCTGTTCCGAAATGGCAAATCCATCAAATGAGCTGCCAACGCGTTGCACAGTCAATACAAATTGATGTGTCCGTACCCAGCTCTCTGGGTTTGTCGCCATAACGTTTATTTACTTAACGAAAAGTGCTGGCAACAGAAAGGCAGACAGACAAAGAGAGATATACATAGAGAGAGAGAGAGATTCAGGTAGACTATTCGTATCTGTGAGCATTATTCAATGTTTGCTGCGAACGTGCGCAAATTACAAATTCAATGCACGTAGCCAAAGGCGGCGAGGCTTTAGGCAAAGTTGGTAGTAGCTGGAAGATGGTAGCTGCTGGCTGGCTGGCAGGCTGTCTGCTAACTGTTGGCTGACACTGTTTACGGAACGCCATCATCGTCGCCTCTTGGGCAACGGCAACAGCTCTCAACCAGCTGACGACACATTAAAATAATGTATTTTTAAATTTAACATTAATTGTCGCTGAATGGTTTCTGAATGGGCTGGCTTTGCCTTTTACCGTTATGCAGTAACTACCTCGCGCTCTCCCCCTTCTCTCTCTCTCTCTCTCTCTCTTTCACACTTTGTGTGTGTCTCTTAAGGCGTGCCGAAGACATTTCCTCGACGTCGTCTCCCGGCGCACTGTGCCCAGTGCATTAAGTCATCGGCAAAGTTTTTCATAAATCGTTTCGGCTCGTTGTTAATGTTTTCCATCTTTTATATATTTATATATATATTTTTTTTTTGTTTGTAGCGAAAATATGTTTTTTATGGCTTTTGCCATTTTGCATGCATTAGCGACTGTCTGCATTGCTATATACATGTGAGTAGTGTAATGTGGGCTTGGGCGCTGCGGAGCTGAGCAAGCGCGAGGAGCAAGGGGGCGTGGCAGGAAAGCCTGTTTAAGTGGAAATATTTGATTGTGTTTGCACAGCACTTGCGAAATTGCAATGAGCTCGTTTTTTTTTCTGTTTGAAGGCATACACTAAGATGAGAAATGTAATATATATTGCAAAGGCAGCGGCAATATGAAAGCCGGAAAAATATTGGTATTAATTTTCCATTACGAAATGGATTTGATTTTCATTTGAAAAATATATGCAATAATATTTTTTATACATATATATAATATTCTTTTATATTTAGTTAAAAAAAAAAAAATAAAAACTTAAATATCACAATTGAAGCAAGTAAATAAATTAGTAATTTAATTTGCTCATCTAAGTAATTTGAATCTATTATAATTTATTTAGTCTCATTAATCATGTGTAATTATGATTATTATGTTAAGATAATGTTGTTAATGTCATAATATTATTATTAAATTAAAAATGTTCATAATGAATATTATCTTAAATGAGATTTACTCGCTGAGCCTATAATAACAGTTGCTATCCTCATGATTCTTTTGCAGAGCTGGCAAACATCTGTTGACCGTTTCAGCTCAAATAAATGTCATATACTCATACTTTGACAACAACTCAGAGAGCAACCGATTCCAGCAAGTATTCTAACGTGCATGTGTGTGTGTGAATGTGCAGACTATTTGCACAGACTGTCTGCTCACTTGCTCTTTCAATGAGCCTCATTGTGAGAGCGTCAAGCGTAACGCTTCCTAAATGATGTTCGTTAAAAGAGCTTCACACGAATAGCTCAACTCAAAGCGCTCAAGCGAAAACCGAAACTAAAAGAACCGAAGACTCTTGCTCAAAGCGAGGGCGAGTTAATATAAGTTTCATCGCTTGATCTCGCGAACAGAGGGCGCAAACTGTTAATTAGTTATTTGAGAGCTATATTATTAAATTTTAATTGTTTAAAAGGAAGTCCAACATTTAAAGCTTTTGTTTCAATCCCTCTATTTAAGAAAGTATGTATTTCTTCTTCTTTATCTCTCTATCTCTATCTCTATGTCCATCTCTATCCGTAATATTTTTAATAACATGACTATAATTATATAATTGTTTGCAGATTTGTTATGAACTTAATGATTATTGGATATATCCCTGAAATCCCTTTAAAAATACTATCAAATTACTACATTAATAAAATTATTAAACATATTATTAATAAATTGTTGATTATTAATAAAATATTTGTAATATTATGTATTACTATTATAGTATTACTAAAATAAAAAAATTGTTATTATTAATTATTGTTAAACACACAAGAAGAAGAGGAGTTTTCGAGTAAGAGAAGTTTTTGGGACTGTCGCCTAATAAATCAGAAAAAAGACTAATGGGGTGCCACGTTTACCTTGCCTTTATATAGCACGAGTGTTCCACTCAAATTCCAATTCATTTCCGAAGTTCATCATTGAGTTCGTTTTTACACACGATCGGAATAGGTGAGAACTAGGAGTACTCTCTGCAGCTTTGAAGCAAACGGAACACTACTCTTTTAAAGCTCGCTTCATTTTGCTAATGCTCAATTGATTAGCGCTCAACATGAGCCAAATAGAAATGCCTAACTAAAAGACATCATCTAAATCGCTTAAATCCACATATACTAAACAGCCTGACGCCGATTATAAGCAGAAGTTCCATTGCTAATGACTAATAATTTCAATAGATAAAAGAGCAAAATAGACAAAAGTAAACAATATACATACAATAAATATATATATATACTAATATATATATAAATTTATATACTTATCATTTACATAGGCCTTGCTCAAATTCAAATCAAGTCCTTCTACTGATTAAATGCAGCCAATGCCTTAACAATGCATTCAGTTTAAATTAGCCTTACGCATAGTTACGTCCACTTGCCCATTTCGTCAGCAATGATGGCAATTATCGGGTGTTAAGCCGGTGCTCAGTTTACATTCGACATTTACAGCGGGCAGTTAATGTTCAATATATTTGGCCGTAAGTGGCCATCCAGTAGCAGTGCAGTCAAAGTGTTCTCCATTTTCATTGGATTTGCCTAACAAGCCATAATCATGTGGTGTGCTGTATTTAATTACTGCCCGAATGCGTATTCGCATTGGAAATTAACAAGGGATAAGAGAAGGGATATACATATATACATACATATATATATATCTGTGTGACTTTGTGTGTGTGTGTGTGTGTGTGTGTGTGTGTGTGGAGGACAATAAGCTTCAGCTTCTGTTTCAGCAGCCACCATCGTCTCAGCTGCGCTAAATTCTAATGCGCCCTAATGCCAAACACAATTGAGTCATTAAGCCGCAATCTAATTAAGACCAAAAATGTGAACGGCTCTGCTCCAAGAAAAATAATATATATAAAAAAGATATATAATAATAATAAAAATAACAACAACATGGAAGCTGCTAAGCAAAGATACTCAAGTTACTGTTCTACTTGCTCTTGCCTCTTGGAACGCACAGAATCTAGCTAAAAGGTAAGCGCATAAAAAATAGATATATATTTGCCTTTTTTACGGCACTTTAACGTGACCATTTTAGCAACCATTTTGTTTTACATTTCTTGGCCAAGATTTATTTCGTGTCGGCTTTCGACCACGTAGGTCATTAAATTGCTTAGAAATCGCGGACATCAACTTTCCGGCTGCTCAGCTATTTTTTAAATGAACCACAAAATGACTGTGAAACGGGCGGCACGCACCGTCTGCTTAGACCAAGTACAATGGGACAAAAACTTCAATTTGGGATGAAAAAAAAAATGGGCAGAGATTTTAAAATGTTTATCAAGCTTTCTTTCATTAAAGACGGGGGAAGATTAAAGACAATAATTTAAAAATTATAAATAATAAATAAATATAAATGTAATATAAAATATTTAATAAGAATAACTAAATAAATTAATAAATTAAATAAATATATTAATAATAATAGATATATGATGAATTGCTGATATATATTATAATATTGCTGATATATATTATAACTACATTTTTTAATAAATGTAAATATATATTAATAATTTAATAAATGTACAAGTGTAAACTAATAATTTTAAAAAATTCTGAAATATGTATATAAATATATATATATATGTATATGTCAAATTTTCCAAATTCATTCAAATATTCCAATAAATAAATAAATTTTAAAATATTTTAAATAAAACAAATATATATAATTAGTTTATTTAATAAGTGTAAAAAATTAAGTTGATAGCTTTTTAAAAATTCTTATATCTTTACTAAATTTATTTATTTATTTTATTTTTTTATTTATTTTTTTGTATTATAGTTTGAAACTTAATAAGACAAAACAGTTTTAAACATTTTTTTTAAAAACAAAATTTGCAATTAAAATTTTTTATATAATTATATTAAAGAAATTTTATTGCTGCTTATTATATTGTTTTTTGAGCTAAATATTAAATGAACAATTATTTAATATTTATTTAATTAATTTAATAGAGAATGAGCTAATATATATATTTATAATATTTATTTAACAACTATAATACTTCTTCATATTAAAACTATTTAAAGGAATTCTCTTTGTGTTTAAATAATAATATTTTCTTATTTTTACACATTTCCAAAAGTTTGTGAACTTTGATTACGATTTCATCATTTTCGCCCACTATTTTGTGGCTCTTTGGGTTCTTTGGGGTTTGCTTTTTGGAGGCTTTGCAGCATCGAAATAGATACAGTTAATGCCACAAAATGATGTCTAATGACGGTTTCGTCTTACATGACGAACACTGACGGCTGGCGCTGTTCTTGCTGTGGTTAAAGCCGAGACCGCATTGCCTGTGGGCTTGTTTAGTTTGTATATCTATAAAGTGCTGGTAATTTATAATATGCCTCAAGTGGACTACACAGGTTAAAGTTCAATGTCGTTCTCCTACTCGCCTTCCGGTAACTCGAGCTGTCTCGCTCTCTCGCGCGAGCTATTTGTCTTATGAGATTAATAATAAGCCAATGGATGACGCACTTACCTTCAACTTTGGCCAAAGCCAGCACGGATATGGTTTGAAGTGCGGGCACCGCCCAGGCAACCAAATGGAATAAATGAGATTTATTTTCAATTGCCTCATGGCCCCATTTAAGTCCGGCGGCCAGGAACCAAGCAAAAGCCAAACATGACCACCAGGCAAAGGCGGCCATGCAACAGAAATACAATGCCATGAATAATACCGTGCAGGAGGTTGTCTGCCGATGACCCTGTCAAGAGAGAGAGAGAGATGGAGAGGCGGAGGAAGTTGGTTAATAAAAAATGAAATTCATTTCACCTGCTACACACTTACCTGCGTTATGGTGGACATCATCTGCAGCCTTCCCAGCTTCACTGGCGGCGGAAATGGCTCACGACACGACACCGAATCGCCCGCACCCAATCCGGCCACATAGGCACAGCCAACGACCAGATAACAGACGGCCAGAAAGACAATCGCACGTTCGGGATAGCGAAAGCGGGACGAGTCTATCAGAAAGGTGAGCACCTGTGCAGTAAATTAAGAAAATTGAATAAACAAATTAATTTTGCATTTTACAATTAATTCACTTAGTAATTATATAAATGCAATGTATGAAAAGATGCCGCTGCGCACATTTGATTGCCAACGGGCTTAAAAATGCATTAAGCGGGGTCAGAGACAGAGGAGAGAGAGACAGAGAGAGAGAGAGCGAGAGAGAGTTGAGGCTGTGCCTGAATCTTGGAACTTGGTCATTAGGCACTACACATTAGCTGATTGTTGTGCAATTTATTTGATCTGAGCTCATTTGGAGCTCATGTTTCGAGCTAAACGAGTTGGCCCTAATGAGACCACAGCCAAGTCCTTGGCTAGCTCAGGAATTTAGGACGCGATTTAACTAGGCATAGCCAAAGCAATTTATATACAAATATATATATACATTTTACATACAAAGTATTTAATAATGCTATAAGACTTAATTTCGCATCATGCGATTGCCTGACAATTTCGTTGGATTTAAAGGCAATATCCAATTAAATAGCTCAACCACTTTGACGACCCACAAAAGACACAAACTCAACTCAATTCAACTCAACAGCCACACACATACACACACACATAGGTCTCCCATAAACTAGAACTCTCAACTCCCATCATGGCCAAGACTTCAGCTGTAACTCTGTTTGCCTCTGTCTGGCTTTTGCCAGCTAATTACGCACAATTTAAATGAATTCATTACCATTGAACTAAACCCAGGCTGAGCCTTAAATCTTTTGGCTCTTGTCTCTTGCTTCTTGCCCCTGACGTGCCCAATCAGTGCGCTCCAAGCAAACTCATATAATTTGATCATTACAAAACTATCAGCTCTGCTCTGCAGTTGTTTGCCATTGCATAATGTGCTGCTATTATTATTACGACCAAGAAACATTTGAATTATTCATAGATGTGTAACACACGACCCAATTGTCGCTAGGCGCAACTTCTCATTTGTATGAATTTTCTAGCTATGTCGCACGTATAGAGTTTCTATAGGGTATATGGCGGGTGTATGTGTGTCCGACCGAGTGTTTTGTAGAGGTATGTGAGATATGTATATGCAGTTGTATAAGGAGTTTTTATGTTGAGCTATTGACTATTTTCTACAAGCTATTTGCAGTGCATGTCGTCTTTGAGTTTAGCTAGAACTCATTCTCATTCCAAGGAGTTACATGAATTCTGTATATATGTAAGCTATGTCAGTATGGCTTTAGCTTGGCTAGTTGCTGTAAGAGCTATATCCTTTATGAGCTGCATTTGTAGTTATGTAGGATAAGCCTGCATAGCCTGATGTTTGGCTATTTTCTTTATTTAGAAAGAAATAGTATGAAGATTGTGAAATATTAGTTTTATAATTTGATTTGGTATATTCTGTAAAATTCACAAAAAATTAAAAATTCTCAAAATATTTTTAATTATATCAAGACAGAGCCTGCATTTAAATTGCATGCTTAAATATTCCCTTTTCAATGAAAAAATTAATAAATAAACAGAAATTTAAATTCAACTTAAAAAATAATATTTTAAAATATTTACCAACATTTCCTTTACATTTAACATTTCGCCCCCAGCGCCTCTATACAATTACAGGGCATTACTTCGTTCTAGCTCTTCTCTTCATAAGCTTACGCTCTTCTGTCTTAAGTTATAGTTCTACTATGCCTATGTCTAATTCCCGCCCACGTCTTAGCGTCTGGCTCATTTACATGCAAAATTTATGCCTGAGATTTGGGGAGGGGAGCGCGCGCGTGTGTCTGTGACTGTCTGTGTAGCGAGGAGGGAAGTTTTTGTAACGCATTTGTTGACATACACAAGGTATATAAAAATAAGCAGAAAAACAGTCACACACATGCAGACAGACAACAAAATTGAATTGAATTGTTTATTTATGCCAAACAATTCGGGGAAAGGATTGCTACAGCACAGGTTCCGCAAAAGGCAAGGGTTACGCGACGTCTATTTCAGATGCTTGCTCTGCCATTCCAAGATTACATATACATATATGGATATATATATAGATGTCTGAGTGTATATGTATACCTCACACTCTGTGCGGCAATTTGTTATGCCACGCATGCTGTTCATTTGTAGTAAGGGGCGTTGGGCGTGGCCGCTTGTAGGTGTGACTGCTGAAATTGTAGCTACAAATGAAGTGAAATAAGCAAAGGCAGAGGTAAAGGCAAAGGCAAAATCCAAAACCAACCAACAGTCGGAAACAGTCATCAGGCAAGCAGCGCCCCCCATGATACTACTCAAGAGTTACAGCTCCCCCAGCCTATAGACTCCATTCTATCTGTATCTCCCCATCTCTATCTCTATCTCTATCTCTGGCAAACGACTAAGCCAAAAATTATGCGTTACTCGAGCTACAGCGCTTTAGCTCTAGTTGTCATTTCAGCTTCGTGATGGGCGTGGGCAGCGCTTTGATAAACACGGGGCGTAGTTACTCAGTTTCCGGCAAACATTTAACTACGCTCATGATACGAGTAGCAACCAAGGAAGCTCACTTATGAAGAGCTAGCACAAGCTGAACAACTCACATTAATGGAAAATTGTATTTTCGTCAATATCTAATAAAAAAGTTGCTTAGATACTTTTATTGCTTAGACTCTGGTTCTAGGAATAATTTTTTTTGGGGCAACAAAATATGTGCTTCAATGAATTATTTGATAATTTGATTGAATCAAATTTTGCTTTTAATGTGCACATTAAGATATAATCATTTTATATTTGAATATTATATATATAAAAAAAAAAATAATAATAAAATAATGAAAAATATTTCTAAAATTAAAAGATAATAATATACAACATATTCAAAATAAAACTACGAAAAAACGTTGCAATATATATATTTAAAAATATATTTATTACATAAAAATGTTAAATATTTTATTTAATTTTACATCAAATATATATATATATATATATATATATATATATATATATATATATATATATATATATATATATATTATATATATATTTAAATTAAAATTTAATAAACTATTTAATTTAGTTTGTTAAGATATTTTACAAAAATTGTTAGAATTATATTATTTATTTTTAGTATTATTTTAATTATTTTTAGTATTTTTATTTATTTTTAGTATTATATTATTTATTTTTAGTATTATTTTATTTATTTTATAGCATGAGTCTGATGGGATTTGAATCATAATCATCCCTTAAGAATTGAACAATTTACAGCGCATATACAATTAAAATCACAGCTTTAGATTATCCGATTTTTGGGACAAACAAGTAAGCTGACTTCTAATCTACTTTTAAGCCACAAAAATTAGGCTATAACATAGTCAATCCTTCTACATTCATTTGCACAATGCTAATTCAATTAATTAGTTAATAAAAAAATAATGATTTATTAATAAATGTTTTAAATATGATTAGGTCAGGCATAAATAAGTTAACCTTAACAGATTTCATATCATGACTGTCCTAAATAATATATTTAAAAATCATCCAAAAGCTACACTGTTAATGCCAGAAAGTGAAAAAACAATCAAATATATATTTAAAATATAATATACATATATATACACGAATCTGAAATTCAATAAAAAGTGTGTTGATGATACAACCACGTCCAATGTTTACTTTCAATATTTTGCTTTCTATATTTACTTTTGTTTGCTTTATATATTCGATAATGGAATGTAGGCAACACAATAATGACAGAGCATCTAAATATAATCGCAATGCATTTATTATAGATTTCACAGCGATTCGCTTCATTTTTCACGATTTATACGATAAAATTCATTTGGTTAAATAAACTTTATTCGTGATAAACGAAATAATATTGAATTTATTATAGATTTCACAGCATTTTTGTTGTTGTTGCTTAACTTTCATCTACACATTTACCTATTTTTTCCCTACATATACTGCACTTTATTTCTTTATTTCTAATGATAATTTCCATTTTAAATTCTATTCTATTTCATTCTAAATTTCTTTTCTCGCCCACACAACGGCCCTAGTCACTTCCCCACACCGTTGTCAACATCTTTATTTTCTTCTTCTTCCATTCAGTTAAATACCATCAAAAGTCTTCTAGTTTTAATGCGTTAATTTTAAACACCATCTTTGTGCGCTGCCAATTCCCCGTGGATTAAGCCACGTTCGGCCCACGCAAATTGTGGCCACACCTCTCACAAAGAGTCCCAAATTTAATGTTTAATTTCAATTTCAACGCCGCTGCGGCTCATAAATTTTCTAAAACTAGTCATTAAAAGCAGTCAAAAACTAAACCGTATTTCCCACTAACACGTCTACCCCCCCACCCCACAACGTTTGCTTTGCTTTTGCTCTTGTCCAGTGAGTTTTGCATAAATTAAATTAATTTTTTTTTTCTTTATGCTTCAACGTTTTGTTTGTAGCGTTTTTTATTTAAAATTCAAACCAAATGACTACGTCATTTGCATACTGCCAAAGAGACAACAACAATAGGGCGGGAGTTGGGGAACTGGGGTGCGCTCTAGGGGGGGCCTATATAGCTATTCCACTCTACAACCCATTGAAAATGCATATTGAGGGTATATTAGTTTTCGAAAAGTGTATGTATAGACAGATGGAGGTGTCGCAGATATCATAAAGATGGAATTGATCTGTCTATCTTTTAGTGGGATCTTTTAGCCTGAAAGAGCTTAAGAAATAAAAACTGAACAGATTTGCCTGTCCCTATTCGATATTCGCTGATTATTTTTTATTTATTGATTGTTTTTGCTGATGTAATGAAATCGATATTAATCAATATAGTACTTTGGATATTTTAGCTATTGAATTTTGTTAGATATTTTCGCTGGTCAATTTTGTATGCAGATTCTTCCCATTTATAAACGAATTACGTATTTCAGTAATTTATCGATTTTTTGTTGTTGAAGTAATAAAATCGATAATAATCAATATATAACTATAAATATTTTAGCTAGTCAATTTTGTATGCAGATTCTTTCCATTTATTTATTTTAATCACTTTATTTATTTCATTCCATTTAATGCTTGTTCATATTGCGCTTAGGGTATCTTCTAGTCAGCCAATTTCTAACTAACGTATTTTGACTTATTTTAGTTAGGGGCTGCTTCGGCGTCATCATCTACTTCAAAGCCTTGCGATTAGCATAAAGCTTTGCACAGGTTTTTTTTTTTTTTTTTGTGAATTTGTTGAAAAAAATAATTGCGGCATAAATTGTGGTAAATGTTTACGGCAATGTTTGATATTCTGTTTTGAGTTTAACTGGAATATATTGGACATTTTATAGTTGTTGTTGCCTGTCCGAAGCTCTTAAATGATTAAAAAACAGAAAATACATAAAAAAATATTGTTTATGTTGTCATTTAAATGTGCATATTTAACAAATATTTGTGATTATTTTCAACATATTTATGCAAATGCTAGACGGACAATGCGATGGGCGAATGGTTTGTGCCACGGGGCTTATATATATGTAGTATGTATGTCTGTGTATGTAAATATTGTTAAAAACTTCAGGATCTGGTTGCAGTTACCGTCACCAAAGTTTTCATCGGCATGACACGGCATATTTGCACACATCCTGTCCGCCCCGATTGTCTGCCTGTCTGTCTGTCAGTAAACATGCGCCTCAGTGAACTTCTGTTACAGGTTTTGTAATTAAGAAAACTCATCAAAGTCAACAACTCAGCCAACTGGCTGACTGACTGGGTCGCCAGCTCGCTTATTTGTGGTCAACATTATCAGCGTTACCTGCCGTGTGTTACGACATGTTAGTCATACTATTCGAGCCCCCAACTCTGCTTCCCATTGGCAACTCATTGAGAGCCCATTACAGCGCCATTCATTTCCTTTTCGCTTTCATTGTAAAGCAAATGTCATGTCTTGACATGCCGCTCATCTCATTCCCATTTCATTCCCATCTAATGCGTTTAATGAAAAAGGTGTTGATTGTTGACAGTAGCTCTCTCTCTTTCTCTCTCTCTCTCTCTCTCTCTCTCTCTCTCTCTTCACTCATTCTCATAGTAACATTCTTGTTGTCTTCAGGCGTTACGCTGAGTCTCAGATTCCACGGCATTTTATCTGTCAGGTTGTCAAAAGTCAAACGGCAAAGTTCACAGTCAGGTAAGATAGTAAAAAATATTTGTTTGGTTTTAGTTTGAGTTGCGTTGGTGAAATTGAAATAAATGTGTTTGTTTATATTCCAGTTGATACTCAGCTGAGCTAGCTAGAGCTACATTCTGCCACACTAAGCCCCCAGGCTTTGACATCTGCAACTTTGTCATTCCAACAGACAACTTTTCAATTAGACTAGAAAGAATGAGAAACTTTTCATTTTATCTTCTTCTTTTTTTTTACTTTTATAGTCTATAGTAAAAAGTAAATAGTAAATTGATATGCTCTTACTGTCTTGACTTGGTGTCTTAACTTTTGTTTGTGCTCAGAGCGAAAGTTTTCTATAGCTCAAGATTAAATTATATTTTTATTTATATTTATATTTGCTGTGAGAGAGAGAGAAAGAGAGAAGTTGCATTTTACATTAAGAGAATTCACTTTAATAACTTTACTTTTCTAAATAATATAAAGATGATTTATGAATAGTTATTGAAGTGAACTAAGAGATTCGATGAATTTGAGTGTTACAATTCTAGTCTGTTTCAGTTTTAGCTTAACTGAGTCACAGTTGCTTGTTCAATATACTTCAATATTGATTTATGGCAATTAAAGTTTATTTCTAATATATTTACATGCATTTTATATTTATATATGTGCACTTTATTTATCAAGATACATAATATTCCAGCGAAAGCTGTTGAAATTCTCAATTTTTTCATCAATATTGTGGGAGAATGTAATTTATACAAACAAAAAATTTACATAAATTTATATTAATTTTTAACACTTTATATATATATTTATACATTTTTTTATTTATTTATTTAATTTCTTTTTTATAATATTTGTTTTTCTTTAGATTTATTTTTTTCGCCTCATTTTTTTTTTTATAGCCTGATTTTATCCTACGTTTTAAAAAATCATGTCTATCTAAATTTTCAAACTAAAAAAATATAATTAAATAAAATAAATTCGTTTTCATATAACATATAATTCAACCACATTTTTCCATTAATTTTCCTAAGATATTTCATAGAATTTTTATTCGTTTTATATATCACCTGAACATATCAGCTGAACAAATATACAACTTATCGTCCAACTAGCAAACAAACTAGTTTTTGTTTGTTCTGCAAAAGGAACATTAAGCACACACAGAAAATCATTTGCCAGACAATCGAATATTAATCTAAAATATCATCATGTTATGCTCAGCAAATGAGCAAAACAAACATTTCCATCAGCAGCCGCCATGTTGAGCAGGCAAAATGAAAATGAAAATGAAAATGGAAAATATGTAAAGCTGAAAGTGAAAGCTGCTACCCCAAATGCAATATGCAAAATGAGCGCGCTTGGAAAAAATAATCATTCTCATAAAAAAAAAATACAGAAAAAAAATGAATGTACTGCTGAGAGAGCTCTACAAAGGAAGTGCTGGATGTTGGGGCAACTAAGTGGAAATAGGCAACAAAATAATCATTTCTCTGTACATAGTACATAGTGCACAGAGTGATATGCGTGGCCACGCCCACAAGAAAAAACAGAGAGATATGCCACTGACAATGGGCGACAAATGACATGCAAGGCGAAATTTATTACAAAAAGCAAAAGAAAAGCGGGAAAATTGCGGGGGAAAACCAACAGCAGCAGCAGCAGCAGCAGCTATGCAAAATTTGTCGCACTGAAAGTGACAATGTTCTCGCCCTTCCCCCCCCACACACACACTACTCTATATATGTTTATATATATGTATGTGTGTGTGTGTGTGTGTGTGTGATGGATGTAGCTCAACTTTATGACATGGTGCAAGCCAACAACAGTTTTAGCTGTAAGTTAACTCCCAAACGCCCACAGATCGTACAAATTTGTGCTGGTGACTAAAATATTTGATAGATGCGTTCCTAAGCCGCCCTCTCATTCAATCTCCCCCTCTCTCTCTCTCTCTCTCTCTCTCTCTCTCTCTCTCTCTCATATTTCCCTATTTTTGCTTACTCTGACCAAATTATGGCATTCCGCTCAGCCAAATAGATTTTTTATTCAAATTGAGCTTACTTTTTATGGCGCATGATACTTGATGGATATGTTGCTCTATATGATATTATTTAGCCAGCGATGGGCTGCACTCAAAAAGGTAACAAATTTGAGATTGAAATTTCTGCGAGAGACAAGGGTAAACATAAATGTATGTATAAAATATGGAAGATGCTTGAAATAAGGCATTAATTTGCATATGAGCGAAGCGTAAATTGTTTGAAAAGGGTTTGGTATCATATGTAAATAAGCTTCATTTATGGTTTGGAGAATATTAAAAATAATGATTTATTTTTGAAGCAATAATCAATTTCGTTTGACTGTTTAATGGGTAAATATTTTTGTTTTAAAGTTTATATTGCATATTAAACAAAATTTTTCATATATTTTTCTTATCTTTTAAAATACTTTTTTTTAATTTATTAAAATATTTTTTAAAATTTATTATAATTATTTGAAAAATTTTAATAGTATAATATTCTTTAAAATTTATTAAAATATGCTTAACAATTTTTAGTTGTAAAATATTTTTATATATTTTTTTAAACAATTTTTTTATGGGCAAATTTTTAAAATGTGTTAAAATTATTTGAAGAATTTTAATTGTAAAATTTATTAAAATTGTTTGAAAATTTTTAATTGTAAAAAATTCTTTTCAAAATGTAAAAGTATTTTTAAAATTTAAAGAAGTATTAAAAAAAAAGCATTTTAAAAACATTTTCAAATTTATTGTACAAATTAAGATAAATTTTAAAATTTATTTTACAAATTTAAAAAAATTAAACAATTTTTTGTAAATTTAAATAAATTTTAAAGTTTATTTTACAAATTTAAATAAATGTAAAAAATATGTTTAATACATGCTCAAGCCCACATAACTATCATTTCTTCATTTCTTTGTCTTTCAGCTCAACTTTTTTATTCTAATTGCAATTTAGTTTTTGCTCGTTGCCTTTGAGACATTGCAGACTATGCAAGACTTCAGCTATAACCAGAAGCCTTTTTCAGTCATAATATTTATTTGCCTTTGTTCTCACACTCTCTCTCACTCTCAGTTGTTTTCAATGGCAACATGGAATCATCTTTTATGCAAGCGACGTGAAAACAAGCCAAGAGGCAAACTACACCTGCCCACCTGCAGCAAGAGCAAATAAACAACGTGGAGCAGTTGGTGCAAGCATATTCGAGTTGATGTGAAACAGAAGTTATGCAGCTTGCTTGATACGAAATGGCAAAGGCAGGGAGACCACAACTCCACCCCCTTAGCACTGTTTAACCATATGTTTTGCCAAGCTTATTGAAAAATATGCTCTGACAGGTAATATGTCAATGCGTGGGATTTGCCAAAGTGCCAGCGTCGCGTCGCCATCGCAGCAACATAATAGAAGCAGCTGCATGAGGGAGCAGAAGCTCGAGGTGAGGTTGGCATCTCATATATATACATATAAATATATATATATGCAAAGCCCCTCAAGGCATGTTCTTAAGCCAAAAGAAAATATGGCAGCATTCAGTTGAGAAAACTGCGCAAACAGCAGAAGCAGCTGAAGCAGCAGGAGCAGCAGGAGCAGCAAGGATAAGCTTAGTTTGTGGGCGGTATGGGTAGCACTGCAGTTCTGTCTCTGATGATTTATCGCCATCAAATTGAAAATTGAGTGGCTGACATTGTGGCAGAGACGAGCGCGCATTAATATTAAGTTGTTTATAAAAAAAGGAACTGTCGTTCACTTACCGTAAAGAGACAACTGGCCACACAGATTGCTGCCCAGGAGCCAACCCAGTAGCGTAGAACGGTTCGTTCGCGTTCCGGAAAGAACATCGCATGGCATGGTGCGCCGCAATCATGTAGATCCTGTAAATAGAGAAAAAAAAAACCCAACGGAAATTAATTTTCTGCGGTGCGTAATTAATTAGACTTTGCATTTAACGACTCGACTCTTATGACAACAATAGCAATCTGTGTACGCAATAGAAGTGAGTGACAGAGAAAGACAAAGAGACAGAGAGAGAGAGAGATAGGGCGAGGTAGAGAGTGAGAAAGAATATGGTTTGTTTGTTTGCTACGGCGCAGCACTTCATCATTAATTAATAATTTTAAGCTGCCTCGCAACAGCAATTGTCGTAAAAAGTAAATTGAAATTTTTAATAAAAATTAAATTGCTTCTTTTTTTCAAGTTTGAGAGAGAGAGTATTACAAATTGGGACAATTTTGTCACAGTTGAGATTGACATGAAATTTTATATTATTATATTTATATTAATTAAATTTGAAAATATATATTAAATAATAATAAATAAAATAAATATATATTTTGCTACTCGTTTACTACGTATCCCTTCGATCACTCTACTTCTTTCATTTTCTTATTATCTTCTCACTCTCTCTTTCTCTCTCTTTCTCTCTACTCCTTTATCGCCCTCTCTCTCTCCCATTTTTATATCTATCGAACTCGTTCTCTCTTTATCTGAAGTTTTCACTCACTGTCTTTCTAGTCTCCCTGTATCTCTTTGCATTATTAATCCCATTTCAATATATTTTTCAACCCTGTGCCTCCCTGTTAGTTTGTCTAAGTCTGACTCACATAGAAGCCTTTTTATATTGCCGTCACTCTCTCTCTCTCTCTTTCTTTCTTATCATGTCATCTCAACCTGTTCCATTTTCTATCATCTTTCCTAGCTCATTTTCTAATTATGATTCTTTTTTTTTTTTCATTTCATTTTTCATTTTCTTATTCTTTTCATTATATAGGTCAATTTTTCATAGGACCATATTATTGCATATGCGTATAGGGTATTTGTAAATCAATCAGCTCCAAAGAAACCTCACTTGGCTTTTTTTTCAATTAACATATTCTGTGAATTCACATTAATTACTTATTACTTATTAATGTACATTTTTATTAAAAATTTAACAATTAAATTAAATTTATTAAAATTCAATTCAAGAAAAGTGTCATTAACAATTATAAGGTAATACCATTAATGTTTATGAATATTAAATATAAGTATTTAAATGTAATAAGAAAATAAGTATTTAAAAAAGAAAAAGAACTTCAAATTAAATGTAATAAAAAAATGTTTAAGCTTTTTTATTCAAAATAAAATACTATAATAAAAAGATTTGTAATATATTTGTAATATATATATTTCAAGTTCAAGTTAAGTAAAATAAATAAATTTTTAAGCTTCATTTATTATAAATAATATATAATAAAAAGATGTATTAACTTTTTTTTTAATAAATAAAATATAATAAAAAATTGTTTAAGCTTCATTTAATATTAAATTAAAAATATTAAAAAGACATTGAAAGTTCGTTTAATAAATTTACTTAAATCAATATAAAATCTTTTGTGAACATGTTTTTAATTGCAAAAATTATTATTTCATATTTTATTTATTCCATATGGATTTTTTTTTTAATTATTCATGCATGTTATATCAAATCACATCATGAAGACTCAACAGCTCAAGCAACTTTTTCACTTTTCCAATTTCTCAACTTTCTCAGACTAGTTTTAAGCTTTAGCGAAATCTTGTTCCGATTCAAATAATTTTTTTTTTTATTATTATTAGATTCAGTAAATCTCAGCTAATTTGCAATCTTCATTTCGTCTGCATATATAATATTAATGCCAGCTACTTTTGCTGGCAATTTGAAGGCGCTTCCGCTGTTGCCAATGTTTTTTTTTTTTTTTTTCTCTTTTCAGTAAGACCTTAAAAGTTTTCTTCTTCTTTGTGCTGCATGTGCCACAAATATGCGTAAGTATATCCGAATCTTCCCTGGTTGCTTATCATTAACATCATTATATGAAATTTGTTGCCGGTTGCTGATGCTGTTGTTTATTTTCATCTCTTCTCTGGCTTTGGGGCCTGAGCTCGCGCCAGATAAAACGCGTTTAACGCGACGAAGTCGACAGGTTCTCCAAGCTTCACTCTTCATTCCACTCTAACCCTCCGAAAAAAAGAAAAAAAAAAACGCAATTTGCGCCGCTAACCTAACGATGATTGCCCCAAGTGAAGAGCAGAGGACCAACATCATCCAATTCAGTGCCAGCAGGATCAGCGGGAAGCGCCTTTTAAATTTTTAATGGGAACTTCAAATAATGCCCTGGCCAAACACATAAAATTTTTCGGGGTTGCTCTTTGACAGAGGTTTGCTGCGGCTGCGGCGGCGGCGGCTGCAGCTCTTCCTACCCACAAACTGCTTAGTTTTTGTTTTCCTTGTTGGCATTGGCTTTAGACAGACAGACAGACAGAGTCCGCAGCCTCGTCCTCTGTGGGGGCTTTGGCTGCATGTGAAATGAGCTCGACTCGAGTTGAGTCTACGACTTGCAAAGAGAGAGAAAGAGAGAAATGCGTGAGGCAAACATTTGCAGATGTGTCGAGAGATTTGCATCAGATGCAGATACATTTCGTATTCGCAGTTGCCAGTCAAGAACAATTTTTGCAATGTTTGTTTGCCTTTCTCTCTCTCTCTCTCTCTTTGCATGCGTGTGTGTGTGTCTCTATCTAAAATTCAAATCTCTTGTGCCTTGGCAGGCGCTGTTGCCGCTCTTCATGGCACACAATGCAATTGACGGAGTTGTTTTATAGTGTGTTCACTGTGTCTGCGTGTAGTTCAAGGTTAAGGCTCCCCTCGCGGGCCTCGCCCTGACCAAAATAATCTCTAGCGTAATATCATTAAATTGCATTCATTGCCCGCAGAGCTGACAGAGCTGATGAATTGCATGGCCAGGGCTGGGCACTTACACATTTGTGTGCAGGGCTACAGTGGCTATAGTAAAATTTGAGTTTGTTTGTGGCGCACTTTAAATGAACTCGCCAAGACAAACAGACGCCTCTTCTATGGCCAATTAAAGCACTCGAGCTTGTGGCATGCAACTACGTGCGGCAACAGTTAGAACAAAAGCCCAAAAGACAACGTGGCCCAAAGGAGTTACAACAACGACAACAACAACAACTAGCACACTGACCACAACAAAAGCCTTGGGACTGCGGACACATTGCATTGTTAGGCCTGCTCGGACTTAGTCTGAATCCAAGTTTCTGCCCGCATCTCTTTGCTCTGGCTAACCTCGCCCTGGCCACCGGCCTCGTCTGCGCTCTGTCGACTCCTAGTCCGGCCCATTGTTTTCGATTTTTATGAGGCATGTATAAATAATTGCGCCCAAAGGCCGCCGACATAAGTTTTCATGCCGGCCGCGTGGACGAACACCAACAGCAACAACAACTAAAACGCGACTAAACTGAAGTCCGTTGCCAGCTGCCACGCCCCTGCCCTTGCGCCCCGGCCACGCCCTAGCTACATTTTCCATCTTGTTCTTGTTTTTCGCTCACTCCATCTCTTTTGTTTTGACTGCCGGCTACAAATGTAATAAAAAATGGCAGCAGGCTGCAAGTATGAACAGCATTTAAGGAGTTTTTAATTTATTATAAATATATTTTATAGAGAGACGGGCCAGCGGCAGAGGCAGAGGCAGCCGGAGCAAGGCTCAGGTAAGCAACGAGCGCTGCTAGTTGGAATATTGGGGGGCGTGTTGATGATGGGCAACCTGCAAATTATTATGACTAAAGTCAAGAGTCAGACATAGGGCATGAAGCCACAACGGAAATTGCGAAGGCACAGTGAAACAAGAGCCATTGGACAAGTCGTAAAAAAATGATATAGCACAAAAGTTATTCAAGAAATTTGGACAACAATTTTCAATGATGAATTAAACAAGTTAAACAATAAATATTACAACAAATTAAATTATACAAATTAAAGGAAAGGAAAAAAATTAAAAATATATATGAAATATAAAATATAAAATATAAAATATAAAATATAAAATATAAAATATAAAATATAAACTATAAAATATAAAGTATAAAATATAAAATATAAAATATAAAATATAAAATATAAAATGTAAAATATAAAATATAACATATAAAATATAAAATATAAAATATAAAATATGAAATCAACAAAGTAAAATGAAAAATATTATAGAAAATATGAAATGAAAAATATAGACAAAAGAATATTAAATATAAAAAAATATATATAAAAAATAAAAATACATATGCCAAATAAATACAAGCAAAACAAAATTTTAGTCTTAAGAAAATGTATAAATAATAAGTACAATTTCTATATAAAATAGAATTCATTTTATTTATGAATTTCATTTATTGCTTTTACATTTCAAAAGCTGCTCAAAAACTTCTATGAATATTCCAGACTTCAGTCAGTCTTTGAGCATATTTGTTCTCATTTCATAATTTCTTAAACTCTCTTAAAACTTTTCAACCTCTTTTACCTTATGCACTACTTATATTTTATAGAAACCTGTGACAATTGAGCAAATAAAAAGTGTTAATGGCTTCAGCTCAGACAGGTTTAATAGACATACGCACGTTTTTCAACGCAATTAAGATAAAATATTTGCCCCTTTTTTTGGCTTGTCAGATGATGTGGTCATGAAATTTTCATTCTACGAAAGGCTACAAAAAAAAAAAAAAAAAAAAAAATGACTAAGAAGTTTCTATGAAACTTTATATGCATGTACGTATATACAGACCAGTGTGGGCCAA
Source organism: Drosophila koepferae (assembly GCA_030914345.1). Classification (NCBI taxonomy): domain Eukaryota; kingdom Metazoa; phylum Arthropoda; class Insecta; order Diptera; family Drosophilidae; genus Drosophila; species Drosophila koepferae. The sequence continues at coordinate 538,948 of JAUESR010000200.1, forward strand.
AAACTTTATCCGTAGATACTCTAGCTGAAGGTATTTGGCCACAGATTCATCATCAACCACCCGGGCCAGAAGCCAAAGTCATAGACAACCCTCGACAGCGTTAATGATATCTCAGACTTTGACTGTGTGTGTGAGGATGTGTGTGTGTGTGTGCTTGTATTTTTGGGGGTGTTGCTGACGTTGTTAAAGTCAAAATAGACAGTCGAACAGACGGTGGAGAACTTTATAGAAGCTGCAAAGGCAGAGAGATCTAAAGCATTGAGCGGATGTTTCCAATGTGCAATTCGATTGTCCTAAGGGTTGATTTTCGGGACGCAGGATGTGTGCAGCACAGGATGGGCCTGTCGTCTATGTCTAGATGTGTTTGTGTTGTTGTTGTTGCTGTTGTGTGTGTGTGTGTGATGTCTGGCATGGCCTTTGGGAAAGACGCCAGAGAGACGCACTTGAAACAACTGGCAAGGACAACAGGAAACAGCCTGTGCTGACAACAAAACATGCATTCGAGCATTGAATAAAATTTCAAAATAAGATACGAAAAAAAAAAAGAAAAAAAAAATTGATATTCAATAATGTGACCGGAATGAACAGAAAAGTGAAGTGAAGTGAAGTCAAGACGACAAAGCGTCCAACAAGTCTTAATAAGCAATTTTATGCAGGATGTAAAGAGAAATTGACGGACTGAATGAGGGAGAGAGAGAGAGAGAGAGAGAATGTGACCTGTCAGCCAAAGGCGACAAAGTGTTAAGCGTGGCTGACCAAAACAACCAACTAAAACGGCAAACGAAATCAAAAATTTCGCTCATAATTTATTAATATTATCGGATGGGTCGCCAGCCAAAGACCCGAAAAATGAAAAACAAAATGCGAAAAACCACAGGGCCCACAAGCAAAAAAAAAAAAAAAAAGAGGAAGAGAAGTGCTTAAAGACAAAGTTCGAGGGCCGCACAAATTACACATGTCGACACTTTATTAAGGACACTCTGAACTGAAACTCGTGCCTCGGTCGCTGCCTCTGTTGCTGCCTCTGCCGCCACCTTTGGCTCGCAATGGGTTCAACATTTCGATGGCATATCAAAAAACATTTGCTTTTTGTGGTCCCTCAACGAGGCTGATCCCGAATCCGAGCCAGAGCACCGCTGGCTATAAAATGTCGACCCGTCCATATGTTTGCGGCATAAAAACCAAGCCGTGGGCGTGGCAACACCCGTTTTCTTTCTCTTTCTTTTTTTTTGCGCTGCTGCAGCCAACTGATTTTCGTTTTGTCTCCTCTGCCCTCTCTAAAGCTGGCAGCCCCATCCAATTTGTTGTTGCTTAACCCTTTCATGGCCAAATTGTTAAGGCAACGTACAAATTATGCCCACAGCGATGAGGAGCCAAAAAAAAAAAGGCGAAACAACAACAAAATTGCATATGAAAGAGCGCAGAGAATGGGCAGATATATAAAAGCGGTTCGAGCTGCTTCTGTTGGGCAGGCGAGTTCGTTTTTTGGGCACATGTAAATTACAGAGAATGGGCAGCGGATCCTCTCAGCCTCACATATCGTGTAATTTTAATGGAAATTTATAATGAGCGACATTTTAAAATTTATGTTGCCAAAGGTGACACAGCACGCAAATTAAGGTCGATGGACAGCTTTTGGAGTAGGAGCCGCCGCGCCTTTAGGCTGTGTGAATGTTGTCAGCTCATATGAGAGAGAGAAAAAGAGAGAGAAAGAGAGAGAGAGAGAGAGAAAATAAACGCAAGGTGTTGTAAAAGGGCGCACAGAATTTATTCATATATCAGCAGCAGCTGAATTGTATTTCATCTTCTGCTCATTTGTGTGTGTTTCCTGCATTCGCCTGACAAAGTAATTAGCCATTGAAATTAACACAGCGAAAAAGGGTTTTGAATATGAATTAGAATGACCCTTCTTGACTAATTATATAAGGCCACAGCAAAAAAAAAAAAAGAAGAAAAAGGCACACTTTACATATATAAATATTAATTAATTTGTTATTCACATCTGATGCACAGCGTAAAGATAAGCTTTAATGTGCACTTGACGCGCTTCATAATAAATTATTTATTATAATTGCATGCAGCTAGAGCTCTAAGGCTCTCCCCCTCAGGTGATCTCAATGCTAACTCAAAGTCCCCAAAGACGCCTGCGAGCTGAAATCTCAGTTAATGCCAGCTAAATGCTAACAACTTAAAACCAACTTAAAAGCGACTTAAAGAGCTATACGCACATTCCATAGATACTAGTGAATATATATGCGATATATACAAATGCCATGTACGTCGCTTGCCCTAAAGACTCTGGCAAATATTTATCGCATCGCTTAATATGCGACGCACGTACTCAGCGGCAGTGCGGGAGGGTACAGAGTTCTGTTGCATGCCGCATACGGAGATGGAAAGAGACCGAGCGGACAGAGAGAGAGAGAGAGAGAGAGAGAGAGATGGACAACGTGACGTTGACACTCATACCACATGGACACAATCCAGTTGCTAGCGGTCACAGTCACGCAGCTGACGCATAGCAACAGCCACCGCCAACAACAGCAACAACAACAACAACAACAACAACAACAACGGCAACATGATAACCCACATAATACTACACTAACCAATCATCCAGAAACAGGCTTCTACTTGAACATTAACCCAAAACAAATTAAACAATTTGTTGCGTCTAACCAAAAATAAAAAAAAATAAAAAAATATAAAATAAGGAAAGAAAATAGTTAACGAAGGCTAGACAACGTTTGAATACTCTAGCAAAACTGTTAGTCTATAGAGAGAAGCTAACTAAATTTATTGATTTTTACAAATTTTAATTAAACAATTTATATAATTAAATAATTGAAATTGCTTATATAGTATGTTAAAGAGTATTATAGAGTATGTTATTTAACTTTTAAATTGAAATTGATATTGCATTTCAGTCTGTATAATATATAAATATGTCAACAATATTTAAAATAGTTTTATTTATTAATGTCTTCGTAATTTGCATCTATCTGTCTATTTCTCATCTATATAAACATCTACTTTTAAATATAAATGAAAATATATATATATTATGTAAATCTATCCATACGGTTTAAAAAAAAAAAAAAAGAAACTTACAAACAATGTATCTCTTTTATTTATTTATTTATTTTTTATTAAATTATTTAAAAAAAAATTAATTTTTGTAATTTATATTGTATTTATTTTATTTTTTATTTTTATTTATTTATATATATATTTTTTTTTTGTTAAACAAACATTTGTTTTATATTTTATTTTTAATTTATTTTATATTATTTATATTTTTATTATGCTTATATTTATCTATTTAAATTCTTTTTCTTAATATATGCATTCATAACAATCTTAATTAGTATTTAAATATTAATATCGAAGTTTTTATATAGATTGATATTTAAGTGATATTTATATCGTCATCTATCAAGATTATATATTATTTGTAAAATATCTCTTCATCTTCTCTTTCATCTCTAGCTTTAAGTCATAACAACTCTCTGGTGAGTAGAGTACAACTAACTGTAAACGGCTGGCAACATGTACACAAGCAACATGTTGCAGACGCAGTGTTGCACAAGTTGCTGGCCAGACTATGAATTGATTTCTGCTTGAACGTTCAAATTTCTAGCCTCTTCCAGGTGCTGCTCGGCAGGTGTAGAGGCAGAAGTCAGCTGAAAACCTGAAGCTGAGCTCCTGGCACGTATTTTTTTTCTTTTCGTCTTTCTGCTACAACGTTGACATTGACGCTGGCAGCAGCAACTGCAACGCTGGCAGGCTGCAAGCGCAGCAATTTTCGATTTGACATTTTGGCAGCTCTCTGTCTACTTTTCTAATTGCATTGCCCGAGGGCGGGACGAGGCGAGTGTAAAGTTTTAGGTCGTGTTAGCTGTGCTGGGGTCGAGCTCTGGACACGCTTCGTTTGGCAGCATCTTGTGCATAATTTGACATATTAATTTTTAGTTGGCCTGTCATGCGGCATTTTCCACAGAATGACAACAACTAATGAGCAGCAAGCACAAAGGAAGAAAACTTTTAATAGGGCCAAGCAAGGAGTGTGGGGTTAGAAAGAAGTTCAGATTCACTCCCCACACACACACACACACACATAAACACCCGCTGCAGTCTTGTCATCATGCTGTTTCTAAACTGTTTTTGGCCACATGTAGCGCGACTCGTCAACGCATTCGCAGTTGGTGGCAGTTTCTTTGAATTTTCCACGTATTTTCATTTTAGCTTTATTTTTAATATGCTCTGCAGAGCAGTATGTAAATGGTGGGTATGATGAAATATATAGAAATATACAAAATTTGATTAATAAAATATATTGAGTAAAGAAAATTAGATCGTAAATAGAGCAAATTTAAAAACGTCTTTTCCATTTTTTAAAAATATTAAAAAAAATATATAAAAAATGTTTTAATAAAATATACTGAATAGAGGAAGTCAGATCGTTTATAAAATAAATTTGAAAAAAAGCAATTTCTTTTTTTTTTTTATTATTATTTTGTTAAACTTGCCGAGTAGAGTTTTCTTCCTTTGCCGTAAAAATCTTAAGCAGCTTCCTATTATAATTAATTTAAATAAATTTAATATCCATAATGAAGAAGAAGAGTCAATATATCTAAGTTTTAAGTTCTAATTAGAATTATATATCTCTAACTACATTTTGCAGTACAACATCTCATCTACTTAAACATTCTCGCAGTAAATGCTAGTCGAGTAAACTCGTTTATTTATTTTATTTCATTTTTTTTTTTATACTCAACTCTGGCATATTTTTCTATATTCTTGTTTTTATTCGAATGCTCTGCTTTAGACATTAAACGTCAACTTTTCCAACAACAATTTTCATTTGGCTTGCGCTTTGTCTTCGCTTTGGCTTCATTTACCCGTCGAGCGTCGCGCCGCATCGTCTGAAGCGCATAATTTAATAAATTTATGAAATTTAATAGACAGCAACGTGTTTGGTGGCCACAAATTTGCGGTGGGTCTTGAAATTTATATGCCAAAGCTGATGCTGACGCCGAAGCTGTAGCAGCCGAGTGGGCGTGTCAATGAGTTGCAGTTGTGTTTGCCGGAGCATGAAAATGATTATACTTAAGGCGCGACTAGAAAATATAGCTCTTAAAGAACTTCCACTAACAATGGAAATTAAAGCTGTTGCCCATTAGTTGGCTTAGCAAGCGTTTTTCTCAGTTTAGAAAAGTATAAGTATTATAGTGAGATTTTGAATGGAATTAACTTAATTAAAGCCATAGAGAGTTTGACTTTAGCATGGAGCTGATGGCGTTTTGTCTTAAAAGTTTTGTTGTTTCCAATTTCTTTCAAGATAATAAGAAAAGTAAGACAAGTAAGACAAATATATAATGAATTAAGTACAATTATAATTGTTTAACTTATTATTTTTATATAATTAATAAACAAATTTTTTATTATATTATTGAACTTTTTTTTTAATTTTCTATGTGCATTTTTTTAGATTTAATCTTCTTTTAAAAAAATGTTTTTTTTTTTTTTTTAATTTTTATTTGAGTTTCTTAAATTATATTTAATAGCTTATCAATATGAGTTCATAATGTTCATCCCTCAATGATTATTATATTTATTTATTTATTTTAACTACATTTTTATAATGATAAAATTTTAAATTGACTATGATTTTGCTTTTATATATTTTAGCAATATATTTAAAGGTTATGAGATTTATTTATTTTTTATATTAAACATATTATATTATTATTTATATTAAAAAAAATTTAGTTACTATTTTTCAACTGAGATAACTAATTATTTTATTTATTTAAATTTTTATTAAATTTAATTTTAAAATTTTTTTATTAATATTTTATTTATTTATATTTTATAATTTAATTTTTAAATTAAAATTTTATTTTAATTTTTTTATTTACATTTTAAACATTTTAAATTTATTTTTTTAATTTTCTTACTATATCACATATAAACCTCTTATTTTAATTATTATTATTATTCATATTTAATTATTATTTAATTCTTAAACAGAATCTCTTACTTTTAATCACCTTTAAATCACAATCGATTCAATAATTCTTTTTCATTTATTGCTCAATTTGAATATATTTTACTTTTCCACATAATTTTCCTGAGTACATTCTAAATATCATTAATTCAATTTTTAAATACAAAAATTTTGAATTTATTGCTCATTGGAATCTATTACTTTTTACCACCTTAAATATTCGTCTTAATCCCTGCATAATCTCATTGCTTTATACCTCCCACAGCTGCTTAGCTTCTGATCCGACCCCAAGCAGGTTTTAGTTGCTCTTCTTTCGTTTCTTTCTGTTTTTCTCCTTCTTCTTCTTCTTTTCTGTAATGCCAGATCAAGCAGTTTAAGCTTGAGCTTCAGATTCAAATAATTTCCGTCATTAGGCATACGTCACGCGCCACTCATTAGACATTGTCAAAGAGTGCTTGGCTGCAACGGTAATTTCTTAGTGTCGCCATAGTATCGCCTAACAAGCAAACGGTCCACTTTTAAGTGAAGTCCTCCCTCCTCTCGATACATTGCTGAAGAGGAAAAATATTACAACAATTTGCATGGAGCTCAAAGCCTGTTATTGCAAAGGAGATGCAGATGGAGGCAGTTGCTATTGCTGTTGCTGTTGCTGCAGCAGATGCAGATATGCCGCGAGACCTGAGGACTAACGGCATAAAGTGTGCTGCACAGAGATATATCGATTGTGCTGCCTGCTGCCTGTTACTTGGTTACCAGCTAGCCATACACAGTTAGAAGCCGGTTCTCAATAATAATTACAAGAACAACAATCAAGTTATGGGCAGGTGGCTAAGCAGCAGCTCACAAGGCAGCCAAAGTCTTGGCCCTGCCAGGTAAAAGTGATGCGCTTCATAGCTCGCTCAGCAGTGATATAATGCTCAAAATTATATATCATTTGAATAATAACGCATCAAATTACATCAAAGAAATGCCATACAATCGATATGACAGCTACACAAATTGTTAGCCAATGAAAGATGATGATCGAGTCGCTGCCATGGCCAAGTGCCTGGGGATAGGGTATTTGCCTTTGTGCATTGACATGTAGCAAATACCCATTGTGAATAGTTGCAGATACTTTAAAGACTTCTTCCATTTAGAAGCCTGTGCAGATGAAGTTGCATATGTAAAGATAGATTTGTGAGATTGGAATGTCAGCCTTAAGAGAATTGTTTCTGTCTAAAGTTTCAATTGAAGAATAATTTAATGTTGACTAATGTGTATGCTTGCTTAAATACATTTATTTATTGCTTTATTTAACAAAAATAGAAGTATTAAATTTAGAATTAGTAAATATTTAGTATAAATTGAAATTAATTTTTTACTCTGCTAATTTTCCATTGTGTATTTACTTAGGATTTGTTGCATGACTTTTGATCAGCAACAGATTTTACTATTTAGCTTGCTTTGAGCTTGGAATAATTTTGCATATAATAGTCAAAATTTGCACAGGTATACAGAAAACTTGGGACTATAAAGATACAAATTTTGCTGCCTGTCAGACTGTCGAATAAATAAATAATATTTATAAATAATAACAAATACTCTTTACATTATAAAAGAAGCCAACAAGCTTCTCTAACAACTTATTTTAAGACAGAGTTCTATAAGCTCTCAGCCCATTATGACTTGTGAAATAATCCAAGCGAGTGCTAATTATGAGCATAGCCAGGCATACGCTTTAGCTAGTAAGTTCTAATTACTTAGCAAAAGCTGGCTCTAAGGAACATTTCGAACCAAGTAAAAGCGGATAGTGTTTACGCATATGAAGCTAGGAGCTGAACATGCTGAGACCATAACTGAATATCCGATGCAGTTAGGACCGCATCACAATTGCCAAACCCCGCTGAAATTTGCACTAAATTACATGGCCCAAGCCATGCGAAGAGCACAGCACGAAACGAGGCTTTGGTCAGCGGGAGACGGAGATGCAGACAAAGACAGAGGGAAAGAGAAAGAGAGAGAGAGAGAGAGGGAAAGAGCGAGCGAGGCATAGCGAATGCGCTGTCATCGTTAGGCCAGGCGGCATTGTGGATCAGCGGTTGAATACTTGGAACTAGAAACTTGGTTTGAAATAAATACGAAATCATTTGTATATTTCAGAGTTTTGTAGTTTGTGTAGTTTGGAAATGCTAAAACATTTATCGCTGTCGCCGCGTGGCGCAAAAGGTGGCGAGGGACTGGGCAAGATGGAATGGATTGCGGATGCGGACATGGCAAATGGCTTGGGCAGTAGATGAGCCGATGAGCCGATGAGCCGACGAGCTGCACTACCCTATGGCTAGGGCAGACCAGAGCCAGACCCCAACAAACAAGTACCAAAACGAACTCCGGCAGTCAGTTTTGTTTAGACTGCAAACTGTGAGATAAATTGTGGCTCTATCTGTATCTGCGCTGCATCTGCGGAGCTCAACTCCACTCGACTCGACTCTGTTGATTACAAAGCGCTCGCCACTGTAGCGAAACGAAAAAATGGAAATGAAAATGCAGTTGGGCTCTCGCGATGCCAGCACCAACTCCCCAAAGTCCTCTCGCTCGCCTCTAAACGTCAGCGCTTAAAGTGTTAAAATAAAAGCAACGAAAGCGGAAAATAATACAAAAAAAAAAAAATATATATATATATAAAAAAAAATCGAGCTACAGATCTGCAGACCAGCATTTGTTGCTCTGTGTGAAAAATTATGGCAGCCGACTGTGAAAAATTGTTGCAAATAGTTTTCAGTAAATGTTTTTTCCTATTTTTTTCCCTCTTTTATCTTTTCGTATTTTTCCCTATCAAGAGTGTGCTGGCTTTTAGTTAATGGCCAGGCTCGCAGCCTCGCCGAATGCCCAAAGGAGAAGCCGCAGCTCTCCTTTTGCCTCTGCCTCTTCACCACTCTCCCTCTCTCTCTCGCTCTCTATCTCCCTCTTGTATTCATGAGCGCACTCGCGCTTTTCAATTGATTCGATGCTATCGATGTCAGCCAATGATGTGGCAAGTGTTGCGCATCTGTGGCATGTGGCATACGAAATGCAGCTGCTGCAAGTTCAAGTGTCATTTCCCAGGCCAAATGAAAATCATCTGAAGACCTTGGAAATGAGAAATACAATTTGCCGCATTTACGTGACTGTTCAACTAAAAGAATTTTGATCGCAAAACACTTTCCAGATGAACTAAGCACGCGGACAAGCATTGAATTAAAATTGAAATTGAATTCAGGAGCTTATTCTTATGTCTCTCTCTCTCTCTCTAGCTTTTAAGGAGCCAAAGGTTATTTTTTTGAAAATTTAAGTTGGGTAAAAAACGTAATTTATTTTTAAAGGAAGCAGTTTTATTCTTGTTATAAAATAATTAAATTGAGCATTTCAAACACTTGTTATTTAATAGAAATAGAAATGAAAGACAAGTGCATCAATTAGTTTATTTTATTCTAATTTACTTCTATAATTAAATTTCCCTATATAAGCAAGACTTCTCACGTCGTCCACGTCCTCGTCCACTTTCTATCCCATTTCATTTAGTAGACTTGATTTTATTTAGTCTCTGTGTGAACGAAATCACTGCCTAATAAATCTGGGGATATAGCTTGTCTAAAGTCTTCTTCACTACATTCTTCCATAAAAGAACTCTATAGATCTCTTAATAAACTCTCCTCACAGAAACATTCTTATGAAAATCTCTTCACATATTCTTATAGCACTATATAGCCCTACAATATCTATAGATCACTTTATATATATATATATATTAATCTCCTCCATTTTTATAAATCGACTTAATATCTCTCTGATCTCGTTCTCTCAATATCTCTTTCAGACTCCTCCATCTCTCTATAGCTCGTCTCCATATAGACCTTCTTCATCTCTTTCAATATCTATGGACTCTTCTATCTCTATCTCCTTTCATCATCTTTAGACTACCTTTGATTTCAATATATTCCCTTCATCTCTATCAGCTCACTTTGTCTCTATAGATTGTCTCCATCCCTTCATGTCTATAAAACATCTCCATCTCCCACTCTCTCTCTCCTCCTCTCTGCAGCCCTTTCCTCACTCCCTCACTCAGCTCCCCACATGTTTTTCGACTCTTAATTATAAGCTGCATATTTTTTCCCAAGCCCAATGGCATCAATACCAATTTACAGCTTAATCTACCTACATGTCCAGAACACGATCCGTGGCTTAAATCAATAGTTCAAAATGCCAGCAGCCACAATCCGCGATGCTCAATATATAATATGGTGCGGCTCGGCTACATATAAATCTATGGTACTCATATATTAATTTGCTAGCCATTGAAATCGCTTCAACAGAATTCTCGTCAGCGTACAATTTTTTTTTGTTTTGTTATTTTCATAAACAACTCAGAAATTGAGCTGGAAAAAAAAGCTGGATAACTGACAACTGGCGAGCTGAAAAAAAGTCCGATAATGCCGCAACTTGTGCGCTATATGCATTTACAATATTTGCCGCATTTATTTTCATTTATTTTTCTCCATTTTTTTTCATTTTTTATTTCATTTTTTTTTTTTTGTATCCCATATCTGTCGATAAGCGAAGTGCGCGCTGAGGTCGCCGGTGGGGCTCGACAAACGCTCATTGAATTCGCAACTCGATGAGGCTTTTGGTTCGGCGTCTCTTTTGTTCGCGTTGATAAATGATTTTGATATATATATATATATATACATATAGATGTATATATATTTATAAAAAGCGCTGGCAAAGCAGCGGGGAATCACATTGCGTCAAAAGCCTGTCGGTCTCATTAATTTCCAGCGTGGAAAATGCGAGACGCGACGAGACGAGAAAAACATTTTAATACGCATTCAAATGCTTTGTCTGCTGCTGCTGCTGCCTCAACTGATATTCAATTGGTGGAAAATGCCGCTGTCAATGCTGAAAACTATCTCTCACATAAAGGACCACAGTGGAGCCAAGCCATTGAGCTAGGAAGTGGTTTGGGCTCCCGTTTGGTATTTTGGTTTTCGATGGGGTTTTCTCTCTACTGGTCAGGCCATGTCGGTTCAGCAGAGGTCAACGTCGTGCCAGCTGCCCAATGAATCAGCATTCGTCATTCAATTCATTGTATAAAAAAAAAAGATGAAGAGGAAAACAGCGCATTTAACAGCAGCTTTTGTGTGAAGCCCATTACGCTGAGTGATTGCTGCTCAAAGGGAAATCTGTCTGGGCTGTAGAAAACTGTTTAGAATTAGGATAATGCCTATAAATCAACAAATATATTCATAGTTGTGAGGACATTGATAATTAATTACTGAACTCAATATGCTAGGAATATTTAGCATAAGCAAAATGTCTATTAATCAGCTGACATTTATAGCCTTTGAGTGCTGTGGAATTGGTTAAGTGAAATAAATGTGTTTAAGGCAGGGATAATGAGATAATGTAATTATTATAGACATGTAATAGCTGAAGGAAAATGATACTGATATGCAAATAAATGCGTAATTATTATTTATATATTTTCTATTTATTTATATTAATTTCTTATCAAAAATTGAAAGAAATTCAATAACAAAATTTAAATAAAAAAATTAATAATATATAATTAAGAATTTCCTTTGATTATTACTAATCCACATAAACTTATTGAAAGGAAAATTCAAAATAAATTATAGCTATATTTCTATATAACATAATATGATTTGGTATTAAGAGTTAAGTTAGAGTGAATAAGAAAGATCAGCTTAAGAGCAGAGACTAAGCTTGCCAATGCTTGATTGAGCCGTGTTGGTGTGAGGGAGTGAGAGCTAGTATAGAAATGTTGTGGCATGAGTTTCGTATCTTGACACACAGCTCAATACTGGCTGGTGAGAGAGAGAGAGAGGGAGAGAGAGAGAAGCTTGCTATTGCTAAACTAACGCTCGCATGTTGCTTAGAGTGAGAGTGAGATGGCCACACGACTGTTATGGACGAAGAGCGGCTGATTAGAAATTAGTATTCTGAAAAAGCACATAAATATTTCTTATTGGACGCACTCGTCTGATTATCTAATTAGAAGGTGGACAAATTGACGCAACTCCAGCATATACATATATAAATGTCAAACATATTTCTATGTAATATATATAAAAAATATTTAATAAATATATATTGTATATTAAGGTAACTGAATATCTAAGCAAACATATTTAATAATGTTGCTAAGTTAATATTAAATAGAATAATAAAATATATAAATAATAATTATAAATAAATATAGAATAAGTTAGCGATTAAATGATAAGTTCTATAAAAACTATGTAATATTAATTTCAAAAACAAATTCTTTGCCCCAAATAAAAAATATGTTTCTCATGCGAAAAAGTTTATAAATAAATCATATTCAACAACTTTAATTTCTCAAGATAAGGTAAAGAAAAAACTCAATTTAACGCCTATTAAAGCCAATTCCACATCACATATGCTCCGCCCATGCTAAGGCCAACTACTCTATACCATTCAACCTATCAACTTTAAGACATTTGTCAACACGCTTCGCATGGGTCATTGAGGTGCCCAGATAGCTATGCAAAAATGTATACACATTACAAAGAAAAAAACAAGAGAAAAATAAAAGAAAAAAAAAAAAAAAAGCAAATGGAAACAACACTGTCCAACGCAGACACTGAACCGATACTAAGCGAATTTTTGGCACTCTCCCATGACCGCAGTTCAAATTTATAGGCAAGGCGTCTAAAAACCCAAATGTCGCTTCAGTTGAGCGTAAACACTGCCTACCAAATGTACGACAACAGCAGCGACGAAAACAACAATAAACAACGAGAAATGGGAGCCACTGTTTGAAGTAGCATGGAGTTTCACGATTGCTATGCTACGCAAAATCTCAAATACAAATACAATAGCCTGGCATATCCAAAATAACAAACAAATTGTACAAAATACCCTGTAAACATAGTCGGGCAGCAGGGTTGGGCACATGCAGATAAAATAGTTTATAGAGAATCTTTTGTAAATGTTAAATCATCTATCCCTCAATTATTTTCTCTTCTTCTATAATTCTTTAAAACTAACTTTAATTATCTTAGTAAGTCTTTCACTTTCAATTAGTTTTATTACAGGGTATTTGCTAGTCATGCTAGTTCACATGTTTGTTCTAACCATTCCCATGAAAAGCAAATTAAGCCGTCAACCAAATCTGAAGAATAGAAAAAAAAAAATTGTTTCTGTTTGCGTATTTCAAAAAAATACAGAAAAAAAAAAGAAAATTCCGGAAAATTGCAAACTGACTACCGCTGCACCTGCAACAATGCCACGCCCACAACTGTGCAAAAAGAAAACAAGATTTAACAAAATGTTTGTTCGAAATTTGTTCGAGCGCAATTTGCTGTATAGGCCAAGCAGCAGTAGCAGCAGCAGCAGGAGCAGCAGGAGCAGCATCAGCAGGATGCCCCAACGCGACGCGGGCATCAAATTTTGTGACGCGCAAGCGAAAAGTTTTGTGGGTAAACCCACCCATTGGTAACCCCAGCCTGTCTAGCCATATTTAAGGGTTTTTTAGATGAGAGCGTGCTGGTAAAGTTGGCAGCTTTGACAGGTCACCAGTGCTCGGAAAATTCGGTTCGGTAATTGCAAAATTTGTGCGACTGGCGCGCTGCAGATAATGGAAAACTTTCGGTGCCGAGTTAATGCCACTTGAAATTGTCGACGCTTTGACAGAATGCGGGGAGGCAAAGAGTGAGAGAGAGAGAGGGTAAGCTATTACCTGCCGCACAGGTAACCAAAAGTTTTTATTAAGAAACAACAGCAAAACGTTACGAAGAGTGCGACATTCAGCAGCGCATTATTTGCGTATTTATGGTAACAGTTTCTGACCCTTTGCTACTGCCTGGGATTACGCAAGAGCATTGCGTATACGCTACTCGCAGGGGTGCCTAAAAACTTTACCAATTGGCTTTTGGCACCAAGAGCACAGCAAAACTTTTGTTCAACATTTTGCTCTCAATCCAACATCTTTGACAGCTGCGGGAGTGGGGGAACCCAGAGCTTAGGCTGGACTTACGCTTGATAGATGATTATTACTTAAGTCACATGCGTTACGTACCTGAAAGTAGAAGAATAAGAGAGCTTCATAAGTATTTTGCAAGTGCAATTAAAGTGACTTAAGAGAGCTTACTATTTAGTTAGTTATATTCATTAAATATGGACTAAGAGAGAAATTGAAAAGTTGCTGTGTAAAAATGACAAACTCAGTTAGATCCTTTAAAGCTAGTTCTTAAATAAATATTTGTATTTTTTCTTAAATGAATCTATTGTCATCTTGTACAACAGCTTTTCATAGATGTTTACCTTTTCATTAGTTTTAAATAAATATTTGTAATATTTCTTAAATGAATCTATTATCATCTTATGCAACAGCTTTTCATGCCCATAACTCATTTAACATTTTAGCCCAGATTCTCTTCACTTTTTTTTTTTTTTAATTTCATTTTCAACAATTTTTCCCACAACGCACACACACTCTGCAATTCTGCTCCTTATTTGCGCAATTCATTTTGCACAGCTCATTATGGGTAGCTTGAGCTACAAATTTTGGGTCGAGCCTCGTTTTACAGTCTCCGCCAACAGTTTTCGCCCAGGCGCACACATACTCCACACTCCACCCAAATTGCAGAAATGACTGCTCGGCCGCTTGAACATATAATTTTTGCTGTTAATGCATTTGGAAAGTAGCTGCATAAAATCGCTCAATTGGCGCTGGTTTGGGGGGGCGTAATGAAGGCCATTTTGGGCTGCTGCCCAGAAATGGAATAAGAAAACGCAAAAAAAAAACACTCGACGGCAGCTGTTTTGTTGGCCATTTACTGCCACTTTAACCTAATTTCATTAGCAATAGTAAAACGGAAGAATGGAGAGCGGTGCGGCAAGGGTTCCATTTGCCACTTTTACCTGCTAGTTGTTAACTCAATTAAGAAACGACCCCAAAACATGGCAAGAGATAAAAATCAAATGTAAAAATAAACCAGGCCCCGCACAGAAGCCAGCCCAGGCCATGCCACTTCAGTCCATTCCAGTTCCACTGTCCAGTCTATGTCCACTCTCTCACTCTCACCCCGGACACGGACACGGACACGCTGGCTGAGCGCGCCGAACGGTTGGGGATCGTGTATGAATGGGAGCCAAAGCCAGCTCCACATGCATGTCAAGTGTCTTCGTCTCGGCCTCCGGTTGCCGTCGTACATAAAAATCCAATTTTCGTAATTAAAAAAATAAAAGCCGCGCAGCAGCAGCCTGGGGTTGGACACTCTGCACTCAGCTATAAACGAGTCCTATCTCATTAGAGCACACACAGACACACACGCACACACACATACATGTGCATGCAGGCAATTCGCTCATCACAGTAGCTAAAACACTTGAAAAGCACGCAAAATAAAATAAATATCGGAATATATTTATTCATATTCATAAACCAAATTTTGCAAAGCTGTACAACTCAATAAAAAAAATATTCTAAAATTGATGTAAAATAAATAAAATGAATTGAATGGCATTGAATAATAAACTAGATTTAATATCTAGATTTTCTCATATATGTTATATATAAATCTCATGCGTTGTCTTTTTCTCTCTCTCCCTCCCACTCTCTTTACCTCTCTCTCTCACTATCTCTCTGTCTGCTCAAAATCACTTGAAAATCGCATATCATTGCACAGCGGACAAGTGAATGAAATGGACACCAAAGCTTCACATTTTCTTTTTATTCTCTTTTTTTTGACATTGTAAGGCTAAGCACGTTTTTAATTATGTGCCACTGTGAATGAAAATGAAGCGGGAGAGAGAGAGAGAGAGAGAGAGAGAGAGAGAGAGAAAGAGCATGGTATATTCCTTGCTGCATATATGAAATCAGCACAGCTCAAACTTCATAGAGTTTCATGAGTTTATTTTAATTGAAGCTCATTTTATATAAAGTTTATTATATAAATATATGTAAAATATATACATATATAGTATAATAAGATCTAGAGAATAGCTCTTTATATAATTGAACAGCCCCATTTCGCCTAAAAGCAACGACATTTATGTAGTAGAGCCGTGGAGCTGGGCTGCTGTATTGCAGCTTATGTAAGTAATGTCAAAACTAACTGAGATCATTCTTGATAGAGAATATTGAATATGGAAAGAGTATTATAATATATTAAATTAATAATTTACAGTCAATAAAGAGTTATATAATATATTAAATTAATAATTTACAGTCAATAATTATGAGCTCGAGCGCAATTTTTACTCAATATTTACTCGCCTAAATGGCAAAGATTCAAGAAATTAATATTGAAATTATATATATATATATTTTTATTTTATATATTTATTTATTTATTAATTTATTTTATTTATGCATTATTAATTTTATTAATACATTTTTATTTGATTTTCTTGAATTAAAATATTTATATTTATAAATTATAAGAAGATTCTAAAAATAATAATATTTTGCTGAAAAATTCTATAAATTTTGCATTTATTTAGCTCTTGCCAAATTAATTTTGTATATTAATTTAATTTAATTTAATATAATATATCAATATAATATAAAGAAAGAAATTTATAAATTTATATATATTAATATAAATATATAATAAATATATTAATTAATTGTTGGATATTTTATATTATATATAATTATATATAATATATTATATATAAATTATAATAAATTTATTTATATTTAAAAATTCTTCATTCAGCTTTAAGCCAATTTCTTGTTAAAAACCCTCTCTGAAGTATCTCCTCTTATTAAACCGTCAATATTATCACAATTCAATTTATAATAAATTGTTTACATTACTTATGAGCCTTTTAAAGTATCTGCTTTATAAGCACATCTAAAACACTATACGAAAATTCTCTTAGCTCTTCCTATGCCTTTAAGATTGCATCCTCTTAAAATGAGTCTGTGCTCTGTATATAGTTTTTATGGCTGTTGGGCTCCACCTTCACAGCAAGCATCAGACTTTAGAGTGCATAAAAAGGATTTGCTGCAAAGGCTTTTCATCACGTACAAACAGAAAGAGAGATAGAGAGAGAGAGGGAGAGTGAGAGCAAAAGTCTCGCTTGACAGCCACCAGAAAGAGACAGAGAGACAATGAAAGGGATTTGTTTGGCACTCAGAAATTTTTGATTGCATTTTGATGGCTTTTAATCAGCTTAAAAATTAGTAGCCAAGGGCGCACATAAAAAGGCGCCCAGTCTTTTTTTTTATTTTTTACGTACTCTGCTTATATGTATGCTCTATATGTAGATTAAATTTTTATCTAAGTGCCAGATTATTATGCTTAATGATGCACAACATAAAAATCCTTTTTATGATATGCAAAGCATTTTGATTATTTGCTGTAAATAATAAAGCAGCTTCAACTGCATGAAACTCCAAGGACAGGATGCAGCGGCCATAAAAAAAAAAAGTATGAGCCTGGCCATAAAAAACACTTAAGCCATGTCTTAATGTGTCGATGCGGAGACAGCGTAGATCTGAAGAGCCAGAGCAACCGATATGCTCCACTGAGGCCGCTGAGCTAAGAGTAAACATCATTTTCATTTCATTCTCATTCTCATGTAAATTGACACGTTTCATTATGAAGATGCAGCCGCGCCTTCTGTGGCAAGGGACAAGTTGATTATGAGCGGTTGCCCTTGTCGCAATGGCAACAGCCAACACAGCCAACACAACCAACACGACCAGCACTATCAGCTGAAGCATTGTCGCAAGAATGGAACGGGGTAGTTGGAGGAGTATTGCGCATAGCGGAAACCCTTTATATCATATCATGCTCGCATCATGCCGCACATTGCGTTCGAGCTTGCGGATTGCGAAACATGATATTAGAGAGTATATGTGATGCTATGTGTGTGGGTGTCTGTGTGTGGTAAGTGAACCAAGTGTAATATCAGCGACAACAACTGAGCCAAAACATTTCAAAATGTATTAACTAGAAACTGTCCGCAAATAGCATTTGAACTGTGCTAAAGGTAAGTGACAGTTATAAAGTGGTTTAGATGGGGAATACTAAAGCATAAAACAGATGATGAATGTGTGGAACTAAGTGATGTATGTATATGATTCATGTTATGTTCATATATATCGTTAGCTGGCGAAAAATATAATATTCATTATAATGTAAAATGTAAAATGTAATTATGTAAAATATTCAATGAATATATATTAAGTTTTAAAATTTATTTATATAAATGTATTAAATTTTCAAATAAATATGAAATATGAATACTAAAATTGTAAAATACTCAATGAATATCAATAAATAATATGATGAAGCATTAAAATTATTATTGATTATTAAAGATAATCTCTATTACTATTCTTAAAGAAAAACTCTTATATTTCATTTAATTTCATCATATTTTATCCAATAAATTTTCTGTAAAATTAGCTCTTTTGTCTAGTTCCCAGCAATCCAATTACAAACTGAACTCAAGTTAACTATCCAAAAAAGAAAACTGTTTTTTAGCTGTAAATCTCTTAAAAATAAATTATATGCCTTTCGTCTAACCGTTCTCTGACAGCTCTCTAATTGCTAGCCAACGAATCTCCGGTGTCTATAGCTGGGAGAGCTTAATTTCCCAAACGTTTGACACTTTGAGCTACTGCAGTTGAACTTCAAATGTTTCCTCTCTGCTGTTGTTGTTGTTGCTGCGACTGTTATTATATATCAGCTAAGTGCTGCCACAGCCCCATCATTTATAACTGTCAACAGTTTTGTGGCCAAAACATGCCACAGCTTGCTTGCAAGACAAGAAGTACGCAAAAAACTAATATTTAAGCCATCAGCCGGGAAGCAGCGCGATGGGGGCAATTGCCACACTGCAAGAAACGTTACTGCAACTGCAACTACAACAGCAACTGCAACAGCTAGACAAACAAATTATGGCCACTGTCAATAGACGCGCATTTCTATGCCAACAAAATTGCCAAGAAGCAGCAAAGAGAAAAGGAGCGAATAGGAAAACGTAGAAAAAAGTGAGAACGGCTGTAGCTGACTGCATAATACGCGTTCAGTTTGTAAGAAGAAAAAGGTTGATTAAATTATAGTTATACAAAAAAAAAAAAAAAAAAAAAAAAAGCTAAATTTATAGCCAAATATTGATTAATTGATCTACATGTGTACAATTCCTCTGCAGCCTTAGAGATATTCTCAATAATTAATCTGCATCGAAGCTTTTCAGCTTAGAGTTTCAATGTTCTCATTGGTTTCTGGCATAATTTATGTAAATATATATTTATAGACTCCTATATTTATATAATAAAAGTATTTATATAATAAAAATCCAAATCTCTAACATTCAGCCAACACAATAACCAATAAACTCTTCACACTTTCCGAACGAGCAACGAAAACAAGCCAAACAGGGAAAAAGGCACCCACAGTAGTTGCACGAACTTGCCTGCTTGAGTGATGCCAAAGTTTGCCAGAGCAACGAACGAATTTAGTTTTCGTATCTTTTTTCTTGGATTTGCTGTTTCAACTGTTTGCCAAATGGCGAAAACTGTGAAAATGGCCCAAAGGCGGCTGCAACAGGCGGTTCCCTTGGCTAATCATTGGAATTGGCATTGGAATTGAGTACAAGCCAGGCTGGCTGGCAACATGTTGCAGCAACACAACACAATTCAAGCAACTTTTTTTTTTATTGTTGGCCACGCTGCATTTACATTTAAGGCCAAAATTTCCATGTAGCATTATTTTTTTGTTGGGCTTTGACCAATTCTTTATAGATTTTATTTGATGTTAAGCGTTTGTAAAGTTTTCAAATTCATTTCTTTTTTGTTCGCTTTTATAACAATTTATTTTGTTTTGTCTGGCCTAAGGACATTTTTTAACTATGCAGTTTAAACTGGCCAGGTGAACGTGTGTGTGTGTAGGTGTATTGGCGCATAGTTTGGCAGCTAACTAGGTTTTATTTCGCTCCTGTTGCTATTTGTTGTCGTCCTGCGGCGCTTTGCGTTCGTTTGCCAAATTATTTTTGCATATTATTTAAGTTTATTGTCTCTTTTTTTGTTGTTGTTGGGCAATAAAATGAAAATGAATTTAGATGGCTTAAATGACCGATGCGGTGAATGGGCAAATTGTGTAAATATTTAACAATTACATGAGTCCATAAGCTCCATTATCTGGCAATCAAAGGGAAAGTCGATGCACAATAAAGCAACAAATATTTCTGTTTGCATTTAAACAAACATATTAACAAAGTTTTGGGAATACAAATGAAAAACAATTATTCAAATTTTGTCAATTACAACTACAAAACTAATAAACTTTAACTAGATAAAATTGTCATATATTTATAAAATATTTACATCAACATTACAAATCATTGAAATTGTGGAAATTGCAGTTTATTAACTATTTTTGGAACTTTCAAAGGCATTTATATAAATCTAATTATTCCCAAAAATTCTTTTATTCTAATGAATGCAATAAAATAAGCCTAAATTGTAAAACAAAATACATAAAAAATAATTATATAAAAAAAATAAATGTATAAATAAATACATAGATAACGACTTTTAGGGACAAATTTCTATTATCATGTTTAACATAAATAAACAACATATAAATAAATTTTAATAATAAAACCAATGCAAAACGAAAAAAATTTTGAAAACTTTTTTACAAAAATAAAAAATAATAAAAATATTATAAAAAATTTAGAATTCTTTTCAAAGCATTTGTCAGAGTTTCAAATATTCCAAGACTTAATAAACACACAATTAAAACAAAACAAAAAATCTCAGCAAAAAGTTTAATATAAATAATATAAATAAATAACAAATAAAAAAATCTTATTAATAAAGCTAAATCAATACAAAAACATATTATGAAAACTTTTTTATAAAAATTAAAAAGAGTTTTATTATAAAAATGTCAAATATTTTTTGTTGGCATTTGTAGGAATTTAAAATATTCCAAGACATAATTCAAACGAAATAAATCTCAACAAAAAGTTTTACAGTGCAATAAAAAAAAAATAAAATTGGAATTATTCTTTTTCCAACTAAAAAGTCTATCCTAAGGCATTGCAAACTGCATTCGACTTCCTTTGCAAATGATTGCAAAATTCAAGATTTTTATTTTTTTTTTTATTTTTTAAAGATTGTAAAGCTGCAATTGATATTTTAGGAAAAATGCAGTGCATTTAACCCATATTAGTCATGGCAAATTGATTTGAGGCAAGATCTTGAATGGTCGACGCCCATTTGTGGCACTCGGAGGCCCATTTATCGTTCATTTTTTTTTTTTATCGTCTATTGCGCTTTTGCATAGCTAATTTCCTTTCAAGATAAAGCCATAGACATAAATGGCCATAAATTACGCACCCGGCACTTGGATACTGGGCACTCGACACTCGGCACTGTTGTGGCTAAAAATCGCATTTATGTTTATCGCCAAAGATAAACGCAAACTGCATTGCCTCCATATAGATAGCCATCAGTTAGACAGCCAGAGCCAGAGCCAGAGTCAGAGCTAGAGCAAGAGCTATAGAGCCGACGCGAGGCTTTCACTCTATAAATATAATATAATCTAAGCATATTTGTAATCTCAGCAAGGCTATCGCGGCAATTCAATCACCAACTTTAATTGTAAATTTCAACTCGCCTTAAACTAAAACAAAAACGTCGACTACTCTTAATGGCTTCACATTATAATAATCGTCTATAATGGTATAATGGATGGAATAGCAACAGCAACAGCAACAACAACAGCCGTCAACCAGTTGCTGTTTAAGGACAACAATTTTCACTTGATCCATTGACAGGTGACCAACATGCAATATTTGTTATGTTAGGGTAGAAGCTCATTACACAGCCAACAACTAGTTCGCTGTCGAGTAACCCAATGCGAAACACACACAATAAACATCATTGCAATATCTTTGCAAAAACGGATGTTATATGCACTCATTCATTCACTCACTCACTCAATCGCTCTGATTTTGTCTCTCTTTCTACTTTTTTTTTTTCATGTATCTGTCTGTACTCCAAGTGAACTCTTTTTTTCTGCGGCACTTGATTGTTTTCTCACCTGCAGTGCGCCTTTAGGAAAACACCGAAGCTGAAGTTACCTTACTAAGAAGAAACTTGTTTATATTGAAGCTTTAGAAAATTATTTTCAAGTTGATTTCTATATATATCAATATAGTATTAAATTTATAAAATGTAAAAAAAAAAAAAATTGTTTAATTTAATAAATATCTATCGTTTATAAAATTCACAGATGTTGATAGTCTACCAGGTACACACTTTTATGTTAACAATATGTTAGCTCATTCTTAACATTGTCAGATCTGTTAGGTGAAAAAATGCAGTGATAGCTAAAGTTTTACTTAATTCATATTTTAATTAAAGCGAAATAAATATTTAATATTAAACAATAATAAATAAATGTATATTAACTTTATATGTAACTAACTAATAATTAATTAATAATAAAATATTAATTAATAATAAAGAAATGCATATTAAAATTATATTAAAATAATTAATAATTAATGTATATATCAATTTTTTTTAAATGAATAATAATTAATGTATATTAAAATTATATACAAAATAAAATTGGGTATTTTTCATTCTCTATATGTTCTAAAAACTTTTAATTATTAAAATATTTTTATAAAATATATAACACTAAAATAATATCAATATAAAAGTGACTAAAATATTTCGTAATACACCTCAATGTCAGATAATAATTTTCGAATATATGTATACATGTTAAAAACAACTGTTAGTTAACAGTCTATCATTCTGTTATGTAAACTAAATTTAAGCATTTCAAAATAAATTTATATCACAATCTTTATACGACCGTTAAAAATGTTCAAGACTAATAAAATACAAAAAATAAATTTAAAATATAAATAAAATGCAAGCATTGTTGCCAATGTTAATAGACAACTTTCAAATTACCGAATATGTTATTCAAGAGTCTTAATATTCAGCAAAAGCGTAAGCCACAGCAACAAAATTCTTATTGGTAAACATTTTGTGCTAATGCATATATTAAAAGACTGCTATATTTAGCTAGCTGAAAGTCAACTTGAATCCACATCATCTATCAAAGCGTTACAGAAATTTATTCAAATTTGGAAACAACTTGAGTGGCAAAACAAACTAGATCATAAAATGGTTATGCCCACAGTTGAGCTATAAAAAAAAAGAAAATGATGAAGAAGAAGAAGTAGAGTTATTCGCAATGTGGGCATTTTATCACACCGCACTTTGATTCTTTTGAGTTGTGTGAGCCACAGCTTTGGGGCTGAGGCAAAGCTGCCGCTGCACTCGCTCACTCTCCCCCCTTTCTCTCTGCCTATTTATCTATCTCGCTCACTCTGTGTTGGCATGTCTGTTGCGTGTCCATCTCCAGGTGCTTGGATTTTGATTGTGTTTACCTGAACGGACTGTGCGTGCGATAGATCATCTGACGTCCAGATATGTTATATGGAAGCTCGGGCCCTCGCAACAGTGCTGGCCAGTTGCAGATATTTTAATTAAATTAAAATTTACTTTGAGACACGTGTCGGACTCTGGCATATAACAACCTTGCGCATCTTGCATGTGAGTGTTCGGTTTTGGCATTCGCATCCGCATCCTCACACACACACGCACACACACTCAGACGCCGCATCTTCAACCTCATCAGCATCGACATTGGCCCTGCCTACAGAATTTTACGACAGTTTTTATTCTCCTTCCTGTGCCGGAGCCATCCTGGATCTTGTTATTCAATTAAATTTCTGCCTTGTCTGTGTTTTAATTGTATGAAAAATGGGTTTTAACAGTTTGTTTATGTGCAGCTCGAGTTTCTCACTCTCACTCACTCTCTCTCTCTCTCACTATCTCTTTCTTTTTCTCTGCTCATGATTGTGAGAGCCTCAGCAAATTGTTTGAACAGTGCCAGCAAAATGTATATATATTTTTGATGATGCTGGCAAAACAGTGAACTATATAAAATTTTAAAAAATAATTTATACATATTTTTTAATAACACATAAAATCGTTTCAAACATTTTTAACGCTTATAAAATATTTTTTAAGGACTTCATTCATTATATATACAAATTACAAATTCTAAGAAAAAAATAATAATTTGAAAAAATTAAATATTTTTCAGATTATTTTTTTTTATATGAATTTATTTCTTATTATTATTATTATTATTATTATTTTTTTATTTAAATTTTGTTTTTTACACTAATATATATTCTGTATTTTATTTATTTTGCATAAATCTATTTTTCTTTTTTAATTTTAAATAACAAACTATGAGAAAAAAATTATTTGAAAAAATTATTTTACATATTTTTCAGATTATTTTATTTTGTATTCATTTATTTTTAAATTTATTATTTTTTACACTAATATACACTGTGTATTTTGCATAAATTAAATTGTTTTTAATTTTTTGAATAACTGCTTTTAAAAATAACAAATATTTAAAAATTTTTTTTGCAGTTTTTTCTTTTTTTTAATTTTTTTCTGGTACTTCCAAAAGTAATTTATTTCCCATTTTATTTTTAATATTTAATTCTTGAAAATTAACTTCTAATCACTGTATATTTGTCATTAAATATTTATTTATAATAAAAATTCTATAGAAATTCTGTTTTTTTTTTTATTTCTTTCACAAATATTTATTTGTCTTATTTCCTTTTCGTTGCCTCAGCACCAAAAGCTTTTATCTAGCGCCTACTCTGCTCAGTTCATATTTGTGTTCGTGTGTTTGTCTTATATTTGATGTCTATTTAATTTAGTTATACAATCACTCATGTTCGTCTATCTCTATTTTTATTTATCAAATGCTCTCGATTACAGAACACAAATGTTTGACCTACAAAAACCTTTTCAACTTTTGACTTTACCCACACACACGAAAAGCTATCGTGCTTGTTGGCCTTTTGGATGACATGCCCCTTGTGGTTGTTGTTGTTGTTGGTCTAACACAATTTGGTCACGATTTAAGCAACGCACACGCCAGAAATTCATCAACAACAACATGCACAACAATTTCGCCTTCAGGCCTTCAGTGGCAACATTTTTGGCGTCGCATTTCTCCAATTTGCCTGATAAGAAGCGTTTAGCTAAAAACATGCGCCAAATTACAGCAAATTTCTCAATGTTATGCGAACAGCCCACACACCCACACGACACACACGACCCACAAGCGACAACAAAATTCTATAGGTTTTATGACTGTGGCATGCATAAATCAAGGGAGACCGACCCAGAAACGTTGCATGACTGTTGTGTTGTTCGTCAACATTTGTAATCGAACGAACTGAATTTCATAGCCATGTCACGCAAATCTAGATAGGAGCAACAATAAAGGAGCACCTAAATAAAAGTAGGCTACATTTTCCACTTGTCGATGTGCAACAAAATGTTTGACTAGCAGGCAAAACCAACACGCAAAAACTGAGTTGCTTCACATTAGTTTCAGTCCCCCCATGCCATCATGCAATTGAATAGCTTGCAGAAAACATAAGGCCACAAATCAGAAATTACGTATCACGAATCACGAATCATGTTATCGCTGTGATTTGTCAGCTGACAGCCCCACAAGGGCAACCTCTGCTCCCAGCAGCCATCCCCCCCTCTCTCTCACTCTCTCTCACTCGCCCTCTCTCATTGTAATTAACGCTGTAATCAAATTGAATACCCATGTCAAATGGCCCTCATGACAGATCAGCATCAGCAGCAGCAGCATCTGCATCTGCATCTGCATCAGCATCAACATTGGCTTCAACAACTGCCTCCGCCTCTGCTTCAGCCTCTTCGCACAATTTGGCCTTCTGCTAGTTAAACAACTTTGAATGCTTCAGTTTCAATTGGACCAGACATGCACAGCTCTTCTCCACGCTTCTCATTGCAGTCGATCCATCATCGGGCTTTAAAATCAGTTGGCGTTTTCTTTTAGTTGTCTGCTAACAGGCAGTTGAACGTGTTCAAAGGGTAAAACGAGTTTTCCCCTTTTCGGTTTACTAACAAATCAAATAGAGCACACGGGTTTCTTTTTTTTATTAATAACAAAAAAGGAAGGTGCTATTTATAAATGGAAATAGATACGCTTGTGTAGAGGGTTTTTCTTATGTTCTTGATTTATACATACATTCTGTATATATACATATGCATGATTGCTATAAGAAAGCTCTTTAATTGAGTTGCTTGTGATATTTGGATTTATCAAATGAAGTTATTCGCGTTTAAGGTGATGGATATATAAAGATTTCAATTATATGACTTAACAATATAATAACTCTCACAATAAGTTACCCAAGAGTATGAAGCAGGAAGTTTTCTTTTATATTATTTTTTTTATTAATGTAAAGAATTACATATTCAATATATTCTTAATAAATTCAATATATTCTTATTATTTGTTATTATATCATTTATTATTTTTTTCTTTATTTCTTAATGCTTAGAAACTGATTTATTTATTTTATTTTTATTTAGAGTATTTTTTTTTTATATATTTATTATTTATTTAAAATTTGTTGTTTATTTATTTTTTTTTTTTAAATTTTGTTCATTTTATTAAAGGTATATCATACGTCAAATTTTGGTTAAATATTTATTTATTACATTTGATTATTATTAATAATTCTATTCATTTTTAGTTTTTTTATTTTTATTTTATTTTATTTTTTTATTTATTTATTCTAACCTTTTTTGTATTTTATTTATATTTTTACTTTATTTTAAATAAGTATTTTATTTTAAGATTTTATTAAGATTTTAAGATTTATGATAAAGGCTAAAAAGCTATTTTGAATGTATTTTATTATTATTATTATTATTATTTATTTATTTTTTATATTATTGTTATATAATATAAAAACTTCTTAGTCTTATGAAAATTAAATTTCTTATGATATGTAATGCTTCAATAAACTTTTTTAATATTTTCAGAGTAAGGGCCTTAAGAATTTTATTCTTTACATCAAATTGTTTCGTTTTTATTAAAAATTTTAAAATATGTTAAATTATTCTTTGCTTTATCTAAATATTTGCTTTTATCTTTATTTAGTTGTTGTATTTTTTTCTCATATTAAATACCTTGTTTAGGGTATACCAAGTTCGAGCTGCCATTCAACTGACATAAAATCTGGATAGTTTTATTTTATATTCTGCCCACGCTTTCATACCTGTCCAGCATCTGTTACTGTCTGTCTCTCTGTCCGTAACTGTGTCTTTGGTTTTTGGTTTTTGTCTCTGTCGCTGATTGCTCTAGATATGTATGCACGCTCGCTCCATAGGTTGTCATGATTTACAGTTATGACAATTTTAAGTTGGTTCATTAGAGACACAAAGAGTCGAAGGCTTAAATGCACAACAAAATTGAGTTTACGTGTCTGCCTCCCGCTCACTCTCTGTCTCTGTCTCTGCCTCTCTCTCTCCCCTGTCTCTCCGTAGCACTCTGGGTGTGTGCGTGTCTGAATGTCTATGTTATGATTGAAGATGATTACAAATGTCTTCTTATGGCAATTGCCTTTTTGTTGTATGACTGCAGTTGCATCAGTCGCTTGTCGTGTTGCATATTTCCCAACACGGCGATTTGTAGTTTGAGTCGTTGAATCGCAGCATTCGCAATGTTTTGTGTCCACACTTAATTAATAGCCTCTGTCTGCATTTTTTTTTCTTCTTCTTATTTTTTTCAGCTAAAGCATCCCAGCTAACTGCTGCCTAATGGTTCTTTAAGTATATATTTATGGCTTAAGCGATGGACAAACGCGTTGGCCATAATGAAATGTGTTGGCATGTCGAACCCTAGCATCTTGAATACCCCATTGTTAATTGAATGCCTGTGACTGCGCTTTATAATATTCTCTTTGCAAGTTATATAATGGTTTCTTTCTAGGGAACTCTTTGAGTAAGCCAGAAAGGGACTAAGCGACTGTTACAGCAAATATTCTGTAGATATTTTATTATTGAAATTAAATATTTATATTTTTTTAGAATATTAACATTTTATAATTCTTTAAATTTTATATATATATATATATATATATATATATTCAATTAATATAATATTTGATCAGATATATATAAATAAATAATATTGACATCAAAGCTCTTCTCTCTTTCTGTATGATGCGTTCTCACTCAGCAATAATATATGAAATCGATGCTATGTTATTATTATGAGACTTGCATAGAAGGGCTCATTTTAGAGAGTATGAATAAGAGAGACAGAGAGAGAGTCTAAAAGAAAGAAAGAGAGAGCGATAGCTGGAAGAGATCAAGAGGCAGACAGAGAAACAGAAAAGGGAAACGAAATCAATCAGCGTGGGAGTGAGAGGAAGTCAGATCAGAGACTATGAACGGCAAAGAATGGAAATGTGTAAAGAAAAGAGAACAATTTTCTTTCCATGTAACTTTTCCATATATGATTAATGAAATGTTCACTCAGAGACTTCCAATAATAAGAGTAAATTTCATACGAATATGAATGATAGAAAACTTTAAAGTCTTAACATCATTTACCTATAAGAAAAAATTCATTTACTTGTATCATTTAAACGGAATTTGAAGCAATTCATCTCCATTATGGCTACATTATAATTATGCCGATTATGCATCAGCTTATATTTTGTAAGCATTGTTAAACTGTGATCTTAACTCTTCGGCTAATGAAGCGCGATTCTGTTGCATATGAGCTTTTTAGCAGCTGTTGCGCCATTATCATTTGCTGAGCTGCTGTGTGCTCGTAAACCTTTAACAACTTCTTTATAAACCTGCTGCAGAAACCCACACACGTACGCACACACACACACACACACACACACCTATATACTTATACATTTATATATAGATGAAGCATATTTTCCCCTGGGTACGCCGCCAAGCCAATGCGCTGAGCATAAAATTTATGATTTGCCTTTTGGCTGCCTTTTCTGACAGCGACGGCAACGTGGACTTGCAACTGGGGCGACATCGATTCGTGTTATACATTCGACTTGGGACAAACCAGAAACAAGTTTCCAGCTGCCCATTTGTGGACTTTGGAAGCTGATGCTGGAACTGATGCTGGAGCTAAATCTGAACTCGATCTTCAAATACGAGTCGTGCCTTTTAATTAGGCTGCCTGCTGGACATGAGCTCAAGCTCGCGCTCCAATTCCAATTACAATTCCAAATCGCAATTCAAAATCGAAACTCCAATGTGGGGAATCTCTAGGCGAGGTGTTAACTGGTTCAACCATGCAAGCGACTCCAATTTGTATTTGGCCAAAAGCAGCTACGGCCAAATGCCCCAAGGTATGCCGGACCAAAAAGAAAATTTCCATTCTGATTATTTATGGCGCGGGTCACATGAAGTTAGCAAGTTTATTGGCCCAAGGACCACTTAATATGTCAGTCGGTGAGTCCCGATGCGGCACTACATATACGTATATATAGAGAGAGATATATATATTTGTATTTGTATTTGCTTATGCATTTGTATTTGCGGCCATGCCTGTTTTTGGACTTTTGCTGCGACCCTTTTTTTTTTTGTGTGTGTGTTTTGTTTTTCTCGGTTGCCAAATGATCTCTGTGCACACTTATTTATGGGCCAAGTTCTTTTACTTTTGCTACCAATGTTTGCGCAATTGTCTGGCCGGCAGACAATGGGCATTATAAATTCATCAGACTGTCTCCTCTCTGACATACAAACAGGGTCGCCTCAGATGAGAGAGAGTTTAACAGTGATAGAGAAAGAGAGGCAGGGAGAGGGCTGGCGATGGGAAGGTAAAGACAGAGAGCCTTGGCTGCATAATGTATCTATATCTGGATCTGTGCAGCCATGTAACTAAGTATCTGCGAGATGCCTTTGGTCACAAAATGGCGCAGCGCTTGGCGAACAATGCAAACAATAAGCAAAGCGAATGGCGCCAAATGCAAGTGATTGACCAAGAGATACCATACATTTTAATTTATATTGAAAAATGTGATTAAATAAAATATATTTAATCAATTACAATTATTAATAATAATTAATTACATATATTATATTATACATATAATTTTATTTTTTTTTTATTATTTATATATTTTTATTATTTATATTTACCTTTTATGATATATTTATATATTAATTGATTGACAAATTTATTAAAAAATTGTATTAAATAAAATATAATATTTAAAAAAATTTTATAATTAATAATTGATTAAATAAAATATAATTTTAAGATTCATATTGATTTTCATTGATTGTATTTATTTAAAATTTCAAAAAATAAAATATAATAATTTTTAGATTATTGTTTTTTTTCTTATCTGACTTTTATGATAGATTCATATATCAATTTAATAGACAAGTTTATTTAAAATATGAATAAAGATATAATAATTTTATGAATATTTCAAATTTGATTCGCATTAAAAAAGAAACAAATATTAATTATTTACAAAAATAAAATTAATTTTAAAAAATTAAAAATAAAAGTAAGAGATACAAATATTTCTTAAAAATTTTTTTTTTTTAATATATATAAAATATAATTTTAGTGTAAAATAAAAAAAAAAAATTCAATTTATTTCTTATCTTTCTTGATATTAAGACTAAATATTATTTATATAGAAGACCCAAGTCTTCTTAACTCATTGATGTAGCACATCTAACTCTCATCATATACAGGGTATTCAAAAAGGATGTCTGCTTTGTGGTTGACATTTGTTTTGTTTGTTGTTCACATTGTAGTTATTGTTGTTGTTGCTGTTACTGTTTTTATTGTTGTTCTGGTTTTTGTTTATGTCGGCTCGTTCCTATTGTTTTTAATTGTGTCAAATTTTTGTAGGCTGTGCGCGGGTGCAGAGACCACAAAATGCCAACTAAAGACTATGGAATAGTATGACACATGTACAAGCAGCTACCGAGTGCAAGGGGGCGAGGGGGAACTGCCCACACTAGTCACATCTCCATTTCACCAAAGTGGAGCACTGCGACAGTAGGTGCAAAATCAAAAGCCACTTCACAAAATATTTGCAAAGACCACACACAAAAAGGCTTCTCATATTGTTTTGTGAACTGAATAGCGGGTTTTCACTAGGCCAAAGGATGTCGCAGTAAACGTTGGGGGAAGCAGGCGTGGCAGGTGGTGCAATTGGAACGATAATTAAACATGCAACAGTATAAAGCTAGGCAAGCTATATATATGTATATATGTATGTCTCTGTTAGCTAGTGTTCCATTTAGTTTCTAGTCTGGAAACTTGCATACAAAATAGGTGCATATAAACGGGAATAAAAGATTATAGCTGCAAGCGGAAAGTGTATGGAAAAGGTGATTTTTGTATTCAAGTTGTTCTCGAATAGGAATGTGCAAATGTTAACCCGAAATGCTTTAAAGAACAAATATACAGATTTTTGTATATTACTTATAACTCTTTCTCTTAAATATTTCGAATTATTAATCGACATATCTATACTTTAGTATATTAGTTCAATTTATTATTCAAATATAGTTCTAAAACCTAAAAACTTGATGTGTTTTTTAATATTTTTAAATTTATATATTTAATGAATAAATATTTTTTCCTTCTTTACATAATGTGTGCATTATTAATTATTCGCTTATTCACTTATTAAATTAATTTCATTAAAAAATTTTTTAAGTCTTTAATCGATCAAATTATATTTTTTGTAATATTTAAAATTATTAATTTAAAAATGAATTGTTAAATGATAAATAAATAAATAATAAAAATAAAAAATATAAATATAGAATTTAAAGTTTTTCAAGTGAACTTTTAGTTTATAGGTTTTAAATATTTATCTATATATATAAAAGATTTTTTTTTAAATAAAAAAACTTTTTTTTTATTAGTTTATAAAATTTATAATAGTTACTTATTGAATGATAAATAAATAAAATAAATAATTTAAACAAAATAAAACGAAACATAAATAAAATATTTAAAGTTTTTCAATACAACTTTTAATATTTAGTTTAAAAATAAAATAAAATAAAATTGAGTCTATATCTTAAAATTCCAAAAGCTTATATTCCCTCCAGTTTCCATTTTATATTTAGAATATTTCATTTTATATATCTCAATATCCAATTAATACAAAAATTCATTAGAATTAGTTTTCCATTCAATTAGATATTCAACAATTTGATTTGATTATTTCGTTGCCATGAAAATGTCCAATTAAGAGCTCTGCATTCAGTTTTAACTAACAGTAAATTTAGTACAAAATTTTAGCCAAATTCAAGCTGCTCGTCAGTCTTGCTTGCAAGTCTCAGCTTTTTCATTTGCAGCTCGTGTTTATTTAGTGTAAAATCTGATATATGTGAAAAATAGGTGTCAACTGAATTGTCCAGACTGGCTTAAATGCTAGGTGCGGCCAGGTTCTGACCAGTTATTATGGTAAATGGTCGAATTTTTCTCTTTTTTTTTTTTGTCATTCCGTTTCGGTTTGGCGCGTGGACCGCCATTAAAGGCTTGTAATTAAATATTTTAACAGTCGGCTGTCAGTCGCAAAAGTTGCAAAGTGAGCATTAGCATTAGCAAAAAGGAAAAGCCGACGGCCCATGAAAATACTGAGCAGACATATATGAGAAGGGGTATGTCAAACTTTGTCAACCATTTGGTAACAACGGCCCACACAATGTTGCGACGGCGACGGCGACAACTTGTGAAATGGAAATGCGAGACAGTTGCAAAAGTTGACAGTTGCTTGGTCAATCTATCAATGGTGGGCAAATTTTGTAAGCGTGGGCAGCTAAGTGCGTATAGACAGTAATACCCTGTAAAAGCAGGGATTACAAAAGAGCGTAAGGCAAGCAAAGCAGCTTCCAGTTAAAAAGAAATTTTGTGAAGACTATAAATAAAATTTCATATTTGGAATATGTACCCTAAACTGGCTGAAATGTACTTCAGTATTACAGGGTATAACTGGGTATATTTATTTATTTATTATTTTTTTTTTATATATATATTATTTTTGTTATAGACTTAACTAAACCCCAATTTTAAAGTGTAGTATGTATTAGATATATCATGAATTCTCAGGATACGTATATTATATTTTACAGGGTATATCATCAAATACATTTAATTATAAACACAATTTATTCATTATTATGCTTGGTGTAAAATTAATATATAATTATATTATTCCAAATTTTTTCCCATATATTCAACTCTAATATATGTATTTTTTGCAGGGTATCGACTAGTCTAAAATGCTAAATTTCCACTCAAGAACAAACACAATTTATCTACTTAAAGTTTTTGCTTTTTTTTTTTTTTTTTTTTTTAAGTAATGTTAAAAAGTTGTTTACAATTTCACTTTCAAGCTGTTGTTGCCATCCGGGACAAAGGAAAGTGGATGATGACAAAATGAAGAAAATGCAACGGTACTTCGTTTGTTGATATTGCCACTTAGCTTGACACTGTTACCGTTAAAGCTGCTCTGTTATCGCTCCGTGCAGCTAGTCAAAGCCGAGGCGAAAATACGAAAACAAAAAGAAAAACAAAATGAAAAGCAAAAACACAAAAAGCTAAAAGCGAAAATATAAAATAAAAGCAAATTGTTTGCCATCGAGTCTTCGATGTAATTTTTATAGATTTACAGGGATTTAATGCAAGCATACATACAGGAGAGTGCCAGAGTGAGAAAGAGACACAGGGAAAGTGAGAGAGAGAGAGCGAGAGTGAGCGTATGTGTGCTTAAGTAGCCGGAAGCTTCTTTACTTATTTTTGCGTTTGTTTTTCTTTCCTTTGTTGGTCTTCTGCAAATTAATTGAGTTGAAATTGTTGTTGTTGTTATTGCTTTTACTCATGTGCGAAATGAAAGGACCAATAACAACAACAACAACAACAACAGTAGCAAATAAATAGTCATCAGCAGCTCGGCATTTATTGGTTATAAATTGATCAATTCGAGCGGAAAATATTAAGTGGATTATAGTTTTAATGCCGCCGGAGCTAAAGGACATTCCGTAAAAATAAATTACACTGATTGCATCGAAGGGCAAACACAGATAACTATATATATGTTGTAGTATATACATATTGGTATTTATCTGTACATAGGCCAGCAGCAAGTGGATTTTTGACCTCGTCTCTGACTGTCGGTAGAGCTTTGTCCACTAACTGATTAGAGAGGCGACTTAACGAAAAAAGCTGACTAAAGGCTGATAAATGCGGGTGAAATTGGTTTGTTGAACGCACGAAAGCAGTGTGTGAGCGTCTGCTGTTATGACTGAACTTAAAGGACTTTCACTACAGTTGTTGTAGCGTTTATAATAACAAACAAATAGTACACTGTTTATATGTAAACTTTCGCAATAAAAAGAGAACTTATATTTGGAAGTGATGATACATATCTATGAAGTCTTAATCATATTTTATGTATGTAAAAAATAAATCAATAACAAGTTTTTTTTTTAGTTTTTTACATAGTAATCGATAAATATATTGATGTAGTACGAGTTAAATTTACTTAACTAATATTAAAAACAATAATAAATGACTCCTTGAAAGCCGCAATACACAACAATTGTTACAATTAAAATATGTCTATAGATATATTTATTAAAATTATTTAATTCGTGCATTTTGACATTTTATATGATTTTTTATTTATAATTGTAACATTGTTTTATTATTTTAATTATATAATTTATTTTTAATATTTGTATTATTTTTTATTTAAATTTTTGCATTATTTTAA
This sequence comes from Drosophila koepferae, assembly GCA_030914345.1. Classification (NCBI taxonomy): domain Eukaryota; kingdom Metazoa; phylum Arthropoda; class Insecta; order Diptera; family Drosophilidae; genus Drosophila; species Drosophila koepferae. The sequence continues at coordinate 573,680 of JAUESR010000200.1, forward strand.
TATTTTATATATATACTATTATATACTATTATATTATTTTATTTATTTTTAATTTTATATTATTTTTCTCTATTTACAATTTTATCATTATTTTGTTATTACAATTATATTATTTAACTTTTTTTTTATTATTTTTTTTTAAGTTTAATTTTATAATTGTTTTATTTTTATTATTATTATAATTATTATATAATTGAATTCTTTTCTAATTTTATATTATTTTTCTTAAATTTAAATTTTATTTTTATTATAATTAAATTATATAATTTTTTATACATTATATTTGTCATATGTAGAGTTTTAATCATAATCATATTATTATAATGCAAACGATAAATGTTTGATCAATTGGGATATTATAATATCTAATATTTTTATCAATCACATAAATCATATAAAGGTTTTCAATTTTTCTCTAATTATTATTCATTAAATCTAAGCGTGGAATAATAAGCTAATTATTATTAATGTTTCAATAGAACATGAGCTGAATATATGAGAACAGGCTTGATGAAGCAGACTTGCTCTATCTCTTCAACAAACTTGATCAGACTTGATTGAAGTCATAATTACTCTCGATTAATCTTGATAAGATGTTTGCTTAATATGCAGGGAATAATGATTGAATAATGTTTGAATTATATTGTTGATTATTTATTAAAATTATTATTTTTATTTGAATTAAATGAAATAAAAATAATAAATATATATGCTTATATTTCGATTGAATGCTTTAAATTGATATCTATATTTATCAATTTAAGCTCCCACACAAATATACGCCCACGGCAACAATCCTTTCAACAATGAAACAACTTTAATTGACAGCTGCTAAAAGGTTTGAATAAATCCATTTCGGAAATTTCGTAGCCAATTATAAACCTATCTAAGCCAGATTACAAATAGGCAGTTCGCCATCAGCTGGCCACCTTAACAGTCGTCATTAGGCGCAGATACCCTATAAATAAAGCGACTAATACCCTTTGCTAAATCCTTTTAGATAAATTAACATTTACAAAGCTCGACTTTAGGCACTTCTCAAATTATAAAATCAAATTACTCAAACTGAATACGGAGAAAAGAGATTTGGGATGTGAGTGTGCGTGAGTGTGTGTGAGTGCCTGAAGGAGCTATTATATTCTATTAAATTAGTTTGGGTTTGCGTTGAAAATACTCATGATCCTTGTAGAAGGATACTCGACATATGTTTATTATGCTAAGGCAGCGGGGCATCTTTCGCAACAAAAGAGTTTAATTCCTCTTGGACTCCTGCCACACACACACACACTCATCGCATAGGGATTGTGGGTATCCTTCGAGATTGGGGAGCAGTTGAAATGTACCAGAAAACAGGACACAATCAATTACAGATACGCCTGGCTGCATTTTGGCTGGTTTTGGCTAGCCATTCATCAATTAAAAAGGGGCTCCACAGCAAAATGCTTAATGGCATTCACTCAATGAATGGATTATCCTGCGGGCTAATGAATTATCCGACATCTCGTCTCGTCTGGCTAAAATGCGTCAAAAGCGTTTTCAAATGAGCCTTTTAATGGGTTTACGATCTCCCCAATGCCCTCCACTTCCCCTCTCTCTCCCACTCCCTCTCTCGCTCTCTGAACAGCCGAAGAGTTTTCAAATATTTCCCAGAATTGGGCGTTTTGCGTTGTCCTTTCGCGCTCTTTGATTAATTTATTTTTGGCCGGATTTCAGTTGGTTATTGCTATTGACATTAGGCGACTGCATGGGGTGAGGGCCGCACTTATTGAACGGCAATCGCTGTCACTGTGTAAACTTAATTCCAGGTCATTTTAAAGCCGCAGCCCAGACTCTGCCCCTTTGCTGTGGTCAAGCTCACTCAACGCACTGGCAAAATGACAAACGGGCGGACGGACTGACAGGCGAGCTGTTTGTTGAAAGAGTTGCGAGAGATGAAAGGAGTTAATAAAGGCTATTCCCTGCAGGGGCCATGTAAGAGAAGGGATTACGTATAGAGGGCATAGTAGGGGTATTCCCTCTAGCGCAGCATATACTATATTATTCCCTGTGGCTCACGGCATTTCTTCTAGTTCCACAGAATGAAAGAGTTGCGCTTTTCCCTATAGCGTGATGGAATTGTGTGCATGTGTGTGTGATTTCTTTTTTTTTTTTGGTTTTTGTGGTTTGAGCGCAACAATTCTGAAAATTCACTCGCATGCCTGTTAAGGTTTTGGATTACGAATCGCTGTGCGATTGTTAAATCAATCAATGAAGTGGCTGGAATGCGAGTGAGCGAGCGAAAACAATTTAGAACAAATCCATTTGGCAGCATAAACAAGCAAATGCATGTTGAGTGAATATAAGTAGAAAAGGTTAAAAAAAGCTTTAGGTGAGATGAGACACAAGAGAAGGCTTTGCACGTATATGTGAAAATATGTATGTAAAAATATTTGTATATTATATAGAAATATGTGTAAATACAGCAATATTTAAGATGTTTTACATTTTAATCATTTCAATGCTTGAATTAAGCATAAATAAGCATTGCTCACAATAAATATTACACTCAATTATATTCAACATTATTATGATTAGCATTGGCATTTTAAAAACTAACAAATCTAAAAGCCAAATTAATTATGTATAAAATGTATTTCAGTTAAAGGTGTGCGCTAAACACTTTGCAAACACTTTTATCTGCTGCCTTCAATATCGTTTACACAACAAACTAATTGCCTACAGAGCAGACAAGAAACCCGAATCTCTTTCTTTTCCCTTTTTTCAGCCTCAATCTCAAGTGCGGAACTCAACAAGATGCGATATTTCGCACGCACCTCTGTCTCTTTCTAACTGCTCTCTCTCTCTCTCTCTCTCTGTGTGTGTAAGGGTATTTAAGACATGGCATTGCGAGTAATGTGAGTTTTCTGCAAACGAATGAAATGATGAGAAATTTACAAACACACACACACATATGTATATGCAGGCAGGCAATATAGAGAACGAAATGAAATAAAGGCAAAGAGAGAGAGACAAGCAAAAGCAAACACAGCGTATCTAACAGCTACGCAGATAGATATGTATCCGTCAGATACTCGCAGCCCGGCAAAAGTGTGAATTATCCTGCCTCAAAGTATTTAATGCGCTCTACACACGGCAAGGACAAGGAATGGGCTGAGCCCAAGCAAAAGGACATACAACAAGCCAAACACACCCACACACACACAGAAAAAGCGCACCACGCACACGTCGGAAATACGCCTGATGGCGGGTGTGTGCAAGAGGCATCGGCAGTGTGGAGGCAAGTGGGTGAAGGAGGGGATGATGAAGGTTGACATCAGGACTTGAACTTGCCTCAGTCGATATAGTTGTAGGCAGAAAGAAACCATCATGCTGCAGCGTCAAAAACAACAAGCAAACAAGCAACAAGATGGTCCTCATGAATAGAGATGAGAGAAGAAAAACGGTGTGCTGGGGGGTATGCAGGGAGGGGGGAGGATAGAGCTGCTTGCAGTGTAGAGCCGCCATTTAAGTCTGCTTGGGCTGATTAGATGTTGTAACACATGTGTTGTGAAAGTAAAGTAATACACCTAAATGAAAAGTTGTGTATGAAGGTAATTTGGCAGATATTAAATAGAGAAAATTGTAAAGGTTGAATTGTAAGTAGTTTGAATTTATTTGTGTGCCATGTGATTTCTGATGTGGTAAGTATAATATAGGAGTAGGAACAAAAATATTGTTGTTTTAAAATATATCAACTAAAATATAAAAAATATTTACTCTTATTATCAATACAAAATTTATTTATAAAGATTGAGCAAATTTTTAAATAAAATGAAAAAAAATAAAATAAAATAAAATAACCTTAAGAAAATTTTAGCATAATTTACAATTTAAAAAAATTTACACTTTAAAAATATATTTAAATATCAAACAAAAATAAATAAAAGCAAAATAATCAATAATAATAAAAAAAAAAAATAGTTACTTGTATCATCAATAAAAAATTTTGGATATAAAGATTGAATAAATGTTTCATAAACATGAATAAGAAAATAAAAATAAAATAAAGTAAACCAAAAGAAAATTCTTTAAATAGTTTACAATTTAGATTTGCAAGATTTATGTATTTTTTTATTTGAAGAACTTTGGAATAACAAACAAAATTTTTAAGTAAAAATAATATAAAATTGATATAAAATATAAAAATAAAACTTAATATATTATAGTTTTTTATTATATATAAAAGTTATATATAATAAATATTTACTCTAATCAGAAATTTAACAAAATAACAGAAAAAATATTATATAAAATTTCTATCTTTTCTAACAAGGCAAAAGACGCCAAAAGTTTATTTTATATAAAAGAAAAATAAAATTATTTAATTTATATTTTCTTCTTTCATTATCTGTCTCTTTCCCTATGATTGCCAACAAAAGCCAATTATTGTTTAGTGAACCTATTCCATATCACATTTTTTCATAAGCTTCAATTCAATGATAATATCAACGAGATATCTTTGTGTTTGCTGATAAGAAACGAAATCCAGCTATAATCATGATGGATCTTTTCTAGGAATTATTCCCGATACGCTTGTCAATAGATATTGCATAAGACGCTCCAGGTAGAGTATGCCAGAGCACAAGAATAATAATAACAATAATATTAAAGGCATTTGATCATTACTCATAAAAACAAACAGCGAGCAATGGAGATGGAGTGGAAAAAGGAAAAGAGGTAAACAATTGGTAAAGAGCAAAGCAAGACAATGATGAAGCTGATGATGCGAACGATAATGATGACGATAATGATAATGAAGCTGATGATGGCGGAGCCAAGAAAATTAATTATACAACGTGAAAATGCGCCGAAATACATATTATCAAAGCCGACGGCAGGCAGGGGGCAAATGGAAATGGGGAAAAGCAGAGAGCGAGTGAGGAATGGGAGTGGGTGAGATTTATTAAGCGTTACCACAATTTTCGGCTATTGGAATCATGAGCCATAAGCAGGCATTACAAATTGCATTGCATTGAGAAAACTGGAAAACTGGTTTTTCCCAAATGCACAGAGCACGACGAAGACGCAGCAAAAGACAAACAAAAAAGAGTGAGAGAGAGAGAGAGAGAGAGAGAGAGAGAGAGAGAGAAGTGAAGAGGAGTCTTCCTTGTATGCGCTGTTTTACCTGCGCTGGCTCAGTCAGGCAGGTAGGCAAGGCCAGGCACAGGGTGAATCGAGTCACTTGAAAGACGCCCCGCGGCTTCGACATGGTGGTTGAAACTAATTCCACAACGCAACAGGATATGCAGCTATCCTTATTTTTTACTTCTGCTGCTTCTTCTCCTGTTTCTTTTTTTTTTTTTGTGTGTAAAGGAGCAGAGCGAATTACGCATTGGGTTCAAATGAAGACATAAAAAACCATTTGACCCACATGAAATGTTATGGAATACGACGAACATAACGGTAAACAATGTCTGTGGATATGTTGTGAAAGGCAAGCGAAGGCAAAAGTACTGCAATACATACAAAAAAAGATAACTGCTATATCGGAAATTCCACATGTTATCAAGTAAATATCAGTAAGAAAATGTTTGCAAAATATATAAGTCTATATACTTCATCGCCATCAAATGAACAAACAAAATCTATGAGCTATAAACTATTAGATGAAGATCAGCAAAAAAGTTATGTGGAAAATAAAAGTTAATGAAATATATTTATAGATAAAGAAAATAAATTCTGCATCTAGCTAGCTATCTATTTACCTAGCTATCATCTCCGTTAAATAAAATGTTAGAAAAAATCAAAATGAAAAAAGCAATATATTGTCAACAATAATTATTATATATAATCATATCCATATTATCATGTTTTTAAGCATTTTTTCTCTAAGAAGAATTATTATAAGTATTACGTTATAATATTCATATTTAAAGATTTCATAGAAATAAAAAAAATTATATCTTTCATTTGAGATTATTTGTAGAATATACAAAAAAATATTATATTATTATTGAGAAATAAAATGTAACTTCTTCCTATGCATCCTAACCTGACTTATGTTTTATTTATATAATATTCAACATTTTATATCACAATTTATATTTTTACAAAAAAAAAAAAAAGTCATCCACTTAATTTTCCTTTTTCTGATTATAATTTCATTTTATGCATCTTCGAATTATACTATAATAAAAAAAATAAAATAAATAAATAAATAAATAAATCAAATCAATACACATTTTTTTCGAATTTGACTTGTTATTTATTTTATTTATTTATTATATTTATCTAGTTTAACATTTGTAACATGTCTTATTGGTATATCTACTAAAACTTCCTGAAGATAATTTCTCACATCTGATTTTCATTTCTTTTCTCTCATATATCATATTATAGTAATTTCCATATTTATATAATATCTATATAATATTCCCTATAAAACGTATTCTTCAAATAATTTTTGTCTTTTAAGTATTTCATTTCATATTATAATACTTTTGAATTATATAAATCATTTACTATATAATTTTCAAATATTCCTATTATTATTATATAAATAATTATATAAATAATTTGTTATATAATTTTAAAATATTTTTATTATTCTATAGTTTATTTGATATTATTATTATTATTATTTTTTTTATTATATAAATAATTTTCAACATCAAAATTTTCAACATCAAAATAATCCTATTATACTATATATTTCTCTTATCATTTTCTCCTTTTCATTAAAATAATTATTTTAATTTGACTTTTCTATTATATTTTCTTATAATCATTTATATTTGCTTACCTTTCCGCCCACTTTCAGCTCGTATCCCATGCCGAGTGGCGTCTTCAGCTGCACGGGACATACGAATCCGATATTACGATGGGGGCTATCGACGCTGATCTGATGCTTGCGCGTCGTCACCTTGGGCGCAGTGCGTGTGGGGGCGGGCGTGGAGGCGGAGGAGGTGGTATTCTCAGCGACACAAAGATCCTCGCCGCCATGCACTGGAAACTTGGAGCACTCCAGATTCTCGGGCCAATTGAAATTGTAGGTTTTCATGAGAGTTTCGCAAACGCGCGCCGATTCGCAGAGCGAGCGACACGGCGGAATCGGACGTTCCAGGATGGTGCAAACGGGCACGTACAGGGAACAGAGGAATAGCTGCAAATCGGCGCTGCAGCCGATCTTGACGAGCGGCGCGAACTGATGCACCTCCAGGCCCGCCTCCTCCTGCTTGGTGTGGCCGATCAGATTCGGCATTATTGTCATATTATAGGGTATATTCTTGCATATGGAAATTGTGATGGGCTCGCAGCGATTGTGATGCGGAAAACCATCCATGGAGCTGCTGGCCAGGTCGGAGCGATAATATGCGCTGGCATCCAAAGGCGTTTGATCGTAACGCTGCGCAGCCTGCAGCAGCGCCGGCAGCGACAGTGAGAGCAGCAACAGCAACAGCGCCGGCAACATTTTACGATTTTCACACATTTCTTTATGCAGCAAAATATTAAATTTGTAAATTTGCTTGAGATTTATCTATCCTTTGAGTAAATCTTCGCTTTGCTGAATTCTTAAAACTCACTCATTTTGACTAAAAAAACACACACACGCGCGCATACACGGACACCGTTGCTGGATTAGCGGTAAATATTTACTTATTATGATCTTAGAAACACACGCACAAAGCAAGAACCGCTATTAAGCCTTTGCATAGCACAAAACCTTATTTCATCTCAATTTCAATTTCAATTTCAATTGCATTTATTATTTTTCATTAGCACTTCACACTTTATATTTTCGGTGTTTTTGTTTTGCCGTACCAAAGTACCGTATGCAGGCAGCAGAAGTTTACGTAAAACGCGCGAAACAACGTTAGGAATTACATCAATACAAGATATTCAACCGAGAGCACAACCGAGCGGCAGAGCAGACGCTGACAAACTAATCATTGTATGGAGCGACGCTCCACAGTGCCAGAGTGTGGGAGAGAGTAGCAGGTATGTGGTGTTGGTGGTGGTGTTTGGTGGGCGAACGCGAGTGCGAGCACGAGCGAGAGCATCGGTGAGCCGAACATGCAACAGCAGCCGTCGTGTCGTCACTTGTTTGCATGGCTTACGCTCAGCTTGCTGAATATGTGCTCTCTCACTCTCTTTGTATTCAGCAATGTATGCTGCTTGGAGCGACCTTGAATTTGACGCTCAATGCAGTTGGCGAGAGCGCAACAGAGAGACCGAGAGCGAGAGAGCGCGCCAACTAAAACAGGGCTGTTAAAGGTTTTTGTTTTGGATGGATGTTGCGGCGGCAACAGCGACAGCGACGTCGACAGCAGCTGCGCCGGCAGCAGCTTGAGCTCCTGTTGATTGAGTTAAGTATCAACAAATGGTTAAGAGCCGACGGTTATCAAATTAATTAAAAACACAAATTCAATAAAGATAATAACAATTAAGTTCGAATATAGAGTTATTCACAACACAACTGTTATAATCATTAGCACGCTTAGCGTTAAACATCTATCTTAATCATTAACAGTTAATATCTGCTCAGCTCACGCAGCAGCTGCCGTTATTTTTGCATTTACTTTCATTGCAGAAGCAAAATTCTAGATAAACAAAAACAAATGTTAGGCGCACTGAACTCTGGGATTAATGTATATTTCCGTAATTGTTCGGCTCGCATATTTGCACGACTAATGCGACAATTTATATCCATCTCTGTCTATTGCTATTGCTCTATTCTCCCCTCATTTCATTCAGCTCATTCAGTTTTTGTTCGGTGACTTTCTTTTGCACTACACTTGAACTTAATTAAGTCATTAACTTGCGCTTAATCTGCGCTTAGCATGGCAACAATTGCTCAGAAAATCAGCAAGAAAAAAACAACACAATTCAAACAAACTTCGCATATCTAAGGAATTTCTGCTGCCTGAGTGGAAGGGGGACAGCCAATGAACTTGTTATATTGACAATAATGATGACATTAGAGGAAGCTTTGTCTTTGTCTTTGGCTTTGGCTCTGTCACCTGCAGCCCGCTGCGGCCCGATCGCTGCTCAGAATGCATTCGCTCAAAGTTTAACATATTTTTACTCACTCACACACACACACGCACGCATAGGCACGTTTTGCTGCTTATTTCCCTCTGTCAGCTCTCTCACACCATGTGTCCCTATTGCGCTCTCTATATATCTCTTTCTCTCTCTCGCTCTCGCTCTCGCTCTCGTGTGGGCTGTAAACAAGTGTTACCGGTTTAGCCGGCGTTGTTCCTTCTGAGCCGCTGTGGCTTCTCTTGTCTGCTTCGCCATCGTCGGCTTGTTTAATAAAAAGCGCCAAAGTTGAGGCAGCATAAAAAGACTTTTCATTGTTGTTGCTCAGCGACGTCGACGGCGCTGCTGCTGCAGCTACTGCCGCCTTTGCCTTTTGACTTTGCTGTGCTGTTGCTGTTGTTGTTGTTGTTTTCCGTTGGCGCTCGTTTTATGTTTACAAGTGAACGAACTTTGACGCCGCCGCTCAGCTGCTGCTTCCTCTCGCACGTTGTGTCTCTCTCTCTCTCTCTTTCTAACTGACAATGTTAGAAAGTGTTTGTTGTTGTGTTCTCAGTGTGTCTTTTAGTATTTGTTTCGCATGTCATTTTATGTAATTAAATTGAAATTGCCTTCAAACTGTAAAGCATATGAGAAGTAAAGATTTGATAGCAGATAGCGAAAGTTTAATTGAATATTTTTCTCTTCTTGCAGCAAATAAGTGACCATAATGAGGGGTATTATATGATATTTAATAGTTCTACTTACACCTTCAGAAATGTTTACATGACAATGCACAAGATCTTTACAATTATTTGATACCCATCTAAAGTGGCAGCGTGAGCATGATCAATGCGTCGTTTATTAAAGAAAAATACTTTGTATTTAAAGTAGATTTTAAGTAATTTTATTTATAAATTCTATAATCATTTTACTTATACAATATGTTATATATTATGTAATAAAATACGTTTCTATAATACATAAATATATACAATGTCAATATTTAATATTAAACTTTAAAACTATTTTGCATAAAAAAAAGCCAAAAAAAAGTTTAGAAACCTCCATATATTATAATAGAAAATATATAATTATAGACCTCTCATATGGATATGAATATTAAATGATATAAAAATTGGAAAAATAATTTATATTAATGTTAATTTTATAATAAACTTTAAATTTTTTTATTTTATACTTTTAAATATGTTATATTTATATTATATAATTTAAATATTAGAAAACTAATTTATATTAATTTTAATTTTATAATAAATTTTTAATTTTTAAATGTTTAATTTGTAAATTTTAAATTTTTTAACTTTTAAATATGTTATATTCTCGTACATTATACACGTTAATTTAACATTTATAATACTAATAGTAAAATATTTATTACAAATAAAATTCCAGGGTTTTTATATCAAACTATAAATTTCAGAAACATTTAAAAACATTTTTATTAAAATTAAAATTATTGTGCATTAATTGCTAGAAAGTTTTCAATTGTTATACATATTTATTTTTATTTTTAAAGACATGTTTTTAAATTATTAATTTTTAAAAGAATTATCCGTGTTTTTTTTTATTATTAATATTTTTTAAACTTATATTTCTTAATATTTATTTATTTTAATTGATTTTATTACTAATATTATTATTATTATTATTATTATTATTATTATTTTTCAACTTTTTTTTCTTTATTTATATCTTTTTATTTATATCTTTATAAAAAAATATTCTACGTACATATATAATTTATAATATTCAGCTCTATTAATAAAATGTTGTATGTTGCCTGTATGTTTTCAAATTTAAAACTTGAAAGACTTCTATCAATAAATTTCAAGTTCTGCACATGCTTTTCATATTTGTATTAAATGCTCTGAGCGTTCCTTTCAGCTCTGCCATTGTTATCCTTTAACGTTCAACTTGTTTTTAGCTACACAAATAAGCCCGGCTAAGCTACAGGCACCACGAAACACAACCTCATTTGTAGCTACATAATACGAAAATCAATCCACATAACTTTAGCTAGCATTTTTTTCCGGCTTTTGTCGGCCCACCCACAAGCAAAGGAAAATAAACAAGCTGCCAAAGATGGCGTCCAAATTAGAAAGGGTTTAGCGAAACGAACTCATATGTGCGTGGTTTGGCTGGGCTAATGCAAAAGGGACTTTTGGGGCCCTAAGTCAAAAGGGCTTTGCTACGCTGCTAACTGCAAGTATTTACATTTGTCTGACCCCTCCCCCCCCACACCCGAAGCGAAAGCCAACTCGAAAGCAAATCCATTTCTTAGCCGAAAGCCCAACCCCAACAACATCTTCGAATTTGCCAACTTAGGTCACATTAGTTGACCAGTTTTACAACCCTCTGTGAAAGTCACGTGGTTGGCGAAACTTTTTGTACAAGCTCCACTCCACTCCAAAGCAATCCCCCAACCCCCTTGTCCCACATTCTGCATTGCAACTCAATGTAAAATGTCAACTTTGGGAAACCTTAGCCGCAGTCATAACAAACTAATTAGATGTAAAAGCTCGCTCTGCCACGCTCGCCCTCTCTCGCTCACGCCCAGGGGCTAACGGGTGGTGGGGATGGTTGGGGATGGTTGGGGTTAGTGGTTAGCCCTTGGGCGAATTTCTTGATTAAAAGTTTATGTTTTGTCTGCATTTGCCAGCGCCATTTTTACAGCTCATTTGTTGCTATTTGCGCTGAGCTCTCTCACCCTCCCTCTCTCTTTCTCTCTCTCACTCTTTGCACCCCTTACCCGAACCCAATACACAATACACCAATATAGCGCTGAAAAGTTTGGTCGACTTACATAAATAATGCATTATTTACTTAAAACAGCCAAAGGCCAAAAGCTCAATTAAATTTTTGAAAAATGACCAACAACTTTTAGCCTGACTGAGAAGAGAGAAAGAAATAAAGAGCGAGAGAGAGAGTGAGTGAGTGAGACAGATGGAGGTAGCATTGTAGGTCACAGCAAATTCGTTCATAAAGCTGCTGGCTCTGTTTGCATTGCATTGGCCTGGTCCATCAATCAAAGTAAAGCGCTGCAATGTCCATCAAACTAGGCTCGTTACAAGTGTCCTGGCACGTTGAATGTCCTGCAAACAAGATGGAAAAGGCAAAAAAAGAAGAAGAAGAAAAAAGAAATATTGGGGGGTATCATGAACTATGAACTGTGAAGCGCTCAAGCACTTGTAATGGCAAAAAATAAATTCTTAACTTTATTTGTTCTATTAGAAAGCTGCTGTGTCCAGCTATAAATTGTTGTGGAACTAGTTCATTTATTTTTAAATATTTATTTTATTAAAATTAATTTGATAAAAACTATTTTTGATTATTATTATTATTTTATACTTTCCACAGAAGATTTTTAAAATTATTTTACATCTTTGGGTACCAGTTTAAAATTCACAGGGAACTAGTTCTTTTTTTTTGTATTTACAAAAATTGATTATTTTTACTGTATTTTTTCTATATGAGACTTTAATTTGGTCACATACTATTTGGGAACCAGTTCAAAATTGATAATGAACAAGTTCTTATTTTGGTGGTTTACTAAATGAGTCTTTAATAATGTTACACATTTGGGAACTAGTCTTGAGTTGCTATTGAACTAGTTCTTATTTGTTAATTACAATCTACAAACTTCTTTGAAATATTTTTAACAGATATTTATTCTTATATATTATGTAATATTTAGTGTATTTTGAACTAGTTCTTATTATTTATTAGAATAGTTATTATAATTGCCGTATAAATATAGCAAGCAGATCTTAGGCATTCTATGATTGATTTTGTATAGGATTTGATTCATATAAGTATAAAAATGTTAATATTATTTGCAATCAAGCTAACTCTTAAAATAATATTTAATAAATTGGACCTCAACATTAAACAAGGTCAACTAACTGTAAAGGTGAACTTGGCTCGATTTCCATATGTGAAATCAAATCTGAGATATTCAAATCGAATCAGAGCATTATGTGTAATGCTAAACACATAGCTCGAGGCTAACAGAGTGAGTGCTTGACCAAGTTATGGAAGAGGCAGGGATAGAGAGAGCGAGCCTGGACTATAAATAATTGCATTTGAAATTTTGCATTCAGGTGAAGTTGAGCGCTGGTAACAAGAGCGGGGTGTGGAAGGGGCGGGGGCAGTGGTCTGGCGAGCCTGTTGTCTAGGCCTTGGCTATTCCCAACAGAGTTCACATGCGGAGTCGCATTCGCAATCGCGTCGAGTTGCGGAAATTTGCAATTCGCTGCCTCGACTGCGAATGCACTCCACAAATGGGGCCGTTGGCTGTGGCCTGGCATACGCTGCGTATGCGTGATAAATGTGCTTAACGTGGCCCGTAAGGGTGGGGCGGGGGCCACCGCCCCATAATTCCCTCAGCTGCGTTCGCATCAGCGGAAATGTGTATGCGGTTCCACCTACGCGTGCCCCCACCCAAGCCCAGCGGCGTTATTTATGCTATTTGGTTTACGACTTTTGCCGCTCACTATGAGAGAGCTGAAGTGTAGACAGAATAGTAGAGCCGATGCGAGTCGGGTGGGCGGTTGTGCGTGGGCATGGTCTATAACCCGTTGGCCCGTTGGCTAAAGATTTGATCAACTTTTGTCGGGGGAGCGCACAAAGATTTTTGTTTGCCTCGTTGCGGGCCATTTTCAACTTTGAACCGCATTGTGATTTACATGCAAAAAGAGGGCAGCAGCAGCAGCAGCAGCAGCGCCGTCAAATGCTCAATGAGCGAGCAGTCGAGTCGAGGAACTTGTCGACACGTTGGTTAATTGGATGTTACTCCCAGTTCAACTAGTTGGCTGCGTCTCTATGGCACCTAATTGAATGTAAATTCTCTAGTCAATTGTGGGTCAAATTCAGTTTTCAGTTATGAATGAAAAACTCTTCTCAACTTTGTAAATATCTGACTTAAGAAAGAGTCTCTTTGTAATTAAAGATTGAATTCTTTTTTCTTAGCAATTTCCTTTGCTATGTTGTTCAGCATTTTCTTTCACTTTTAGCTTCTCTCTCATCAGACAGTTTCCCGTCATTCAGTTTGCTGCAACTATAGTTGTTCAACTTTTAACTCTTCTCTTTTTTTGTCTTGCACACCCAAAAAATCTGGCCAATTATCCAGGGCCAATCCAAGCTAAGCTTGGCCAATCCAATTAACAATACCCTTAGCCATGGCCCTCATTATTCCATAGCTTAACTTAACCCTTGTAAACCACTTCAATTGTATTAAACTCATTTGCCTTTTTATGGTTTGCAGTAACTTTTTATACCCTATAGACATTAAATTGGAAGAAAGGGTATATTGAAGTGTATATAGTATTGTTAAGCAAAATTAAAAGATTTTTTTTTTTTTACAATTATTGTGAAAAAGAACTTTTAGGCAATGTAAAAAACAAAATAAATAAAATATCATTTATTTACATATTATTTTATTTAATAATTGTTAAGCTTCATTCATTACAATAATTTTTAATTATATCTAAAAATTTTATTTTTATTTTTTTTTTTAATTTTATTTATTTATTTTTTTAAAGTATATTCTATATTTAAAGTTTTTTAAAAATATTATTTATATTATATTATTTATGTTTTTATATATTTTTTTATATTTATATTTATATATTTATAAAAATGATATTAAATAACATTTTAAATTAAATTTTAAATCCTTAAATAATATTTAATTTAATAATTGTTTATTAATAGTTTCATACATTTAATTAATATTGATCTTAATTTATATGCGTAAGAATTCCAATTTTTATTTTAATTAATTTATTTTTTATTTTATTTATTTATTTCACTTATTTATTTATATATTTTTTTTATAATATATGCGCAGCTCTAGCTGTTTACAGGGTATCTCTGAGTCAATATAATTTTACTTTAGCGGCTTTTCGTAACCCATAAAAAATTTTAAATATTTATAACCTTATATAATAACCTAAGCCATACACAGGGTATCTCTTAGTCAATCAGCATGAACTTTAATCATTTTGAAAACAGTTTTTCGGGATTGTCTGAAAATTGTGCAAAACCCAGCTAATTTATTGTGCAGATTTCATTTTTGATGAATGCATTTTACTAAATAGGTGTCTAGGAGAAACTTTTGTTACCTGGCGGGATTGTTGTTGAAGCTGTTGTAGGTGGTGCATGGTAGGTGGAAGGGGGGGGGGGGGTGGCTACCGCAGCGGGGTAGATAAAAAATTTGTTAAGCGGATGCGGAAGCTAGCACAGACACACACACGCACATGAGCTAGCAACAAATTAAATATGGCCGCAACATATCGTCTGGAAAAATGGCAGACACAGGAAAAAGTAAAAAAAAGAGAAGAGAACTACACAACAAAATGCGAGTGCAAAAAAATGAAATGAGAAAAACAAACAAACACGAACAACGAAAACTTTTAGCAAGGGTCAAAACGTGCACAGACTGTAAAATTAACGCCACCTTTAACCGGGACCAGGACAGGGACTGGGACCAAGACTGGGATCCAGCCTGATGGGCGAAACGTGTGCAAGAAGTCAAACAAAAGGCCGGCCAAAGGGTGCAAATGTCTGCAAAGGGTTGCCCAGGCTCGCGCATTTTATTTATAAGTTGCTCATACGCCACGTGAACCCGACATGAAAGAGTGCGACTGCGGCTCCATAATCAGACGGGAAGCTGACCAAACAAAAATTAAACAGCCAACAACCCGTTTATAAAAATGTAAACAGTGTAGGGTGTGTGTAGAAAAGGAAAGCAAGTCGCACAACTCGATGCTCTTACAACAACAAAATAGAAAATAGAAAAGAGTGCGAATTAATTTTTAAAGAAAGTTTTAACCAAATATTTATTTACTACAAATTATAAATTTTTTTTAAATTATTATATTGATTTAGATAATAATTAATAAAAAAATTAATGCAGACATATAAAAAATTGTTTATAATATTTATTAATAAATTTTTAAATAAAATATAAATAAAAAAAATAATAAGAATATTATAATATTTAATGTGTTTGTTAGATATTACTTATCTATTTTAATTTTTGAATTATGATATTTATTTATTTATAATTTAATTGTGTGTGTTTTTTTTTTAATTTTCTAATTATTACATTTATTTAAAAACTATTATTTTAACTTTTGAAAATCACAAAAATTTGTGTATTCAAAACTAAAATATAGAAATATAATATAAATAAAGATTTAGGTGTTATCTCAACTATAATCAAAAAGAAATATTTAACTTTACAAAAAATTATATATAAATAATTTGAAGTGTCTTTATTAGTATAAAATATAATATAAACTATCAAATATAATGCAAGTATAATATAAATATATAATAAATGGGAATAACGAAATGCTAAAATTAAAAAAATATCAAATAGTTTCTATATTGGTTTATTTCTATTTTAGTTTTTAACAAATATAATTAATATATAAAGTAATACATTTAATATATTAAAAATAAAGTATTCAAATAAAATGCAGAGTAAGAAAAAATTTATGTATGTATATTAAAGTGAAAATTGTAAAAGATTTATGCTTATTTGCTCTTTTTGAAGAGCACAAAATGCCACATACCCCACATAGAAATCTGCACTGTGAGTGTGTTCCTGTAACATGATGTTGAACACTCTCGACATTCGATAATCAAGTAAATAATCTACATCTATTAACGCTTCTCTCGCCTTTGTTGGCCAACCACTTTGGGGCGGAACAGACGCCAAAGAAAATGCGACGCTTTACATTTTAAGATTGGCAAATTTTTACACGACTGGCAGCGACGCGTCGTCTGGGAACTTTGACTGCTGGCAAGCGACCAACTATGATGACGACATGCACACGCACACACATGTGCATATATATATATATATATGTGTGTGTGTGTATGTGTAAGCGCACACACAGAGAAACTTCCGCTTCCGCTTTGAGGGTATGCCAGGTAAATTCCTAAACAGAGTCAAGAACCTAAGGGTGAAACATGGCTCGTCGCAAATGTTATTGATTTTTGCTTAAAGTTGACTCGATTGCAGCTTTAACACACACATACATACCCTGCCGTGTCGTGCTGCATGCCACAAAGGACATGTTAAAGCGCGCACAGGACGCAGCTATCTAGAAATGTTGCGCCATAAATTGGCAGCTAACAATTTCCTTTGTTGTTGTTGTTGTTGCTGTGTAATTAAAAGCGCAACAGGAGCTCCAAAAATGGGGGCGCGCCGTCCACAGGACGAGGGCGCGCAGGTTTTGAAGCAGAAAATTAAATAAATTTGCATGTCAAATGCGCATTAAAAGCAGCGCAGCCTGTGCTCAGTACATTTTTTTTTTTCTTCTACCCAATCTTCTGCTTTGTTGTTGCCCGTTGATTGCGACAACAGGCAAAAGGATTTCGCAGGACAACAGCAACGCAGCAAAAAATTTGTAAATACACATGCCGAATGCGAAGAGAAGTCTAAAAAAAAAAAGTATAAAGCATGCAGCAGACGAAAAAAAAAATATATATATATATGTAAAAGACTTAAAGGCAAGAGCAAAGCAGAAATGAGAGAGAATCAGTCTTTGCAGCCTTGGAGACAACACGGAAAAGCAACAACAACAAAGGCTGAGCAAATTAAATTAAAATGTTAAGTCTGAAATGTGGATGGGGCTGGGCGTTAGCTCTGCAATTTTGTTGCTAATGATTTTGGCTTGTTTGGAGACTTTGTAGTTGGCCATAGTAAAAAATTAAAATAAACAAAACAGAATGCAGCAGTCCTTGGTGTCCATGCTGTTGGAAACAAATTCTAAAGAAATATTCAGCCTGCTGGGAATTGTATTGCCATTCCAATGAGCCGAAAGCTAGGATTGCCAACGGCTTTGCAATTGAAACAAAAACAATGCAATTTTGCTGCAACTAAAAATTAGTTGAGCAGCAGATGTCGGCTAAGGGGCGGAGGGCGTTGGCAAATTTGTTGAAAAGTACTGTGGAAATTTGTCCAAAAGTGTTTCATTAATTGGCCAAGACAAACGATGGTGTAGCAGCAGAGGATGCAATTACCAAAAATACTTGCAATTGCTTTTCATTTCACTATTGTTGTTGAGTGTAGCAAATGCTTGAAGTTCTCTTAGCACAGGTTTGTTATATAACAAACAAAGCAGATTAGGGCAAGATTCCTGCATGTAACTTCATTAGGGTTATATAAGTTAATTGTGTTATCTAACCAAGACTTGATCTGTAAACAACACTCAATTGCTTCAATGCGTGTTTGTATGTGTGCAACTTGTTAGTTTTTGTCTAAAGTATTTATGGAAATTTATGCAATAAAAGAGTCCTTTTTTTTTGTATTAAAAGAGACTTTAATAACAGAATTTATATTTGCATTTAATTCATGATAAATGTTTTTCTAACAGCAATTGTGAATACATATAAATATTATATATAAGATATTTATTGGATTGTGTATAATACTTTCTCGCACACGATTTAAGATATTTATTGGATTTTTTTTTTTTCTTTTCTTTTTAAAGATATTTATTGGATTTTTTTTCTCTCACACGATTGAGGTTTCCATTTTCCTTTATTCATAATTTTTAATAATGTAAATTTTTTAACACAGTATTTTTAATTTTTTTTTCAGCTTGAATTTAATTTATTAAAATTAATAAAAAAAAAAAAAGTAAATGGTAAGTTTACATATTATTTACTAATAATTCACAAACATTTCTTACATATTGATAAAACAAAATTGTTTGTACATTTTTTTTTTAGTAATTGAAAGAATTATGAATTATTTAGTTCATATTCTGCACTTCAGAACTTGAAAGTGAATAAAAAATGCAATACAAATATAAAATAAATAAAATTTAGAACGCATGAAATAAATTGCATTATTTAATAATTCAAAATCTTTTTTTTTTTTTAATTAAAATTTTTACATATAAATAAATACAAAATTTAAAATATCATTAAATGAGAAAAGAATTTTATTTATTTTTTTTTTTTTTTTTGTATTGTTTTTTCTTAATACATTATTAAGCAAAAAACAATTAAAATTGTAATTGCATTAAATAAAATTAAAGATATATTTAAAAAAATATTTAAAATATTTAAATAAATATTTAAAAATTTAAAATATATTAAAATAAATAAAGAACATAATATAATATAATGATAATAATATAATAAATAAAAATAAAAATAGATATGATATATAAATAAATTAAAATACAACATTTTAAATTTCATTAACCAGAATTAAAATATATACAAAATAAACAATAAATAAATGAAAATGCACAATATAAAACTTAAGATATATTGAAAAAGGTTACAAATATATTTTAAAAAATTAAAATAAAATAATAAAATCATAATTATATTTAAGCTTCAAAGAAATGTTTTGTGAACTGGCATCCTGGCAGGCTAAGAAAAATACAAAATGTAAAAAATTAAAAAAATAAAAACCCCAAAGAGTAATGATGTATTATTTTATAGTAAATTAAAAATATAATTATAATAATATATTAATAATAATAATAATATCAAAGTAATATTATATTTTAAAATGGAATGAAAAATGCATTCTACAAAAAATAATCTTTAAATAAAATGCAAATAATACTAAAAATAATTCTAATAATACTAAAAACTCACAAAATAAATAAAACTCAATAATACTAAAAACAAAACAAAATAAAATTAAATTAAATTAAATATATAAAATTATATTTGCTTATGAAAAGTAGCTGGAATGAACAATTTATTCATGAACAAAGTCAGTTTTGCTATGCTAAACAGAATATATTCCTTTAAATTTATTCTAGAGACTTTCAAAGTAGCTAACATACGGAAGATAGAAAGAGAGCGAATGGGTATAGATGGCAGCTACTCCCTATACTAGTACTGCTACCACACTTATACGAAAGACACTTTAAAAACCTCTCTCCAAGTATACTTGATTAGTAAATTTGATTAGCTTTTGTTTGCCTGCATAGCTTTCTCTGCAAACACAGAGCTCACGCAGCAGCCTCTCATGGCCATTTGAAGTAGCTTTTGAAGTTATTTATATTTAATCAAGTGCCACACACAAAATGACATCGATAAGCTCTTTATGTCACTCACTTAACTGTTCATTTTGTGTGTGTTATAAATTCCTATTTAAAATGTTGCATAAGTTGTGCTAATCTTCACTCAATTGCTTTTAGCTTCGATTTCGTTGCATTAATGCTACGTAATATTAACAGTTAATTTAAAATATTAATTGCTCATTGTTGGCGAAAAAAGAAAATAACACTTCAATTCAATGCACAAGTGAATAAATGAATAAACAAAATTTGCAATAAAGATCAGCAGGAAAATTGTGGGGGAAAATGTTAATGCGCCGGCCTATCAATCAAACAAATTCAATTGAAAATCGAACTGCACTTCAAAAGCAGCCGACAAAAAAATGGCTATATAAATATATATAGATATATATGTATCCGTGTGTGCTTGTGTGAATATGCCAAATATTTTTAACAGCAGCGCTTTGCCAACATTATAAATCAATAAAAAAATATATATAGCGTTTAAGGCATAAAAAAGAATCATATGTGTTTACTAAAAAATATTTATACATGTATATGGTATATAAAAAAAAAAAAAAATCACTTTATGATATTCAACAAAATTTGATGTAAAGCGGCAGAAAAAAAAATGAATCAAAGCTTGTTGTCAATGGATTTCAGCAAATATTTATGAGCCAGAAAATTGGGTTTTCGATGCAGCACAGCTGAGGCAACTACTTGGCTTGACATTCGGCCAGTTGGCTCAACTGCTGCTGCTGCTGCTACTCCTGCTGCTTTTTATTGCAGGACAATAAAAAGCCTATCAAAACGTACATATTGAGCCATTGCCATAGTCTGATGTGTGTGTGTGTTCACTGATAGACTGACGCGCATTTCACGTACTCAGCCACGGAGCAATTTAATGTGCCATCAATTTTTGGCGCCTTCTCAAGCGAAGACATAGCTATAGCTAAAAATAAAGAAGAAAAAAAAGGCTCTATGCCTATCATGGCTGACATAACCCTCTGTGGAGTCAGCAGCTCACTCCCTTGGCGTTTGTGTGTGTCACCTAAAATGCCATCAGGAAAATTGGAAGAAAAAAAAAATAGATCTATACAAATAAACAGTGGGCCGCACACATTGCCATAACTAGCTTTGTCAGTGTTGCAAAATGCTCGACAACAAATAGGCCAACGAGACGTTAACAACGCTTTAGGGCTGCAAATGCGACGTGCGCTCGCTCTGTCAAGGACAAAACGATGCGAAAGCGAGAGTACGAATGACAGTTTGGCATTGAGGCTCAGGCAATCAGAATTTGTGTTTGTATTTGTATTTGTATTTGTGTTCGAATGTGTGTGAAAATACGCTCGGTAAACGACACTAAATGCCAACGATAACGTTAGCATTCGGCTGATGGAGGTAATATAGATTAGATCAAACTGATACGGGTGCAGGCATGTTGACAAGCTGATTTCGAACGAAAAAGACGAGTTTGGGCAATGCTTTGACTGCCATTTGAAGCGTAGTCGTAGAGTATTAAGTAAAATCAATTTGAATTGCAAATAATTTATACGCCAAAGCAGCTCTAGTTCCTTGCACATGCCTCCCATCCTCCGCAAAGCAAAACATATCAAGTCACAAGAATTTGACATCTTCTAGGCACGTGAAGGAAACCAAAACTGAAAAACTCCTTTTTCGCTTATTTCACAATTTCAAGTCAACCAATTTGCGATAAAAATAAAACATATTGCATTACATATGTACATTCATACATATGCAAAAGACAAACGAGAGCTAACGCACATTGTTTGTCTCTATCTAGCTTGTCTTGTACACATCTGCATCTGCGTATGTATGTATTGCTGTATCTGTCGCATGGGGCGTATGCGTGATGCTAGAAAACTTTCACAGTTGCAGTTACTGTTGTCACGTTTCGCATTTGCTACCTAAACACTTTTTTCTTTGCCCGCCAGCCACAATTCGTCTTGTACTTTGAGGGGTTTCGTTACTCTAACTGTGGGTTGTTCAACTAAGGCGAACTGATTGTTATAATATTTGAATAATATTAAAAATTAACAGAATATATTTTTATATAAATAAATAAAATAAATAAATAAAATATTTATATAAAAGTCTGCAACCACCTATATATACAAATGTGTTTGGTTTTATAAATTAGATTTATAAAATATACCATACTAATAATTTTTCTTAATTTTTAAATATTATAATATATTATATAATAATAATTAAAATTATATACAAATATTTTAAAACATGTATGTTTTAATATTTTTCAAAAATATATAAAATATTTGTATATACTTTAATATATGTATATTTTTGAAATATTAAAAAAAAAAACATATTTTTACACATAAATTGAAATTTAAAATTTTTTATTTACAATTTTTATATTTTTTTAAGGTATCTTCAAATGCTTTACCTATTTCCAAATATTTGTTTATGCTAATTTAAATATGTTTGAATATTTTTAAATCTTTTAAACTATAGAATAAAATATATTTATTATTTATATTTTCATATACTTCCATTTTTCATATTCTTCTATTTTTCATTTTTCTAAAATTTGTATATATCAATTGAAATTTTGGTATGTATTTTAAAATATTTCTATTTATGCCAATTTTAATATTATTAAATAATTTTAAATATAATTTATTTAATTCTTTCAAACAATTATTTAAATATTTAAAACATGTTCATATATTTTTAAATATTTGTTCTATTTATAAAAATATTTGTTCAAATAAATTCAATCTTTTTATATATTTATAAAATAAAGAAATATAAATTTAAATAATTTCAATTTTTTATATATAAAATAGAAAATATTATATATTTAAATTAAATTATTTTATTTTAATTTTTTTTTTTTTATATGTATTTATTTTTCTTTATTTAAGATGTTTTTAATTTGTTTAAAATAAATTTTTTCAAATATTTTTAACTACATCTTTAGCTTCAATCTAAGCTATATGTATCTAATTGGATGTTTTCATGTATATACATATACATTCATGTATATACATGTTCATGTATTGCATGTTTTTATGCATATATGAAAATAGATACTAAGAATCTCGTATTGATTTTAAATTGTAATTTTGATGGCATATATGTGTATCTCGAATTCAATCTTCATATCTATATTTTATTTAGTAAATATTGCTGTAAAGCTATACAATTTCTTGGCTTGTAAATGAATCTGCATGTGTGTATATATTTTCCAATGTCTTACCATTTTCTCTTGAAGTGTGTTTAACATGGAGCTTGGCTGTTTGTGTAAATATTGAGGCATGTGTAATATATGTATATTCCTAAATCATGATCAAAAGTATTTAAAAAATGTTGTTTTCTTGTATGTTTCTCCCATATAAATTGTATCCGTAGGCAATCCTGTTTGTATTATCCAATAAAATATTTACAATATTTTCGGCCTTAAGTAAAATTTGATGAAAAGAAGAGCAAACATTCTTTGCATTCTTCTCAGCTCACGTAATATTTGTACTATTTTCTGGGGAGACGGCGTGCAAGCCGGAAAACTTTTGGCATGTGCAAAATAATTTCTTCTGCGAATTGATGGCCCAAAAGTTTGCCCGCTCCGCCTGCTGCAGCTGGAAAGTAGTGTGTGCCTGGGCGGGCGCTGCATTAAAATTTATACTTAACTCGATGCTGTGAGTAAATACATAGTGACTAGCCGCACCTGCAGTTGGTCGCATGCAGCTGGGTCGGCTTAGGGATTACATTTCATTTATCGATTTATTTGAATGCGTTTGCCAAATTGTTGGCCATAAAGTTTTGCAGTGCAGTGCAAGTTTTGAATTGAATCCTTTTCGCATTTGCATGCGAAACTACTCAAGTCGTATCGTATTTTCGCATTGCAATGCCAATTGATTCACAAATCGGATAATTCAATGAGCTTACAGTTGTTACGCCCATTCTCGATATTGTTGTGCAAATACTTTGCTAACTTGTGTTCAGGAAATGATGCGCAAAGACAGTTTCTTCATTCCCCCCTCTCTCTCTCTCTCCTTCTATCTATTTACCTGTACAAATGTAAATGCAGTTAGATGCAGAGACACGAACAGCCATAGCCAGAGCTGAGGCCATTGATGCTGCATTTCAAATGCACTTTACTGTAGTTGAGCTTCTTATGTTGTCCTTTTTGGTTGCCCTCACACAGCTTCCCATCTGTTCTCACTTTAAATTGTAAAATTTATTACGTACTTTTCCTGTGTGCTCATAAATTATTTGTGCTTTAAATTTACTTTTTAACAATATGCCATTGGAAAGTATCCGGTTATAAATTATGTATTTACTTGGAGTTATTGCGCCGCCGGAGCCTGATGCTAACTTATTAGTTTAGCTAGCTTTTTATATAATCACTCAAAAGTATTAAAGATGATAAATGACACACACACACACACTCGCCCACACACACGCACACAGACACACGCAAAGTGGACACAGGAACTGGATCTGTTTTTGGGCTCCCAGAACAGCCCAAGCTCATAAATTTTGTTTGCTAGCTGAGTTATCCAAGAGAGACTATCGCCTAGCATAACGCAATTTTCTGCCCTGCACTGCAATAAAACATAATATAGAATGTATATAAGCTCCAAAGCTGCGCTACAAAACGAAGTTAAGTTCTTGGAACCTGAGCTATATTTAATAGAAAGCAAAGTTAGAGTAACTTTTGTTGGCATAAATTTTTTAATTAATAAAATAAATTTACAATTAATTTTTTTAACATTATAAATTTAATAATAATATTATTAATTTAAATATATAATATGAATAATAATATAATATTTAAATATATAATATTAAATAATCAATATGAACGATTTATTATTAGATTATAATTTGTATTTCTCCCTTATTTCAACAAATAGTATACAAATCATAGTAAATATAAATATATATTATTAATAAATATTTCTGGTATAAATATACCAAGATTTCAATCAAACTTATATCGCAATTTGTATAAGGTATTGCTATTTATTTATTTATTTATTTATTTATTTATGTATTTACTTATTTATTTTTAATTTATTTATTTATTTATTCATTAATTTATTTCTTTTTTTTTCATTTATTTATTTATTAATTTTTTTATTTTTACAAAATGTTTTTTAAGGCTTTCAGATTTTGTTATTCCTTGAAATATTCATTAATAATAATTTTGAAATATGATTATGTAGGACTTTAATAATTATTAATATATTAATTTATATAAAACATTGTTCAATGTTTATTAAACAACGTTTTTAATTTTTTTTTTCAATTTATTTTATAGGAAAGAAAACTTATTTATTTTAAAATGCATATAAAATTAATTGATATATTGAAATTAATTCTAGCTATAAACTATCTAAAATGTATTTTTATAAAATAATATTTTATTTAAGTTGTATCTAAAATTATTACACGTTTACTCTTTATTTATTTACCAAAATATGTTATATACATTTTAATAATAATATTATTATTATTTATTTATTTTTTTGTTTATTAAAACATTTGATACAAATTTCAAATTTCATTTATTTACGGAAATTTTCACTTCTCATTCTCTTCAATTCATCTAAAGCTACAATTTTAAATACATTTTTATATATATCTATATACAATTATCTAAATATATATATATATTTTTTTTTTAAAGAAATTTCTTTTCAATCATTCATCTCTATTAGTTGCCTTTAAATATTAACAGTTTTTCTGCGCTTGAAAAAATACTAACTTTAATACTAAAATACGGTTCGTCGCCTTTTTTTTGTTTAGATATTAGTCATAATTTCGAGAAAACGTTTTCTATTTATTTTGATCGACAAACAGCTGCTATTTAACGAAATAGCAAGAAAAAACGATACCAATTCACAACCCTTCTTCTTTTCATTATTTTAAGGAAAGCAATTTATGGCATAAGGCAGCCATCGAAAGGATACCAAATCGAGTAGCAGCAGCAGCAGCAGCAGCAGTGGAGCCCAACGAGTGGCAGTCGCCATATGCTACAAATTGACCACAGCATCATAAATTTGAGGATTTAACATGGGAATGGAAGTGGTAGTGATGGGAGTTCAGGCTCACAACTTGCTTTTGCCTAGACCAAAGAGAAAAATTGAACTAAAAAATGGAAAAACACACAAAAAAACTGTGAAGTCTTGGCACTTGAGCTGCAGGTTTGAATCCGTGCATAAAACATGAATTAAAGTAATGAAAATTTATTGACTACAACTTGGGTCGGGTCATAAATGTTGCAAGGCTCATTATGAATGCAAGAAATGCCATACCACGACATGTTGACAATTACGCGCCGAAAAATATCTTTTTAATCTACAGCCATGGCCAATAAAAATAATCATTTCTGTATGCTCGACTTTTTCCTTTTTTTTTTTAATTTTTTTTCCCGCCACATACACACGCAGACAGCTAAATGAAGAAAACCCCAAATAGGAAAAACAAAAATTAAGTTTCGGGGCCAGCAATTTTTCATGCTCGCCGCCATGGAAAATCGTTTTCCAATCACGTAAACACAGCTGGAATTTTATTGCTGCGTGTTTTTATTAAAAAAAAAAAAACAAAAAAAAAAAAAAAAAAGAAGCCAAAATAAAATGAATGCAAAATGCAAGCGCAGTAGCTGAGCAAAATCGCTGAACGCATTTTCGCAGAGCTTTCGCATTGTAATAATAAAAGTTTTTCCACCAAACACCGCCCACAGTCCAAAAATAACCAAAAATAAAAAAAAAACGACGACAAGAAAATGAAAATAAAAATACACCCAAAAGGCAGCCGCAAGAGCAACCGAAATCTGTATTGCCTGCCATCCAATGTGCCACAGAGCGCTGCTGCACATTGGCTACATGCATATATATGTATGCAAGTCCCTATATCTTATATATATATACACACACCATATAAATCAACCCAAGCGCACACACTTATTTGGCGCAGTATGCTTGCTATGTAGTTGCGACTTCGTTCCAAGTATTTTGCTGCCCTCTTAATTAACAAGTATATGGCCTTGAGAATTTGGCAACAAGCAGTGCTTAAACTGTTCAGCTAAACTATTCAGCTAAGAATTGTGAAACGAAATTTATTTTGAATTACATGATTATTAAACAATATGCCTATAGTAAGAGATAATCAAAGCAAAGAGTAAACAAAATATTTAAAAATAATTTTAGAAATATATTTTTATGAATATAATTGAAATACCTTAAATTATTAGCAAAAATAAATTTCTTTATTTTTATTTAAATCGATTGTAAGAGTATTCAGCTCGCATTATGCCCAGGCCAAACATTTGCTCGCATGGGCGTGGGAGCTGCTGCTGTTGCATTCTGTTCGCATCCTTCGCGTTGTAGCGAATTTTTCTGTTCATTTTTTTTCCGTTTGTCGCTCTTTTCTTTTTTATTTTTTGTTTATATTCTTTTCTTATATATCGTGTTGCATTTATTTATCATATTCTTGCTGCTTTTGTTTTACGCTCGCTGCTCGCGATGGCGCTGGGCAACGGGGCGTATGATGAATGTAGTGCGCATTAGAGAAAACGTTTGGTTGCCGCTGGTTGAAGCGAAACGTGGGGCAGAGAGTTACCAAAGAATTTATTTGTTTTGTACTTATGGTGTCATAAAATTGTTTTAAGGCCAACTTGAATGAAAAACGCTCAGCCAGACAGAGACAAACAGAGAGAGAGAGAGAATGGATAAAAAGACAGGCGTCTGAGTGGACAGCGAAATGGAAGCAAGTGGCACAAAAATGGTGCAAAATCAAATGAAGATAAGATGTGCACAAAAGTGGAAAAGCTCTAAAATACATTGCATGTCATTTTTGTGCATTTGCAGCAAAAGGGAAAACGTTTTGCATTATTCGCTAAACAGATCAAGCAGCAGTTATTATTGTTGCGGCAAGACATGATGCGATGGGCGTAGCTGTAAGGAAAGCAAATAGAAATTATTATTTCGCTTTTACAATTTTAAAAGATGAACATATATACTGATCTTGCATATTTAAAATATTTTATATTAATTGGGTAATGCTCTCGTTTTTTTAACTATATAAAATAATGTAAATTGTGTATTTAATATAAATTTTTTAATTTTTCTATAAATTTATGAAATACTTGAAATAATAATAAAATTAAAAATAGTTATATAATATGATATGATAATAAATTAAAATGTATCATATAATATATATAAATGTATGTAAAAATATACAAATGAATATACGTATATATATAATATTATTGTATTATTGTATTATATTATATTATATGTACATACATATTATGATGAAAATCTTCTAAATCTTCACATAGTTTGATTTAAGACTTAATGCCCTTGATTTAATTTGAAATAAATTCAGTAATTATAAAAATCTTAAAATATCAATTATTAAAAAATAATTAGAATACATAATATAAATATTAACAATATAAATAAATTAAAATACATAATATAAATATTAACAATATAAATATATTAAAATACATAATATAAATATTAACACTATAAATTTTCTTTCTTTCGTTAATATTTGCTTTATAATTTTTTTTTAACAAAAAAAAAAGTGAATATACCAAAATATACGTTATTCGATAACTCTTCAAGTATATAGTTAAAAAAAATTAATTTTGTAAAATTTGTATATAAATATATACTATTTTTATTAATATCTATATCATCATATCAAATATATTTCATATTAATAGAAATACCTAATAATCTAAATCCCGGAGATATAATTCATCCATAAATATAGAGTTTAACTGTAGCACAGTGTAAAATATCGCCATAACACTTGCAATTATTTTAAGTATAGCAATTCTTAAACTTCATCCCTTTTTTTTCTCTTTTCACAAATGTTTCAAACTGCTGCTAGAAATTCGCGCTGAAGCCACGTGCAATTCCCTTGGCATAAATTTATAAGAAGCTTGCCATAAATTTTAGCTGGAAATGGCGCTTCTGTCAAGTGCTGTGTTGTTTCTCTTTCGGCGCTGTTATATTTTGTTCTTATAGTTTTTATTTTCCTTAGTTTTTTTTATGCACATTTCACAATTGTCCCTGACGCTGGGCGGCATGCGCTGGCGAGGCGTGGCAGCGCATTATATTTAAGCTGCATAATGAAATGTTTGCAAATGTTTTGCAATGCAAATGCGAAATGCTAAATACGAAATGCGTTACAGGTGCAGCAGCCATTGGAACTGCATGAGGAGGGAGCATCAGCATGCAACGTGCTCGAGGCGCCACAACTGCTAGCAAATTATCTAATTAAAGCCAAGAGAGAGCGCCAATGCCAGTTGAGGCTCACAAGCTTTAAGCTTAATATATGTATATGCAAATAATCCTCAAGAGAGCATGCTGAATAAAAAATGAAATGAAAAGTTACTAAAAAATAATTAAATAAAAAATAAAAATTATATGAATCTAAGTGGAATGCTAGGAACAACTTTCAACTGGATGCAAATGCCACTAAGCAGCTTTAAGTGTCTGTCAATGTCATATTTTTGTGAAGCTTACATTTTTTAGCAATTTTTTTTTTTTTTATTTGTGCTCTCATAGTTAGAAAAGCTTAAAACAAATGCTGAAAAGCTAACCAGAACAGCAAGAATGACAAGTATTAATTATCGTCGACTTGTTCCATACACTTTTTGGAAAAATTAGTATTTAAATATATATCAAGTTATTATCTCGAGCATATAGTAATGATATCTCCATTCAGTTCTAATAAAGCAAAGCTTACATATTCTAGGTCTTCACATTTTTTTAGATTATTAAAACAAATATATATTTATATGAATATATCTCAACTTCTGATCTGATCTTATCTTATAATCAACTGCAAATTATTAGTTAGAGAATGTCAAGAAAAGCTGTTCATATAATACTTATTTGAATCAATCAAAATTGTAGCGAAACATTTTAAATATTTAATAAATATATTTAAAAGTCGATCATCTAAAAGAATAATTAGAATATCTGAATACATACGTACTACTCCCACCTTTCTAGGCATTCATTTTTTCATTTATTAATCTATTCATAGTGTCATAAATTCATACATTCATTCATTTTCATATATTTATAAATGGAAACAAATCATTCTTGTCGCATTCATATTTTTATACACTTACTTAAATATTATATATAAAAATATATTTTTTTACTAATTATATATTTATTTTTTATATTTATATACTTATCTTACTAATTATATATTTCATATATATTTATTTATATTTTTATTTAATTAATTTATTTAATTTTTAAATATATAGAACTTCAAACATTTTCAGCTTGCCAATGCATTGCATTATCATAAGTAGAGCTCTCTCTCTCTCTCTCTCTCTCTTTGCCTCTCTGAATATCTACAATTTGCTTTAAATAAAACAGTTTGCAAAATGTGAAATTAAAAACGGCTTCCAGGCATTTGATAACACTTTTTTTTTGAATGCGCGTGCAACAACAGAATTCCCTGCCGCATCTCGTAGCTGGTTGACTGACCCTCTGCTGCCGCTGTCTGACCCTCATGCAGCTCTGGCCCTGCTCCCTGTTTGGCCTGTCTGCCATGTAGCTTCATAATTAAGTAATCCCCATGGCCCGGCAACGCAGTGCACCTTAAGCTCAGATTGGAGAGACCGAGAGTGGGCCAACTGGTTTTTATTGCGGCTACCATAACGGAGCATCAACGCGATGGCCAGGCCTGAATGGGTGGCTACCAAAAAAATACAAAAAAAATAAAAGAAAAAGCAAACCCAAAAACAAAATTGAAGGCGCACAAATTTCGCCCAAGTGTCAAGCGGCGCAGAGGCATTGGAGACGACAGTAGCCGGCACTGCACTGCGGGCATCCCAATGCCGGGACCACAAGGAACAACTCAAACTCGTCTTAGTTATGGCCATGTGCGAAGGCAATGAGCATATCTTATTACCACTGCAGAGATTACCAGCCAGACAGACAGACAGCTCGAGCGAGAGAGAAAGAAAAAGAGAGAGAGAGAGAGATAGAGGGGCTTAGAGGTGGCGAAGAAGTTGGGCAAGCAGCTTTAACGGCCTTTGCTTTGACTTTGACACATGTTATGAAATTTGAATAGATCACCAAGACTACTAAGTAAGAGATAGAAAGAGAGAGAGAGAGAGAGAGAGAGAGAGAGAGAGAGAGAGAGCGTAATGCATGATGCAGCAAACCTGTAAAATGTTGTTAGATAATGTTTGTTTTTCGTAAATTAAGCTGAGACTCGTGAGTCTTGTTTCGAGTTGTTTAAGAACATCTGGACGATGAGTTAACATGAATTGAGTCAGTTAAATGAAGTTGTTCTATTAAGAATTCGCCTAGAGAGTTATGGCAATCATAAAACAGAAACTAAAAAAAAAAATTATAAATAGTTGTAAGCTGCATGAGTAGCTCCGGTATGCCAGACGATATGGAAATGTTGAAGAAGCTAAATGTAATGAGAGAAATGGAGTTGTTACGAAGAATGTCGAAGCTGTAGAGCTTAAGATATGATCTACTAGTATTGAATGCTGTTCAATATGTAATATGTAAAGCCATTGAAATGCATATGTAAATAATATTACATTCATTTAGGCTCGAGGAAAGTTAAGAGCTTGCAGCTGAAGCTCAGAGTTGCTCTTTAATGATCCTGAGGAATTATTATTGCTGTGGATCAGTTCAATTCAAATCACAAGAGTTTTTTTTTTTATTGCGATCTCAACATCCACTTATGATTAAAAGCTAAATTCTCGTAGACAACTTCTTATCCACTTTTAGCCGTTTTATGATGATTTATAGCTAAATGCTGGCTATTTTACTGCGATTACCTTGCTCTAATAGTACTAACTAATTTCTATACATATTCTGAACAACTAGAAAAGTTCTTAGCTATATTCTATATATAGCTGTTTTCTAACTCTAAGCAATATTCAAGCTATATTCCAGCTATTTTCTAGCCAACTTTCAGACGACTTATGGACAACTGCTAAACAACCTCCAGATATATTTGAGCAATTTTCTAACCAACTTTTAGCTAACTTCTTGTGAACTGTAAGCAATATTCAAGCTATCTTTCAGCTATCTTTCAGCTATCTTTCAGCTATCTTTCAGCTATCTTTCAGCTATCTTTCAGCTATCTTTCAGCTATCTTTCAGCTATCTTTCAGCTATCTTTCAGCTATCTTTCAGCTATCTTCCAGCTATCTTTCAGCTATCTTTCAGCTATCTTCAAGCTAAGTTTCAAGCAGCTGCTAAACAGTTTCCAAATATATTCTAGCAATTTTATACTTTAACTATATTCTAGCTAACCTCTAATTCTAATTCTAACTTAATTCTATAGTTGTGTAGTCAATATCTAGCTAATTGCTGGTCAACTTCTAGCCAAATTCCCAATAAATTATAGCCAACTTTTAGCTACAGTCTAGCTAATGTCTAGCCATTCTAGCTTACCTCTATATCTCCAATATAAACAATATATAGCTAATTAGTAGTCAACTTTTGGACAACTAAAGTGTAGCCAACTTTTAGCTATATTTATATTAAATAGCTTCAATAAGCTTTGACTCAGTTAGCCGCCCTCCATGTTGTCCAGCCCTACATTCATTTGACTTAATGCCTAATTTAAATATCTGTTTTGCACACTAAGAACACAAATTTGTGTGGCCATAACAAGCAGTTGGCCATGTAATTTACCCATCGGCTAGTTGGCCAGACAACAATAATCTTGAAGTGAAGTACTTGGTTTACCAATTTAAAATCAATTTGCACAACAATATCTGCAACGCACACCCCAAACTTGTCCCATGGGAGCGCAGAGCAAACAGCAATTATGGCCAACATGTTGTCCAAGTGTGTGTATGTGTGTGTGTGTGTGAAGAAAAGATTGCAGGAAAGTGTTGCAAGTGCTTAAAGGCAACATGTTAATGCAGGCATATATTATGTGCCAATTATAAATGTATTAATCATGCTAAGAGATTGACAGAGATAATGAATAGACTGAAAGAAAGCGAGAGGGAGTAAGAGTGAGAGAAAAAGAGAGAGAGAGAGAGAGAGAGCATTAATAGGCGCTTCTCTGATCTCTTTATTATGCTAGCCTCAGCTTCCTTCAATTCATTGTTGATCCTCGAAATCTAGCATCGATAAAAAAAAGAAAACATTGCCAGACTTGTTTTGGGCCACATGCACACAGGTGGTCAGTGGCCACAATTGCAGCCGAGTCGAGAACGGAAATCGCTTTGGCCAACTCTGATCATTATGCATACCACCAAGAAGTTGAGCAGTGGACTTGTTGCAGTTGCTGCTGTCTCTTGCATCTCTTGTCGGTTGTCTGTTGTCTCTTGTTTCTTGGCTGATTGCGTAATCATTGACTCGCTGAGCATAAAATGTGTAGACAGGCGCACTGTTAGCCAGCTCGGCACAGCCAGCCAGTGGCTTCTACCGTTTTAATTGCCACAAATTAAAGTATCATTAAAATATGTAGAAAAGTCTCGCGCCAGCAGCAATATCAATTTCATGGGACAGCATTGCAACAGCACAACCAACACATTCTCCGACAGCTCAGTAAGCAAAGGCAAAGGCAAGTAAAAAAAAAAAAAAAAGAGAAAAAAAATGGTAAATTGATTAAAAACCATTAACATGTTCTTTATCACTCAGCACATTGAGCCTGGCTGCGGAGAGAGTGTGTCTTCGAGCGGCTCTTCCAGTTGGCTGGGAAATTGTCTAAACTCTGGAAGCGCTTGTGGGCTGGTCTACTCTGACAACTTTTCAACAAGGCGAAAGCCTTTGGGGGCTATAATATTAGGGGGCTGTCCAGTTGGGTGCTCAAATTTTATGAGCTCAGCCTGATAGATGGCTTTAATCAGCTGCAGCGGAAATGTTTGCCCAGTCACAGGGGATGCTTGAAATGTTCTATTTAATTAAAAATCCAAAACTAAATTTTATATAATTTTAAATAATTGCTTTATTATGAATACATTTTGTATGTAAATTGCTGAGAGCAGCTAAGTTAAATATATAATGTCCTACATGTTTATTAAATAAACATTTCTTTAACTTATATCAGCAGCAAATTTACAACTTTTTTATACTCCTTTTTTTTTTTTGGTCTCTTCACTAAATTATTTCAACATCAGTCAAACTTTTCGCATTTGCATACGCACATGAAGCTGAAATGTTCTAAAAACAAATTCGTTTCGCATTTCAATTCAACTTTTTTCCTTAATTTTTTTTTTTTATTTTTATTTTTTTGGAATACCCTTGCAAACCGCAAATACCTTCACAACTTTCTCGCTTTGCAAATTCATCAATTTTATTGTTTACCGCAAAAGCTGCTTCAATAAAAGTAGCAAACGAAAAACTATTTCAAATTCCAATTTCCATTTGGAACCGCAACTAATTTCAACTTTATTATTTCATTTCAAGAGATGACCAATGGCCAAAAGTCAGAGGCGATAAATCACTCATACGCCAATTGGGCCACAAGCTAGCTAGCCAAGTTTGTGTGTGTGTGTGTGTGTGTGTGTGTGTGGGCGTTGGCAACGCCCTCAGCTGTCAGAGTACGTTTCATGGTTCGTCGCTTTTCCTTGCTTCTTCGTTCTCGTATTCAATTTTTTGTTTTTTTGGTTCTCCCTTTTGGCCAATTTCGCGCTTCTTTACGCAGTTGACATGAGCAACACGTGCACTCAGAAATCTGGCCAAGAGACAACATTAACCCCTTGCTCGCCCCTGGCTGGGCAAAAGACAATTTAACACCTGAACGCTGGGCTATGTGACATTCATGTGAGACTCGTAATTTATTGACATATTTTGGCCACTTTGATTTCCCTGCCATTGCGCATAGATCCACTTTTACGCTCAAGTGAATCGCCATCTGCTACAATCATTTCGTAGACAAGACAAGAGCTTCCACATGTGTTTTCTTTTTTCCCCATTCTTTTTTTTGCATTTTTCCTTTTTTGCTGTTTTCCCTTTGGGCTAAAACAAAAGCCGAACACTTTTCGCGCCCTGTTAGCCAAACTGGCTGAATGCTTTAGCTGTTGGCCTTAACACTTGACTGGGCCTAAACGGGCTTCTACAGACCTTGTCGCTAGCATTGCACTCACTTATGGCCAATTATAGGTAATGTCTCAATTAGCGGCAGTTATGAAAATTATTGACTGCCTCTGCTCGCAGCTAAGGTTGTTTTTCCTTTTTTTTTTCTCTCTCTCTTTCTCTCTCTCTTATCTCTCTAAGCCGTTTCTAAAGTTTTTTGTTCAACTATTTTCACTCGCTGGCCACTGGCCGCTGGCTGCGCTGGCTAATGGCCTCAGCTGCTGTTTAAATGTCCGCCGCATCGGTCAGTGGCTGTTTCGCTGGGTTGAATGACTGCACCAGATAAGATAAGCTTTCGCTGCGACAGGAAATCGCCTTGAGAACTGATGATCGTAGTAATAAGCGTAGCGAGGCTAGGCTTCGATTTACCCGAAGAAGAATTTTAATCAACATTTTATCTTAATATCAATTATTTAACTTAATTAGAGTTCTTCTTACTGAAAAAGAAGCGCGTATTTATTTGATTCTATTTTTCTGAATCCTTTTTTAAATATACCTTTATTTTTGTACTATCTTTTCATATTATCTTTTCTATTGCAAATATAATTTAAAGTAAGTTTACTTAGATGGAAATATGGATTGGAATGGAAAAGTTTATAAGAGTTTTTTTTTAGCTTTCTGTTTTAAGAACTTATTACTTAGTAATAACTGTGTTTAAATTTCATAAATAATATATATGTTAATTAAATAATCTAGACAGCAAAATTTATTCATTTTCATATTTTTTAAATATCTGCTGACTGTTTCGCAATGTTTCGCTTACTCACACTTTGAGAAAAAACTCAAAGAATCGTTTCTTCATCCATCTCGTTGGAATCAGACAGAAACAGCAAAAGATATACACATGAATTTGCAAAGATTCTCTTCCTGAAACACATCAACGACCTAAGCGAATGTCAATGTTTGCATGTGTATGTATATAAAGACCTTTTGCATAGACTCTGAATCATTTGCTGCTCACTTACTGAACCTCATTGTGCGATCGTTAATCGTATCGCTCCATAAATGATGTTTGTTTAAAGAGCGCCACACGAATAGCTCAGGTCAAGGTCAAGGCACTCAACGAAAAACGATTACGAAAAGAACCGAAAGCACTTGCCCAGAGCGAGAGTGTTTGAGTATATTTTATTTTCAGTTGATCTCTTGGACAGAACTTGAAGACTCAAATGATTAACAGTTATTTGCGAGGTTTGTTCATATATGAAATTTTTATTTTATGTAGATTATGTCAAACATTAAGTGATTTCCTTTCATTCTCTCAGTTATTCCAACAGGCAGATAGTATTTATTTCTTCTGCTTTACCTTACCTCTCTATCTCTCAACCTACGCCTCCATGTCTCTCTATTTTTCTTTGCCTCTCTCATATACACTTCATTTTAGCTTTCATGGCTGTTATTCTCCGTCTCTCTCTCTCTCTCTCTCTTCTCAATATCACTGACTCTTTCAGTATTGGCGTTCGAGTGTATGTCTATCTCTGTCTATTATTTTTATTTCTGTCACTTACTCTCTCTCTCTCTCTCTCTCTCTTTCTCTCTCTCAATATCAGTCTGTCATAATCTTTCAGTATTTGGCCTTCCAAGTGTATATCTATCTCTGTCTGCTAATTTCATTTCTGTTTCTCTCTCTCTCTCACACAATCTCTGTCTGTCTGTCTGTCTGTCTCTTTTTCTCTCTCTCTCTCTCTCTCTCTCTCTCTCTCTGTTGGTCACCTTATATCTGCGCCTTGTCTTTGATCAACTCCTTACACATTCTCTCGCTTTCTGTCTCACTCCCTCTCAATCTTTCTCTATCTTACTCTTTTGGACCCTATACCCATTGATCCATCTATCTCTTCCGCATTCTAAAATAAGAATTTCAATAACTTTTCTCCATATATTTTTTACGCAATTCTGTTTCCTTCACACTCTCCCCCTCCGGCTCTTAAAGTCCATTCCAAATTTAGAAAGTGTGGCAGCTCATTAAGCGGAAAAAAAAGACTTCAATGTCGCACATAAATTAGTCGACGGTAACAATTTCATTTTGCTATTGAAATTGACGGCCAGACCCCAATGGCATGCCATGGGCGTCGTTGTAGGGGACAGAGTAGGGAACCATTCTGGCGGTGGCACCAACTGGGCCATAAATCAAAAGGAGCGCACGGTGTTTAATACACTTGACGCCAGATTTCCGCGACAATTTGCGCATGAATTAAACATAAAAGCAAGTTGGCAGGGTAACGCACCAGCCAATCGCCCAACCACCCCCAGTTCCCAGTCAGCGTCCACCTAGCACTTGCTGCTCATTCTATATGCGACAACCGAAATCCAGAAAGCACTGACTGGGGCATTGGAGCTGAAGCCAGGAGCTGAAGCTGCTTGCTGCAGCTGCTCTGCTACTCTGTGAGTGGGCAAATAAAATCAAAGTAGGTAACACGCGCAAATAAAACACTTGACACATTAAAACGGCAACAAGAACTCACATGAGAAACACGCGACAGACAGAGAGAGAGAGAGATAGAGGAAGAGAGAGGGACAACAAGGCGCTGGTGGGTGGGGTTTGGGCGACAGTTGGGGGCAATGCCATGAGCAATGCGGCTACAAATTTCCATTTTGTCGTTTGGGCGCCTGCCTCATGCAAATAACTGACACTCACTGAGTCACTTACATGGGAAGGAGAAGAGAGGAGCCCAGGATATGAGCACACATATATCTAAAGTGTAACTGTGTGCGTCTGTGAGTATGTGAGAGTGTCGCTTTACATGCGCATACATACAAATTTAACGAGTCGCATTTATGATACCACAGACAAGTATAATAATTTCAATTAACGACACCCGCGGGTGTGTTTGCACAGCCAGGTGAGGACGAGCAGACAGGGGCCGAAAGGGGCAATGGGAGAAGAAGCGAAACGAGGCTGTTCCAGTAGGGCTACGAACGAGAGAACGAGAGAACGAGAGATGACTGTGTGCATACAGTTGAATGACTAACGAAATAATATGCTATTTTCTGGGCAAATTGTGACAACAAATTATATGGGATACAAAATCACAGCGAGATGTGAGAGCATAATGAAAATGGTATGCTTTAAATCAAAGAACAGATTAAATGGAAGCTATTTGTAAAATATATTTATATATTTTATTAAAGTGATTTAAGAAATGAAGAAAGATTTTTAATTAAATGATGTAATTTTTTATAAATATATATGGTGATATAATTTTTAAATATTTTATATATTTATATATATTATATATTTATATATATATATTAAATATGATCACAAGTATGTATAATTTTATATACATTTTGTGTACAAAAAAATAATATTGTGATAAAATAATATTGTAAATTGATTTTAATGCATTCGTTGCCTATTCATTATAAACTTTACTTATAAAAATACTGGCAAATATGATATTAAATTTTGTTAAATGTTCAAATAATAAAATAGTAAATAATCATATTGTACGAGCTTTAATCAATTTGATTTTAAAATACTTGATTCTTATTGTCCTTTATTCTCTAAAAATTTTACTTAAAAAATAAGTAAATAAAAAACTGGCAAATATGATAATTATATTTATTTAAAATGTTTAATAAAAACACAAATAAAAAATATTAAAAAAAACGTATATTATATATATATTATATATATATATATCTTTTGACAACAAATAAATTAAATAAATAATTCAAAAGTTTTATTTTATTTTTATTTTAACTCTGTAAATGATGTATATAAAATATGTTGATTTTTTAAATAAATAAGTGTTCAATTCAAACTACTCAAATTTAACATCTTAACAGCATAATGTATTTAGTTAGCATGAAAAAAAATTAATTTATTAAAAGAAATAATACTTATAGCCTACTTCTTGGAGCTGTTTAAAATGAGTTAAAACCTGTGTGTATATGTAATTAATATTTATATAAAATTATATGTAAATGTTATAAAATATGTAAGTAATATATATAAATTGAATAAAAAATATTTGAATGCTTTTAAGCTGTTGATGAATTTGAAACACTATATAAAATTCTATAAATTTCATGAGCTCAATTTTCATTAAATAAAAGCTAAAACTCTTGGCTACACTTGACAGCGCATTTCATAAGATATCTTTATATTAATAATTATTTTTATGTATATATTTATTAATATATGCATATATTTATTTATATTATATTTATAATATTTATACATTTTTAATACTGACAAAGCTCCCTTACTAAGTTATCTCTTTCTCACAGAAAAAGGAAAAAGCTTTTCAGCAATCACTGTGATTTCATCGTGATCACTGTTATCCGCATCACTATTCACCCCGCTCCACGCCCAAGCCCAAGTCAGGTGTGGACATAAAAAGGAGCTGCTGTTGCTTTTTCTGCTGCACACACACACACACACACACACACACACACACACACACATGCACAGCTGCTGAAGTCATGAGAATGTGAATGAGGATGTGGATGAGGTAGAGTCACGTTAAGGCAACGCATTGGCATGTTAGTAGGTCGCAGCTGTGCGATTATATGTATGAGTGTGTGTGTATGTGTATATATGTGTGTGTGTGTGTTGTGTATGTGTGTACGCGCATTATTATGCGTCTAATTAACTAAACGCATATATTTTCTTAGCCACATCTTTGGCCAAGTTTTACAGCCGCGCCAACTCATCAGCATAAAAGTTTTTAATGAGCCATTTGCTGCCTTTGTCGCTGACTTCATCTCGCACACACACACATGCGAATATATATTTATATATATGTATATATATTTATATATAAACATCCTGCGCTTCTTTTTAGCAGCCTCTTGGCAGCATCACATTTCGAATGTGTAACGAATTTGTTATGACAAGCTCGGTTGACACGTTTTAATTAAATTTAATTACTGAGTTTCGCTAAAACAAGAACAACAACAACAACAGCAACAACAACAACAAATTGGCCAACATGTCAGCTGGATTAGGTGGGCAGCGTGTGACAAGCTGTAGCTGCTTGTACCAACTGACAATTGACAGCATAAAGATGAGGTGTCTACTAATTGGAGCACAGAAGCTGTAAAGCGGATTTTGGCCTTGCAGCTAAATAAAATCTTAATTAAAATACATTCAAATTGCGTGACATTATAAATATGTGAAAGCATAAAATGAACATGGAGTTAAAGATTATATTTGCCCTATTTAAGCGGGGAGTTGGGTATTTAATGCGGATTAATAAGGTTGAGTTAATGTGAAACAGTTGAAGCAAATCAATTAAAATAATAGCTAAAATAATTAATTGCAAGAAATTAATTAAATGCATATGTCAAGAGTTAAAATTGATTGATGTATCAATAATATTTGTTGAAGTGCATAAAGTAAATAAATTCATGAGAAATTAATTAATGGAATCAAATTCCTGAGAGCGTTGCTTAAGCAATTATTAAAAATGTTTAAAGTTAAATTATAAATTAAAATTTATGAAATATAAAAAATGTTGTTATATATTTAGGTATACTATAACCTAAGCAGTATAAACATTAACTATTTTCTAAGTATGTTTCTCATATTGAGAAATAAAAATTCATAATTGGAATATATATTCAAGATAAATAAAGAAAAAATAATAAATAAATAAATAAATAAATAAATAAATAAATAAATAAATAAATAAATAAATAAATAAATAAATAAATAAATAAATAAATAAATAAATAAATAAATAAATAAATAAATAAATAAATAAATAAATAAATAAATAAATAAAATAAAAAATAAAGCAAAACAAAAATAATAAAAAATGTAGAATCTTTTCATACTGCTGGTTGCTCTAAAAGATTGATCAAAATTTATAATTAAGTAATTATCCAAAAAATATACAAAAATAGAATAATTTCTATGCTTTGATCCTACCTTAATCAAAGAGCCAATAGAAATTTGACTGCAAAATATTAGAATTTATACAACAAAAGAAACTATAAAAAGCTTAGCTAATTCCGTTTCTATTTGATGTGACTGAGACTAAGAATATATCATTTATCATATACATACATATATCATATACCAAGTCAAACGTACACAAACTCAAATTATGTTAGTCAATCAATCAATTGATATGCATAAACAATATTGAACTATAAATCAGTATCATAGCACAGAGCTTTCGATTGCTATTGTCATGTTTGTAATTCATGCAATAGCTGTCATTATTAGGTTTGCGACTCATCGAGCGCCGCCGAGTCTAATCAATTTAAGTATTATTTATGCAAATTATTGGAGTAGAAGCAATTCTGGACGACTCATCGATTACCCAGATGCCAAAGCGTAAACAGTGGCGACCACTTGATAAAGAACACATAACGCAAGTGCCAGGGAACACAACAATTAGATGTTTCCTGCCCAGCCAGTAGCATGCAACCAAATGGGGTCTTCAGAGGTAGAGCCAGAGGCAGTGGAACGGCGACTGCGACTGCGACTGGCGTCTCGTAGTACGTACCCTGTGCCATGGCAGTGGCAACGGCAACTTGTCAGCTCGAATGACGTTTTAATAAGTCACATAATTCATGTGCCTGCGATGCCAATGTTGGATATCAACATGACTGCCTGCTCCTGCTCCATGCACCTCCACCTGCAGCTGGCTCTTCTGCCGTCTCCAATCTCCTGCCTTTGACTCGGTGCATGACAATGTTGCCGCGTGCCCCGTACGCCAGATAACATGCCGCAGTGGAGGTGATTGCAGCGCCATCGCATTCATTCAGTGCTGCAGGGCAACGTTTTTGGGTTCGCTTTGACATATGCTCCCCGTGCCTGCCGGCTCTCTCCTGTCCGCATCTCTGCGCTCCTGCTGCATGTCTTGTCAGCTGCTCATTTGTCAATGTAATTGATTTTATGCCTGAGCTTTTGACTAAGGTTGTGGCCGACGATGTCGTGCGATTGGTTGGCTAGATGGCTGGCTGGCTGGCTGGTTGGCTGGTTGGCGAGCTGGTGGCTTAGTTGGCTACCTGGCTGGACGCTTGGCCTTTTGCCTGATATATTATTCGATTACAGTTAGACGTAAATCAAGTGGAAGAGCATGATGTAGCCATCAGGTGCACGTATGAGTGTATGCCACAAAGTTATTGCTACTCAGTTCATATACATACTAGATACACTTACAGTCCACGCTCTCTCTCTCTCTCTCTCCCTCTCTGTGCGTGTGTGTGTGTCTGCCGGGCAATGGTCAAATGGCTAGGGAATGCGAATTATTACTAAAGAAGGTCAAACGAGTAGCAAAAGGATCAAAAGAAGAAGGTGAATAACAAGGTTAAGCGATAATTGCGTGAGAGATGCGGATAAGAACTTATTGCTGTTGCTGCTGCTGCTGCTGCTGTGTGTGTGTGTGTGTGCGTGTTTGTAATGAAAATATATGAAGAGGCCAAAAAATAAAT
This sequence comes from Drosophila koepferae, assembly GCA_030914345.1. Lineage (NCBI taxonomy): Eukaryota > Metazoa > Arthropoda > Insecta > Diptera > Drosophilidae > Drosophila > Drosophila koepferae. The sequence goes on from JAUESR010000200.1 coordinate 616,229, forward strand.
TAGAAAAAAAATGCAAGAGCTATGGAAGTTGAGAGCTGCATGACCTCAACAATTACGCAATTATATGATAGAGATATATATAAATCATATTTTGGGAATAAAATTTGTGATTAGTAAATTATAAAAATAAATGGGAAAAGAATTAGTGCAATGTGTTAAATTTATGTATGCAATGCAAACAAAAAAATTAATAAATAAAAAAGAAATATAAATAAATAAAAAATAAATGAAATAAATTAAATAAATATTAAATTTTATATGAGTTTTTTTTTTTATTTATTATATACACATTAATATATAAATCTTAAGCAGTGAAAAAAACATATAACACAATGTCAATCAAGTATTCATAAATAATAATTAAAATTAGCACAAGTATATTAAAATTATAAATTGTAGATATACTATTTAAAATTATAATGCATTAATTTTTATAATTTTTTTTATGAATTAATATTATTGATATAATTAATTATTAATTCATTTATTTAATAACTTAATAATAACACATTTATTTTAATTTGTTATAAATGTATTTATGTATATACAGACGATACTATTTTTTTTTAATTTTTTTTTTTTTACATACAGCAATGTTTTAAAATATATTTATGTACATTAATTAATTCAATTTACAATTAAAACTATAATTAAAAAACTGAGTATTAAGGAAAATATAGACAAAATATAAAAGTTCGCGATAGCGATGCATTCAAACTTAAACTTAAAAATAAGTTAATAATTTATACAAATTAATAATTCTACAAAATATTATATATTAATATATATTATTTCTTATATTTTAATATCACAAATTAGATAAAAATGTATATTTAAATTGCATTAACCTGATACTAATACTAATACTTAAAAAAAATAAATACATATTACAGAAAAAAAGCTTTCAATAAATTGTCAAAGAATGTTTGCCATTTAGCTATCTTGATTTATGAAATTCGTTCGTTCATTTGTAATTGAATTTTAACACGCTTCCTATGGCTAGATGGATCTGGAAAACCACCCAATTTACTGCGCTCGCACCACAACTTAATTTTCAATCAATTCAGGAGCCAAAGTTCTGTTAGCTGCAAACCGGTAGCCTGTGGCCGTAGCCATGGCTATGACTGTGGCTTTGACTGTGGCTGTGGCTGTGGCTACAACAATGATTCCACATGGAGTCGAGGCTACTTCTGTAATGTAGAGGAGTCTGCTTTGTGGCAAGGCGCGCTGCATCTTATAGATAGTGTTGTTTTTTTTTTTTTTCTCCTCCTTATTTTCTTCTTTGCTTTGTTCGCCTATTGCTGTCTTTGGCGCTCATAAATTTTTATAGCTTGTAATTTGGGACGTCGCTGCACATGCGCGCCAGGCGGTCGACTTGTCTTCGTCTTCAAATTGTCCATTCTTGGTCTTGGCCCGAAGCTGGCGGAAGGCTCTGTTCGCTTGACTTTGGGTTCGGCATTGGCCAATGCCAGATTTATACATTTCGGTGTAATTAATAGCGATGTTTTGGCCATTCTGATTGGCTTAGATGGCTTTATAGTTGCAGCACGTACGTACCACCAGTTGCCCATTTGTCTGTCTCTGGCCCAAGTGCAATTAGCCATGGAAGAGCTGTTGTTTTTATTGCCCAACATATGCCTCTTGCTTTGGGTGATAATCATAATGTTGTCTGCTAATTAAATTGCTAGAGAGGAAATTAAATGATAGTAAAAACAAAAAGTATATGCCATAAACACGTACAACGGTATATGCCAACAGAAGAAACTCACTAAAAACGATTGTTAAACTGGGTTCAGAAATAAGTTGAATGCATACTTTTGTCGGAAATACTAGAAAATATGATGAAGCTGGCCTACTGCTGACTGATGTTTAAACGAAGTTTTATTATTCCTCTTCGAGTTTTATTTGTATTATTTTAGTATTTTTTTACACACACAAAATATTGCAGCGGTACTTTTATTATGTTAATAAAGTTCTCAAGGCATACATATAATACAGAATGTGTAAGGACTGCTTTTCCATTACTAAAATAATGGAATGTATATGAAATGATAAAATACATTTATATAAATATAAAATACATTTATTAAACATAATTTTCGTAAATTGATAAATATTTATATTTGAATTATTTGCATTATATTTACAAAAGCTTTATTATTTTATATAATGAATAAATATTACAAATGTGATTAATGATTTTGTAAGTAAATATTAAAATATATAAATTTCATGTGTGTGTTGTAGTAATACAAAAGTGAAAGTCACGTTACTTGGCACTCTGATCTGCTCTAGTTCAGCAATAGAATTGAACGAGCTCTGTGGCAGGCCTACTCTAGATTTTATAGGGGATAGAATGTCACTCAAATGAAAATGCTGCTCGTGATCATATTTTGAGAGTATTGAGAGTATTTTATGCTCTAAGAATTGAGTTAATTGAGTTAAGTAAGTGATATGGCTAAATGGATAATAAGTATATTGAGCATTCGAGTTAGAACATAGCAATAGAGAGAGCAACCGACTGTTTTAGTTATTTTTGTTAAAGAATGAATAGGGGAATTTTGTTGTTTATTAAAAAAGAAAAATACTTAAAGAAAAATGTGCACTAAAATTAAAAACAATCTCAATTCGTCTCATAGTTATGAGCAGTTGAAATATTTAATTTGACGGTGGGTCAAATAAGCTGTATCTAAATTGGCATGACTCGGTGGACTTGGCTGGTCAAATACATGTACATTGAATTTATCTTCATGCATATATTATATATCATTTTAAGGCCAATGTTAAAGTACATTTTCTTATATTGAGTACAATTTCTTATATTGCGTAATGTAAGGACTGTCTAAGGATTTCATTGAAACTGAACTGATGATCGAGAGATTGTTTGTCTTTTATAGCTAGATACATAGATAGTGGATAAGTGAGTGGCCTGGTCGCTCCTGATTGGTCACTTCCAAATGAGTATGAGTTCCTGGGTGCGATGAGAATTTTATTTATGTGACCAAGTGTAGGAGTACGATTAGTTTATAGTGGATGATGGGGCGATGAGTCGATTTCTGAATTTATTTCAATATATGTGTGAATGGATAGTGATTTACAAGACTAAAATATAGTTTGTTTCAAAATATTTGTATTGAATGTATTTAATGAAAAATAAACTTTTTTCATAATATAAGAAATTCTCTTAACTACTAAAATCCCATGCATTCACATATGTATGTATTTACATCCCTATATCATCTTCATCTTTTCATCATCTCTGCAAGCTCTTGCCCTTGCTTCCTGCATTAGGCTGTTAGCTCCTACCATGCCAGATATATTGCCTATCCTCACTTGACTGTCAACGTTGATAAAGTTGTGTTCTTAATCTAATTAGAACATTTTGAAGACATAACGAAGCCTAAATATTAATCTTTATATACAGAAAACTGCTGCTGCCTGCCCGAGCTCCTGTTCGTGTTCGTGTGGCTGTAAAGACAAACTCAATTACTTAGAGAGACGGGAGAGAGAGAGAGAGAGAGAGAGAGCGAGGGAGGAGAGAGTCCACATCTATTCCGGAAAAACCTCTCGAGTACCCTAAAGCCATTCCGCCAAGATTTGCAGCTACTCAAAATGCAAACATTGCGAGCGCTGCCAGGAACTGGCTAAGATGTTGGCTCAGTTGGCAGTTGGGCACGTTAAATGTTGCCTCTGTTGGCTGCTGCTTTGCCTTTTGATGATTACAAATTAATCACACTTTAAACATGGCAATTACGCTACTCGCTCAACGACAGGCTCCAGCTGAGCCTCAGCCCAGCCACTGGCTTAAACTGTAGAGCTGTAGAACTGTAGAACTGTGATACATTGTATGCAATTTCGTAGATACAACGGCAGCAGCAAGCGCTCTTGGGGCCTTTACTTGGCTTTTATATGGAAAAATTGCTTCCTTTCGCTGTTTAACTTTCGTTTTAATAAATAATCAAGCACTGACTGACTATCGCTTTGCACTTGGACTTTAGCCTGCTCTTGCTCTCCGTTTCGATGCTCAGCCTTATATCTCCTGTACGTCTTTGTCTTCTGGCTCTGCGGTTCGTCAAGTTCCTCATATAATTTTGCAGGCAATTTCTCATACCCATAATTGCATAATTTCAAAGTTGTTGGCAACTTAATTGCGCGCAACGCGACCAAACGCTGCCAGCTGCCTGACTTGCAGCATACATACATACATATGTGGGGATAGCTCTGTATATGTATGGCTTGGCCCAATCCGGCATTGGTCTTGTCTTCGGTGTAAATAAAACCTTTTTAAACGGTTGTCATGCGGCAGCCGAAGCAACAATACCCACGACTACCGGGCACTCAAACTGGTATTGGCGGACTTTGCAACTTGGCTAACTGCCTGACTGTCCTGATGGGTCGCCTCTTTCAGATTCTCGACTTCAAAGCGCGCACATCATCAAACATATGTTGTACCTTGCTTCTCGAGTCTTCACTCCTCTCTCTCCCTCTCTCTCTCTCTGTCTGGCTTTTTCAACCCCTCCTGCCGTACATTGGCCATGTTACGCCAACGCCTGACAGATGACTACGAAATCTCCATTGGTCTGCTCTGCCCAGGCCCTGCGGCCATTAGCCATCAAAGTTAATATGTTTTATATTAAATTTGTTGTCTGCTTTTGTTGTTGTCGTTGCCTGGCAGCAATGGCCAGACAATCTGCATCTGCCACAATTTCCACGCTCTTCAGCTGCTCATCAGTAGCTGCTCCAAGCCTCCCGCTTCACCCACTTTGCCATTTGCCCACATTTGGCCCACTGTAAAATTATTGTATGGCCTACGTTTTTTTCTCCGTCTCTCATTAAATTACTCAATTAATTTCAGTTAAATTAAAAACACTGTCCGGACAACAGAAACCAAATTGTTGATGTGTCGTTCCACTTTGCCAGAACTGCGTCCGAAACGAAAACACAGACACGCTGGCTGGCCAGACAGTGAAACGTGGTGACCAGACTCGGCAAATAGTCGTTAATTTGGCATTTGCATTTAAATGCTGGACAATAGCAATTTGGTCTTAATTGAGATTAAGTGATTAACTGCGATACTCCAGCTGAGCGAGTGTGTTGTGTGAAAGCGCATTTGGCTTTGCAACTAATCAGAATGATATGTTTAGATAAGTAAAAGAGCAAAAGAAATGGAACGATGTGAATCGGCATGATAGACCAGAAAATGCGCTGTAATAATTCACTAAAATAATAATTAATAAATGTATAAATTAAATATCTGATAGAACCTTGCATTAAATGTTTAAATATTAATTTAATTAATTAAAAATTCCATACATTTTGGTCGTTAATTCGTTATTTTTTCTGCCTACTCGGCGATGATCGGCGTAATTTCGTTTCGAAACCTCTGGGATTGGGATAGAAAGGCTAGAGAGAAGGCAGAAAGGTAGTTGGTGAAATAAAGCAGAAAATGAGCAGAAATGGGCTAAAAATAGCCAGAAAGGTAGATTGAACATTAATGGGCAAATGGATGGATAAATAAGACTGGTCATGATCCTATGAACGGAATCGTGATTAAGAGATAGAAATATGATTAGAAAGTAAGATAACAAGGTTAGAGAGAAGATATAAAGGTAGTTTGAGAGACAAACCAGAAAAATAGCTAAAAACGGCTAAAAACGGCTGAAATAGCTAGAAACGGCTAAAATAGATAGAAACGGCTAGAATATAACCATAAAGGTAGATAGAACATTAATGGATTGGATAAATAAGACTGGGCATCATCCAATAAACAGAATCGTGATTATGATATAGAAAAATGAAGAAGGTAGGATAGAATGTTACAGAGAAGGTAGAAGGTAGTTGGGGACATAAACCAGAAAAAGAGCTAAAAACGGCTAAAAACGGCTAGAAAGTGGCCAGAAAGGTAGATTGAACATTGATGGGCAAATGGATGGATAAATAAGACTGGGCATCATCCAATAAACAAAATCGTGATTAAGATATAGAAAAATGATTTGAAGGTAGGATAGAATGTTAGAAAAAAGGTAGAAAGGTAGTTGGGGAAATAAACCAGAAAAAGAGCTAAAAACGGCTAAATACGGCAGAAGTAGCCAGAAAGGTAGATTGAACATTAATGGGCAAATGGATGGATAAATAAGACTGGTCATGATCCTATGAACGGAATCGTGATTAAGAGATAGAAATATGATTAAAAGTAGGATATCACGGTGAGAAAGAAGGTAGAAAAGCAGTTGGTGAGATAAACCAGAAAAATAGCTTAAAACGCCTAAAAACGGCTAAAAATAGCTAGAAAATAGCCAGAAAGGTAGATAGAACAATGATGGGCAAATGGATGGATAAATAAGACTGGGCATCATCCAATAAACAGAATCGTGATTAAGATATAGAAAAATGATTTGAAGGTAGGATAGAATGTTAGAAAGAAGGTAGAAAGGTAGTTGGGGACATGAACTATAAAAAGAGCTAAAAACTGCTAAAAACGGCTAGAAAGTGGCCAGAAAGGTAGATTGAACAATGATGGGCAAATGGATGGATAAATAAGACTGTTCATCATCCAATAAACAGAATCTTGATTAAGAGATAGAAATATGATTAGAAAGTAGGATAGCAAGGTTAGAGAAAAGGTATAAAGGTAGTTTGAGAGACAAACCAGAAAAATAGCTAAAAACGGCTAAAAACGGCTAGAATATAACCATAAAGGTAGATAGAACATTAATGGGCAGATGGATAAATAAGACTGGGCATCATCCAATAAACAGAATCGTGATTAAGATATAGAAAAATGATTTGAAGGTAGGATAGAATGTTAGAAAGAAGGTAGAAAGGTAGTTGGGGACATGAACTATAAAAAGAGCTAAAAACTGCTAAAAACGGCTAGAAAGTGGCCAGAAAGGTAGATTGAACAATGATGGGCAAATGGATGGATAAATAAGACTGTTCATCATCCAATAAACAGAATCTTGATTAAGAGATAGAAATATGATTAGAAAGTAGGATAGCAAGGTTAGAGAAAAGGTATAAAGGTAGTTTGAGAGACAAACCAGAAAAATAGCTAAAAACGGCTAAAAACGGCTAGAATATAACCATAAAGGTAGATAGAACATTAATGGGCAGATGGATAAATAAGACTGGGCATCATCCAATAAACAGAATCGTGATTAAGATATAGAAAAATGATTAGAAGGTAGGATAGAATGTTAGAAAGAAGGTAGAAAGGTAGTTGGGGACATGAACCATAACCAGAGCTCAAAACGGCTAAAAACTGCTAAAAACGGCAAAAAACGGCTAGAAACAGCTAGAAAGTGGCCAGAAAGGTAGATTGAACATTAATGGACAAATGGATGGATGGTGGCCAGAAAGGTAATGGGCAAATGGATGGATAAATAAGACTGGTCATGATCCTATGAACGGAATCGTTATTAAGAGATAGAAATATGATTAAAAAGTAGGATATCGCGGTTAGAAAGAAGGTAGAAAGGCAGTTGGTGAGATAAACCAGAAAAATAGCTTAAAACGGCTAAAAACGGCTAAAAATAGCCAGAAAGGTAGATTGAAAATTAATGGGCAAATGGATGGATAAATAAGACTGGGCATCATTTAATAATCAGAATCGTGATTAAGAGATAGAAATATGATTAGAAAGTAAGATAGCAAGCTTAGAGAGAATATATAAAGGTAGTTTGAGAGACAAACCAGAAAAACTGCTAAAAACGGCTAGAAAACAGCCAGAAAGGTAGATTGAACATTAATGGGCAGACTGATTATCAACCGATAAACAGAATCGTGATTAAGAGATAGAAAACTTATTTGAAAGTAGGATAAATAAAAATATAAATAAAATTTTGTAGTCTAATAATATTATAATATTATTAATATATACTTATATATTTATAAATATTGGGAATATTTATGCATAAAAAAATTATTTATAATACTATATTATATTTATTTTCAAATTTATTTCTTCATTATTATATGACGAATATCTGCAATTATTAATTAATATATACGTATATTCATTATAAATTATACTAGCATATTATTAAAAATATATTATTTGTTTTAAAGCATATTTTGCATGTCTTTAATTTATTACAAAAAAAAAAATAATAATAAATATATATATCTTGTATCACTCTGTGCTGTCTAGGAAATATAATAACTAATTCTGTTGTATATATTGATAGCTAAATGTTTTTCTGCATTTATACAAGCTGTCGATAATGTCAGCTGCAAGCTGTCCTTTTACTCTTGAAAGCAAATATACTTAATTAAAATGCTCCCCAGGCGAGAACATAAAAAGCTCCACAGCATAGAAAGCAATGGAAAAACGGTCACAAACAGAAACAGAAACTTTCTATTAAAGCAAGAAGTATTCCGTCTTAAGTAAATTATAAAAGATATGTGGCTGGAGGACATTTTTGCATTGCAAATCAGTTTGGCATCTAGCTAGCATGTTATGCCTGTTGGATATCTGATGAGAACATATGCCATGAAATTTGTAACTTTCATGGGCGAATAGTTTGTGCAAGGAGGCATTGCGGCAGCCTGATTAATGACCACGTTGCTTGCAAATGAGCAGAGCAAATCAAAACAAGCGCAATGCAGTAGACGCTGCAGTAGTTGGAGCAGAAGCAGTCGTTGCATTTCCCTGAGGGGACTACGTTTTTCTGGCCAAAAGCAGAAACTCGTTTGCTTTGGCCAAAGTCGGGTGCAAGCCAAATGCATTTGGCACGCAATTATGGCCCAAAGTGTTAATTGCATTTCCGTTGCTGCCAGAACCGTAGCTATCAAACTGCGGCACGGCCCACAGCTCACGCATTTGGCATTAAGCGCAAGCAGTTGCACTCCAGTTCGCGAGGCCAGACCAGAAGCCGAACTAAGCCAGAAGTAAAAGCAGCCAGCCAAGGCTAACACATTCGCAGATAAGCAACGTGCAGAGTTAACGGCGCTTTTTGGTGTTTCAGTTACTCTCTACTCCTGCTGCTGCTGCTGCTGCTGCTGTTGCTGCCTCCCCGGGAGACGTTGTAAAGATGGCGCATGCGTGGCAGACACGCAGCAGAGACAGCATCAGCGGGCAGCCAGATGCAGCAAAACTAAGTCAAATATTTGTAGAACAGAGCAACAGACAGGCAGCTCCCCAGGCTAACTGCAAATGTGAAATTTATGGGTCCCAAAAGGCGCGTGGACGTCTCCGCTAAGCCATGAAAAATAAAGTTAAGAGAACTTTGAATCGAATAGAAATGAGAGTCGAATTTAGCATACGCTATTAATGTACATAGAAGGGAACATATGGTGAGTACCTTCGTGGATAATACGCTGTACTTAGCTTGGTTTTCCTAAGATTGCATGTAGTTGAGTAACGTGTTTTATTTGGAACTCTTTCATTCATATCATATTTTTCTTGGTATTTTTGTTCAGCATAGCTTGTAATTTTATTTATAGAATTTTGTACGCATATTGAAGATTGTTATTGATTTTACGTATTTTTTTATGTAATGCAAATAGCCAGAAAACATTTTTTTCTATTTCCTAACAATACCTTAAATTAATATTTATTAATGTCTTCCATTCACATATTCATGCTCTGGTTATGATTGTACTTAAGTTCGACCTCAAAATCTAATACAAATAAAATCGTTTATTAATAATATCAATTTAGATTCGCAGCAGTCATATATAATTATTTTAATATATTTTTATTTTTAAGGTCATATCTCTTGCTGCTGACGAGATTTAGGTTAACAGACAAAGCGAGATAGCCCAATTCACCTTTCTGTTCAATAATATTTATACTCAATTTTATATATTACTTTTTTTTCTTATAGTTTTTCACACACCCGTAAACTTATATTTATAAGTACGTATTACTAGGCCTAGAATTTTAATTTTCGTTCAGTTTAAGGTATAAAAAGTTATAGTTGAATGATTTTTATAACTAAAATATATTTAATACAATATTTTATATATTATTTGTATATTTTTTTTAAAATTAGTTTTGTATTTAAAAATTATTTAAAATGCGTGAGTAAGTTTAGAATAATATTTGAATAAATTCACTAACTACATTAATATACATTTATTCTGCCAATATACTAACATCACAATGTTACATATGCTCTCACATAGCTGTGCTTCCCCTTGCTGCCCTTATAGCATTCGATACTTGCGTATGCAAACGAAAAGTGAACGAATTTCTTTTTGGCTAGCCGCATATTCATAAAGTGCTTTTTAATGACAGCTAGAGGTCTCTGCTCCACTCTCGGCACTCGACTCAGCAAGTAACCAGGTCCAATTCGAAATTCTAGCTGCATCGCAATGAGAATGAATGCTGACAGCCGGCCAGCCAGGAGGCGTCTGTCATTTATCTGAAGTCTTTGCATGTCGTTGCATGCGGCTACATTTGATAAGCAGCCAGAGAGCAGAGCAAAGCCAAGGCAAAGCAAGAAAGAAAGCTTGAAGAGTGTAACAGCTGGCTGGTCTATAGCTCATTCCCAGTTGGCATTGGCATTGCCATTGGCATTGGCATTGGCATTGGCTTTGCGTTCTGGGCTTTGGCCAAATCCGTTAATAAGCCGTTTTGACAAATTGGATGATTGCCGGCAAATGCTAACGTTTCGATTGGGTATTGAGTAACGTGTGGAAAGTGTGACAATTGCCATTTGCCGATTTGCCGATTTGCCGATTTGCCAACTCGAACAGAAGAGTAACGAGCAGCATTTAAGTCAACGATTGCTGCCTAAGACCCAAAGACCATATTGATTTAACGTTACATGTAAATATGCTGCGCCAAAGTATCTTTAAGAGGGCGCAGCTAAATCAAGGCCTCGACTTGACAAACGATTTTGATAAGCTGAAGACAAACAAGAGGGAAACATGTGGAGAAAATATTTATGACAATCGGCAAAGATTGTTGGTGATTAGAAAATGTCGATTGAAGGATACTCTTCAATAATACTCTTAAAGTACTCTTAAAGTACTCAGTATATCTCTTGTACACTTGTACTGCTTGCTAAATTAATTATTATTTAATTTAATAAATAGTTTAAAAGTTGATTACATTAACTAGATAAATAAAGTAAATTATATAATATAATAAAAATGTTAACTATTTATTAAATTAATCAAATTTATCAATGAATATGTAAAAAATATAAAATTTCATAGAGTTTTTTGCAATCAACTGAGAAAATGTTGCTACGATGAGTGAAAGTATTTATGGCAATCAAAAGAAAATATTTATGAAGAGAAAAGTATTGTGAACACGAAATTCTTGATGTGAATGTTTTTATTATAATTTATTTTTATTTTATAATAGAAAAGTATTTTTTCCATGAAATTATTTTTATGCCATTTAATTATATTTATTTATTTGTTGAATACTGCTTTGAATCGAGAAAGAATAAAATTACTGGAATTTGATATATGTATATATCTCTAGTATATATATCTCTCAAATTATTTATTTTTAAAATTTTTTATTAGTTATATTTAATATTATTTTTTAATCAATTTATTCATTTATTCACTCATTTATTTATTTATTTATTTATTTATTTATTTATTTATTTAAATGTACAGAGATAATTATTTTGATAATGAAATACTATTTATGTAATTTAATTTTATTTTGGCGCTGATTTTTTAAGTAGAAACAAGGAATTAAAAAACAACGAATTGTAGATTTAATTGTTTTTTTATTTTTTTTTTTTATTATTTTTTCTATGATTTTATGATTTTAATCAAAGAAGATATACAACTTATATATTTTAAACTTGTATTACATATACTTATTTCTGTTACAGAAGAATATTGAAATATTTTTTATGCAATTTTATTTTAAAAACACGATTTTCTGTTCTGTTTATGAATTTTAATTTTAAAATGTTATGCAAATAGATGTGTGGACTCTTCGTTCAATATAACATCGGCGTCGTTTTATAATATTGTATAAATTCGTAGTAGATTTATAGACTTAAGTAACTGAATTATAGAAATACTGTAAATAGTTAGCTTTTTGAAAACATTCATTAGCTTTTTCCAATTATTTTAAAACTTCGAATTTCTCAAAGTTTCTACAGTTTATAGTTCTTAATCTGCATCAATCTCTCTCTTTCTCCGTCTCTGTCTAATTTATTTTGACTCGCTCTTTCTAATAAACTGCTTCCAACATCTCTCAGTTTCTCTCTCTCTCCCACTTTAGTTGACCCTCAGCTTAAGCATTATCACGATCATAACACTTGATGGTATTATTGCACTCATCGTCATGCACTTGACTGAATACTAGAAAAAAACAAAAATATTAATATAATCATATTAAATATATATGTAAATAATATATAATATATATTATAGCTTTAGCCTCAACTTACCATTCTTTGTATTAAAGCAATTCCATTCATTCAGTTCGCATAGTCCTGGAAACTCGACCACACAGTTACCATTGGAGGCACAGACGGGTAGAGATTTCTCTGGACATTGGTAATTGCATTTGCCCAGCTTTTTCAGTTCCAGCTGATGGTCGAGCAGCTTGGGCACTTCCTCGACGGAGGACAGCAGGCGAGCTGCACGGTGGTCTGGCTTGTTGGTTGTGGTGCTGCTGGTTGTGGTGGTGCTGGCTGTGGTGCTGGTGGTTGTGGTGCTGCTGCCTTGTTTGTGCTTTTGTGCCTGAAGCTTTTCGCGCTCTTTGATCGCCTGATTGATGGCTTGGGGTATGTGCGTCTGCGCCTGTTGCATTATATAGCCGACGCGTTGTTGTATCTTGTTGACCTTGTCGCCAATGTCCAGCGGTGCACGGCCGGGCACAGAGACCACAATCTCTGCCACTGGCGGCATCACCACTTTGTTGTAGCCAGCAGCATGTTGCCATGTGGCCGTAGCCCGATGATTTATCACCTGTGGCACCTTCGCCGGCTCACTGTGCGGCTGCTCAACGTGTGGCGGCAGCAAATCCAAATGGGGCACGGCCACACTATGCCCATGCCCCTGTCCGTTGCCCTTATTAGCTGCACCAGGCTGTGGCACGTGGCCGGTAATAGTTGCAACCTGACCATGCGGCGTCTGCTGCAGCACTTGATTGATGTGATTGGTTATCAGCGTTTGCACGTGCGCAGGCAGCTCAATGGGATGCAGCAACTGCTGCTCCGGCTTATCCAGCTGCGCGGCCTGAGTCAGCGCAAGCAGAGCTGCAGTTGAAGAAGGGTTTTATAATGCCATCGCTATAAACTTTCAAATTCTTACTCACCAAATAACAATAGAGCGCGCATTTTATCTCTTATCCACAATTCACTATTTCAATTATTACAATCCACTTACGTTCCACACTCTGTACACCTTCACTCGACTGCGTTCGATGTTGTTCTGTTTAACTTTCGTCGGCCGCATCCAGTTTTTATACGATCCTCAAAAAGTGCACATATCAAATATCAGTTATTTTCGCATCGACAAAGATTTGTCATAAGAATTTTAATTTTTTTTTTTTTTTGTTAATGCACATTTTATGATAATACAACTGAAATGTCTGTACTTGGTAGCGCACTCACAAGGAACAGGTTTCGTTCTGCCCGAACGATCAGCTGGCTGATGAGCAAATATTATCAATAATATGTCTGCTTATGCATTAATCGCTTCCTCATCAAATGCAATATTATTAATGATACTTTAACTTGTTTAATATTTATTTACAATTGGGGCGTGGCTATTGGCTATTGAAGAGAGTTAAATATAGAAGAGAGAGTTGGTTTAATTTCAATATACCTATGAATATTATATATAGAATAGAATATTCTTAGTATATAGAAGAGAATGATAATAATATATAACTCGTTCTCTTTAGTATAAGTAATATTATTCGTTCAGTGTAAATAGAAGAAAGAGAAGCAGCTCTATATAGATATAACACTAAATATTTTCTATGTATACAGAATGGAGTTCTTATTAATATTGAGCTCATTTTTTTACAGAGCGAACTCCATACAGCCAATTATTATTATTTATTTTTTAATTTAAAGAGCATGCAAATAAGAAAATAATAATCAAAATAATATTAATTTAATTATAAGTCAGTTAAATATTTCCCTTTCATATAAAAGTATTAATATACATTAACTAACTAAATAAAATTATAAAAAATAATAATTATTTAAGAAATTATTCAAATTTAGCTTTATTTTAATATGAAGCATTTTCTTAAGCAACCAAATTTTAGTTTAATAAATATTAAAAAAAAATATATTAATTTATAAAATATATATTATTAAGAGTTTCGCTTAGACCTTTTAACATATTGTTTATAATAAATAATATTATATTATTATATAGTAAATACATGTATATATTGAACGAACCTTCTTCTAAAAAATAAATAATAAAAATCTATAATAAACAATAAATAAATAAATAAAAAAAAGGCATAAATTCAATATTGTTTTGTAATAATTCTTATAAATATAACTGTAAAAGAAATTAATTTTTCAAAAATATTTACAAAGTTGCATTTTCCACCACGCTATATAAAAGCTGAGCATTCGAAATGGAAAAAATAATTGGGCATACATTTAGGTGCTTAATGAGAATTTTCATATAAAAACATATTTGCGCTGACAGCCTAAAGATAGGCAGCAGAGCAATTTATTGAACTGATAAACGCACAAAACCTACAACTGAAAGTACTCTCTAAATATATATAAATTCAATTTAGTTTCGAATAACTGTGCTGCAAATAAACTGTACGCTATTATTATTTGACGTCAACAAAGGAAACAAATGTAAATTTCCCACGGGGACTTGCCAACGCTGCAATATGTTTTTATTTGGAAACAAAAGGTTTTATTTTTGGCAGCCAAGCAGAATGCAAATAAAAACAAAAACAAACAAAACCTGACGGGCCCAGAGATAATCATGATGATTTTTCAGTTTTGCATATTTTTGTCAGGTGTTAAAATAAAGGATTATGAGCGAACGACAGCAGCCGCAAAATTTACATTGACAACATTTTGCTTATAAAAACATTCGAGTCGAGGCACAGAGACAACAGTTGAACAGTTGCTGCTCACACAGCAAGGTCCACAAACAGCAAACTTTAAAAACCAAGTCCAAGTCCAAACAGTCTCTAAAACTATGAACTATTCGCTGGTCTGCCTGTGTAAGTTTTACATGCACTGCGTGTGCCGCAGCTCAAACTGTAATTGTATCTTTCATTTCTTGCAGTTTGCTTGGCCTTCGCCGCTGCGAGCGCCAGTGTGCTGCCCCTTAAGCGCAGCCCTCTGCCGGCAGTCAATGAGCATGGCGATGAGTTGAACGACAAATGTGATTTAGATTCTGTCTGCATCGAAGTGGAGGTCTGCGGCTACAATGGCCAATGCCTGCAGAAGTTCTCCAACCCTTGCGCCATGGCTTCCTACAACTGTCGCAATCCACAGAAAACTTTCATCGCTGTGGAGGACTCTCGCTGTACCCAGGTCTCTCAGCCGCTCTGCAGCAAGGAGGATCGCAAGGAGCTGAAGCTTACGTTGTGAACTGTGGCTGGGCGCTTCGAGGAAGTTGGTTGAAGATGTGGAAAGAATTTGAATTTGCAATTTATTCTTTTGTATTTCATATAACAAATTAAATAAAAATTATTCCAATAAAATATGCAATAAAATATGTAAAATTTAACTGATCTGTTTTTAATTTGCATAAGCTAATCCATATATGAATATAACTTACCATTTAACTTTTAATTTATTTTCATTAGTTTTACATGTTTTACATGTTTTACATGTTTTATATCAATACGAATATTAATATGATAGTAGAAATATATTAAAGAAAAGGTTAATACAAGGGGTCTTTAATAACGAATTACGCAATATCTTATTACGTAATTACGTAGTAACGATATTACGTAATAATGCTAATGCGTAAGACATGTAAATGCTATAACGTATGACGCGTATCACATTTTATTTAAACATTTTCTTTCCTTAAAATAATGCCACAAAATAATGCTAAAAGAATAGTAGAAATATATACAAGAAAAGGGCAGATAATAACGTAATACGTATGCGTAATAACGTAATAAAGTAATAACGTAATAAAGCTATTGCGAAAAACATATTTACGCTATTACGTATTACATCTCACAGCTCATTTCCACATTTTCTTTCTTTAAAGAGCTAAATAATTGTAAAATAATAGTAATAAAAATATATTCCACTCCATTGGTGATTAAAGGGTTTTTGAGTAACCAAATAACGTAATATGCAATAACGTAATACGTCAATACGTAATACGTATTATTGCTATAACGTATTATTATTAAGTATTACGTAATATTAAGTATTACGCTTCAAAGCCTATTTTCTTTCATTAAAAAGGCAAAATAATTCAAAAATAAGAAAAATAGAAATATATTCCATTCCATTCCACTGGGGATTAAAGGGTTCTATAGTAACGTAATACCGTAATACGTAATAACGCAATAACGTAATTGTAGTAACAATAAATAATGCTATTACGTACTCTCATCTCTCTCTCGTCCTCTCGTCTCTCGTCTCTATCTATATATCTATATATCGGAATATCTATAATCTCTACATATCTATATATCTATATATCTATGTATCCATAGCTATATATCTATTATCATATATCTTATATAGCTAAATGTATCACATATCTATATATCTCTATATCTATAGATCTACTACTCTCCCCTTTTTTTTTTCCCCCCCTCCCCCCACCCTCCTCTCTCTCCCTCTCCCCCCTCTCTCTCTCTCTCTCCCCCCCCTCCCTCCTCTCTTTCTCTCTCTCCCTCTTTCTCTCTCGCCCTCCCTCTCCTCGTCCTCCTCTCTCTCTCTCTCTCTGCTCCTCTCACATCCTCTCCTCTCTTCTCTCTCTCTCTCTCTCTCTCTCTCTCTCTCTCTCTCTTCCTGTCTCTATCGCCAAGTTCTTGTCAGTTATAAAACTTCAAAAGATTTACCAACTTTTCTTAATCTTTATTATTATTACTGAAAATATATCAATTCATAATATTCGTATTTCATAATTAATTTTTAATATAAAATGTAAAATATTCAGCGCATTCACACAGATCTACATCTTAAGATCTGCCTCTTTGCAGCGACGAGCACACAAATCCATCATGCAAATGTCCTCATCCACGGCACGGAATGCCAGATCACGATGCTTGCAGTTGAATGTGTCCATAACGCACTGATTGGGAAACTCGTGAATGCAGACACCGTTGTAGGCACAGATGGGCATCAGTTCAAACTTGGTGCACAGCTCGTCGCAGCTCTCAGGGGGCGTTGCGTCAACGGGTTGGGGTGTGGCTGGAACAGAGCTGCCCAGTAGTAACTGATGACAGCTCTTGGCGCCCTTGATTAATATGGGTCCTGGTGCAGTCGTGGTGCTGCCTGGTGCGACGACAACTGGATGAACCTCAGATGAGGCAGTTTGTTCAGGAATGCCGGGGTTAGGCATGCCTGGATTGGGAATACCAGGGTTGGGCATGCCAGGATTTGGAACACCTGGATTTGGCATGCCAGGGTTAGGAATGCCAGGATTAGGCATACCACGATTTGGAATACCAGGGTTGGGCATGCCGGGATTTGGAACACCTGGATTCGGCATACCAGGGTTAGGAATGCCAGGATTGGGCATGCCAGGAGTCTCCATGCCAGGATTAGGCATACCACGATTTGGAATACCAGGGTTGGGCATGCCGGGATTTGGAACACCTGGATTCGGCATACCAGGGTTAGGAATGCCAGGATTGGGCATGCCAGGAGTCTCCATGCCAGGATTAGGCATACCACGATTTGGAATACCAGGGTTGGGCATGCCAGGGTTAGGAATACCCGGATTAGGTTTGCCCTGGTTTGGCACTCCAGGATTCTCGGTGTCCCGAAGAGCTCTCATATTCCGTACCTTGACTAGTGGCACCACAACCTCCTCTGGCGTCAACTTGCCCGGCTTCACCTCCACCACACGCGCTATCTCCACCAGCTCATTATCTTGGCTCATGACGGGCTTTCCATTGGACAGCAACGGCACCTGGACTGTAACCCGGCCGGTCTCTGAATTTGGCTTCACCTGCGCTGTGACAAATGCGAAGCACAGCAGCACTAAGAAGAGATAGAAGAGATTTACGATGAGCTGCTTGAATTATATAAAGAAAGGAGAACTCCAACCTGTGGCCAATACCAAAAGAATTTTTCCCATCTTTAGACTTTGACTTGTTGGTCTTCTGTGTCCTGGACTGGGTCTTGGCATGGGCATTTATACACCAACTGACGCCCTCCAAACTGACGTGGAGAACAGGTTTAATGCATACAATCGAACAGCTGGAATGACTTAACAATACATTCACATTACCGAACCTGTTCGCTTTCGCAAAGCTTTCCTCAATAAATCCAAAAATTATGCTAATTGCATTTTTTTGGCACTTCATTAGGCATTCATTCATATTTAAGCAAATGGTAACATCATCTTCTTTAAATTTCTTACAAAATTGTTCTTTATTAATTTTAGTAATATATCGTACACTTCCTTGGTGTAGATTACAATTAAAACTTTATGCATATAGCATAGGTGTGTACCACATACATTTATGTATATTTAATTATGTATATTTATATATATATATATATTTATTTAGTTAATCATAATGGACTTTCAGTTAGTGTTATCTACAAGCTTAGAACTCCGCACTATCTATCCGTCTATATTATACAAAATTAGTTGCTTAAAATTTTTGAAAAATCATTTAAGGCATCAAATATTTTGATTAGCAAATTATTATATTTATTTTCGATATACACATATAGATATATATATTTATATATATTTAAGAGTTGACCACTTTGAGTTCTGTTTTAAGTTTTTCGTTGAGTTTAAGTTTAAGCTATTGGGTTACGTCTGCAGTTCGTCTATGAAACTGCATTGCGTTGCCCAAAACTTTGCACATTACGTCCATCATTCAAGTTTACAAATACATAATGCATAAGTAGTACGTAGTTTGATTAAATATGTTTTTAGTTTAACAATTAAAATGTATTTTGTTTTTTTTTTTTTGCTCTCTTAAATAATTTCTATTTCTTCTCTCCTGCTAGATCTCTCTTCCACTGTCAAGTTTAACTAAATACTCCAACTACATATCCTGGGGATTGTCCATACCATAAACGCAAATTTTTGATAGGTTCATTCATTGTTTTCTGGATTAATATATATATATGGGCAGCGAACAACTCTTGGAAATTGGATAGCCATAAAATATACGAGTCAAAACATTCTGAAATTTGGCATTGTGCAGAGAAAGTTGAAGTAACAAAAGGTCATTGAGAACCTCAAACATAATTTATATATTGTTAAAAACATGTCTCCCAAGCGCTGCCCATTACTAAAACTATATTTAACAAGTTTGAAATAATATATTATTATTTTTATATAAAACATACAAACGGAACTCAGCACACGAATCCGTTCGCTAGGCATATACACATCATATACATTCTAGTTAATATTTCTTGTTTATATTCATAAATATTCTTGGTTAAAAGTTGTATAATCTTAAGAGCTAGTAATGTGTTTTTTTTTTTTTTTTTTGTTATAGTTAATATCTTCAGGGCTCAACAACACTACAAAAACTATAAACAATTTGCTGGGTTCAATGTTTTTTCCTCTTTTTTGCTTGACAATTGAATTTTCTCTTTTACTATTTTACAAACATGAATTTTGTTTTATACACAATAACGAATAATTTAAAAGTCGCAAAAGATATTGTATGTAAATATAGGATTAACAAAATTTTCATTAACTAATTTCACATATATAGGATCTCTTTGTAGTTATGTTCACTTGTGTTGTTTTCGGTTTAAAAACTACAATAAATTGTTATAAAATAAATTATGACTTAAGCTGTATATATAAATATATGGGAATTGCTTAAAATGTATATTAAATTAGTTCATTTTTCTCTTCTTCTTCTTTCTTTTGTTTTTGTGAGTAAAGGTTAAAGGTGGTCCAGAGTGTAGTATCCGGCTTATATAAAGATTTTTCCTTCATTTCCATTTCATACAGTTACGGCTTCATTTGCGCTCTATTGGCTTGACTTCAAGCAGCTGGGGATAGTTCTCCACGATGTTGAGTAGAATCGTATCGATATAGTGCTTCAGTCGCATATTTTCATCCTCCTTTTCCTGGAAGGCCTGTTGCAGCTGTAAATTGATTGAACAACAATTAATTGAATTGTCTTACAGAGAGTTTTATACATTAACACAAAGATTTTGATTTTTTATATACAACATGAAAGTTATGATTTTTTTGATGATGATCTTGATGAATTTGGTTAAGTACCCAATGAAACCAACGTAAAAATTTGCAATTTTCATTAATAATTGTGCCAAAAATAATATTAAATTAAAGAACGTGAACCACAACCAAATGACAGCCAGCGACTGTCAAACTGCAGCACATGCACAGCGACTCCAAAACCATGTTCTGTTTGAATTTTCTGTTTTTTGCTTTATGATTTTGTTTTTTGTGGATAAGCATTACCTGACTTAAGGATGCTAATGTGGCTGAATCCACAGAATCCTGTAATACAATAAATACATTTATATATATATAAATATGTGAGATGTAAAAAAAACAAAATACAAAGACAACAACGACGAAATGCGGGACTCTCAGACTGTGCGATTCTAACAAGCAGTTGTGACTGTGCGTGGGCGGCGTGTTTGACTGATAGAATAGTGGGCATGGACGCGGCATAAATAAAGCATATAGGCACGGCGAGGAAAGAGTGAAGCAAAGTGTTGGCCAGCCTACAAACCTGTGCTTGTGACATCTCCTCCAGCTCCTGGGCCAAATTGTTGAGCGTGCCATTCAATAGATGTCGACCCTGCTCCACGCCATTTGTCAGCATGGTGGCCTGATTCGTCAGCATGGTGGCCTGCAGTTCCTCGTTCTGCTCCTCGAGTGCTGTATGGGGAAAGACGATGGATGTTAGCAGAGATTCTAAATGGTACGTTAAATCTCTCGTTATGCACTTACAGCGATTCTTTTGACGCATCTCCTCGAGCTCCTGATGCAGCTCCTCCAGTCTTATGCTCTCGGGTGATGTGGTTGGCATGGCGCGTGCACCGTTCTCCTCACGTAAGCGCTGCAGCTCACGACTCAGCTCCATCATTAGCTCTTCGGTGGACTTCTTTTCCTGCTCGTAACGGCGCACCGTTTGCATTTGCTCATCGTATTCCTGCTGCAGTGCCGCAATCTGATCGCGTGCCAGCTCCAGCTGCTCCTCGGTGCGATGCAAATCGTTGGCCTGTTTATCGCACAAGACACGCAATCGTTGCGCCTCATCGCGCAGTGCATTCGCCTCGATCTCGGTGGCTTTGATCTTTATCTGACAGTTCTCATTCTGCAGCGAGGCTTCGCGTTCCACACGGGCCAAAATTTCACGATGTCGTTTCTGTTCCTCGACCAAACGTTCCTCGGCGCGCAGCTCCGACTGCAAAAGAAATGAAAAGAATGAATGATATGTCAATGACTGTCAAACTGTGATTTGACTTACCTCTCTGTATTGCTCCTCGAGCATGTGATAGCGCGCCTGGAGCACCGCATATTCAGTCTTTGTGCGCGTTGTCCGATCCTCGGCTATATTTTGCGTATCTGACAGATCGTCCACCTTGCGCTGCAGCAGCTCCAACTGAAAGGAAAAATTAAATAAATTCTAGTTAAGTTTGTGAAATGATTGAGAATTCATATTAATAATTCAAATTGCAATTTGCAATTACTAACACAATTTTTTTTCATATGCCGCAAGTCGCTGAGCAGCTCATTCACCAACTGCATATCAGCCATGTGATTTTTCAAATGCATTTGCATATATCTGATATATACATTATCTGCTGCCACATATATATGTAGGTATATATATGTTTGCCTCTTGCACTCTGCTCATCAAAAATTCAACACAAATTTTTGTTAGCTTTGCGCATTCGGCGTCGTCTTTGCTCATTTGCTTGCCTCGAAACGACTGCAAATGTAGCCGGAGGCTGTAGTATTTGTTTTATTTTCTGTTCGACAGCGCACGCTGTGGGCTGGCAACACTTAATTACACTGTGCAACAAAATCTAACAAAGCGTATTAATTAAATATGCATTAACGCCACATTCTAAACGCATTCAGCTCTGTTTCATCAGCAGCTGTTCTTGCTACACTCAGCCATTGAGGCATTCAATAAAATAAAACTCAAATTAACTTTTAAATGCTGCACTTTTGCTGCTTAGTGTAGTAGTCAGGCATGCCTAGCCCATATAAATTTCATAAATATTAAGCATACGCCCAAGTGTTTCACCCCAAAGAAAATGTTGACTGCAGCGATTCGCAGTTTGCCACTGGTTGTTCAGTGTAATTATCAATGCATATATGCATATGCACATACGCATGTACATATATAGTAGAATAAATACATATAAGAAATCACTCGTCATATGTGTGGCCAGCTGTTATTCAAAGGCGATAAGACATGTTGCAGGCGGATGATGAGCGAAGCGAAGCTGATGTACTCAACTCAATGTTGAGTCTTGCAGTTAGTCAGTGTTGTAAAATGCTGTGAAAGTTAATATACCATAGCTAACTAGAGGACTAGTTAGTCGAGCTGCTCTTTAAGTAGAAAACAACATGACATGGTATTATAGTATATGTATATTCACATGCATATGTGAATATGCCAAGCGCTAATTACAGTGTTGAGAAATTCACAAATCAGCTATTATTAGTATTCCAGTCAGGTTTGCATATAAGAGGAAAACTAACTGAAGGAAATGGGACACTCAAACATGTCCATAAACAGAAAGCTAACTTGCTTCGGTTCTGTTCCTCATTATACGTTAAAAAATAGTCAACATATGAGAATATTTTATAGAATATTTTAATTTATTAGAAGACGGTATTTAGGAAATTAAGAAAAATAAAATAATAATTGACTAGTGTTGGTAAATGTATTAAACTATATTAAAAGAATATATATGTGTATATATATTATATTAAGAAATATTAGACTATATTAAAACGGCATTTAGTAAGTTATGAATATACAATTGTCTGAGCAAAATATTTGACTATGTTTATATAAATTAATTATATTCAAAATATGTCATTTGAGTCAAATATTGAAAGCAGAGCAGAACAGATATATGCAATATCTGTTGATAGTTTCTCAAACTCTGCACATAAGCGTCTTTCACTCACACTTTGATAAAAAGAAACAACCAGAGAGCGTCGTTTCTTCAACGAGTTCGTTAGCGATCGGACAGAAACTTTTGTGTTTACGAAGCATAGAGTCTCTTGGGTAGGTATTGGCATATATGCGAGGGCTGCAACGTTCTCTAAACATCAATAGCTTATGTGAGGGTGAATTTGCATAGACTCTTTGAGTTGAATAGCTCACTTATTGAATCTCATCAAACGAACGTCGTTCCCTAAACAATGTTCGGGAAAAGAGCGACACACGAATAGTTCAACGAAAAGAATCGAAGACACTTGCTCAGAGCGAAAACGAATCAATATGATTCTCTTTGGCTGATCTCATGAGCAGAGCGTAAAAATTCAAACGGTTAACAGTTATGTGCGAACTGTGGTTAGAAGAGAAAAGAGGTTGACATTACCAGTTGGTAAAGTGTTGGTAAATGTATAAGAAACTTAGTCAGTTACGTTAGTCTGAGACAATGCGGGCTTCTTTAAAATAAGCAAGCTCTCTAAATAAACTACAAAGTCAAATAGTAATATAAAAATAATATAAATTACATGGTCAAATAGTAATAGGATTTAAGCTAATGCAAATTCAATTCAAATAATAATAGCAATAATAGCAACATGAAGATAAAGTGTTGATAAGTGTTTTAGCAATTTTTATTCACAGCTCAGATGATATATGAGATTAAATAGAAATTAAAATACAATCTCTCTCTCTCTCTCTCTCTGTCTATCTCATTCTCTCTCTCTCCCTTTTTCTCTCCTTCATTCTTTCTCAGCCCTTTCATACTGTATCTTTCTCATTCGCTTACAAAAAGTCAAGTGAAAAGATCAATTCAATAAAAATGTGTCGCATTTGTGGGTGGCTGAGCCTATGCAATGGCTGTCAAACTGTGCCAAAAGCCTTCAATTAAGCTTAATTAACCGCAATTTGCGACGTTTAGGGGGCAAAAAGCTATGTAAATAACAGCAAACAAATAAAGAGCGTATGAGTAACCGATAACAAAAAAACACAAACGAAATTGACGTCAAAATGCAAACTGAGCTACTGTATAATAGATAAAGTTATATATTTATAAATATTATATTGAATAGAATGAGAAGCGGTGGACAAACAACGCGATGCGCGGCACAGCAACAACTGAAAAGAACTAGGAATGGGGCCCACCAAAAAAAAAAGACATGTAAACTATCTATAAGACAGAGAGAGCGCCAGAGAGCGACAGAGTGAGAGAGAGAGAGAGAGAGAGAGAGAGGTAGAGGTAGAGGAAGAGACCTGCTGAGTCAAAGTCTTTAGTGCCATATGGAGGGAGCTCTATTAGGGCCTCTGTTAACTCAGATATGTGTACAATGAACCATGCCAAAAAAAAAAAAAATAAATAAATAAATAAAAAAAAGCAACAAAATTATAGTATGTAAAGGGGCAGAAAACTAGAATCTAATACAAATTCTACGGAAATAAAAAAGAAAAAGAAAACAACAACCGCTGGCTAAAATAAACAACAACAACAAGCTATAAAAAAAGTGTAAAAAATACAACAAACATAAAAATTAAAAATCCAAGCAGACGCATTAAGTAACAAGTGCCGTTGCAAAACAGCAAAGTAGTGTGAGTGAGTGAGAGGCAAAGAGAGATAGAAAGACAGGTAGATAGGGAAATGCAGGGAGTCATTTTTTGTCACTTGTCACTTTTATTGAAGCCAGTTCCAGGGTCAATACGGAGCAACAGGAAACACCCTGTGCGTGTGTGTGTGTGTGTCCGAAATGTTGTACAATTTTTAAAGCTGAGTCGCAACTTTGAACTGGAAAGTCGTGAACAGTGTGACAGGTGACATAATGACGGCGGGAAATGAGTGCTCAATAGTGAAAATAAAAAAAAAAACAAGCTAGCAGCTGGCAAAGGGTTAGAAAAATGCATTAGGCAAACACCCAAAAGCAATTTGCCTAAACTAGTGAAAGGGGCTGCAATCAGAAATGTTGACTAAATGATTGACAGAATGCATGAATTTATTTATTTATGTATATATGTATATGGATTAAAAATTTTTGAAAAAAATATATATATTTATATACGATAAATCTTTTTTAAATACAAAATCTAACATATTTCTGATAAATCTTCTTCAAATATAAAATCTAACATTTCCATTGAGGTTTCTTTTCAAACGGATAATCTAAAATTTCAATTAAGTTTCTTTGCCACTAGAATGTTGATTAAATGATTACAAATTAAATACATTTTTATTCAATATAGATTGCAGTTTTGAAATAATATAAGTAATAAAATCATATGGTATGAAAAGTTGTTTCAAATAGACAATTAATAGAATTATCAATTGAAGCTTCTTATCAATCAAAAATGTTGATTGAATGATTTGAATATTAAATATATGTATATAGATATATATTTTATTTTTATATTTTTTTTTTTGCTTTGAAATAATATTAGTAATAGAATAATAATATATGAAGATGCTTATAAATAAATTTATATATTTATAATATAGATAATAAAAAAATGTATTCTAAACAGGCATTTCTCATACAAGCATAAAAGTTCTGATTCACTTGTGAAATCACTTATACTAAATATATTTATAAATATATTATATATTTAAAATTTATTAAAATTTATATTAAGCATCTTCATACAGGCATAAGTCTGAATTCATTTATCAATTCATTCATTTCAATTAAACTTATCTTCCTATACATTTTCCAACACTTTCAATTATTTGTCATGTTGCCCATTAATTAAAGCTAATCATATCGTTTTTTAATGACTTCACTCAATTAGCAGCTAATAAACTAACTGGATTAATTGAAATCTTTGCACTAGAGCCCACAACAGTCCACATTAGCTTTGACCTCAAAAAGATTCCAAACAAACACTTGCAACACTTTCCGCTGAGGCTATACAATAATCCCCATTTGTTACATTTATCAAATGAGACTCTGCTCCCATTTGCATATATCAGGCGCGATAGGCTGCATATATAAAACACATATATATACGTATATATATATATATGTATATATGTATATATATTCAGTAAACATTTGAGGAGCAAGTGGCATCCGTTTGTCGGTCTTATCGGAGCGCAAATGACCTCGAGGGCCTGTGAAAACTCTGCTGTCTGAAGAATACGAGAGTTTTTTTGGGTCTTGATTAATAACATACATGCTCGCATTCACAGCTGCAGGCCCACAATTAGCCAGCAGGCGAATGTGTTGCGAGTGTGTGTCTGATAATCATGCATAAAACTGGAAAATTGCATCATGCAATTAGTTGCATGTCGAATTCTTCTGTCTGTGTGCCCCGTGGTGTCAGTGAGCAAGAAATACCTGTTGCAGCTAACGACTCCAACTACGATATCTCTCAACAGTTCTTCGATGCTCCGATCGCATTAGTTTTCGTCCCAAAATTAAGCTCTTTTCGAAACTTAAGACCCCAAAAAAGTTGCTTCTGTTCTCATTTCACAGCGTCTACGTCTCCTCCTCAGTTACTTTCGTTGACACATTTTCACACACTCTAATCATCTGCTGTGGCCTAAGTTTCAGTTCCAATTCATTCATTTCTTTCGTTCATTCATCAAAGTGTTTTTAGAGAATTTCTAATTTGTTGCTATATATATATTTAAACTTTTTTCACTGATGGCAGCTGATCTCATTTGACGCATTTCTCGAACACTACGAAAGATAATTTATGTATATTTTTTTTTTTGTTTATTTTCGGCAGATGTTTGCAATTTACGGGAAAAAAGATCTAATGCGTGTTCAAAATTGTTTTTTTTTTTTTTTTCAGTTAAGATAAATATGTCAAGGAAATAGTAAACAATTTTGGAGAAATATTACAGTTAATTGATTGACTAAAAACTGTTGTTTTGCTTTGCTTTCTAGCTAAGTCTTGCGGCATAGATATATTTTACATGATCAACTTAACAACATTATTATTAAGTAAGTTAGAGCTTAAGCGTGATTAGAAATCTTCTTTCTCTTTTTTAAGGTAGGTTTGAGTAGGTTTAAGGTTGAGTAGGTATAGGAATTATATAAGGTTTAATAAACAGAGAAGTGGTATATAATGTAGTCTTATATATAATATATGTATATATATAGTTTGATACAGAATATGTGTATTTGTTTTAGGAAATTTCGAAATTACCTACACAGAGGGTCT
The DNA here is from genome assembly GCA_030914345.1 of Drosophila koepferae. Lineage (NCBI taxonomy): Eukaryota > Metazoa > Arthropoda > Insecta > Diptera > Drosophilidae > Drosophila > Drosophila koepferae. The sequence continues at coordinate 643,647 of JAUESR010000200.1, forward strand.
TCCAGAAACTTTTTTTACACAGAGGCATGCCCTTAACTTTTCTTGGTATTAGCTTAGTATAATAAGTTTAAAAACAATATTTTTTTTAGTGACTTAAGGATTTGTTTATGTTTTGTTCTCTGTCAGTCTGAAATAATGTTAAGATCTTTAACTTAACTTTGATTTTAATAAAAATAGTTTTAAAATGCGAATCTGCTTTCATGTTATTGTCATTGTCATTGAAAAATATTAACAGATAAGAAATTGAAACTTACATTTTCTATTGAAGAGCTTTTCAGCACTTAAAGCTAAATATGTCAAGCAATTTGAATTGAAAAGCTTAAGCATAAAAAAAATCACATAGTTGACAACAAAGATTGTAAATAGTTGACATGCTAAAAGCATAAAACACAAATTTAATCAATTTCAACTTTTAGTTTATCAGCATTACATTGCAGTTTCAGGTGAGGCAATAGAAATATTGTCAATGTCAAATTAACATAGTTACTATATGCACAGAGCTTTCATCAACACTTTAACTAAGCTAGCTTACCCGAAACTCACATCATTTGTTTCCAGCATATTCAATACTCGAAATTCACAGCAAAAATTTGAAATTATTGAATATTGTAATTCAGTAAAATTTGCATATATTTGCATTTGCAGTGCACCCGTAACTATCCAGTGATGGACTAAACTAACCTGACTAGACAGCGCCACTTATTTATACTGAATGGAAATTATTGACATGCTATACTAGAAAAAATTAAAGAGAGAAAGAGAGACACGCAACCCTATACGACTATACGACAGACTGACTGACTATAAATTAGTCAACATGAAGGGGGACATTTGATAATGAAATTGCATTTGCAATAGCATCAATTATTTAAGAAGTTGTTAGAGGTCTGATTGAGGTGATGGAATAGTTGGGCTTTGCTTACTTGCTCATTGAAATTATCGCATATCTCGGCACTGAGGGAGCCGTTCATTTTGCTATTTGCACCGTTCGGTGATCCACCGTTGCCGTTCTCTTCGAAATCACAGAGCAATTTGTTCTTAAAGTTCTTCAAGTTTTCCAATTTGAAACCGTTTGTATTCGTATTGTTGGTTTTATTATTGAATTTGCTGGTCAACGTTTCCAAATTGTATAATTTATTATTATTATTCGTATTCGTATTATTGTTATTGTTATTCGATTCCAGGCTATTGTTGTTCGTTTCGAGCTTATTCTCGATGAACACCAGCGAATTGGGCTCCGAATCGGATGGCACAATATTCTCAAAATCAGCCGGATTGAGGCTCAAAAATGTCTCCTGATCAATTAGTATCGCCTGCTTGCCAAACCCACTATATTCATTAGCCACGCCCACACCCAAACTATAGGCGTTACAGAGGGGATTCTGTGTGGAGCTGGTATTGAAATTTAAATTTAAATCCTCCAAACTATCTGCCGTGGATAGTTTTTGACTAGCATTCCTCTCACTGCCGAATTTGATACTGCTGCTATTATTGTTGTTGTTGTTTAGCTTTTGATTTATTGTTGTTGCCGGCGTGTTTGCTGTGGGTCCGACAAATTCGAATTGACCCGCCCACATATCATAGGCTAAGTCAATGCTATCGGGCTGACTGGCAGGTTGACTACTCATGATTTTTGTTGTTCTTGTTAATGTTGATTTTTTGTTGTTGTTGTGATTTTTTAAATCGATATTTGTAACAGTTTTGCTTTTTGTTGTATTTTTTGATAGCTGAGGCGTGGCACTGGGCGTTGTAAATTCACACTTTTCTTGTTTTGCTGAAGTTTTTGTTTCTTTTATTTATTTTTTGTTATGGAAGACACTTTGCGTTTTCTTTTCTTTGTTTCCTTTGTTGGTTATTATTTGTTAAGGCACATTTTTGATATGTTGAATATTTAATTCAGTTTTTTTTTGCTTACATTTTTACAATTTATTGGGCACTTTTCTATGCATTGTTGTGCACTAAGGAAATATATGTAATTGTAACAATAAATATATGTAGTTGAATAATATAAAAACATATTTTATATTTAATTATTAATATTTTTATTTTTTTGATAAAATATTCAAATCCTTTTTGTATTTTTAACTGTTTTTGTTATTTCTTTATTATTTATTTTTATACGTTTCGTGTTTAATATTTAAATAATCGAATTTTAAATTTTGTTTTTCAAGTTATTTTATTTGTCAATATTTTTGTTTAATTAAAATTCCATATTTTATCGTTGTTTATTATAATTTTTAAATTTTTTTGCAACATGCAACAATGACAAAATTGTTTTGCTTTTCATTCATTTATTTTGTGTATATACAAAATATTGAATATTTTGTGTATATACAAAATATTGAATATTTTGTTTATATACAAAATATTGAAATCATTTTTGTATAATTCATTATTGCTCATATTTTTCAAAAATTAGAATTTTTATTTTAGTTTATTTAAGGTTTTTTATAATTTTTTTTTAATATTTTTTTTTTTATTATTTTATTATTTTTTATATTACTTTTTTATTTTTTATTTATTTTTTCATTTATTTATTTTTTTTATTTATTTTTGTATATAGAAATTGTTTGGTTATTCTACATATATTTGTACTAAATATTTAATATAATTTTTATGCAATTTTTATTATCAACATATATTACTTAATATCACTCTCAATTCATTCGTTTAATGGTTGAATAAAAGCTTGTCTTCAGACAATTTTCCCCTTTATCTTATATAATTTGTTGAAGCGCACATAATGACTCCCAAATCCCAAAAGAATAGAAAACAACAATTGTGCTGGAAGCCAACTCTCTCAGCAATTAGAGTTTGTGTTAAATTCAAGAAATTCACGCATTGTAAAACATTATATTGCGCATCGTACCCATATTTCCCTAATGAGTTTCTTCAACCCAACCCAAGAACAATCAGCAGCAAGTGTAAGAAATATTTTTCATTTCTGCCAGCGGAGCTGTAATTCAAGAAGATGAAAATCAAGCTCGAGGCCAAGCAAATTGAAAGGTAAAACTGTTCCGGATTCCATGCCCTGACTTTAGGGGCCCACACAGCGGCAGTCGTTGCACAATATGAAAGAATATATAAATAGTATAGTCGAAACAAAGGAATAATGGCAAATGGCATTCGAGAATTTTACTGCTTCCATGTTTTTCCTCCAATGCTGCAGGAAATGCAAGCGTGCGCGCTCGCATTCGCGCTCTCGTCGACCAAACAAAAGTCATAAGATCCAAGTTCTGGAAGAACTCTTTACTCCACGCTCCCCCAGCCCGCTCTATGCTGGTCACGCCTCTCTTTCTACACGACTGAGTTGGATTCTGTTTTTTGTAAAGTCTTTGCTTTTCCCTTCCTTTTACTTCTTTGCTGCTTAATTTCCGACTTGAATTGATGAACTTCGTGCAAGAGATAAAGAACCAAGCAAAAGACTTGGCAGAGCCTCTTCTTCTATCGTCTATTTAGTGGAGCATGCAATGCTGCAATTCTTCTTGCCACAACATTGCATAATACTTGGACGAATCAGCTTCAGTTTTTTTTATTTTTTGTTATTTTTCCAACATTTGCTGCTGATTCAATTCTAGAATTGAGCGAAATGTGTCATACACATGAGTCTACAATTTTTCTTAAATTGTTTATAATAAATTCTCTGCATGATTCACACACACAGAAAATCTTTAAAAAGAAAAGAGCGCGTCGCTGCCTTTCAACTAGATCCACAGCACAATTGTGCATGTCAAATGGTTTTAAGTGGCGGCCATAATAAATTTTAATTTACAATCTGAACAACAACAAAAAATAACAAAAATTGAGAGCATTTCGGGCAAAGTGTGTGTAGAATATATATAAAATTTTCAGAATTTTTGCTAGCTTTGCAAACTTAATTTTCTCGCATGCATTCCCAAAAGAATTCTTCAAGCGAAAATAAAATGTGTAAGCTTGTTGATTCCCCAGAATTTATATTTTCATTAAAATTATTATTAATGATACCCTAGAATTTATATATTTAAAAAAATTATTATTCCTTTATCAAGCCAACTATTTCGCTAGTCAATTGCTTGCCCAAAGGCCAAATGAAACTCGAGCACAAATCATATTGATTTATGTACTTGTTGCAGCAGCTGCTTTACAACAATGACAACAGCAACTACGACAACAGCAACAACAACAACTTTCACCATCTCTTGCCCAGTTGTCAGCCACAACAACAATTTAGAGACTGTCGCATCACAGGTTTTCACAGGTTTTACTATTTTTTTTTTCGAAAATCTTAATCACTTTCAGCAGAAAAGCGCATTACAATAACTTTGGAATGAACTGAAAAAACAGGATTTTTACATTGTGTTGTTTTTTCCCCCACTGTTGTGCAGCTTAATGTTAAATGTCTAGCCATTTATAAACATGGCATATGAGATAAAACGGTGGCGTATGCGTGATATTCAATGTTCAACGCCCCAATCAGATGAGCTGCAGACATTTTTATGATGCTCTCATGCATATTGATTTGTAGCTGCCACTTGATGTGTTGCAGCTGCAGTTGCACCCGCTGCTGCACCCGCTGCTGCTGCTGTTGCTGCTGTTATTGCAGCTCACGATTTGAGACAATGGAAATTAAGTTAATGACGCACCTACAGAACGTGCCGCAGCATATCGTGAAAAATTGAAAATGAAATTGATATTAACCAAAAAAAATCAAAATCATAATGATGCAACTTTGAGTTTTTAAGGCTTTTTTGCTGCCCACACAGACAAATCATAAAAGAAATTGCCTTTTGGGCATATATTTATGGCGCATTTTTATGCATTTATGGAAATTTCGAATTGAAGCTTTGTTATGGACATTCCAATGATTGTCGTGATTTGTATAAAAAACAACCATAAGACAAATTATTAAACTGCATTTGATTTGTAGAGTTTGATTTTAGGCAAAGCTTAGTTTTCATTATGTTAAATGAAACCAACTGAAAGCTTATGTAATTAGTATAGAAAAGTATAGCAATAATTGAAAGCAAATATAATTAATATCGAGAGTATCTGTATCTAGACATTTCATTTTGATTTTTAATAGAATTTTGTATGATGCGCTCAAGCAGATTGATAATGATAATTCCATTCATTATTATATTATTATATATTATAATTATATTATTGTGATTCCATTCATAATTATATATAAGACGTTTACAAATTTATTGAAATCATTTTTGGGTTATCTAAAGCTTGAAGCACATGTAAAAATAGTTAAAAAAAAAAAAATTATAATAAAAATAATTAATAAGAAAAAAACTATAAATTAAAATTTTAGCGAGTTCATATTTATATAATTAATTTTATATTTTATATTTATATAATTTATATTTATTTATACAATTTAATATTTATTTATATTATAATTTAATATTTGATATTTATTTTAATATGACGCAAAAACGTTTGGCAATTATCTCAAGTATTATTAATTTGACTAAATATTTCATCTATTTTCTTTTAGAATTTATTATTCTATACTTTAAAATCTATTGTATTTATGAAGAATATATTTTTTAAATTTATTTGTTTAATATAAATTCTATGAAAATGATTTTATATTTCCCTTTTTCAACTGATTTAGATTTTTCTCTTGCTTTTTGTTTCTACGCTTAGCTCATTGTTCTAAGAAAGCCACCAATTAAAATATTATGAAAAATACAAATAATATATATAATATATGTATATAAATATATTTTTTTTACTATATCATACTTTACTCAAAACATTCTACTACCACAAAATAAAGGCATATACATAAATTGCTTTCGAGTAAAACAAATAATTAAAATATTTTCCTTACAAGACAGTTATACAAATGCTTTCTACTAATTTGATGACCACTGCAACTGGTTTAACTCCCCAGAGTTAGCTGCTGTACTTCAAAGACTTCAAAGTCATAGTTGTTCCACTTTTGGAAAGTCGCCAGAGTCAAACTCTTCCAGGAAAGCAATTTAATAGCATTAGACCCTAACAAGTTCAGCCATTCAACACATTCGAAGAGAACACAGCGCACATGCAATTCGCTATAGGATTTGCACTAGTTTTGGTCTAACCTCATTTGATGAGTATGTTTGGATGTTTTTTTTTTTTATTTTATTTTTTTTTATATTTCTCTTTGCCCATGTCCATTATGCAAAAGCCTTTGCGACGCCCACACGTTCGAGCCCTTTTCAGAACTTGGCCAACAGCACATGGGCATAGACAAATGTGTTAACCTCATTTCACAATGTGAGGTCTGTCAGGGGAATAGACAACAGCTGTTTGCTGTCACACTGATCTCTCACCTTGCCTTTGCATAATTTCTCAATGCAATTGCAGTAAAACTTTGTTGATGATGTTGAAGACGAAGTTGAAGAAGAACTCAAGTGTAATCAAAGCAACAAACGGCAACAACAACTAAGAGCTAAAGTTTAGCTCTTATGTTCCTCTTTCATCTTCATTATATAAGCAACATACAAGCCAGACAACAGCCAGCAGAGCGTAAAATTATTTTTTTTTCTGTTCTGTTCTGCCAAACAATTAGAATCTAAGCAACAACAGCTTGTGTTTTTCTTCGAGTGTAATGAAAGCAGTTTGTCTTATTATTTTGCATGTCCAGGGCCCTGTCGCTGTTTATCTTTCAGCTTTGTTCCATTCGTGCCTTGGCATATCCCCAACAAGTTTCTAATTACGCCAAATTCAATGCGCCGCTGCTCGCCAACCATGAAAATAACAATGTTTAGTCTATTTAGCCTACGAAATCAACAAATAAATGAACGAATAAGAGAAACGCAGAGCCACAACCTATACGAAGTGAGGCATTTGGCTAGCTTATCAGCTAGTCGACTTTATAGCTAACTAAGGTCAATTTCCTATGGTGTCAAGGGAGAGGCCAACGCAGCGGAAAATGATTGATAATAGAATTGAGTTCGAGTTTTTATTTTATTTTGGGTTACTGCTTAGATTGGACACTTTATAAACGCGCACACTAAAGCTAACAGAAATTGCAGTAAAAAATTGGTAAGTAAATAAAAAAAATGATGGATGACGTTAGGGAACATCTAAAGGAAATACAAAATACAGATAACAAGTCTTTAAATAGAGATATTCTTTTATTACAGGTGACTTTTTAAAGAGCCCAGTAACATCAAAATGTGGAAAGGTTTTGTGCGAACTAGTTCAAATGAACAATTTACAAAGCAATTATATATAAAAATAAAGCTTATTAAATCTTCAAATAAATTGAAGTGGCCCATTTTAACTATTTCATTTGAATATAATATGTATAAAGGAAATGGTTCATTTGAACCAGTTCGTTTAATTAAAATGCGTTTAAAGGGGGTGGTTCATTCGAACTGCTTCATTTAAATACAATATGTATAAAAGTGATTCATTTGAACTAGTTCATTTCATTAAAATGTATATAAAATTGCTAGTGCATTATTTATTGAAATGAACTATTTGTTCAAAAGAACTACATCAACGATTAACTAAAAGACTTCAAATGAACTAATTTACAAAATAAAATAGCATTTCAATTGAACTTGAACTTTAAATGAAAAGAATAGCTGATTTTATAGCTGTACAAAATATTATGAAAATTTACCAGTTCAACAGAATAAAAAAAATTCCCACTAGTTCAAATGAATCACATACTCATTTAAATTAACTCCATAATACATCATAAATAACCTGAATATATAATCTCAAAATAAATAAATTATTTTTTAAATAGAAACCTTAACAAACTAGCTCGAAATGCGCTAAAAGAATAAGCCCCAATAAACAGTTAGTAGATCAACGAACGATAAAATGTAATAAACATTTTTCTTATCACAAATAATATTTGCTAACCAAAAATAAATCCACCTAATTAATTTCCCAAACTAAACTTTCTTTCATTTTGCATATTTAAGATGATTTGAACAATTTGCGGCTCATCTTTTTATTGTTAACTCAATGGCAGAAAGGTAAGAGAAATATATCATTAGCTTTTCAAAATGATTTTCACAACGCAATTTACATACAATTGCCGGCTCTCGGGTAAGAGGAAGAGAAGCATGGAAAATGGGCAGACGTGGGAGGGCGTGATCGGAGCCGGGGACTACATAAATAAAAAGCAAGCAGCTCATTAAATGCAAATTTTCTTGAACAACAAACAGCAGCAAATGCAGAGGGGATAAAGCATATTTTTTGGGAGTGTGTGTGTGTGTTGAACAAAAGAGCTTCAGAAATATTATTAAATCAATTTGATTTTTTCTTCGTTGGAATTTTCATTTTTTTGGAATTTTAATTTGCATGTCAAGTGGACGCAACGTGCGCTAAATTGGAAAAGCTCTGGCAATTTTCATGATTTGTCAGTGGCTTGTCGTCAATTTGACTTTATAGAATTTATAAACAAATATTTAATGAAATTCAAGGCAAACTAACAATTGGTCTATTAATCATTAATATCCACAGATTTGTTAAATATATGTGTTTAAGAGATTAACATTTTATTGTATTGTATACCGAGTACGCGATAGCATAAATAAACAAACCCGATCAAAATAAAAACTTCGACTACAACACGCGAAACGCGAAAGACGAACTGAAACGCCAAAAATTCACGGGCAAATTTTCAAATTGAACACAAACTGAGAGAATCACAGATAAAGACAACAAGAGGGAGAGAGCGAGAGAGTGTGAGAGAGTGCTGGAGAGAGCAGGAGAGCGAGGCACTACTACTACAACAGCGAGCCTCTCAAGACCTGATGATTCGTTCAGATCTTAAAAATAGTCAAACACATATAATGACCGAATCAACCAAGAAACCTAACGTCGAATCTCTCCCCATTCGCTCAGTCCCCAGTCCCCAGTCCTCTTTGCAACTAAAAACTCAGCACTGGCCTTTCAATCAACAATTTGCCATATGTGCCTCACATCACATGGGAGCCCAGGGTGCTCGTGGAATTACTTACATATGCGTGTGCATGCTCTCCACATATGGTAAAAATATTTGACGAGGGTAGTTTTAACAAATACTACAAACTGATATTATGCAATTAAGTGCATTCGAGAAATCTAATAAAATGAGATGAAATGATTATTATTATTTTTTTAAATACAAATAAATATATTTAAATATATTATAAATATTAAACAAGTGCCACAACTAATAATCTAATTTTTATAATTTTATGCCTTTAATCTTTTCTCTTTAAAAAATTATTTAAATTTTATTTGCATTTTAGATATTTAAATAAATATATTTAGTTATTTTTTTGAATATTTTCTTTTTTTTCTTTATATATTGAAGACTTTTATAACATTATTATTTTTTATGAATATTTTTTCTATATCTATTCTACAATTTTATAATATTTAACATTTTATTTCATTTATTTATATGTATATCATTGATTTAATTTCAATATATTTTATTTTATATAATTATAATTTAATTCATTATAATCTCTATTATTTATATATATATATATTTTTCTTTTATTAATTATCATATATCTATGATGTATTTCTTTAAAATTTTAAAATTATATAATATTTACATATATTTTGTATAAGCCAAATTATTTAAATAGTACTTTTAAATAGAGATCTTCGAAACATAATTTTCGTAACATTTCTCCTACATACTAATATTCATAGAAAAGCCCTTCCATTATTTATAGAGCCCCCCTCTCTGCTGGCTCTCCCAGCAACGACAACGCATAATTATGAGGAATTTCAGATCCGACCTCCCCCGACCCAACAAAAGCGCAAGTGAATAAGCGCAAACACGAACCATTATGAGTCCGCCAGCAAACGGCAACCGCGAGCGGACGACGTGACGTATGTGTGTATGTATGTGTATATGTATGTATGTGTATGCGGGACCAACAATTGTCACGCGTCCTCCTCATCAGCAGATGGGCAACGGGCACGCCCACTGCCCACCCGTTGCCTTTAGAACTCATCTATGTGCGTGTCGCTGAGAGTTGATGTCATCAACAGAAAGATTGAGATTTTCCTTATGTTTGACTCAACATTTGTAAAATGCCGAAAAAGAGAGTGAGAGAGAAGAACTTTGGTTTATTGGCTTCTGGTTCCGGTTCTCTGTCTGTCTGCAGTTCATGTGCCGTTATAATGCTCTAACAGCTAATTGAGAACCTAATGAAAATTTCTAACAAACATTAACGGTTGGAAAAATGCATGAGCAGACAGAGCGAAAGAGAGAGGGAGACAGAGACAACGCCAAAAGAAAACTCAAAAATAGAAAAGAACTATTTTTAATGAACTTGAAATTGTGCGTGATTTATGTGAAGGTTTTATATTATATAGCGGGCTTATATCTAAAGAAAATGGGGAAAAAAGACGGGCTTGTTATTGCCATAAACTTCCGTTGTTTTTTTTAATTAGAGTTAATATAAGAAGAAAGTTACGTTCTACATATTAATTTCGAGTTTTCATAATTATTTCTTCATACATATTTATTTTAATATATTTCTTTATATATGTATGTTTAAAACATAAATTTCATTTGTATATTTGCTACACATCTGTCGTTTTATTTAATTCGAACAGCTTTGACAGCTTTTGATTCAACCACAAACTTCAATTAGAGATCAATCAAGCAATATTCCGGTGTTATTTTCGATTAGCCGGCTGAACGATCATAGATCGACCGAGACACGTAAGGGGGTTTTTTTTTACTTTTCTTTTACAACAGACATCGCAATTAACGTCGTTTTGTGGTCGTCTCAATTTTCAATATTGAATAATCGTTTAATGAGCCGCAAACACACACACATTAGGGTAAGACACCTGACCAGCTAACGTAACTGATAAACGCTCGTTATGAATCGGCAATCGATAAAAGGTAGTCGCAACTATTGATAAACATATAATAGGTATATAACATTTCTTTTTTTAAATTAATTTACACTTGGCACATTTTCTTTTTGTCTGCATATTTATTGCAAATTATTTAGCACCCACCACAAAGAGGAAACCCCGAAACAAAATTGAACGTTGATGCAGCTGCAGTTCGCGTCTTTTGCATTTTCCAAAGCCAAAAGCGAAAAAAACAAAACAAAACAATGAACGAACACACAAAAAGTTAAGCACGCGAGCGACCGAGCGAGCGTTCAGGAGAGTTAGAGAGAGAGCAAGAGAGCGGAACTCCCCAGCCAACGCGAGGCGGCCGTTTTTCCGTTTGTTATCGCGCTTCGTTCGTTGTGCACGCGGCAAGAGTTAAATGCAATCTGAGCGCACAGTGTACAAACGGACGTTCGTTGAGCGGGCGAGGCAGAGCAGAGCAGAGCATAGAAGACATTGGCGTCGCGACGCCGCAGCAGAGCAACGCTGGCGCTGCTAGCTAAGCTAACTTGTTGGGTGCCCCGTTGGTGTCGCGACGTCGACACGCTGCCTCAGTTGCCGTCGCAGTCGCAGTCGTACTTCTCTTTGCTGCTGTACACAGCCGAAAATGCGACTAATGCGACTTAGCAATAGAAATTTGTAGTGAGAAAGCAAAAGGAATAAACATATGAAAAGGAAAGGGGGCGGAGAGAGCCTACACACAAAAATGCAGTGAACCGAACTGTAATGAACTATTTGAACTAGCCAGCTGTTTATTTGATAGTGAACTATAAAATGGGATGCAAGCAAATAAAGAACTAGTCAGACTACTTCTAAGATCGTTTTCTCTATTCAATAACATTACTAATATATTCAGACTTTGCACCCACATAGTGCTAAAACTAGAAATGAAATAATTGTTATGCATTGTCTTAGATGAACCACACAACAATAGTTTATGTACAGCACTTAAGGAACCGGTTGTCATGCACCCTCGCGTGCTTCCACTTCTCGGTTGCCTAGCATCCACTTGGTAAGTATTTGGTACTTATGAAAAGGAGTCTTCGATTCGATTCAGTCGTCACAGCAACGGCGAAGTAAACAAAACTAAAATTTGTATACAAACGGCTGTGCGCAACCACAAAAACCAAAATAAATTAAACGCAAATAAATGACCGCATGCAATTGCAGCGATTGGCTATTTATAGCCAATTTATAGTCGTACTGCTGGGTGAGAGGGGGATAGCAATATTTGTTAGCTATTTATTAAACAAAGCTAAACCAATGCTAACCAAATGTTTGACTAATCAATGCTAAATGAAGAATTGCCTACCACAATCAAAAAAGAGAATATAAAATTATAACACTAACACAGTCTATGCTGCTTCTGCTGCTGTGCGTGTGTATAACAGTTTGACAAAGTCTCCTCGTATGTGTGTCACCGCGTGCATAAATATTATATGCAGATAAACAATATGTTAAGAGAGTTGCGTAGCTGGTTCAACACTAAGCGCATGCGAACAAGTTCTTTGAGTGCTTTGGCTAATTGAGCTGGTTCGCAACAGCAGTATCTTTGGCTGGTAATCAAAGTGAAGCTTTTTAATTTTTCAGATAATTTCTCTATAAAAGGTAAACACAGCTGTGCTCCCACAGTAATTCCTTGACTTCCTTTAATAGTAAATGCTAAGAGTTCAACATAAATTCATTTACACGTAGGCCGTAATTGCTCACACTCCCTTGTTGAACAGCGCCGGGTCATACTAGCTGCCTCATTACCTATAATATATTATCGCACATAAAGCACAATAACAAAGTTGGCATTTTTTTTTTTTTTTTTTTTTTTTTGGTGCGGCAAGTGCGCGAGCTAGTTGACTATTAATGTAACACCCGTTTGCCTTGTACAACCTTGCAAAATAAAAGCAGAAAATATACTGAGAAAAAAAATACAGCAGATATACGAAAAAAAACAGGTAAAAGAGTAAAAAGAGGCTTAAAAGCAAAAACAAGCGCAAGTCACAGTCCCCAATATGACGTAATGGACCGGACGGACAAACCTAACAGAAGGCGTAGGATTTGTGTTGCTGTTGCTGTTGTTGCCATCAGTCGGGCTGCCACGCCCTCGCCTAACCAACGCCTCGTGTGGGAAATCAGCAGCAGCAACAACAACAACGCAACATTAACATTTTATGGCCAATTCTTTTTGCCAGCTTTCTGGTTTTCTTTAGGCAGTTCTTTGGCACGTTTGCAGGTGTTGAACCCATTGTCTAACACTTACCCCAAACCAGCAAAATGTTAGATAATAAACTTATCCAATTGGAAATGAACATTTCCAGTAAAATCTAAGTTTGCTTACCTGCAAGTAAAAGATAAAAGAATTTTGAATTATTTTTTGTTTATAGTAAACTATATAAATAAATTTTAAAATATTTAAGAATGGTTGGTGACAGTAATTAAATTAAATCTAATACAATATAAATAAAGAAAAGGAATAATTAAAAATATTTCAATAAATTTAAAAGTGGTTATATAAATAAAATAAAAATGTATACAGAATGAAAACACGCAGGTAGATTGATATATTAGATATATGGAAAAATTATTTGATTTATAGATAAATGTATAGATAAACAGCGAAAAATATAGAGGGAAGATAAAAATACATAGTTAAATAAATATAAAGTTATATAAATATGTAATGGATACATAAAATCAAATAAATATAAATAGATAAATAGTATATATAAATTATAAAATAGATAGATAATAGATGACGAATGTATCTATATATATAAATTGATAAATGAATTTGCCAATCCTAAATAGATAAAATAAATATGCTAGGTATAGTTATACAAAATATACTAAGTACAAATATACAAAATATAATAAATATAAATATACTAAATATACTAAGAATAAATTACTAAGAAATGCCTAATATTTCAATCAGTCTCTAGAAATTCGTCTCTATACAATTCCTATCATAAAGCTAACCCTTAAAATATCATATTTCAAGACTTTTCATATCTGTGATTTAATTATGGTTTAATTTCGATTTATTCCCTAACCCACAATTATTTATTGCAGTTAGCCTAAACGTTTCTAAAACGTTGCCTCATTCTTTTATATACATGTATTTTTTTTCTATTTGCATTAATTATAATAATTGCAACATTTTATGCTTCAATTCGCTGTGTTGCAGGTCGCGTGGGTTTTCTCAGTATTTTGTTCACGTTGTTGTTGTTGTTATACCTTTTCTGGGTCAGCGTCACATTTGGGTTAAAAATCGATTTTCGTTTATGATTATTTTGTTATTGTTGTTGTTGTTGTTGTTTCATTTCATTTCTGACTGTCTCACATTTGTCTTTCTCACTTTTGCTCTATGCTCTTTATGTTGTGCCGGCTTTAAATGCGGACTATGGACTTGTGGGCTGAGTATGTCTATGTGTGTGTGTGTGTCTGTGTGTGTGGGCAGGTGCCAGAAAATTGTTTAATCGATATGATGGAAGAGCAAGCAATTTGTTGTTGTCCTATTAAAAGAAAACGAATTTGTCAGCAAATGGAATGTACCATCTACTATTATTATTATTATTGTTTTTTCTTTTTTTTCTATAATACGATTAGTTGCAGGATATAATTCGATGTATTCTAATACCTTTAAGAACAAAGTCTAAAAGGTTATCAAAGCTACATATATATAGCGGACATTTCAACTTCAGCTACTCCATATCTATAATTTTCCATTTATTACCGTAACTTTTCTCAGTTCTCTCTCATGAACAAATTCTTAAATGAATGAAAACTCTTTAGTTTATTACACCTGCAGCCAAATGAATGATTTGGTCAAAAGGTTTCCCATGGGTGGCATGGTCAAACACATTTTGACCTCATTCTTGATGTTTAACCTTTTTTTTTTTTTCTTGGCTTTTACGCCTTTGGCTGGCTAATTGTCAATGCTCTGTTTGGCCAGTAAAAGTGAAAAGCGGGGAATCGAGTAAAAAGAACCGCAGCTAGATTCAGTACCCATTTAATTAGCTAAGGTCAGTTGAGTTTGTTTTCTTTTTTGGGGGGATAGGTCTGTCTGTTGAGCAAAGGCGGAAGAAGTTATTTGCCCAGTTGCATAAGCCGCTATCTACGGCTTTACTTATTTGCCCCAGCTGAAGTGTGTCTCGAGTGTAACTACAAAGATCTGCTCCCACAACTCTTCCCAAGCCATGTCAGATCACAATCTATGTCGCACTCACTGTGTATGTATGTGTGGGGACGACGCACTTATGCAATTATAACTGTAGGCATTCGAGTATGTTAAAACAACAACAACAACAATAACAATGGCATTTGCAATTTGTTCAATTGTCAGAGATCTTTCGGCATTTAAGTGGAGCAAGATACTCCGCTTGCAACCCATGACGCGCGATTGTCGTCTCTTCTTCTGTCTCGCATTGCCAAAGCTAACGAATTTGTACAGCACTTGGCCACGTCTCTGTTCAATATGTTATGGATTTCCCAAGATTTCACAAACTCAATATGAATCTCAAGTGTGCGATTAGGTAAACAAATGTATGGATCTATTAAAATTTAAGTGAGTTTTTAATGTGGGAAATTCATTTCATGTTGTTTATACAAAGATTAATTTGATTTGATTTAATATATCGGATTATTCTTTAAGGAAATTACTAAATATACGTAAGACGTTTTATTCATTTTATTAATTTTTTATTATATATATTTTATATATTTTTATTCTTTAACTGGATATTTAATTTTTATTATTAATTAATTAATTAATTTTTTATTATATACATGTTTATATTTATTTATTGATTTTTTTACAGAATAATTTATTTTCAATTAATTAATTAATTTTTTATTATATATATTTTTATATTTATTTACTAATTTCATGACTATTTTGAATTAAAGAAACTTAATTTGTTTTTTATACATCATTATTTAATATAAATTCAATTAGCCTAAAGACAACCTTATGTATATTATACGTATTTAATTATTAAAATTCTTTTTTTTTTTAATGTTAATATTTAAAATTCATTCAATTTAATTAATTAATGAGACCTAAAAATATTTGATTTAATTATTAAAATTCTTATACGCATTTTCTAATATACATTCAAGTTAACTAAAGTAATTTATTTTACATAATATTATTAACATTTGCTTTCCTGTTAAGTCCTTCTGGTTTGTGTCTAAGCTATGCGTTATGATACCAAATGCTGAGACCTGTGCATGTCTAATCTGTTATACATATTATATACACTTAAACTATTTTTGTAGATACAATCATAATTTTTTAACATGTTTCTATTGTAGCTTTGATGACTTAAACTCTCTTAACACCAAGTATTTTGCAAAACACTTAAGAGCATTAACATTTTTCTTTCCCCAACAACTGCATGCATACTTTGCTGGTTTGTGTCTTCGCTCTGAGCTATCAAGTCGAATGCAAATGTCTCTCGCATGCTATACCTGTCCGCTATGCATGTATTTCCCATATATGCCATATCTCTTAACAAGATCTGTTTATTATCGACTTTAAAAGTTTTTCGCCTTAAGAGTACACTGTGGCATATTTCCAATTAACTTAAATACTTTTGACAATCTCTTTTCTCATAATTGTCTTTCCTATGTAAAGATCTTTACATGCAAATGGCAAACAAAATTCCCTTATATATATATACATATATTTTTTATAATTATCATGACTTTTAGGCTAAATCTATTTATTAAATCTTATTAGACTTCTTGTAGTTATTATAGCATTGCCATTCTCTACTGCACTCAGCCCTTTCTATTGGTTCGTGTCTTTGATAGGCATCTGCCGCTCCGTCTCCAGCTCTGCCATTGCATGCAAATAACTCAATAATAATTTAGCATATCTCTTCGAGTGGCAGACCTAGTTCTTGATTATACAGACTTTCTTAAGATTTTGTTCCATTTTCCGCCCATTTTCTATGCAATTAAATTTCAACTTTGTTTTCTTTGCTTTTTCTCGCCGTCTGTCAATTGTTGTTCCGTATTTCCTTATCAATTAATATGCCTCCTTTCCTGCAGCTCTTCCCCTGTGGCCTGATTCTTTTCACTCATTTTGTATGCAGCGCCAAGTTTCACACAACAATCAACGATGGCCCCACGTCGGCATTCATTTCGCATTGCAAATGATTTGTACCGCCCTGCCCCTAGCCAACCACCCACCGTTGGGCTCTCCCTCTCCCTCTCCCGCTCGCTCTCGCTTCAGCTAGAGCTCCTGTTTCAGCGTGGCATTTCCGTTTCCCGTTCGGCCTGTTGCATAAAAGAACAATCAAAGGTCTTCAAATGATTCGTACGTGATATTTTTGCGAAACAAATTTCTTTCGTTTGCCATTTGCCATTTCACTCTTTTTGCATTTTATTTTTGTTTTTTCCTGTGCTGAGCTGAGGTCTCGTTTGGAATTTTCTTATTTTTCCATGTGTGTTGTTTTTTTTTTTGTTTTTTGTTTTTTTTTTTTTTTGTGTGTGTTCGCTCACCTTTCATTTTCCATTCACCTCATCTCTTATGTCGTTTGCAGTTGTTGTCTTTAACTCCTTTTATTTACTTCTGTTTTCCTTATTTTTTTGCTTTACAAATTTACAAATAATTACGCGCAGCACCGCCAGTAGCCGCAGCGACAGGTAAAAACAATTTTCAGTTTATAATTTACACCTGTCGCTTAACCAACTCAACACAAATTTGCATAAAAACAGAATTTCCCTTTGTCTCTCCCTCTCTCTCTTTCTCTCTTTGTATTTCTGGCCAATTCAACTCGGTTTTAAGTGAGTTCCTGCCGGATATCTCGCATCTGAGCTGAATATTCACTGATTCAATTTATAGACAAAGTTTTTGATGAACAGGATTTTTTTTAAAGAACTTTAAATTCAGTTGTTTTTACAAGAATATAAAATGCGCTACATTTTTATTAGCATAATATGTTAATGCGACAGTAACAGCTGTTAGAAATCGTACTTAGCATAGTTATGTTAAGTATGTCAAAATTCATCTAGATTGTAAATGCTTCTAATAAATATAATAAATAAATTATTTAAAGGTAAAAACTATACTTCCCTGCTAATAATGAATAAATATTTTAATAATTTTAAAAATAATTAATAAATCAAATATATTTAGGACTAAAGAAATGTTCACATTTATATCCAAATGGATATTAAAATAATCTAAATTCATTTTTAATTACGTCATTTTGCTTCTTGGTTGTTAAAAATTTTATTTGCTGCATTAATATATTTTGTTAATGTTAATGAATAGCCATTTTCATTGATATAAAAATAAATTGCATTCATCTATTAATATCTTTATCTCTATCCACTTCAAGTATTTTTAACAGCTGTAAAGCGTCTGTTATATTAACTTTAGCTGGTAAATGCTTAATAGCTGCGCAGACTTGTATGTTTACCGAAAGAGAAATTCTGTTAATTCATTTATTGGATATGTTTTAATAATAAATAATAATAGTTAAAATCAAAACTAAATAAATGAAATAAAAGAGGTAAATAATTTAAAAGACTTTAATTAATATATAATAAATAAAGAATATACAAAGAAAATAAAATTAAAATTAAAAAAAAAAATTTTAATGAAAATTGGTAAATATACAAAATTAAAATAAGAATACAAATAGAATAAGGTAAATAATAGGTAAATACAAAATAACAAATAAATAAAAAAACTAAATTTTAAAAAATAAATCAATAAAAAAAACTTTAAAAATAAATAAAGAATAAGTAAAATAAACAATAAATAAATAACCTAAATTAAAAAAAAAATCAATAAAAAACTTAAAAAAAATAAATAAAGAATAAGTAAAATAAATAATAAATGAATTAAATAAAAACAAAATTAATAAAAATAATACAAAAATACAAGCTAAATATAATAATATAAAAGACAAAAACTATTTTGAAAATAAAAAAAAGACTGTTGTCTACTTATAAATAAGAAATGCAAAAAGCTATTTCCATCTTAAGTATCTCTCTTTCTAATCATTTACCATTATACAAACAATGAAAGGGGTTAATTAAAACTGCAAGACAAAAGAAAAAGTTGTAAGACCTTTTATAGGCAAAGAGCTAAATGATTCAATTAAAGTTTAGTCACAGCAAAATAACTTCCTGGCAATTGAAAGATTAGCCAAGATCGTAAAATCCATTCATTGAGGAACAAAATTAATTGCAAAAAATATGATGGATCAATAAAAGTAACAAGATATATTGATTGTATAATGATATAAAAAATTTGGCATGAGCGGAAGAAAGTGAGAAGAAATCATAAGTATAGCTAAGTGGAAAGGTTTTCATTTTGGCCTATTGGCTGGCCAGACTGAGCAGCTAATTGGCAACTGGGTCTCTGCAACGAAATTTTGCCACAACAAATGTTCAATGGCAATTCGAGTCGATTTCAATGACCTTGAGGCGTCGTTGCACTCACTCTGAATGCAGTTTGCTGCACTTTATATAACAACAAGCAGCAGCAGTGGCAGCCTCAGTGTAAGGGGCACAAAACACAACCCACACCGAATAAAGTTTCACCTGCCTGGCAGCATCTAATAGACCCAACAAATAGACAAAGACGAGCGAAAACACGTTTGAATTTAAAGTGAAAAGCCGCAAGTCACTTTTCCAGCCACGTCTAAGCCATGCGACGTTAACTGAATTGGAATTCGACGTTAATGAATGACCAAATGGCCAAATGGCCAAATTGGCAGCTTGCTCGATCTTTCGCTCGTCCTCTAAAACTCTGTCTGTCAACACTTTTCTCACTGTCGCCGGTCAAGTGCAAAATTCGCTTCTCATCGAGGGTTTCGTTATATGCCAAAGCGATCAACGCTCAATTTCAAAGAGACATTCAAAACCCCCCGTCGATCCCACCTCAGCCAAATGCTATCAATGTTTGTGCCACATCATGCGAGAGCTCAAGATTTGTGAGCTTGCAAATATTTGTAACTTAGGTTTTAATATTTATTTATTTATTTTTAGTTTTTTGCAACTGTTTTGTGCAAGATCAGTTGCAAAAGAATTTGATGGGGAATTTGACAGCAACAAAAAATAAATAAACCGAAAAAATTTAGCTTAAGAAACGAAAGTTTGTTAAAAAAATATATATATATATATATATTTAAAGTTAACTTTGTCTGAGATGATGTCTGAGAAACTATGAAATATATTTTTGAGCTCATTTAGTGCTATTAAAAAAAATGGAAATAATAAATAATACTTTTTTAAATATATTGTTAATATATAATTAATTTATTTCTATTAGCTTCTGTTCAAGCTTTTAAAAATGTTTTATATTTATATTTTATTTTTTATAGACATTCTTGTATTCAAACTGTAGAAACTAAAATTTATTTTAAAATTTTTTTCATCTATGCAAAATATATATTTTTTTAATTTGGGTTTTAAAATGCATTTTTGCTGTTTAAAAATATATTTTATTTAAATATAAATAAGAATATATTTTATAAAAATAAATAGAAATATATTTTTTTTAAATATTAATAATAATATATTTTATTTAAATATAAATTGAGAGCCTTCAAATATTTTTATAGCGAATCGAAAATTATAAATTTATATTTAACAAAACTTTTTTTTTTAGCTTAAGAAACATTTCTAATAGTATAATAAGTTTAATTTATTTATTATACTGTGAACCCATGGCAAATTGGAAATCAGAATAAGTTTTTTTAATCAGTTTTAGTTTTAGTTCGACTTTTATTTAAACTTGTATTTATTTATTTGCTTTTATTTATTTATTTTTTTAATTTCCCTTCACACTTAAGTTGAGCTTAACATTTTTTATTTTTTTATAAATTTTTGAATATTTAATAATATAATTTTTTTTTATTCTTAGAGCACACTTCCACATTCTTCATATTGATCTCAAGTGCTTTTCCCATATTTTCAACTAAAGCATTTCCCAAATTGTCATCAATCGAATTTTTTCATTTATCGTTTGACTAGTCAAAATTCTACTTTTCGTATTTTATTAATTCCAAATCTTTAACAATTTTTAACTTACCCTATAATCGTAATCATGACGATTCTCCAAGCTTATATCGCTGTACATATCCTCAGTTGTATCACAGTTAGAGCTACGGCCGGAAGAGTTGAAACTCGATGATCTGTAAAGTTGGCTGTAAGACGAAAACGAAACGAAATCAATGAAATATATTTCAGGCAAATGCAATTGTCAATTAATCGACTTGAATTCAATTAACAAGTTTTATTCAATTCTAATAAATGGACTTTCTTAAAGCATTTCTTTGAATAGTTTTAATTAAGGCAATTGTGAATGCATTGCTAAGGTTTGTGTCTGTGCTAGACGCATTTATCCATTAACCACGCGCAACTTTCTGTGCTTTAGTACAGACACCAACCGCATCACAATGGCGCTGCAACTGTAAGTGACTATGCTGCACAAACTGTGTTTAGCCAAGACAAGCACCAATTAGATGTGTGCATTGGCTTAATCGTAGCACAGTTACTGTCAAACCAATTTTATTAAATTTCAATGCAGTCAGATTTATATAGAACGAATATTAGTTATTTTCTATTTGTTTTTAATTCTATATTATTATTTATTATTTTTGGTTAATAATTGTCAAAGCTTACCTGGCTAAGGCATTGGAACTTATTTGCCTGCGGCCGGAACTGTAAAAAATTTAGAAAAATATTAGAAAAAAAAAATAAAACTTAAGTATTGCAAACTTTAAATGTTGGAAATATAATACAATAGGTTAAACTCTGTACAAATTTAATCAAATTGCCCTAATGGCCATTAATCGCCCTTCAATTGGAAGCCATGTTAAGACATTTCTATAAACTGATTGCGCATTGAACGAAAAATGCAAATAAACCGGCTGGCATTGAAGAAAGGCTGAAGAAGAAAACAAAAAATAACAAAACACAAAACACGTGATCAAGAAAAAAAAAAACAACAACAATAAAAAATAGATATATTTACAAAAGGGGGGAAAACAATGGCCACCCACGCGCGCGATTGATGCCTACAGAGACACAGAGAGCCAAAGAGAAACAGGTGAAAAGACAACACAAACAACAAGACAATAAATAGAAAATGCAGGCAAGCAAAACTGTAACAACAACAGCAAAGGCAAACAAAACGTCAGAGACAAAATAATTGCGACGAAAATAACTAAAATTAAGTTGTAAAAGTGGAAGAAAACTGAAATAAAATAAAATAAAAAATAAAACAATGACAGCAACAACAGCAACAACAAGTGTAAAGTGCATTTAGAGAAAATGTGTCAAACGTGAAAATGTGGAAATATTTTTTGCATTTGCATTTGCAGGTGTGTGTGGAAATTTTTGGGAAACATTTCAATTGGGTGCGGCCAAAGCGTTTTCGTTGTGAAAGGTTTATATGTAAATATGTCTGAAACAAATATATAAAAAATAAAAGGAAACAATATGTGTATCAAATTTCAAATAAAAATTATAAAAATATAAAACAAGTATATAAAATAAAAACATTAAAATAACAGAAAAAAATATTTAGAAATAAATAGATAAAAATATTTTTAAATAAATCAATAATACACATATATTATTATAAAAATAAAAATAAATAAAAAATAATATAAAACATAAATTAAAATAACAAGACATAAAAAATATATATAGAAAACATAATTTAAAATGATTAGAAATTAAAAAAAATATATATAAATAAATATTTAACAAAACAAATTCAAATAAATATTTTAAAAATAAACAAATTTGATATTTATTTATATTTAAAAACATATATTATATTTTATATTATATATATTAATTATTAATTGTTAAGCTAATTTGAATATGTTTATAAAAAATATGAAAAAAAAACATTGATATATTACGAATATTTAAGTAATTTATATTTAAAGCATACACTTAAAACGAAAATTATGAAAATATGTGTAGTATTTATTTAAAAATAATAATTTCAAATAGAAATGCATTCAATAAATATTTTTCACCTGCAAGTGGAAAATTCAAACACAAATATTTGTGTTAAATGCGCTTGTGGCATTTGAACAAGTGCAAATGGCTGCAAAACTGTATTGTAAATTGTAAATACAAGAATTAACAGCTGGCGAACGGAAGCTGTGGTGAAACAAATATAATTCAAGCTAAGCTAATTATATTCGCTGCTAAACACGCAAAGACGTGGCTAAATTGAAATCAAAAGCAAAATTTGAGGTCAAAAATGTTTGCACAAATTTAAAATACAAAAATTAATAACAAAGCAACAACAATTAAATGTTTAATTTATACATACATATGTATATGCATATGCTTTTATGGTGCTCGCTTTTAGCCTCGCCCAGCCACAGCCCTATTGACCATGCCCACAAAGTGAACTCATTAACCCACTTTGCACAGTTGGGCTAGAGATAAAAAATAGGAAAAAAAACTGTCTCATCTGGCTTATGAGTTATTTTCAACAAGGCTATAAAATGCGAACAAAAATAAGCGAAAAAAACTATAATTAGAAGAAGAAGAAAAACCAAAGCGAATTTCAAACTTTTTCCAAGCCAAATAAATAAAACAAGCAACTTCGATTCAGCTACATATATAAACAACAGCAACAAAAAAAATGTTGATGAGATGAAAAAATATTCAAATTTATAAATAAGTTGGCAACACTTGCACGCAAATTGGCAACGCGCAAATTGTCCAAAGTGTTTGGCTCGACCAACAATTTTAATGTGTTGCAAAGTTGCGCAATTTGTGCAGCAATTTTCAGCAGCTAAAACTGGAGTGAAAACTGGAATTTTCATATGTGAAAAATCAAATGCTCTTTATCAGACACATGTGAGTCTGTTTGAACTACTTGAAATATTCAAGCGGAATGCAAATTTAGTGCAATTTTCTTTTTCTTTTTGCCGTGTTGTTAGGCAAGTCGAGTATGCCTTGTTTGCTAAGCAAATGTATCAGGCCAAGTACAAGACATCAAACAAAATTGAAATAAAGAAACTATTTTACAAGAACTGATCGAATAGAAGCTACCCTATAAGCAGATGTTTAATAATATTTATAATATAATATTTATAATATAATAATATAATATAAATTTAAAATCCACTTAATTAATTATTTAATTATTATTATATGTATTGTATATTATAAATATATTTTTAAATTTAAATTTGAAATTAATGTAATAGATTTTAAATGTATTTTTTGCAATATATGATTTTGTGTCAAATCACAAAATTAAAAAAAAAAAAAAAAAAAAAAAGACAAATATGTAATCAAAAATATTCATTATACTCTGAAAACCCAACTACCTAACACAACTATCTAATAAAAATCTCTTGCATACCCCAGTCGTGTATTTCGTACAGAGTATAAAAACAATTTGAGCAATGCGGTTGGCGTTGATTTGTTTGATGCAGTGGTGTTTGGCATTTGATTTCATTGATGCAAATTGAAATTGGCATCAAAATGACAGACGAAAATTGTAAAGCCAAATGTGGCAGCAGGTGCAAATCACAAAGGTGTTTTGCGACATTAGAATGTTGCAGCAAATGGAGTCTGGCTAAGAGACAACTCTAACTAACTAAAAAAAAAAAAAAAGTTATTAACCCAAATGATTGTTGAACAAGTTTTCAAACGCATTAAAAGTAGAAAAAAAAATTTTTATTTAAATAAAAAACGAAGCACAGAGCTGACAGTTAATTATAAAAACGATCAAGGTAATGACATGTAATCAGCAATCAAAATAAAAGCAAAAACCACAGCGGCGAAACAGTTTAAATAAAACATGTTTAAGGTCACAGTTTGATGTTTCATTATTATTTATATTATTATTATTATTAGAAACATTACTATTATTATTATATTAACTTTTCTCTATGTACAAAATCAATTGAAAATGTGCGCTAATATTTGGCCAGCTGTGCAGCTCAACTAGGTAACCTTGATATGCCCAATTTTTTAGGTCTCGTTTAATTAACGAAAAAAACAACAAAAACGACGACAACGACAACAACATAAACAACTTTGAAACACACAATTTTTTTTTTTTTTTTTTGTGTAATTGAAACTCCGACCGGAAATTGATTATTAAATTTCGTCTGTTTTCAGCTCCCTTAAAACACTTTTGCTCTCTTTTGCATGGCCTTTCGTTATATTTATATATTTTTATGATAAGTTCTGCATATGTATGTATATGCATTAAGCTTAAATGCTCTATTAACTTTATTCATATATATCTGCTTAGAAATGTTTTATTTAAGAGCTTAGAAACAACATATAATATATTGAGTTTCACTCACTCTCGCTCTCTCTCGCTCTCTCTCGCTCTCTCTCTCTCTCTCTCTCTCTCTCTCTCTCTCTCTCTCTCTCTCTCTCTCTCTCTCTTTACCTATGTATGTCTGTCACTCTCTCTCTCTCTCTCGCTCTCTCGCTCTTTCCTTCTTTCCTCTCACCAGCTTAGATTTAGGAATCAACTTCACTCCCAACACAATTTACTTTAGTCTCTGTATTTCATTCCGTCTCTATCTTTCTTTCCATATTCCTCTTTTAATCTTTCTATCCCTCTCTTTCGTGATTTCTCTCTCTTTCTTTCTAAATGAAATATATGCAAATTCCAGCAAATATAGCCATCAAGATACCCTAACAAAGCTCGTTTCATTTTATGCTTTGCTCTAGTTTATATGAAAAGTTTTATAATTTTGGCGACAGCTAAAGGCTAACAAGTTCACCTTCAAAGGGAACCCTAGCTTTATTATATTTATTTAACTTTTGATATTTAATTTTACTGACAAATATATGCAAGATATATGTATTTAGTAGATAAGTTCAAGATTAGATACTCTCAAGTAAGTCAAACAAAGTCCAGCAAGACTAAGCAAGTCATAAATAATTGCGATTGCGAAGCTTTGCCTTTAGAGTCCAATTTTGCTGTATCAAATTTGTAAGAAAACTAAAACAAAATTCAAGCTAAATATTATTATTATTAAAGAGATAATTTAGCTTCTATTTATCTATAAAATAATTCAAGCTAAATCTCTTATCATATCTACAAACATTTTGTAAATTTATGTTCATCCATTTTATAAATTAAAGCTCTTGAAATATGAAATTAATATCTTTAACGTGCTAATTTAGCTTAAATTTATTTAAAAGAGAATTCGAGCTAAGTTTCAAATCAAATCAACAAATCTACAAAATTGTATTCAATTTACTTAATTGCATTTTATAAATTAAAGCTAAAACAACTCTTGAAAGATAATGATTAATGATTTAGCTTTACTTTATTGAGAGCATCTATAAAAACTAACATTAATTCTTAAAACAAATGACTTTTTTTCTGCGAATTTTTATTTGACTACTAGCTGAGTTCAGCTGCAAAATATATATGCATATATATTTATTTATATACAAATATATGCTTATATCTTTCAACATATGTTTTATCGTGTTTGTGCATCAGAATATCCAACTCTTCTCATAATGTTATCAACTAAACAAGAACATGTTTCCATAGACAGACATTTCAAATGACAAACTGTCATGCTCATCATCAAGAGAACTCTGTGCAAAAGGCGCACCTGTTGCTCGAGCAACTCCCGCTCAAACCCTAACTCTCGCTCATTATATAAATAAAAATGCTTCAGTTAGACGCACGCTCATTGCTCATTGCTGCCCGTTGCGCCCTGTTGCCCTCTCCTTCTCTCTCACTCTCATACGCTCATTGCGTTCCGCTTGGTTTGCAGCTGAGAATTTTGTTGGACGCGCAGCAATAGGACATTAAAATATATGAGGGGCCAGAGGTCGCACGTTACATGCAACGGAAATTCGCAAAAATAAAAGATTTTTAATTTAAATTCAAAATTTTTTTATTTTTTATTTTTTGTTAAATGACATAACAAGAAAGTTTGCTAAATCTGTTGATTATGCAAAAAGGTTAGCCAAGAGACAGAGTGAGAGCTATAGAGAGGCAGTTCATTGCTCTAGTTTATGTTTGTTTTAAATCAATGCAAATAAAATGCCATATTTAAGTCTTCTTTGATAAAATATATAATTTTGCATTAAATGCTTAAGTTCATCTATAGAAAATATTTAAATTTAAATGAATTAATATAAAAGTTTTATATATTTTTAAATAAATTATTGATTCAGTTCGTTAAATAGCTGAAGTCTGCCAGTTTAAATCTACAAATTTTATTTTAAATTTATACGAAATTCAGCTTGTCTAAAGAGAATGTTCAATAATTCTTAAACCAGAGAGACATTTATAACATCATTATACTTTATAGTAACTACAACTTTTATAGCAAGCAATACATTTCCATTCTCTAGCTTAGTTTCACATAGCGAGACCTTCCTCTAGGGCGTTTACACGCCTTACAAAACTTGAAAGTTTTCTTGATTTTATTTTCGTGTGTGTTTAATTAAAAGTGACTTTCGTAGTTGTTATTTGAAAATGTTAAGAAATGACAATAGTTGGCGTAATAAAATGAGCTTTTCACCTGTGCACAGTTTTCCCAAAAAAAAAAAAAAAAAAAAAAACCGACTGTGAAGCATAAACGATGCCCTAATGTTCATAAAAATAGCAGTAAATGCGGTTTCTCAGGTAATTTAATGAAACGCTTCTCTCAGGGGCGCCGCTTGAAAGGCGTGTTTAGACACTGGCCATCCTTTGGCAATCGCAATGAATTGCGGCAATCAAGTATAACACGAATTAAAGCAAGAAGAGAACTAAAAGTAATTGTTAAAGTAGGCATTGAGGCGTTTCATAATATACTTATAGTATATACTATATATTGAACTGTAAAACATTTGGCATTTGCATGCGATATAGCAAATATTTATTTAGCCAACAAGTAGGTCAATCTATAAACTTGAGAGAGCTACTAAAGCCAATAAAGCAACAGCAATCAATTAGACAGTAAGCCAGGTGTTTGATTGATTGTCTCAGGGGATGGGCAAATGCCTCAAGGTAATATACAATGGTAAAGCTGTGACAAGCCTTATTGTTGTTATTATTTAAGAAAAATAACAGTCGATAAATATCTGCCTTAACAATAAATAATAATATAAGTAAATAATACAAAAAGTCAGCTCTGTTAAAGTTTCATTGTCTGCTTTGAATTTTAAGCAGCAAAGTTCAAGAAACTCGCAGCTTTAGCTGATTATTTAATTTCATTTTATTTTTATTTTTATTTATTTTTTGTTGCCTGCCTTCTGTTGCTTCTTCAACTACTTTTCCGCATAAGAAGAAGTCATATGGCTTATAGCCGAAGCAGAAGTATTCATAATTTACTTGAATCGTTAAAACTTTCGTCTTGACTGCTTTGACTTTTACCTGATTTACACCGCGCAACAGGTAATATAGCAAGTGCGGCAAACAGGTCTATTCACATATGCCGAGATATTCAAAGAGAGGGCAGCGAGCAGCGGAATTTAGTTTTATTTTGCATTTTTTGTGAAACGCGACCCTTTGTCAGGTGACTTGAACAAGGTTTTAATTAGCAGTTGACTGTTAACATGCGCACTTGACACGGTCACAACAATGATTTAAGCATACGTTGACAATAAGCCACACACAATGAGAACTAAACGGTGATGTAATTTCAGATTTATATACAAAATAAATGTTCTTAAATTGAGCATACAAATTAGATGCTGCAAATAATCGCATAATTATAGCAAAATAATGTATATTGAAAGAAATTTAAATATAAAATAAATAATAAAGGTAAAAAATATAACAACAAATAATTTAATAAACGAAATGTAATATTTGTATAGGAATATTAAAAAAAAAAAAATAATAATAATATATAGTAATACTAAAAACATAAATTAGAGAAGACAAATAAAAAAAATATATATATTAAACAAAATTAAAAAAAAACAAGTAAGAACGTTGCAGTTAGGCGCCACTAACTGCGATATACTTTGTTCCCATAGGTGCATCTTATTTATTTAATAAACATTTAATTAACGAAATATTTCGGCAATTAGAAAACGTACATGGCAAGCAACAAACGTTTTTCCTACACATACATACAGATTTACACATGTACACACTATACGAGTATACACAATTTTCTAAGTATACATACAAAAGTTTGCATGCCAGAATATTCTACGAATTGTGACTGAATTGGGAATTTTTCGATCGTTATTTTAGTTTTGTCAAAAGGCGCTCTAGCAATGCATTACAATGTCTTATTTGGTTTTAGTTAATGGAGTGCAGATCAGGGCAGTGGCGCTGGTGGTAAGCACTATGCAAGCTATGCTTAGGTGCGTGGGTTCGAATCCCGCAGAAACCTTTTTTTCAAAAATTATTTATTTTTTATTTTTTTATATTTGTATATTTATTATAAAATGCTTGCTGCCAATTGATGATAATTTATAAACATACGCATATGAATTTTGCATTTAAGCAAAAACTAAAACAATTTTTCCGATTTGCCACGCTGTGTGGGGCAAGCAGTTTTTCTATGCATGCATATATGTATTTATGTGTAAGTGTATACACATCCAAAAGTGTATACATATTGCAAGAATTGCGATTGTATTGTTTTGTTTCGTCACAAGCTGCTGATCAGCTGGTCAGCGGATCAGCTGTGAATTGATTTAGGTTTAGCTAACGATTACATGTTGTTTTCAAAAGACCTAGGTTCGAATCCCGGTGGAAACTTTTTATTTATTAATCAAAAACTTATCAATTTTATTTTTTAAAATTTATTAATATTATTAAATTTATGTTAAAATGCTTTTTGCCATCTTAGCAATTGCTACTAAGCTATTATATGCATGAATTATGCAGTTGGCCACAACAAACTTCTTTGCCGATTTGCCACGCCCCCAGTGGGCGTAGACGCATAATTTTTTGCCAGTTCTTAGAAAAGGCCGAGGCTAACATGACTGCAAAATTTGGTTGCTTACATTCCAAAAATGCGAAAATTACAGGGTATTTTTCGATATGCCACGCCCCCAAAGAGGCTGAAAAATTATTTTTGGGGCATCGATAGAGGAGAACATTAGTAACTCAACCATCCAATTTTCAAGCTTCTAGCTCTAAAACTGTAGGGGATATAAACTTTTGCGGTTTGCCACGCCCCCTGTGGGCGTAGATATATCTACCATAGCTTATTAGTCTTGGGTTGTCAACCCGAGTATACATGCAAAATTTCAAGTCTCTAGTGTCAATAGTGTTCAAAATATAGCACAATTTGAAAAATCACTATATATTCAGGTCCGATTTGCCACGCCCCCAATGGGCGTAGACATATAACTTTTTGATCGATCTTTTTAGAATCATAACATTAACTCACATGCAAAATTTCAGCGTTCTAGCTTTAACGGTGTAGAAGATACGTATTTCCCGATTTGCCACGCCCCCAATGGGCGTAGATATATCCGCCATAGCTTTTTGAACTTGGGTTGTCACCCCGAGTATACATTTCAAATTGCAACTCTCTAGCTCATCATCTAGTATGATAACTTAACTATGGGCGGAAGAGTTTTCCGATTTGCCACGCCCCTAGTGGGCGGATCGGGAAAATTTTTACACTTTATAATTCGGGAGCATATATGAGTATATGTTTAAAATTTCAAGTCTCTAGCTCTAATAGCGCCGAAAAATATTGCGTTCATACGGACAGACGGACAGACGGACAGACGGACAGACGGACGGACAGCAAGACGGACATTGCACAAAACCAATATACTTTTTTCCCTTTGGGAACAAAGTATAAAAACATTCATAATAAAAAACAAATAAAACTAGGTAATATTTATTTGAAAAAATGAGTAATAATAATAAAAGTAATAATAATAGGAAATATGATAAATAAATAACATAAATGAGAATACATATAATAAACAATATTTAAAAAAAATTTAAATAAAAAAATTATAAATTATATTAAAAAAAAATAAATAAAAAAAGAATAGTAATAATAATGTAGGAAATATTTTAATCAATATTTAATACCTTTATGTATAAAGAAAATCCTTCAAAAATGAATAAAAAAAATTATAAAAATAAAAATAATATTTAAAAATTATAAAAAATAATATATTAAAAAATAGCAAGTATTGTTGCAAAAAGAATATAATAAAAATAGAATAAATCGATATATAATTATATATAATATATTTAATATCGAAACATGATAAAAACTATTCTGGTTTCAGATTACCAGATTACCAAATATTGGTTAACAAATATTATTATATTTTGTTGACCCATATAAGCATTAAATACTAAATTGCTTTTATATTTATTTACTTTTATGCCAGATAAAACATAAACTGTCTAGACAGCATTCAGTAAATTATTCACTTATGATGAATGTGCAACAAATAAGTTAAATATTTGGCTATACTTTTTCAATACAAATATACTTCCATCTATCATGAATATATTTCTTTGTCTGCATTACGCCCTCTCATAAAAGGTAATAAATAAATATTTGAATGCACGATTCAGAGATTTTTACTTATTGTCATGCTACACTTAATGGCAAAGCTAGAAAAAAATCAATTGAATGGAGAAGTCAACAAAATATGTGAGAGCAGGAAGGGGTCAAGACATGTTGCGATTTCTATAGAAATGCAGGTAACAGCTACATATATGTATATATATAAATATATGTATAGTTAGCTGACTCACAGTTTACCGATTGTTAAAGAAAAAAACCAAAAATTAAGGCGAAAGTATTTATGTGGGTGTTTGTTTGCCAGTGGGCGTGCTTCATTTGTGTTTCTTTCTTAAGAATTAATACATTTAACAATGCTTTACATGACAGTTAAGTGCAACAACAACAACAATAACAACAACAACAACAATCTGCAACCATATATCATTAAGTATACGCACATTTTTCTCAAATGACTGCGGTCATAGGGAAAATATTCATAATATTCATCATCCATATGAAGCTTTTTGTAGATTTTTTGTATATATATATATATAAATGCTAGTTGAGTTATATTCTTTGTTATTATATATTTATTAATTCAACGCTTATCTTTGAGTTAGCTCATTTGCTTAGTGTTTTGGCCATTGGCCGCATTGCGCGTCATTGCAATTGCCTTCAAGTTGTTTTTGCTTGGATAAGATAAACCTGATAAGCATTAATTAAACTCAAGAGCATTGCTTTGCGTTACATGAGTTGGCACTTGAAGGAGCACTTGTTAAACAGGATTTATTTTTTTCATATTTATATATTTTATTTATTCATTATTTTCAGCTTAGTCAGAAGTCACAGTTGTTCACTTTAATCCTCGGCAAACTGTCGTCTTAATATTCACATATTTTTTATTGACATTGATTTTGCACATGAAAATAATCAAACATAAAATATATTTATAATTCCATTTTCGACACACTCTCGAGAAAATGGATCACAGCCGACGCTAGCCACACTTCACTTTTCAATACAAATAACAACAGAAATTGCAACGTTTTTTTTTGTTTTTTGTTTTTATGGCTAATATGTTGCAGACACGCGCTTTTCATTTAGTTGCTTCTCTTGGCTCTGATAACGTCGTTAAATAGCGCTGCAGCAGAAAGCGAAAATGAAATCGAAACCAAAATGAAAATCCAGCAAATGCCAAGCAAATGAAATTAATGTGCAGCAACTGTTAACCGACTTTTATGGCTGCTTAAATGTAATTAAGGCTATAAACTGATTTGATTTTGATTGATGCGGCACACCAAAAGGGTGTTTGCAATAAGACGTAGACAAAGACAAAGTAGAAAGAAAGAAAAAAAAAGAGAGTGTGATAGAGTCACTAGACTCAATTTGTGCAATTGCAATACAGTTTGTCATTTGCTGATTCAAGCAATTGAAAATTCGAATTTGTCGTTTGGCTAGAAAAGCATTTTGCTAAGATTTTCATTTTTTGTATATAGAAAAGGGCGTGTGCAATGCATTCAGTCACGTGCAGATAGGT
The DNA here is from genome assembly GCA_030914345.1 of Drosophila koepferae. NCBI lineage: Eukaryota > Metazoa > Arthropoda > Insecta > Diptera > Drosophilidae > Drosophila > Drosophila koepferae. The sequence continues at coordinate 676,470 of JAUESR010000200.1, forward strand.
GTGTGTGTGTGTGTGTGTGTGCAGGTAGACAGACATGTCAGAGGTGGAAATGCACGAGACTTGATGCGTTCGTCTGCGTTGCTCTCGCTCTCTCGCTCTCTCTCTCTCTCTCTCTCTCCCTCTCTCTCTCTCTTCCCATCTCTCACTCTATAAGAATGTGCAACAAAAACAATAAATATATATGTATATATATATTTATTTATATATCTGTAGTTTAGACCGTTCGTCAGTTGTTGACGCTTGTTGCAGTCATTAAGCCGTAACGCCGTAAATTACCAAAGTGTAAACTACAATAGAAACAAGCACAGAGACTGCTTAAAAAAAAAATAACAAAAAACAATAACTCATACTAAATAGTAAATACTTTGTACGAGCAACAACTAAGCGCGAAAGCGAAATTTATGACCAAAAAATAGCTATATATCTCTTGAAATATATATATATAACTTTTTACAATTCGTCTTCGCGCTCATCACAAATGTTTGCGGCAAGACTTTCACATACTTTTTTCTATAGCCCGGTGGAATTTTGTGTAGATTTTTTTTTTATATTGCCACGCCGGAACCGATTGTGTGACGACGGATGCGTTTCGGATGCTAAAATACGCAAAGAATACGCAATGCGAGAGTGAAACAGTTAAGACAAATGCGAACCGCACACGTTTGCAGCTAGTTTCGAACTAAAAATCAACGCAGACTCAATCCAAAAGGCGGCTAACAAACAGGTTCGACGCAACCAAAGCCACAAAGAGAGCAGCGACTGAGATAGAGAGGGAGAGGGAGAGAGGGAGAGAGAGCGTAATAAACAAAACATTGACCAAGCGAGTTCGTGCGAGAGAACGAACAGAGCAACAAAAACTATTTGATAGTGCGTGGGCGACGACTGTCGAACAATGCTGCCAGCTAGTTGAAAAGGCTAAAAACAGCTGGGTTAACAGGTAGCTAGCTTAAATATATCAACAATCTTTACAAAATATTTATTTCTGTTTAATATTTACTTGAATTACTTTACTAAAATATTCACAATATTTCTAAAATATTTATTTCTCTTTAATATTTACTTGAATTTTTGTTCCTTTCACATATTCACAATATTTCTAAAATATTTATTTCTCTTTAATATTTACTTTATTTCTGTTCACTTCTTTAACCTTAAGCTAACTAAATCATTCTTTATTCCAAAAATCTGGCAGCATCTGCTCTGTCTAAGAAGATGCCATTGCATTTGCAACACGTTCGCTTGCAACATGTTTGATAAGAACTTGGCCAATACAAATATTGCAGCATTAGGGGAATTTCTATATATATATATATATACTTATTTATTTATTTAACTGTCTAACTTTGATCATTTTTATTGCAAAGTTAACGTTTTGGCTGCCAAAATGTCGCGTTGACACGTTGCCAGCCAGCGGTAAAACGCACTGCCAAAAACTGTAAAACGTGGGCCAATTACCGCAGCCAAAAGCTGCCAATTAGCATTGCAGTTAGACTAACAAAAACTTTATCAAGCAGCTACCTTAGGCCAAATTAATGGAGCTTGAAAGATACGAGCACTATAATTTATTTTTCTAAAGTTTTTTTTTTGTATGTGTATGCAAATTGAAGAGAATAAGAGATATTATCTGTGCGGCAAAGAAAAGACATTGCTCATCATGCATTTGGAAATTCGCATCTAAATCACGGCGGAGTACAATGCAAAGTTATCCTAAAGAAGTTGAGATAATGCCAATAATAAAGTTTATGCTAAAGGTAATGCTTGTAGAGCAAATAATGTTAATAAGAATGTTAATTATCAAGACAAATCAATCGACTTGACATTATTTGCTTTTAGCATACTACTTTATTTTCTTTATAAGAATATGTATAGCAATAATAATAATGAGAATCAAGTCAATTTATTATAATTAAAATGATAATGATAATAATAATAATGATATTATGAAATATATAAATATTCATACTAGATTCCATTGATTTGTTCATTATAATCATAATGATAATAATGATAAAAATAATGCACTCAAAATCATAATGATAATAATGATCAAAACAATGTAACCTAATATGAATATTTATATATTTCATAATATTATCATTATCAAATTATTTTTATGCTTGTCATCATTTAAATTTTTCATTATCATTCTTCATCATAATAGAAATATGAATTCGTAGCATGGACATTCTTCATTATCATTATATGTATACGAATAATGATAATAATAAAGAGTAACAAGTCAAATATTATATATTTTATATTATTGTAATATAGATATTTTTATTATTTTAATGATAATGAATCTTATTATGAATATAAATATAACACAATATTATCATTATCATTATTATCATTCTGTTTGTCATTATTGCCCTTAGCACACTTCATTCATCATTACAAAAATACAAATACAAATAGAAGATGAAGAAACTTGTATCGATTCGTAGTAGGCCAAGAAATAAAATTCAGTTAAAATTGCTTTGTACTGTTTTACAGTACACAAATATAATTATTCAAATATTTTCTTTGTACCAAGGAACATTTTTGATAAATCCAAATTTATTTTCAATTTTCAAAGTTTTGACCGCCGACCAATGTGGGCCTATAGAACGGTAATAACATTTGAGACGGCTGTAAAGCTGAATCCACGATGCCGACAATGGCCTACAATGTGCTGGTTATTTTTGAAGATCTATGGAATGTTTAAGTACGCAATTTTAGATCATGCTTGTTTCTTTTGGATTGCATTTGCTTGCTTCATTATATTGATACTATTTAACAAATGGTGGCAACGGCTTAAGAAGAACAGAGTAAGTTTTTGTTTAGCAAAATATCTGCAATTGTATTGGAATGAAATGCATTGAATTGTAATTGTAATTGCAATAGCAAAAACTTGAAGCGGCTTTACTAGTTAAAAAGAAGCACGTTCAACTAGAATTTGAGGACAGTTTGGGTGAACTTCTGCTAGATGCCAAATTGAAGGCTGACGAACAGGGGCAATCAGATAATTTGATAATAAAGCAAGTCACTGAGGATAGTACATCGGATTTACTATATGATGCATATACTCCATTGAGCGGAAGCATTGAATCAACATCCAGCTCATCGAGTTCATTAAGCTATACCACCAAATACACTCAAACCAGCAAATCATCATCTGGAGCTATTAAACGTAAGCATCCAATTGCTGTGGTCAAAAAGTCACCGAAATGGCGAATTTAGACTTTGGCATCTGGGAATTGGGAGGGCCAACAGAGTTAGAGACATTCATTTCAATTGTTAAGCAGATTGTTGAAATTTTTAGTTGTTAGGTTTTTTGTATGGTTTTTTAAAAAAAATTTAAATTATTGTGAAATGTCCACAAACAAAAAAAATAAAATAAAATAAAATTAATAAATAAATAAAAAAGAAAAAGTTCTCATAGGCTTTTCTCTGCAGTTGCTTTAACGTCATTTAAATATATATATATATATTTATATTTTCTTTTTATCTATGCACTTGACTCTGTTGAATGCGGCGTTAACTTTTTGTTCCCAGACAATGCAAAAACAAAGACATTAGCATGACAAATTAAAGCTGGGCATGATAATCAGATGCAATGGCTGGAAAGTTAAGAGCTAGCCACACAATTTACGAGGCACTCACATGAAGGTTAAACCTAAACTGATTGCATCTTAATTAGATGAAGACTTCTCACAGCTAATTATGATTTAAAAAAAAAAAAAAAAAAAAAAAAAAAGACAACTGAAACTGCAGTTCCTGGACAACTTTTGGGTCAATTGTGAGTTGACAGAAATAAGAAAAAAAAAATGTATATATATATATATATGTGATGCGGCCTAAATTCTGTTAAACAGAAGAAAACTAAGAGTTGACAGAATTGCCGCAAGCCAAAACTCGTTTTTTCTCGCTCTCCCTCTCTGGCTCTCTCTCACTCTCTGGCTCCGTTTTTCTCTTGTGCGCATTCCAATGGCATGACAACCCCTTCGACAATAATGCAAAAAGTCCGCAAAACTTGTAAACCAAGCCAAGCCGAACCGAAGAAGCGGCTGCTAAAGAGCAGCTCGCCAAGTCGAGGCTCGAGGCTCGGAACTGCAGCTACCTTCAACCTTTTCACATGCAGCTCACAAGGCAAAATTCTCAAGTAGACAAACCCTAGAGCTAGCAGCAGCAGCAACCAGACGGAATCGTTACCCAACTACGTTGACAAGGCAAAAACAACAAAAATCAAGTACAAGAGAAACAGGAAATGAACAAGTGATAAACATGGTTGGCCATAAGGAAATGCCAGCCTAACCAGAACTAACAGAAAATCTTACACACGCACACACACACACACAGTTTATACGACTTTTCTAATCTGCAGCAATTAATCGAGTCGAGTTTATGCGTTCAGATGAAATGCCAGAAAAATAGCAAAACAAAAGCATTAATTTTGTGTGCCAAAACGAAAAACATTTATAGAATTTATGAATGAATGCCCGAAATATTCAATGTATAAAACAATTGAAATATGAAAATTCGATAAGCTAAGCAAATTTTGCTTTTAGTTCAATTTTACTTCAATATGCATAAACTAATATCTGTTATACACAATTACAAAAAGAATTTTGTTGTTAAGCTCATATATATATACAGTGGCTTATTCTATATTTAAATTATAAACCATAACCAAATGGATATAACAAATGGAATGAAAATGCGTTAGAATTGTATGAAAAATCTACATGAAAACCAAAGGCAACCCAAAATGTTTGTAAAAGCAAACTCATCAATATTTATGAGAAATAAATAAATGTTGCTTACTTTCTCATGGAGCCCCAACGGCGCTGGGGCAAACTATCGGGATTGCTGTAAAAAAATATATGATATGAGATTTATTAAGAGTCTAAATGCAAAAACAGAATTAAAGACCCCAACAAATGTACATCTATATTTATGATACCTTTCAGATTTCTATTCTAGTTGCCATTTAGTAAATTATAAAATTTATTAAACCTTAACAAATACATAAATACAATCAGTCCTGATGATTTATGTAATATTTATGATTCCTTTCATATCTCTATCCTACGAAGTTATTATTTAGAATATGCTAAAATTGAATAACCCCCATCAAATAGAAGCTATTGAGCTAATATAAAAGACAAATTTAATTTAAAACGAATCTATAGCAGGATTTCAGCTAATATAACAGCTGAGCCTTTGTTAATTAAGCCAATCTGTCATTATATTAAATAAATTATACACATATTAAATATAATATATCCTGATTCATTAAAATATTTATATATTTGACAGGGTAATCGAATAATTTCCAGCCACATAAAATATATAAATATATTAATTATGTTAATAAAATTCAATAAATACTGTAAAAAATTCAAACTGGAAATTTTTCAATAAATTTACTAGTCTGCCAAAAGCAGATAAAATTGATTTATGATTATAAATATTCGCTCTATATATTTTTATGGCATGAAATATTTATTTTATAAATATTCTGAATTGTTATTAAAAACCTAGTGAACTCTAAATTATATAAATCAAGTGAAACCTATCAATTCCTATTTTTAATACTCTAAATACCAACAATTTCGCATATTTTAAATTTTTTATAATTCTATCTAAACCTATTGCTAACATATTATATTATATTATATTATTTAAATATAATATTTTAAAATATATAAAATGGATAAATTTAAGCTGAACTAAAGACAATCCTAACCAATAATAATAATAATAATAATAATAATTTCTAATAGATCAGTTTTCATCACAATATACATATTATATATGAGACTTTCAAATGGGTTAGTCGACTATGGACAACCCTGTATAAACGAATTCCTAATCAAATTCTTTTTAATCATGGATAAATTACTTATAATTTACAACCTAGCCAGCAGCGCTTTCAAAGCAAAAAAAAAAAAAAAAACTCTAATTGAATAGAAGACGGCCCACATACTGTATAATTTAAGAGAGCCACAATGCTCTTAATGCAGGTGAATCTTGAGTTCACCTCACTCTCCCTCTCTTTCGCACTCTAATATTGTGCTCTCTTTGTGGTGTGTTGAACATAGGCGGAAACAATGAACGCTCTCTGTTCGTACAAGCCTCGACTGCGATTTCGACTGGATCGTAACGCATGAATCACGGCCCAAAACGCGAGACATAGTAAAACTGGTTTTCCAGCTCGTATACATACAAATGTGCATATAGTACAAAAGAAAAGGTTAAGTATTCAAATAGACTTACAAAAATACAAAAATAAAGGCAGACGGACACTGGTTGACGATCGCTAAACAGATGTGGCTTAAACTACTTGGACTTGGTAAACTGGTCAGTTTATGGGCATTACGTCAAAAGGCGCGACGATTATGCGCGACAATGTGTGTGCAAATAATATGACGGGTACAACATAAATTTCTACAAGCAATCAAGCTTTCCATAACTAATTGTTGATCACTGTGACCTTATATGGTAGGCGAGACGCCAACTTGTTATGTGTCTACAATCCCTCCCCACTACTGCAACTGTCTGATGTTACCTTGTAGGCGTGCGTCTCAGACTGCGTCTGGCCCAATTGTCGCGGGGCATAATGTTCAGCTCCTCGTCACTGCAACAGACAATGGGTTAATAAAACTCTGTGAGATAAGTATATAAATGACGTGCAGCTTACTCCTTGGGTGAGGATGAGACAACGTGAGGCGCCAGATCGAGTTCAATGCCAGGTGTATCATCCAGATTGTTATTGCCATCATTTGAGTGTCCACTGTGCTCATGCACTGAGCCGTTGTTCATGCTGTGATGATGCGTATTGTTGCCGTTGTTATTGCTGTGGCTGCCGTTGCTGCTGCTGCTGTTGCCATTCACATTGCTGCCCGTCGCACGCAGCTGAACGCTATATTCGTTCTCGCCATAGCCCTCAAAGGATTCGCCATCCGACAGGGAGGAGCACTGCGATTTAGCAACGCCAGCTGTAGATAGGATTGGATAGAATGTATAAGATGTTGTCAGCGGAAATCTTTAAATTGTCTATGGAGCAACTTACCTGTGCTCGAAGGCGGACTGCTGGGTGTTGGGCTGCTGTCGCCGGAAATTGTTTCGGCATACAGAAAATTGTTGGTTGTGGCTTTTATGGCCGCATTGTTGTTGGCCAATTGAATGCGTGGCATGGGCGCCATACTGCCAAAGGTGCTCAATGCCTGCAAAGAAATGCAAAAATTCAAAAAGTTACTTTAAAATTGTCTAACAATAAGCAGCGACAAACAGGTCAATAGGGCAGCTAATTGAGTTTCGACATGCAACCGAAGAAGCCACAAGAATGCATCGCACTGCAATTCGAACTCTGTTAGTTGAAAAGCAAGAGAGAGAGAGGGAGAGTGGGAGAGAAACGACTGAAAATGCAAAACAAGGCTTGGCCGAAAGGCTTTCTTTGGGCTCATGCTGAACTTTTTATCTATCAAGTGAAATTCGATTATGGCTTATATAATAAAATAGTAAATTCTGCCTCTTAATAACATGCTTTTCTGTAGAATCTGTAATGTTTTTAATAAGATGTCTATCTATAAAAACAGCAATTTTATTACCAAGTATTTTACCTCGATGACAGTAAGTACAAAAAAATACTTGAACATTATAACCTATATAATAAAGTATAATCACATTATATATATATATATATACATAAGAAATAATATTGATCAACTAATAAACTCTTAGGACTCAAATACTGGTTTTTCTCTGCTTAACTTTTTAGCAACCTTTTATAGAATCTGACTTAAATCGAAATTTTATTAAATTAGTATCTACATATGTATAAGAAAAACTTGAAGATTCTAGATATAATTTTTAAAAATATGTTTCATTGATAACTTTGAAACGATAAAAGTTATCGATATGCTGAAACAAACACCTAAAACAATAAGAATTCGAGACTTCATTCTTCACTTCATGTGTATTTGTCTAATACATATATTCTGAAATCGACGCATTCAAATATACGGACAGACACACATGGCTATATCGACTCAGCTCCTCAGCATGATCAAAAATATATATACTTTATGGCATCGGCCACGCCCACTTCTGCCTGTTACATACATTGAACAAAACCAATATAATAATAATAATAATAAATAAGAATATAATTCCTGAGCTAATTTAACTAAATCTATTAACAAATGTTTTAAACAAAACCAAGAAACAATATCACAATATATTTCAGTATTCAGCAGCAATATTGATGATATATGAATATGCTGTTTCGAAATTCAATTAAATTAAATGCAAAAACCAGCTTAGACTACTTTAAACCAGATCTGATATACGCAGCTAGAATGACAGTTTGTTTATACAGAAAAGAGGTTTTGCTTCAAGCAAGATACCGTCCAATTTTTCTATAGAATCAGTCAATTTAATACAAAGAGTTTCGATTCTATTCTAGATAAAACTAATTAAAACTAAATACTATTGATATATGTAGATATCTATTTATGCATTTTCAGTTGCAGTTTCTCAGGTATGGAAATACTAATATTGAAATTGAAATTAAATTAATAAAAAAAACTTCCTCTTCATTATTATTTGTTATTCTATACATATAAACTGCAACAGGTAGCTGCATTCACCATTGCCATTGACTACGCTGAAAATATGAACGGAAGTGGTCAACCCAAATAGTTAAAATTATCCAAATAGGTCGAGGTCTGTTGTGCTCACTACCCTCCCGAGGCACAGAGCACAATTAGAAAACCAGAATACAGCCCCCGCAGTAAAACACAGAGGCGACATTTCTCGAGAGAGACCCATTTGCAAGACCCGCTCAGCGTGCGTAATTACTTTATAATTGTTGCTGGTTCCCTGCCTATGCTCTGTCATTTGCGGCGCGAGTGAAAGAGAGAGCAACTGAACTTTAACTAGCTTTTTTTTTTTGGGTTACACGCTTTCGTTTCGTAGAAAGCAAAGAATAAAACACAAAATGTACCTGGGAGTAAAATCTATAATAATATTGAGTACAATAGACAAATAGACCAATTCGTGTGTGTATGTTTCTTTTTTTTGGGAATTTCGGTGTTGATTGATTGAAATGTCAGGGCCGTTAGGCGTCGCGACGTTGAGCTATAATAAATAGGTCAGTTTATTTTCGTGTACATGAGATAACATTTATTAGAGACCAGTTAACAGGCATGGTAATCATTAGCAGTTAACTGATTTATATTGTTACAAATACTAGCTGAAATTTGTTCCACTTTTTTTTTATTAAGTAATCTGTACAACGATCTCTTTTAGCTTTATTTTGACTAAACTTTCCCAAATTCACACTTGATCACCCGCATGTATGAAAATAACCTTCTTAGCTGGCAACCTCTGAACCTTTGTCTGACTCTTTTCACTTGAAACGAACAAAGTCATAATAATAATAATGAAAGCAATTGCATTTGCAATCATATATTAGTCATCATCATAATGAGGCAACATAAAGACCTGTGATTAAATATTGATTATCTAGCAAATTGCAGCAAATGTTTTCAACTGGAAAAATGCGCAATGATGAAAAATTATTATTACATGGCAGAAGTTCAAAGCGAAAGCACAAACCAAAAGCAAAACAAATAGGTAAACAGTCAAAGCAAACAAATGTTTTTTTTTTTTATTTTTCTCCTTTCATGCTTATGACCATTGACCAAAGGGCCAAGACGAAGGCAAGCGTTAAGGAGGAGCCACTTTCTGAGTGCAATGAACTCTTCAAGTAGCGAGTCGAAATATGTTGACGTGACGACGACAACTGCATTGAAAAATCGATGTTTGCCAAGTTTAGGAAAGTTGGCCAAAACGAGTGAAGCGAAATTTACACTTATGCAATTGGTTTTGCGCCTTTTGCCAATACATAATCCACAGAAATGAGGGCGTGTGAGCTTGTCAGCCACAAGAGCTGACTGCTGGGACAACTCGAGAGTTGCGTGTCAGCAAATCTATACATAGAGAGGGTTGCTCAAAAAGTTAAATTGCCAGATATACGAATGAGCATGGTAATTATTAAGTATTTTTATTCTAATCGAAGAATATTTAGCGTAAAATTAATTAAATAATAAATAATAATCTTTTTCTGTAGAATCTGTAATTTTGTTTATAACTGGTTTTTCTATAGCATCAGTAATTTTATTAGTATAAAGTATAATAACATTATATAATAAATAATAATTTTCTATCAACTAATAACGTCTTAGGACTCTTGAATATCTGTTTTCCTCTGCTTCAATTTTTAACAATCTGCTAATTTCACTAAAATATTTTGTATACTAACATTTGAATTGAAGACAATAATAAGCAATATTCTAGTCAATTTTTAGAACATTTTTGTTCATATACATTTTTATGAAATTTTTCTTTTTCTTTTTTTTTTAACCATAAGTATTGTCTATTTATTTATTACATTCAAACGAAAAATAAATGCATTAAATTATATAATAATAATTTAATTATTCTAGTTTCCATAACTAAATTAATTCAGATTTTTTAGCAGACGAAAATATGAATATTTATAAAATAATTGAATTTTTTTTAAATTATTTCCAATGCCTGACTTCATGTTTTAATAATATTTTAATTTTTGTGCAGTCGAAATTTAAATGCAACGAAATTATTAAATATTAGCATTTTGCTTTGCGTTCCCCAATTATTTACTTTGTGTTTTCATAGTTAAATAATTCTCAGATAATTTTAATTATTTACTTAATTCAAATACAAACAATTTTCAAAACATTTTTGCTTCCTTAAACCTCATGAAAATGGGAAATCAAAGTATTAAAGCTTTGTTTTTATTTTATTTTTCATTTAAGAGTTCAAACATTTATTCATACATCTATTGAAGCCATAAATATAAGTATGTCAAATGCTTATAATTAAAATGCATTTTACTGTCGTCTGCTTTGGCAGTAAAATTGAATTTGCTGTTATTGCAACCTGTTCAGCAGCAACAACAACAACAACAAGAGCAAACAGTTATAAAGTTAGAGAATGATGCTGCAAGGCAGAGGCAGAGGGTGGCAGGTGGTGTAAAGTAATACTTAGCCTCACAGTTGGTTTTATCATCTGTCATGCCTGGCAACGATCTCTCAGAGTCATAAATGTGTGACGATATTTTCTGCATTTGTTGTTGTTGCTCTTTGCTGTTTGTTGTTTGCGCTTCTCCGATTCGCTGATTTGCAATGCACTTTTCATGCAAAATCTGTTGGCTCTATAATTGTAAATGTATTTCCCATGAACATTTTTCCATTGTCTACTCAACAACAACAATCAGCATATCATCAGCACCTGATATGCACAAATAAAGAACTGTGTGAACTTTTATTTGAACCCGAAGCACACAAAGTGAGAAGCTCTGTGAGAAGAACGTAATTAATGTGTGCAAAGCTTAATTAAATATGGTTGTTGTTGTTGCTTGCTTGCTGTTACCAACTAAAGGAAAAGCCTACAGCTATTTTCATGTTAACAACAAATTATTGCTTAAGCTAGACTATCTGCAAATGTATGTGTGATTCTGAGTGTGAGACTGAGGCTACAAAACAATTTTTAGTTAAACTAAATAAGATCCACAAAATTATTGAATTTATTTTTGCTATACAGAATTATATTGTATAAAATATTGAATACAATACCCAGTAAAACTATGATTTAAACTTCATTTTTTAATTTGTTTAAATTTAATATAATGATATTAATAAGAAAATTACTTGAAATAAATGAACAAGGATATTTTTAGCATATATCAATGAAAGTTTGAATAGAAGCTAATAAATAAATCTACAAAGATAATTAAGAAATAATGTATAGAATATTTTGTAATATTTATGGATTTTCATTTGAGATTTTTTTTATAAAAAGTTTATACATAATTTTAAAAATAAATATATTTAAACATTATTTTACACAAAAAAAAAATTCAATTATTACAAAATATTTACAGAAATTAGTTTAAAAATATATTTTTTTAATTAAAATTATATATTTGATCAATTTTATTATTTCATTCCAAACACTTCAATATTTCTTTCTAAATATTTTATTGTGATTTCATATACGCTCAAAAATATGTATTTAATTCAACATTTGAAAGCAATATAAATACATTTTCAATTGATGACTGATTTGAGTAATTGCATCGTAATTTATGGGAATTTGCTATGAAATTGACTTTTATTTCAATTTATTCAAATTTATCCGTACAACTGGATAACTAACAATTTAGCTATGTTTATCAATTTGATGAGCTTAATCATCTCTCTAAGCTCTCACGATACATTACTCTATAGGCAGTGCATAGTTTTAGCTGTGTAGCCATATGCTATTGATCAATAACACATGCTACAGAGCCCAGAGAGAGTAGAGAACTCAATATATGATTTAATTATAGCACAAGCTTCTCGTTTATGGGGCGCATTTGCTATTTATTAGATGTTATCCGAGACTCTGGGCAGCCAACGAGGCGGCTACTGACCACAGACTCATTTTGAGAAACAGCTGCCGCTGCTGCTGCCGCTGCCCCATTGTGACTTTGACATGAGTCAGAAACAAACTTGAACTTGCCTTGCGCCTGCCAGAACAGAGAACAATAAATGTGAAGAGAGTGAGTACTACGCCCAGTGGATGATGTCAAATTTACGATGGCCAAACGATTCAATTTACTAATCAACAGAAACTGCTGCACGATCTCATCTTCTCAACTTATCTCCAAATGTTCCCTGTTGACAGTGCAAACAGCTGTAGAGTGTCTATTGAGTGTGAAAGGAAGCAGGAAGGGATTTGTAAATTACATGTGTTACATGCTGCGGAAAGAATGTCTCTGATTGCATAATAAATACACATCAGTTGGGCAATAACAACTGGAAGTGTTCTATAACTGAGGCTGTTTAAAAGTAAAAGTCGATGTAATAGAAAGACAAACAGATTGAGGTTGAAAAGTCAAGATGAAAACGATATATTAGGATATATTTATATATATATTGTTGCAAGATATTGCTTGTAAGATATCTAGTCAATTTAGGGATTAGCATATAGTATGTTATGCTTAAGCTCTGTTCTCATTGTTTCTTTTAATACAAATTCTTCTTTCTTCTAAATATAAATTCTACACTAAATATAATCTCCGTATTATACTGTGAGGAACATAATGAAGATTGAAAACATATATGATTTGTAAGAATAACTAAATAATAATAGCCATATCTATAAAAAGCCATAGCTTATGGACAGATATGCTTGAAGAAAATAAATTAAATATCAGTTCTATTAAAAAAAAGTTTATAATAAATAATAGTTAAATATATTTTTAAAAATTTGTAATTTTATATGATAGATTTGTATGAAAAAATACAATTTACAAAATATATTATATAAATTAAAATTAAAATTAAATAAAAAGAAACAAATATATTTAATTGTAGTATATTTATATTATACGTTTTATAAAAAGAAAATATACTGATAATTTTATTTTATTTATTTATTTTATTTTTTTTTTCATAACTCAAATAACAAAAATATTTAAAAATACTTTAATTTAATTTGTTTAATATATAATTTTTATTTAAAAATATACGTTAATTTAATTTAATTTTTTTACTATATAATTTGTATTTTAAAATATACATTTAATTTATTTATAACTTAAATAACAGAAATATTTAATAATGCTTGAATTTAATTTTTATTTTATTATGAATTTATTATATATTTTATTTGTATATAAAAAATATAACATAAAATTTGTTCATATTTTTTCATAACATAAAAATTAACCCTCTCTCTGTCTGTCACTTACAGCTAAATAAGCCAAAAGTTAACTAATGCAATGCCTTCAAGTCAATATGTCAGCTGGTCGAGTCTGGCATTTTAATGAGACTCATCCATGCTAGATCAAGCACATGGCATGGCATGGCATGCCATGGTCTCTCACGATGGCCAGGGAATCGGTGCCTCATGCCATGTGATTGTCATAATACGCCGGCATTATGAAACCACACGAACACCACTAAAAACAACAACAACAGCTAGCTAAGTTTGGGTATGTAACTCAAGTGGTTAAGAAGAAGAAGCAGAAGCAGCAGCAGCAACAACATGTGGCAGCAACTCCTCTCGTATTGCTTAGTTTTACTTTGAGATAGTTTCCCTAACACATCGCACAGCCAACAGCAGGAAACAAACATATTTCAAGTGAAAGATGCTCTTAAAGTCTAGCCCTAGTGAGAGTTCCATTGAAATAATCAATTAAATCGGCGTCGCGTGAGCAGTTTCGGTCGAACCTTTTCACAACTCTGGAATTTTTATATTTTGCTACCTGCTGGCGCAAAATCGAGATCGCCAGATAACAATGGAAAATACCTAGACAAACAGCTGCTCAGATTTGAGCAAGCGATATGCAATAATTTTTTTTTTTTTTTTTTCTTATAAGAGCGTAGCTGTTCCTAAAAAAAGAATTAGATAAGCGTACAAAGATATACAAATAAGATAAACTTGATTAATGCACAGAAATCTTTCTTTATATACATATGTATGTGTTACAATGCTGCTCAGCGAGCTTTAATTGAAGAGCTTGCTTGCTTGATTCTCAAGCAAGCGTTTTTACAATATTTCCACAATAGCTAAAACTAATCAACTAAGCGGGGAAGTACTCTACCTCCCTCTCACTCCGTCTCTCTCGCTCACTGATTCTCTCCATATTTTTCTCTACCTCTCTGTCTCATTCGAAACGTGTTTTACGCTTTAATACGTAAATTATATTTTACTGCAGTGCATTTTTAACCTGAGACGTGCTTATTCAATACATTTTTGCATATGTTTATGCATATCCAAAAAAACGAGCAAAAAAAGAGTAAAGATTTATATTGCATTTAACTTAGCAAATGCTTGATTCACGTTTAAGGCTTGAAAGTTAATGAATTGTTGTAGAAATTATTAATTAGGCAACTTGTTCCATAAACATTGCAGTAAAGATTTTGTGGAAATTCAGCAAATAAAAGTTTATTCTATAAATAAATAGAAAATTAAAAGAAAAAAATTGTTTTTAATAGAAAAAATATTATTTTTCATAAATTCAATTTTAATTTGTTAATAAAAATTGCATACAACAAAGCTACCTAACTTCTTAAATTAAAAATAAAACAAACTGCATTTAAAATTTTAATTAAAAAAAAAAAAAAAAAAAAAAAGAAATAGATTTTTAAAAAATAGAAAATAGAATAGAAAATAAATTTCTTGTCACAAAAAATATTTTTTATACTCAAAATTTGCCATATATCATTTAAATAAAATATATAACATTTTGTTTATTTTAATTTTATTTATTTTATATTACATTATATTATATTCGAAAATATTTTTAAATAATTTAAATTATAAACCTAATTGAGTTAATTGAATATAAACTCTATAACTAGTTCGCATTAATTCATATTATCAACTGATATTCTATAAACCAAACTTTACACAACAAATAAACAAACATTTGTTTTTTATTGCAATTATTTAGGAAAACTTCAAGATAAGCTCACCATATAAAACTGATCTCACAATAATACGCCCACACATTTAACAAAAAAAAAAAAAAAAAAACAAAACAAAATAATAGACAATTAAACGCCCCCAAAATAAGAGTAGAACAAAGAGTAATGTGATCGAAAAAATATTGATTAATTATACAAACAAAGGCAAATGTTGGAAAAAGGGGGAGAAAAGCAAAGAAGTGCATGACGGCATTCAAAGTAGAGAATCAAATGAGCTTAAAAAAAAAATAAATAAGGTCACTAAGCAGGGGGAAATATGTGTGGAATATCAACAGACGTCAACAACTCGGAAAACTGTGGGAAAACTGTCGTAAAAAATAGAAAATCAAATTTATCAAAAGCTTTAGAAAACTTGGGAATTCACTGGCAAAGTGAAGTTGAAATTTGTTTGAAAAATGAGGTCAAGAAAATGAAATATTTATGCATCAAGGCAAAAAGATCTATTTGACAAATGGAGCGAAACAAACAAATTGAATATAAACAGTTTAGAAACGTTTTTGATTACGATTTAACTGCATCTGGGACTGGAATATTTGCCCGCCTGCAACACAAGCCAAATCCCATTTGCCTCGCTTTGACATATTTTATTTTTATGCATCTGCTCAACTGTCTGGCCGGCGCAGCTCTTAGCTAAGAGACGGCCCAGAGACTCTATTTTCAACCTCGTGGATGCCACGCTGGCAGTTCCCGCTAATTTGTAGCCAACATCTATATAGAGACAGAGACAGAGACAGAGGCAGAGGCAAAGGCGCAGCAGCAGCAGGTTTAAAATTCTTGGGGCGTACTCCACAAAGCGGAAGCCAAAGAGAAGCCAAATAAATAAAATAAAAAAATAAAAAAAAAAAAGAAAGAAAAAGAAAAAACCTGACCGACTACTTTCCTGAATGAATAATGAGGCAGGCTCTTCTACAGTTGACTTGGGCAAAAAATTCCGCTCCAAAGTGTCAACACTTTAAGTAGTCGCAACGTTTAACTAAAGTAGTTTATTTATATTATATTATTATTTTATATATTCTATGAGTGCTTGGCGAGTTTTATTCAGTTTGTTTCAGAAATGTATCAGAAAGTGAAATAATATAAAATTCATAAAATTTAAAAATATTTTACAGACATTAAAATGGAATTTTTAAAACATTTTAACAAATTTTTTATAGCATTTTTATATTTATTTTTTACCCATTGATAATGTCTGGTTTTTTTTTTTTAAGAAATCTATTTAGATATTTTATGAAATGTATTTTATTTTCGGGCATTTTTAAAAATATTTTTTTAAGCTCTACAGGAAATTAAATCGAATTTTTATAAATATATATAAATTCTCTAAAATATTATATACAAATCTTTCAGCAATAATAACTTTTGCAAATCTAAAAACATTTCTGAATTATATTATTGAAAAATCCTTCCACAAATTATAATAAAATGCCATTTTGATTTTATAAATAATTTCTAATGCTCTCTCATTATTATACATAATTGCTATTCAACAATATATATTTTATTCTCTCATAAATAATTAATTAAAATAAATATATTATAATAATAGACTCAAAAGTGTCATATTTCCATAGATATAGTAATTTAGAAAGGCTTTTTAACTGTATATATCTGATATTTATTTGTATATATTAAGATATACACTTTTCTATATAAGACTATTATATATCTAACTGATGTATCGAATGAGAAACTTAGTTTGAGTAAAGATATATATGATTGAAGTCTGCTCCCATGGCACTGCTGCAATTCGACTCAGACATATTTAAATATTTGCCTACAGTGGGAACACGCATATAAATATATAATTAATGAAACAGACAGCGCTGCATACACATTGAAGCAAAACACAATACTCTTAGTCCAGTCGACTTCCTATCTACCACGTACTTTTGTAACTTTTATGATATTCTTTGAAAACTACGAACCGCAACACATGACAGAACAAAAGAAAAATAATACAATTATTATAGACAACAATGACAGCAAATAGAGAGAAAAAAAGACCGCGTCACCACCTGTACAAAGATATACAGATATCTCCAAAGTATGTTCGTGTTCGTGTGTGTGTGTGTGAGCGTGTATTTATTTAAATTGCAGTTACCGAAATTGTTTACTTAGCTGCGACAGGTCTCAATGAACTGCTGTCGTGTTTGACATTAGATATATTCCTTGGCTAATTACACACACACATTTTCCTATGCATTCCCATTTCCATTGTTGGTGCATTGAACCAGAGCAGGTGCATGCTACAACCACCATTTGACCCACTTTGCAGCTGAATGCATTTCCATTACCAAAGTGCATTTCGAACCAATTACAAATCAATTGAAGATGTCAGCGTCTTTAAGTATTGTCTACACTTTGATATATTCTCTCTCTGTCTCTCTCTCTCTCTCTCGCACGCGCACGAAAGCTCTTTAAGCTTGTTTTTGCTGCTGCTGCTGCTGCTGCTGCTGCTGCTGCTGACACGCTTTTTTCTCGAGGCAGTTTTTTTTTTTTGGCAACAACAATAACAAATCTCTGGCACGAGTTCTCGCTTTGCCTTGTTTATAAACAAAAATAAAAAGTTAAAAACCCAAAATAAAATCTTTTCAACTCGTTTGCCTTGAATCGCATCGAATTGAAGTTCAAATGCGGTAAAATGTTTAATTATAATTTCAGCTGCGGTTTTTTCTGTTGTTGTATTTATTTATTTTATTTATTTTTTATTTTTTGTATGCCTTTTGTTATGGATTAGTTAATGCATTTGTTCAACTTTTAGCAAATGAGAATAAATAAAATGCTAATATTTATTGTTATTTAAAACACAATGTGGAATTTAAGTAAATAACTTAAATTCTCTTTTCTTGGAAACATTTATTGATAATTTTACCAGCTAATATTTAAGTAATATTTAGGTTGTTTCATTAGATTATTTTTATTTGCGGTTGCAATGCATTTTTCAACTTATATTTATGTATATAAGCGTTACTGCTGATTAAGAATAGATATCAATTTAATAATAAAGGTAAATAAATATTTTTGTTATAATTTCATCATAAAATGAATTAAATTACTTCACTTTTTCTGCAGAGTATTTAAAATTCTATCATCTTTTTTTTCTCAATTTTTTTTACACAAAATATTACTCAAAAATATCCCAGCTGACAGCGGGTCAAGCCCAAAGACAAACCCCAAATTGCAAATGCAAAAATAACAATAACACGAAAAAGCCCCGTAAGACATAAGATAAACAACAATAACAACTACAAAACGTGGCCAAGCCACATAACTGTGCCAAGGCCCGGGCCGGCAACAACAACGAACCATTTTTGGGCAGCGCAATATGCAAAGTGCACAGCAAAGCAGAACCGTTAGATCGCCTTCGCGTGCGAAAGAGATGCAAACAGAGAAGTTTGCTGCCCAGTAGAGTGGGGAAGAGGCAGACAGTTGTAATTTTAGAGCGCCAGCAACAACGTTAATAGGGGCCAAATGGACTTGAGGCAACATGAAAAACTATCAAATTACAATGCATAATGCGAATGAAGAAGAGGAAGCAGAAAAACAAAAAAATATATATGTGATGCAATGGAAACGCCGAAATGCAGAAGTGCAGCTGCCGATGCGGCTGCTGCATCTTTGAGTGGGTTTCGCATTACCAAAACGCAGCCTCAAGTGTCGCCAAGCCGTGTCCTACGCCTGTTCGCTTCCTGTTCCATGGCGCTGGGCAGGTGGTCGCAGCACTACTACAACAACAACATCGAAACTCTCGCTAGCAGGCGGAAGTACTTGGTCTTAGTGCTGCTGCTGCTGCTGCTTTACTCTCAATTCTTACTCTCTTGCTCTCCCCACCCTCTGCTGCGACAGTTGAGCTGCAGTCTTAATAAATTAAATTCGAGGAAATTAGGTTACTGACTAGAAGACACCCTATAGCATTTATTTTTTATTTAACTATCAGATATGCTTTTAATATTATATATTTATATATATTTGTTTTGGTATTTTCTCTTTACTTATGCAAAATATGTTTAGCCGCACTTTACGCTTTTTAATTTTGTTAAATTTTATTTTTGCATATCCCATATATACACCACACCTTTTTTTTTTTGCATTATTCGCATTAAAAAAAATTTTTTTGAAGTGCATTTAAAAAATGATTTATATTTTGTAAATATATTTTTCTTATATAATTCTATCAATTACACTTTACGCATTGCGCACGCACATTCAACCCCAACCTAACTGCTCCATCCATTTCAAACAGAGTATTCGTAATAACTTCCTCAACAGCAAATAGAGAAAAAGCCAAACAGCCAAACCAAACCATATGAAAACAATAAACCATGCAAAAAGCGTCGATGTCGACGGCAACGTCGACGTTGGCGATAGCACCAACTGGCACAACATGGCTAACCCAGCAATAATAACAACTACAAGCTGCAATCAAATGGCAACAACAACAAAAAGAAGGCAAATGCGAATTTCGCATTTGTGCAAATGTTACAACTAATTTGTAGACAACTAAAACTAAAACTAATTCAAGTCATTTGACTAATTGCGTGTACAACAAACGAAGGCAAATAGTTAGTGCAACCGACTAAGCAATACTCTGTTTATAGCGAAAGAGATCAAAAATACAACGAAATTAGCAAACTTGAATGCAGCTAAAACTGTAACTTCAATAAGGCTATAAAAGACTCATATTATAATACGAACTCTCATTTACTATAATATAAGACTCATTTATAGGAGTATTTACCGCAAGCCAATATGCTCTTATACTTTACACATAGTGTACGCAAATAACAGTAAAAAAAAAAAGATGCTCACACAAGCAATGCAGCCCCAACCGCTCACAGTTTGAGAATCAATAACAGTAACAGCATTGCGTGTAAAACAGAGTCAAAACGAAATGCTAAAATATTATATTGTTAAATGGCAAATAAAATATTCCTATTATTTCTAATTTATTATATTTATAACTAAAGTTGCACATACAACTTTAGCGGTTTATGTGGTTTGACAAACAGAAACTTTGAAACTTTTAAGCTCTGTCTAATGAGATCTACCGCTAATTAGCGCCTAAATAGAACATCCAACAAGCAGCTGCTGCTCCAAATTTATGTAAAACAGTTAACACACCTGTTAAAACTGTTGTGCAAAATATTTGTTTAGTTTTTGTTTCTATGTGCGTACCAAACAAAAACAACCGTTAAATGTAGCACAAAATGAAATGAATTTTTTGAAGCATGCACTTCACACACACACCAATACTCACGCATGCACGGAGACAACGAAGAAGCAACAGTTAGATTTCTTGTATTTGTTGCGCACCTCTCTTTGATCTGCTCTTTCTGCTTCTGCTGCTGCTGTTAGTTACTGTTGCTGCGTCCGACGAACTTTCGTAGAACAGGTAGTTGATTTATTTTGGTGTTGTTTACTTTTTAATAATTAATGCGTTTTATTTGAGCTGCGTTGCAGATTTGGAGTAATTGTATTTGTTGCACTTTCACTTGGCGCGCGGTTCGGCCAGATATAAATCACTTTGCGGCTTTTTTATATGAATACGAGTTACCACTTGGGTTTTGTATTTCTACGCGTGCGTAACGTTGGCAACGCATTTGCATAGCATTTGGTATGTGATTTTCGTTACTTCGTACGTACAAAAAGACAAATATATGGAATTACGCACACAGACACCAAACACTAAACACCAAACACAGGTAACACAGGTTGAGGCAGAGACAGACTATGCGGAACGTCGTCGTTTTACAAGCGCGCGCACAACCGAACCGCACGAAATGTGAAAGAAAAATACTAAAGAATATAGGCAATGTGCCCGGATTTTATATGTACCGAAATACCAAGACTATCGGCATTACCGATAGTACTGTTTATTAACATTCATAATAACATAAGCAATGCTACCCATTTCGAGGCGCGCTGATTCAAAATCAAATTTGTAAATCATTTAGCATAAATAGATCACAATGTATTACAAGCGATTTATGGGTAATCAGACTATACTAAAAACAATTGCAATTATACACCCAGTCTACTCTAATTAATTTTCTCCACCAAAGTCTCTGTTGTTGCTGTATCATCTTCTTCATCTTCATGATCTTCGACATTTGATTCAACCTCTTCCTCACTGGAAGCACTCGTGCTCTTCGCCGCAGGGATTCCACTACCCGTGCTGCTATTGGTATTGGTTTCAGGCTTAGTATTGGTCTTGCTCGTGGAATTGGTGATGTTGTTGCTACTGCTGCTGCTACTCGCATGGCTTGCAGGAGGCGAACTGCTCACAATTGCTGTCGTCGGATTGTTACGATTATGTAGGGTCTTGGCTGCCATATTGACAACATTGGGATTTACACTGTTGAAGGAGGTAGACGCTGCTTTATAGAACGCACTGTTTGCCAGACTGCTGATCGACTCCTGCTGCTTGTACACCGCATTCACCTGACTGGTCACCGAGGCCAGGGCACTAGGATTCGAATTACCATACTTCAGGGCGGACATATTATTGACAGTGCCCAAAGTGCTGGGCGCCACAAAGCCGAACGTACTGCGACGAGTGCTACGTTGATCCGCCCGCACAGGAATGGCGGATGTCAAGCTGACGTTGGCATCCCGAAACCCTATTTTCGGCATATTGTAGTTGTCCAGCTTGAAGGTGTGCCGTGACGGCGTACGATTGAAGGACTTCTCCACACGCATCGTCTGGATGGGCACCACTGTAAGGCGAGATTTCCGCGCCTGCTTGCCCGCACTTCCACCCATCTCTCCGCTGGTCGCTTCACCAGCATCGCCTCCAACTGCATGGGTGCCACCACTATAAGCGGACTCGGAGCGCTGATCATAGTGTGGATGCGAATGACTATCCGGATGAAGGACAGCCTTAGCCACGCGCTGGCTAGCAGTTATTCTGGAGGTATCCGGCAATGCTGGCGCTACCACTACACCGGCCGGACTTACGCCCGTGATGCCCAACCCGAGACGCTGCCTCACCTCCGCCATGGTCGATTGCGCCATTTTGCGTGCTTTCTCCGAGCCCATTTCCAGTACATAGATGAGTTCGTTGCGATTATTCAAATGCTTATTGATCATGTCCCGAATGGGGCGCAAATGCTCTATGACTGCTTCCGAGACGCGCTCCTTATACTGTGCCGTGTCCAGCTGCTTGGCCTCTTCCACCACGGTGTCAATGCTCTGGCCGGTGACTTGGGCATGGATATTAACAAGATTGCTAACACCCGGCCGCATGCCCGGATTGTACGAGATGTCCGAGGTGAAGTCGGTGAGGGCCTTTTTAATCTTCTCGATAATTTGCTCGGGTGAGTCGTTTAGATTGATGGTGCCTTTCGGATTCAGATCCGATTTGGACATCTTCTTGGACGGCTCACGCAAGGAAAGTATCCGTGAGCCATCATTTTCCTCAATAACAGGATTGCATACCGGAAACATTTCACCATACCGTGCATTAAAGGCGCGCGCCAGATGCTGCGCCAGTTGAATATGTTGCAATTGATCCGATCCTACGGGCACATGAGTGGCTCTATAAAAGATAGAAATTAATCAGTATTGCCGTAGATTATTGGCTAATTCTTTCAACTTACTTATAGAGCATAATGTCGGCTGCCTGAAGCACCGGATAGACAAACAAACCCAGCGGCACATCGCGCACCGTTCGTGATTTCTCCTTGAATTGCGGCAGCTGAGCTAATCGCGGCATTGTGGTCAAGGAATTGAGTATCCAATTTAATTCGCTGTGCTCCATCACCGACGACTGCACGAACAATGTGGTGTGGGCAGGATCGATACCGCAGGCGAGCAACGTGGCGGCCATCGTAAAGATATTCTCACGCAATGTGGGTGGATTATGAGGCATTGTTATCGAGTGCATGTCCACAATGCTAATGGTAATATTTTCGCGTTTCTTTTGCAATTCCGTCCACTTTCGCACTGCGCCCAAATAGTTGCCCAAATGCATCGCACCCGTCGGCTGAATACCACTAAAAATTTTCCTTGGCCATCGATGGGAGCTCTGCTAGAGGAGGGAAATGGAAAAAGTGGAATGAGGTCTTCTATTACATCACAATCAGAAAATCCAAATTACTCACGGTCGATATCAGTGTGGAATCCTGCTCGTTGCTTTGCGACTTATTTTTTTGCTTGCCAGATAAATTGAATTGTGCTTGCTGGGTTGCGGACATACGTTCTCTGGTTGTATTCTCCCATGACTGCACTTGACTGGCGTTTAATAACTTTTTAGCTAGAGACATTCGACGCTTTAGTTTCGAGACATGTGTGGTGCGAGGTACGCATAATTTACAAACGCGAAACATTGCAACTGTTATTAATTTTGTTCTTTTGAGTTCGTTTAGTTAAACTATTGAAAATTGAAAAACGAATTATTTGACAATGTTTAAAATGAATCTGTAACCAAATTTTGACAATTCGTTCAAAAGTAACCATATGATTGGTGTGACCACTGTTACTTTCGTCTTTCCATATCGAAAGCTATCGGATATGTTGATGGATATATCGATTAATTCATGTTAGCGACGGAAAGTTTCGGTTATTGAAAACATACATTTTAATTCATTTTAAAATGTCAATTGTGAAATATGAAAATTTGAAAAGCCATCATATTTTATACTTATACTATTACTTGTGCACATTATATAAGTTGAAATACTTATCATGAAGTAATTATTTTAAATTTTTTTTAAATTAAATTTTTATTAAATTGAAATAGCTTAATGAATATAAAAACGTTTAACGTTGATATCGGTGATGCCCATAAATCTATGAAAACTATCAATTGTTTAAGAGCACTAGCATTGTTTCGATATATTGCGCAGCTAATTACAACTAATATCGATAGCAAAGTAAAGCATCGATTGTTACTAACGAATGGCGCAGTTTTCGAAACAAGTTAACTTTAAAATTTAAATATTTATTGTATAACTCGTGTGACTACATTGCATTTCAATCGGCAATTAATATGTATATATTAATCGGACATGTTTCGTTACATTTGCACATTGAGAATTTCAGATAAGCGGAGATAGAAGTATTTCCAATTTCAAATCAGTATAAACACAATGGGATTTTCATTAGAAGTTGATTGGCTTTCCAAAAGCGGCGGCAACATTAGCTTCACGCAAAGCTTCAGCGCAAGTCTGCAGATAGAAATAATTGCAATTAAAACAAACAATTCTTCTAGCATGTCTAATCTAGTTAACTTACCGGATGTGCGTGACAGACACGGGCAATATCTTCTGCGGAGGCGCCATACTCCATGGCCAGTACAGCCTCATTGATCAGTTCGCCGGCGGCCGGGCCAATGATGTGAGTGCCCAGAACGCGATCCGTTGCCTTATCTGCGAGCACCTTAACGAAGCCATCGGTCTCGTTGTTTGTCTTCGCACGCGAATTCGCCAGGAAGGGGAATTTGCCAACTTTATAGGTGACGCCCTCCTGCTTAAGTGCCTCCTCGGATTTGCCAACCCACGCCACCTCAGGATGTGTGTACACCACGCTGGGCACGCAGTTGTAATCAATGTGCACATGTCCACCCTGAATGCCCTCGATGGTGATCAGACCCTCATCCTCGGCCTTATGGGCCAACATCGGGCCGTGAATGCAATCGCCGATAGCGTAAATGCTCGGCACCACCGTCTGGAACGTGGCATTAACGGGAATGCGACCACGATCGTCCTTCACAATGCCCACTGCCTCCAGTCCGAGGCCCTCAGTGTAGGGCCGGCGTCCCACACTCACCAACAGTGTGTCGCACTCGATTGTCTCCTTTTCGCCCGATTTGGCATTCTCCACGGAGACAGAGACGGTGTTACCACTGCGTGTTGCACCCATGACCTTGGTGCCCAGCTTGAACTTCAATCCCTGTTTGGTGAGCACCTTTTGGAAGGTCTTGGATACCTCGTTATCAATGCCAACGCCACCAATGGTGTCCATGAACTCAATGGCAGTGACTTCAGCGCCCAGACGTGACCAAACGGAGCCCAGCTCCAGGCCAATCACACCAGCGCCAATGACCACCATGCGCTTGGGCACTTGGGCCAGCTTCAAGGCGCCAGTGCTGCTCACAATGACCTCCTCATCGATCTGCAAATAACATAAATACCTATATCTATAATCCAACGATTGAGATTAGGACATACGTACAGTAATGCCTGGGAAGGGAGTAACCTCCG
Source organism: Drosophila koepferae (assembly GCA_030914345.1). Taxonomy (NCBI): domain Eukaryota; kingdom Metazoa; phylum Arthropoda; class Insecta; order Diptera; family Drosophilidae; genus Drosophila; species Drosophila koepferae. The sequence continues at coordinate 702,241 of JAUESR010000200.1, forward strand.
AGCCGGTGGCAATCAATATGTTCTTGGTCTTGACAGTATCCGTGGTGCCATCGCTTTTGGCCACCTTCACCTCGTTCGGGCCGACGATGCTGCCAAAGCCCGTGAGTTGTGTAACTTTGTTCTTCTTGAAGAGCATGGCAATGCCTCCGGTTAGAGCCTTAACAGCGTTCGTCTTCTGTCCCATGAGTTTCTCCAGATCAAGAGTGACGCTGCCACAGTTAATGCCGCGACTGGCCAAATCTCCGGAGTGGGCCATGTGGTAATAGTGTGAGTTGTTTAGCAAAGCCTTCGATGGAATGCAGCCAACGTTCAGGCAGGTGCCACCAAGAGTTGCCTCCTTCTCCACGCTGACCGTCTTCATACCCATCTGAGCCGCTTTGATGGCGGCCACATAGCCGCCAGGTCCAGAGCCAATTACCACAATGTCAGCCTCATGTGTGGTCGAATAACAGCGAGAATTTAGTGCACCCAAGATGGCTGCATTGGTGCGCAGTGGTGTCTGCAATGAGGAATAGGGATTTAGCCATAATGCTAACTGGTCACACTAGTTCATAGTTCTTTTTTTTTACTGTTTGTTGTGTTTACGCTAATCGCTGGCACTTAGCACAAACACGTCTTTTGATAATCATTAGGCTTTATCACAACTGTGTCAGCTGATAATTGGTCTGATGAGCGACCTTGACATTTAAATACGCACAAGTTGCGACGTCACAATGATCGACTAATGCATTTAATGCGAAAGTTATGACCTATTTAGGTTAGAATTGCATAACCCAATTGGACTAAGCTGGGGAATTGGGTTTATTTTTTTGTGTACCTTGGCCACAGCTGTCACAGTTCTGCGTAGTGTGGACTGCATTGCTGTACAATTTGAAAAATAGTTTTCTCTAAAACCGAAAAACAAAACTTTGACGTTACTATCAAAGTTCTAACGAAAATTACACGGTACGCTACGCTAGAACACGGCAAACTGGTGATGGCGACTGGTCAATCTATCGATAGTTTTTGCGTTTCGATATATTTATAGGTCGAAGTAGATACTTTCTCCTTAGTGGGTTGAAAACATTTTCGTCAATATGTTGTCGGTCACATTCAGTTGCTCGCTAACTGGTCACACTCGTAGGCGAACACAACAAGATGGCGAGAGTCTCGTCTGCAAATTGAATATAGAAAATCGCAATAAAACGTGAACAATAATTGATTAAATATACTTCAAAGTGTTGGCGCGGCCGCAATTATAAGCTGAGCGTATATTGCTCGCTTTGTGCGTGTGCGGCAGCAACTCAAACCGATTGTAAAATTTGCTGCGCTGTCTGGCCTTGTTGTTGTTGTTGCTGCTGCAGCATTGTTTTTGCTATTGTTGTTCTGTGTGTGCCTAACACTTTGACTGTGTCCCCCAGCCACCCCACCTCTGTCGAGTTGCTCAAATATGTTGAACAACTACGGCAACATAATGATGGACTCACCAAGATCTTCACCGCATGGCGGACGCTCCCCCGTGGTGGCGCGCCAGGATTCATCAGGAACACTAAAGACAACAATATCGTTGGGCAAGACGCCAACGATAATACACACTGGCCCGTTCTACTCAATGAAGGAGCCACCAGCGAAAGCGGAACTAACTGGCGACAAGGACCTCATGACCGAATATGGACTGCACCATACGCTCACCAAATTCAAAGAGAAAAAATTTAAGGAATCCCTGGCATCGTTTCTACCCAACATACCCGGCATCAATGACCTCATCACGCATCCTGTGGAAAACAGCACGCTGCGCAGCGTCATTGAAAAGCCGCCCATCGGTGGTAAGGAACTGCTTCCGCTGACTGCTGTGCAGTTGGCCGGCTTCCGATTGCACCCTGGACCGGTAAGGAAACTATTCCAGAATGGGTTTTAATTTACTAATATATTCTTGGTTTCATTGCAGCTGCCGGAACAATATCGCACCACGTATGCCACACCTGCGCGTAAACATAAAAACAAGCACAAAAAGCACAAACACAAAGACGGAATTACAACTGGAGGACCAGAGTCAACGTTATTGGGTAAATTGAAATCCTTCAAGTTGGCAAATATATATAACGAGTTACTAAAAGACAACTTTACAGATTCTGCTGGCTTGGAGACATACGAGAAAAAGCACAAAAAACAAAAGCGACACGAGGATGACAAAGAGCGCAAGAAACGCAAAAAGGAGAAAAAACGTAAAAAGAAAAACCAAAGCCCCGAACCAGGCGGTGCTCTGGGCATCGGAATGCCCAGTGGTGGCGGCGCTGGTGGTGCAGCCTCGGCAGCTGGCATGGGTGGACCAGTGATGGGTGCGACGGCCATCATGTCCAATCCTATGGGTAGCAGTGGCGTGGGTATTGGCGGCGTGGGCGTCGGCATGAATGCGGGCATCGGTCCAAACAGTTTCTCCTCATCTCTGCAAATGCAACAACAGCTGTCGATGCAGCATCAACAGCAGCAGCAGCAAATGCCAAGTGGAGCGCTGTTGGGCTCTGTGCTGGGCAGCGGTGGAAATGGGGCTGGAGGTAATTCTGGTAACGCCGGTGGCGGCCCAGGTAGCTTATTAATGTCACAGTTTTAGGTGAAATCCATTAGTTAATAGTCTTGGCTCATTACCTCTCACACACACATCTATAGCCCATATGCAAAACAAAACAAGAAAAAACTTAAAAAAAAAAAAACAAACAAACAAAAAATGTGTCCAGAGATGCACACTCTAAATGCAATTTCTCGATAAATTTTCGTGTCTAGTTTATAATTTATATAATTATGATTATTGTAAAATAGTTTATATTGTAATTAGCAAACTTTTTCGTTCGATTTACATTGCCTAGCTTAATGAGATTTATTTAATGCAAATTATGGTACAAAATGCTAAATTTTTCGCAGTAGATTCCAGTACTACCCATTCATCCCACACAAAAAACAAAAAGAAAACAATAACTACTTTTACCATATTTAACTAGCTTGCAGTTAATTTACATCTCATCCAATTACTTTCGCTTACAATTTGGTATAGCTACAGTATTTTACTTTATTTGCAATGGTTTGATCTTCCAGCAAGTTCGTAAAAAAAAAAAAAAATAGGGAGGATGTAAGCTGAGATTCAACAAAACAAAACCCTGTACTATAAGTAATTAATTGTATATGTAAGCGCCAAATACAATAATAAACGGCTTAAAACTGTATAAAGAGAAAAAAAAACACTTTTTTGAATTCTTGGTAGCCAACAGTTGGCTGGGTTTGTTTAACAGCTGACTAAAGAAATACTCTCAATAATACCAAAAAAATACAGTAGTTGTTAAACAGCTGTGTGTCGTCAATATGTCAGCTGATAAGTGATAGTGCTGCCATACTGGTGGAAAAGCATAAATTTAATAGATATACATAAATAAATTATCAGTGGATGAAATTTTTGTAATTAGTAGATAGCCTGCAGTAGAACGCGGGCGTTTAATGGTCCTAGTCCTAACATCGTCTTGTCAGCTGATAGATTGAACGAATCGAACAAAATGTATAAACAAACGTGCACAAACCTAATGAGCCTTTCACCTGTAGAGGTCACCAAGTGGCTAAACAGTTTCGATTCCGTTATATCCGATTGCGATGGTGAGTGTGCTAAGTTATGAATGAAGGATTCTGAGCCAATTTGAATTGCGTAATATGTCATATAGTTTTGGAAGAAAAGCCCACTTCCTAAAAAGAGTCAGTCACGGCACTTTTCGCTCAAGTCGTTTGTCAAAATTGACATACAAACGAATTATGTATATGAATGTAAATGGGTGTGCGTGTGTGTGTGGCCGCGTAAAATTCAATGTCAAATTACAATGTCAAGAGGGTGCGGCCAGTACGACACCTTAAAGCCCTTGTAATGAGAAACAGAGTTTTTGAGCATTTTAGAACATTTGCAAATGCACATTTTTATTGAAAATGAAATTCAAATATTTCTAAATTATTATAACAGGTGTTCTATGGGTGTACGGGAATGCGATACCCGGATCCGTGGATACAATTAACTCTTTAAAAAAGATGGGAAAGAGCATTTATTTCTGCACAAATAATTCGACTAAGACACGTAAAGAGTTGCTCGTGAAGGGCGTAGAACTGGGATTCGACATCACCGAAGAGGGCATCATATCGACAGCCCATGCGGCAGCTGATTATTTGAAACGGCAAGATTTTCAGAAACGTGTCTATTTGATTGGTTCCGAGGGAATCGCCCAGGAATTGGATGCAGTTGGCATCGCACATACAGTCGTTGGACCAGATTTAATGAAGGGCAACCTGGGCGACTTCATGTCGAAGCATTTAACTCTCGAATCAAATATTGGCGCCGTTGTCGTTGGCTTTGATGAGCATTTCAGCTTTCCCAAAATGGCAAAAGCGGCATCCTATCTAAGCGACCCGAGTTGCTTGTTCATTGCAACCAATACGGATGAGCGTTTCCCAATGCCTTCAATGGTTGTTCCCGGTAGTGGGAGTTTTGTAAACGCCATTCGAACGTGTTCGGAGAGGGAACCCATTGTAATTGGAAAACCTAATCCGGCCATTTGTCGAACATTGATTAGTCAGAAAAAGATCATTCCGTCGCGAACTCTTATGATTGGTGATCGGGCCAATACGGATATTCTCTTGGGATACAATTGTGGATTTCAAACACTTCTCGTCGGAACGGGTATTCATAATATGAATGATGTGGCTAATTGGAGGAGTAGCAATAATCCCGAAGACAAAAAGCTAATACCCGATTTCTACTTACCTAAATTGGGAGATCTGCTGCCAGCGATCATCAACACGATAACAAGCGGAAGCCGTTAATTTTTATATACATTTACATATATTTTTAAACAAATTTTATTTAGTTTATGTATTCCGCTCAGGGACGCTATTAAACTTACCTACTAATAGAAAGAAATTTATAAAAAAAACAAAAATGTTATATATGTGTATAGTAAAATGTACAATAAAATGACTACAAATTTGTTTGCAAAATGATTGTGTTGTCAACATGCCGATTCGCCAACTGAATTTGTAGCGCAATCGTTAGAGTGAGTGAGGTAGCACAATATTAAAAATCATGATGATTCGCTCAGGTGACGCTCAGTTTAGCAAAAAACACACGACATAGCAGGCAGCAGTGTCAACCAGTCCGCGACTATAGAATGTTCAAAGCGAGCACAATTAATTTGCTAGATCTTCAGCCTGAGCAGGTAAACAGCTGGTTGCAAGGCTTTGATACAATTATCAGTGATTGCGACGGTAAGTCTCCAAGTATGAAAGTGTGTATGTGTGTGAGGGAGGGAGAGAGAGAGTGAAAAGAAGAGATCTCAGACTTACAGTGCTGCCACCTAAGTTTTAAAAAAATTCTTATATCGATATATGTTTTTAAATATCGATAATGTTGAATGTTTTAATGAGATCTCTTTTTGAAAGTGTGTGTGTGAGAGAGAGCGAGAGAGAGCTAACTTTAAATATCCTATTTATTGATTTAGTTGTTTTGAATATCCTATATTCTTTCGTACTATTGAATATTAAAATCAGGTACACTGTGGCATGATGAAAAGGCCATTGAAGGAGCCGCCGATGTGTTGAATGCTTTGCAGACACGTGCCGGCAAACGCGTATATTTAATAACAAATAATGGTCTAAAGACGCGCCATGAAATTTGGCAGCGTGCCCAACGTCTGGGCTTCCAGTTGCCCAGTGAGATGCACATCATTTCACCCACGCAAACAATTGTCGATTATCTGAAACAGCATATGTCAAGCGAACAGCGGGTCTATGTGATTGGAAATGCTGCCATTGAGCGAGCACTAAATGAAGCGGGCATTCAAAGTTTTGGAGCTGGCGAACCAGAGCCGTTGCAGCCAAATGACAAGTGGCAGGAGTTCGTAAATCGCGAGCTGAAACAGCCCGCAGCATCGGCCAATGTGGGCGCCGTCGTCGTTGGATGGGATGAGCATTTCAGCTACTGTAAAATGGCACGCGCCTGTCACTTCCTGTGCAGCAGTAAAGACTCCATCTTTCTCGCCACCAACAAGGATGCCGTGCACAAGTATCCGCCGGTTCATATACCCGGCACTGGCGCCTTTGTTGCCGCAATTGAGGCGTGTTCGGAGCGCACGGCACTGGAAATGGGCAAACCGAATCCTTTTGTGCTCCAACCGCTGCTTGATGCTGCCGCTCTGCAACCCGAACGTACGCTAATGATTGGCGATTGGTAAGAGAAAGAGAGGAGAACATTTAATCCCTGTTTAATGTCACTCAATGCCATTTGTTTTTCTTTGTAGCTGCAAAGTGGATGTCACCTTTGCCAGAAATTGCAATCTGCAATCGCTTTTAGTGGGCACCGGCAGCTATCAATTGGAAACTTTGCATGGGAATCCCGAGCTACCACAGCCAGATGTTTATCTACCCCAATTGGGCAATCTATTGTCATATATTTAAGCCATTTACGCATTGTCAATAAAGCGCATCGACGAGTACCAATAAATATCGGATATGATAACTTAATCTTCATCGACAATTATCTTATCTGTGATACACAAGTTATCCATTTATATATGTGTTGTCGTATTGTCCGCTAATTGAAATTCATTTGACTTTGTTATTTACACAATATCATTTGTTACATTTAATCAAAATAATTATATATGTATATATGTATATACATTTATATAATACTTGCTATTTGTTATGCTATAGTAATGTGCATTAATATTATTAATAGTTTATGCTTTTGTTGTACGTATTAGTAAGCAACAGTTACCTGATTTTATACTCGTTCATGAAGCAAAAACGGGTCTATTTTTATGTTCGTCCGTTTGTCTGTATGGAGCGCAAATTCATTAAATTAAAGAATGGAAACTGAGAATATAAGCTCAGCTTTATTGTTGTATTATAAAGGAATAATTCAATCAATTGCAGCTCTCTGTTGAAACTCTAGAAGCCTTCAGCTTGCAGACGCCTATGGATGATCGGGTAAAACTATATATTTCAGTCCTATAGCTATAATTTCAAGAAAATTGTTAGACATTTGAGTTACTGTTGGTATATTCTACAGATCGACCAGAAATGATGTAACTTCACTCTGAGTAAGTATTAAATTTCTATATTAGTATAATATGGGTATTTCTCCAAAGAAGTTCATTTTTTGTAGCGTTCGACCCTCACGTAAAAAATCATTTTAAAAATATATAAAAAAAATGAATTATACTACATTTAGAGCTTGAAATTGAGTTTTATAGGTACAAATTCACTATGCCCCCCGATAGTGAATCGTAGAAGATAGTAAACTCTACAATGTCGTAGCTATAATCTCCAGCAAACTATGGATATATTAAAATGAGATATATAAATATATAGAGACACCCTTTTGAGACGTGGTAAAATGGAAATAAGCAGTCTTCAACAGTTTGACAGTCCTACTAATATAAAATTCTATTCCTTTGGTTCATGGCAAAAAGTTTTACAGTCACTGAAAGTTTGATAGTTGGATTACTATTGAACTGCCCCATAGATAAATCTATAAATGAGCGTAATATAATATAAAATTAGTATATTAAAAAAAATAAATAAATAAATAAATAATAAAATAAATAATAAATAAATATTGGGTATCGGAAAATATGAATTCATAGTTCAATTTAAATAATTTTTCTGATTTAGCAACATGAACGAGTATTAAGCAATCGATGGAGTCCGACACAGGCTTTGTTTTAATTAAGAGTTTTTTTCTTCTTTTTCATTTTTTTTAATATATATTTTTTAAAATAATATTTTTAATACCCAGCACATACGATTGGTATTTAAAGAGCAACAGCAAATTCTTAACTAGAAAGCTCTTTAGTTAGTTAAATCTCAACTAAGCAATGCTACATACATATATAAATAAACATGTACATATATATCTATATAAATATATATATATATATAGATGTATCTAGATATATACATACACATAATCATACACAAATATTTATAGAACTTATTAGAAATAGCCATTATATTTGATGTCTAACTAAGCATTTGAAAGCTCCAAGAATTGGCAACTTATAAGCTAACTGTACAAATTATATAAATATTCGAGCTATACATATACATGCAGCATATATTACATATAGACGTACATATATGCCAATGTATATATATTTACAAATTGTAGTCCTGTGATATGTGAGTTTTGCATTGAAATATTTAGCAATTTAGCGCGAAAAGAAATCGTGTAAAGCGTTCGTAGTAGTTGTTAGCAAATCAGGTTAAGAGCAAATAACTGAATCCAAAATTCTCATATACATATGTATATATAGCATATATCCTTTATAGCATAGTTGTTGACATCATTATTGCCATTGCCGTTGCTCTGCCTCTGTCACTCTGTGGAACGCTGATTTCTTTCGAGGACTGTGTCTAAATTGCTAAAAGGTAACATCAGGTGCTCGTCTGCGTGTTGGCCAGGATGCGTGAGCTGCGCGACAGATAGCCATACCAGTAGAACACATTGATCAGGAAGAATAGCAATGGAAATACAATTCTTGAGGCGCGATCGATTTTCGATACCGAATTGTATTGAGGCGTACGTTTGCCCTTGCGTCGGGCCTCCAGCTCTTCGCGCCTGTAGTAGGACATGCGCCTGCGTCCCGTAGGAGGCGGCGAGCTTTGAGCAGCGGATGCTGCTGCGGCTGCTGCAGCTGCAGCTGCCGAAGTGCAAGGCGCCTCATCGGCTCGCAGTTGAGTCTGCTCATCATCCTCCTCCTCCTCGTCGGAGCAGGTGGCTTTGCGTGGCTGACGTCGCCGTTGTCGCCGACAGCTAAACCACTCCAAGCAGCGCCAGAAACTGAAGCGTCCGAAGCCATGGCGACGATTGCGCGTAGTGCGTCTGGAGTGCAGCATGCCGAGGCGACTGCCGCCCGTGGCTGGCATGCTGATGGCGCACATGGACAGAGGTATGACCTCATAGATCTTGGACTCGCTGCTGCCACGAAAATCCGACTGCCCACTGGCATCCACATCCGTTTCCGACTCTGCCGAATCCGAGTCCAGCTCCTCGATAATGAAGTAGCATTCGCCCGAACCGTACTTGGTAAAATAATGCACCACTGCGAACTGCAGGATGGTGGCAAAGATGAATCCGAACGAGAGGAAGACAAAGAAATCCAAAGCGGTGGGATACGACACCTTGGGCAGATCCGTGCGCGCCTCCAGCCCCAGGAATGTCATCGTCAGCACCGTGGTAATGCCCAATGAAACGCGATCCGCAGTTGCCTCGCGATTCAGCCAGAAGGAGACCCAGCTGAGCACCACGAGCAGGCAGCACGGCCCGTAGACCTGAATCAGAAAGTTGCCCATGTGACGCTGCAGATGGAAATTCACCATCAACATGGAGTACTCCGCTGAGCAGAGAGAGAGAGAGGGAGAGTTCATTAAGGATTAGCAGCTGTTGACCAGAATGCTTAACTGACAACTTACATGGATGATGGGTTTCCAGGCTGATGCTCCCGGCCAGATTCGTGACAAGACCACCGCCGCCAGCAATGCCGCGACCCGAGCCAAACGCGCCTTTGTCTAACTTTAAGCCAGTGCCGCGGACATGTTGATTTTTGGCACCCGGCCCAGCGAAGGTTGTCAACACTTTGTTGTTGTTATTGTTGTTGTTGGTGTTGGTGTTGGTGCTGCTGCTGTGTGGCTGTTTGGTTGACAGCGTGTCCTTGTTATTGTAGTTCTGTGGCATCGGTGCCGCTGCCTTGTAAACAATGTCCGTCAAATTACCCGCCGGACAATCGACCAAATCGAATTGTGACAATTTCATGTCCTCCGCAATGGCAACGGCCGGACGCTCTTTGTTCCAGCGATAAATGACATCCGACGTGGTATAGCCAACTGTGGATGAAATGTTTTCAAGTGTAAGTGCATCTGTGCAAGATTTGTTTTATATTTTCCCATTTCATATTTTGGCAATTAAAAAATATTAACTCAACAGAGATGCCAACACTTGTGGAGGAGCCAGAGTCGTGTTGCCCTTAAATTTTCTAGCTTTAGCAGCAAAGTTTGTGTATTTATATATATTTTTTTTTCGAGTAATTAAAATGGGGATTAAAGAAAGATATATATTCTCTTATGCTCGGACATTTTCGACATAAATATATATTTTTGTTTTACTTTTACTTGTCTTAATATCGTCTAAGGCTGGCTATGAAAATTTCCCAAAAAATTTCCCTTTCAATAGGAAATTAGACTGCCTTGAGTATGATCTGTATATGTAGATATTTTTATTTATTTTTTACTGATTTAAATTTAATTAAAAATATACAAATATTCATTAAACTATCAAATAAAAAATTAAATATTTAAAGATTTAGATATAAAATTTGTTGAGCTCCTGATTAGAACATTTCGTTTTTTCTTTAGCAATATGCTTAAAATTTATAAATAAATAATTAAAATAAAAAAGTATTTCTCATTTCACATTTGAATATATTTGCAAGCTATGCTCATAGAATCTATTACTATATTGTAATTTATTAAGAAAAAAGAAGGTAAAAGAATTTGTATAAATATCGTTCTGTTTACAGGATATATTCATTCAGCTACTCTATAATCATTCCTTTCTTTACTTCTTTCACTTTGACTACCCCAACTACTTACTATAATAACAATTCTCTGAAAAAGTACAATGAGAGAAGCACAACTCCGATTCATAGTGACTCGTTAAATCACAGTGCATCATAGTTTACTCAGCGCTATTCGTTCAACCAATTTCCACGATTTCATCTACCTCCACACACTGCTCCACCCACAGCACACACTTTGCTACCAACACACGTGCCAGATATTTTATTTGTTGTTGTTGTCGCCTGGCTGCTGCACAAATTGCCATGTGTGTGAATGCGACTTGGTTTACCTTATGCCCATAGATGTGTGTATATATATGTATTTCTCTTTTTTCGGATACTTTGCGCCATTCCGCTGACTTTGGCAATATTTTCAGTGACTCGACAACACATCAAATGGGAAATTGTCAACATTAGGTAGCTGGCAATAACAGCAGAGGGTCTGGGGCGATAATTGAATCCTCGACTGCATGCAACATTATTCGCAACAAATCGGAAGCAATAATATCAAGTGTAGTCGTAGGAGTCTGTGTTAATTTATCTCTGCGATAAGTACAGAAAGCAGTTAACAGTTAACAGCCCGCACACATTCTGGCCAAATAGAGCAGAGACGACGCAATATATTTTGGTTAGATTTTCCATTTTGCAAGAGTAGCAAAAGAAAAATCAAAATAAATAAATAGATAATGTATATAAGTAAAATAGAAAGTCAAGAAAAGCAGGAAAATTTTGTGTTGAAAATACATCAACGTCAGGAATTTTCGTATTTTTTATACGACTTTTTTTTTTTGCTTGACAGGAATAATTGAAATGTCACCTGCATATATACTCAGAGGTGTAATAACAAAAGCAGACTGAATATTTAGTTTATATAAGGTAGATTGTTGGGTATATATTTGGCTTTGCGTTGCAATACCCGCGAGAGTGAAACGATGTGATTCGGTTAAAGGTTTAATAAAGAGTGAAACAGAATAGAATGTTAATTACATTCTTTGTATGGTGTTGCCAGATTACATGTTTGCTTATGTTAATGCTTTCAGTTACATTTTCAACACTTCTTCTTAAGCTACATATAATCTTTCTATTTTAGCTAACAAATCTTTTACTAGGATAAACCAAGTAACTTAACAAAATGGTTATGCTTAGACTCTCTCCATTCTTGCGCATATTGACTCTGCAATGCCTCGTCGACTGACTGGGGTGTCTCTCTGTCTACTTGATCAAACATACTGTTGAGCCTCGTCTGGTACTGTTTCGTTGGTCGTCCTGGTTGACCATTTCGGATTATCTTAGGCCTGCCCGGCCCGCGCTGCTGTCGCGTTACTGGAGCATCATTATTATTGTTTTCAGCTTCTGGATTCTCTTCGTTCTCTTGCTCTTCTTCTGATCTGCTACTCTCATCCGGTGTCATCTGCTCATGACCTGGAATCGTCATCTGCTCATGACCTGGAAGCTCCGGTGTATCAAGGCTTATTATGATCGTCATGAAATCATTAGTCGTGTCTTTCACATTTTCAATTGTTTTTGTGTCAAACTCACCCTCTACGAATTTAACATCACGCCTTTCGATAACACTCCGCTTCTCCGGATCGTACAGACGGTATGCCTTTGCGGTGTATGAGTATCCAACAAAGATGTACTCCTTTCCTTTTGCCTGGAATTTGCTTGTCTTAGCCTTGTCCAGAGCAAACACGCGAGATCCAAACACTCGCAAATGCTTTACAGAAGGCTTCCGATTTCTCCACATTTCGAAAGGTGTGCCTCCATTTAACGCCTTTGTGGAACATCTGTTGCGCAAATACACTGCCGTTGTGACAGCCTCTGCCCACAAAAACTCTCCAAGCTTTGCATGGATTAGTAGACTTTTCGCCATTTCTACTATGGTCCGGTTGGCACGCTCTGCAACGCCGTTTTGCTGAGGTGTATAGGGTATTGTCAACTGCCTTTGTATACCGCATTCAGTCAAAAAATCAGTAAACTGTTTATTCACATACTCCGTGCCATTATCGCTGCGTAAAGCCTTTATTTTCTTGCCAGTTTGGCATTCTGCAAAGCTTTTAAACATCTTGAACTTATTGAAGACTTCGTTTTTTGCTTTCATTATATAGACAAATATCATGCGCGAGTAATCGTCAATAAATGTCACAAAGTAACGATTGCCACCAATTGACTTGACATTCATTGGTCCACATACATCTGTGTGCACTAATTCAAGTACATCCTCTGTACTTCGATTCATTTTTCGATTAAACGGCAAAGCACTTAATTTGGACTGGTTACAAGTATCACAATTCATTTGCACTTGCATATTGTCAACATTCATACCATGCACTAGCTGTTTATCGTTCAGCTGTTTCAAATCTTTAAAATTTAGGTGTCCAAATCTATTATGCCACTGCATTGTGGGCGAAACTATGCTCATTGAATGTACTGAGCTGCTTTGTGAGTTTTGAGTAAACACATACAGATTATTTTCTTCGTTTGCCTTTAACAACACTTCGCCTTTATTGTTTTTAATAATCGACACTCTGCCTTTAAATGATGTGGAGTTTTCAAATTTAGTTGCTGCGCTCACTGAGAAGAAATTCATATGGAGTTCGGGCACATGCAAAACATTTTTTAAATTTATTATGCAGTTTTCTCCTTTTATTTTCACGTTTCCAATTCCCTTTGCAGCAACATACTTATTTGCAGCTAGCATTATCGGCGTTTCTTTTTCAGCGTAGCTTATAAACATGTTGCGATCGCAACACATATGAGATGTTGCGCCGCTGTCTACGCACCATACGTTATTTCTCTGCTTTCCAGCGAAACTATGCATTAAGCTGCTTGCTTGTTCGCTGCTCGTTTTCTTTCTGTCGGACGTCTTTTCGTTCCTCTTCTTTGATTTGCATTCGCTTGCTCGGTGCCCAAATTTGTCGCAGTTGAAACACTTTCCGTTAAACTGTCTATTCCGTTCTTTCGATTTGTCTTGAGCGTGGGTATACACAGCTTGCGTTTCTGCTTTACCCTCTCTTTCTGCCTTCTCTGACTTTCGTGTGCCTTCTTCTATTAATTTGATTTTTACTGCATCAAATTTTGGCAACTCATCGCGCGTAACTATAGCTACTATAAAGTTCTCCCACGTATCTGGTAAACTGCTCAGTAGCATAATTACCTTTAACTCGTCGTTTAGAGTTATATCTAGCTCTGCCAATTTATCAATTATTTCCACAAATGAATTGATATAAGTGGCGATGTCATCTCCCTGCTGCATGCTTAATCGAATCAGCTTCTGATATGCTTGCACCTTTTGAATCGGTCCAACTGGCATGTGCAACTCTTTGAGTTTTTTCCAGATTTCTTCGGCTGTTGTGCACTTTTTAATATGCATCAACTGAGATGGCTTTACGTTTAGGGTTATATATGCTCTTGCCTTCTTATCATCCTTGAGCCATTTTGCGGCTGCTGCATCATCTTGACCCTCATATCTTCCACAGACAACTTCCCATAAGTCGGCCATCTCTAGTACACTTTCCATGGCCATATGCCACACGCCGTAATTGCTTTCATCAAGCTTTTCAATTTGGTACGACATGTTCATTTTGCTTGCGATTCCTCGTTAATTCGCACACGATATTAACTATTGACCACTAAGCAAAAGTACGACTCTTTGCTCTTAGACACTTTTATATTTTAAACCGAATAGCGATTACTCTGGGCCCATAACCAATGTTGGGTATATATTTGGCTTTGCGTTGCAATACCCGCGAGAGTGAAACGATGTGATTCGGTTAAAGGTTTAATAAAGAGTGAAACAGAATAGAATGTTAATTACATTCTTTGTATGGTGTTGCCAGATTACATGTTTGCTTATGTTAATGCTTTCAGTTACATTTTCAACATAGATAATGCGAGGCAGCTTGGCTGGTAGAGTTGAATAAGGAAGTAATAAAAGTAATGGCAAGAAGAACTTAACTGGCCTTGAGATGATATAGACTATAGCGGTAGACTAAAGATATAGTAGATATTTTGGAAACATACGGTTTTAATATATAGCTTTCTATAATACAAAGATGAAAGGATTCGAAAGGGTAACTGGAGATGTCTAATTGTAGTTGTTATCTATGAAAACACCAAGTATGTAATTTTTTAGTACATAATTGTTTAGAAAATGTATTATAATTTGTTTCCCTTGGGATGTTAAGGAAACTTTTAGTTGTCTAAAAGTATTTGTTTGGATTACAATTGATTTAAAAAATTATTATACATTTTTTTTTTTAGTTTCTGTTAATGTTAGTAGCTGTATATAAAAACTGTAACTTTGTATAATAATTCTAATTCTAGCTTCAATCTTAGCTTAGTTCCTTATGCATCTCTTTGTTTACAAATTTGTAAGCTTAACAGCAGTTAGGAAATAATCAAACAGAATTGATTCTTATGCAAAAGTCTATAAAAATTATTTTTTGCGTTATTTTTGAAATAATTTTTATAAGCAATTCAAAAGCAATTTACAAAATCTATACAGGAAATTACAAAAATAAAGCAGGTCAAAACTAAAAAACAAACAAAACAAAACTATATTTATATAAATGAAACATAAATTATCAAAATTATTAAAAATTGCCTAATACCTTATATATGTGCCTTATATGTATAATTTATAATTTATGCCAACTCTAGCTCGACAATTAAATGTTTGTACATTATACATAAATAATATTATAAAACCAAGTAATTTACTAATTAGTAAAATAAAAATAAAAAATAAAAAATGTTATATCGCAGTTTCAAGCAAAACCCAAACTCAAATCCTCCTCTCCACACTCTAAACCCTTTTACTTAACCATTTTTTGCCCACAATCATGTTCAATGTCATGGCACTCAGTCTGTGGATTCATGCTTAAGCCTTATGCACACACACACACACACACACTCACACACAAGCAAACCCACTCATACACTTATGCATTATTGTCCTTCCAACAAGTGGTTGCCACGGACATGGCATTAATAGGGCTGTCAGAAGGCGCATCAAAGCACTATAAGCATCAATTATGCATAATTATGCCAACTCACAGCCATATGCTGAACCCATCCTTTGGCCCTTTCCCTTCAGTTCTGCTAACAAACAGCAGCACTGTTTAGTGGTTTGTTTGTTTTTTTCTCCACACATTTTGCACTTACATGAACCAAACTTGAGCGGACATTTCTGTATGTCCATCGGAAAATCCGCGAGATTCATGGGACAGCCTGCTTTAATTGTCAGACGGCTGGAGTAGAGGACACGGCCATTCTGATAGATGCGTACAAACTTGTTGGGCGTGGTTATCGTGTGCAAATAGCTCTGTTTGCCATTGTAAAAATACGTATCCGGCTTCCAAATGCGCGCCAACATTGACACTGACAGCGCCAATGTGTCCTGGGCACCCTCGAAGGCGAGTCGTTTATCCACCCAGGATTGCCGAAAGTAACAGTCCATCGAGTACGTCTGCAAAGGACATAGTCAACGGAATAATAGCCGAAATGCACTATTTTATTGAATGTGGCAAACGCATCCAGAAGGTGTTCAAGCTATTCGTTCGCTTCACTTTTGCTTGATTCTTGACTGGCTGTGCGTGCACAGCACTTTGATGTATGTGAACATTAAACTTAAATGCGTATATATATCTTAAAGACTTGTAGTTATCATATAGCTTACCATATCCACTTCTGAGATTGGACCCATGCTACGCACCATTATGTCCACTTCAATGGTAGCCGGTGGACCTACAATGCAATGAAAAGAATTTAGTTTATTTATTATATTTAGCAAATTGAGTAATGTGACGTAAAAATATTCTTAACAATTCTGCTGAGCATTGAGCTGGGCTAGAATATCATCTCCTACTGTTTAACTTCTTTATTTCATTTTAAATTCGTCTTAAAAATACTTAAAAATGAGATACAAAAAAAATGGTCGAGAGGCCTAACACAATTTTAATTATTATTTTATTATTTATATTAGTATTTAAATAAAACTTTATAAACTATATATACATATATATATTTTTGTAATACATAAACACTTTAAAATATTGTTTTAATTTATTATTTATATTTTTAATTCACTAAAATTAAATTAAGTTTTTAAATCTTAATTCATTAAATTCATAGAAATTTTTTTTTTACATTAATTTAAGCTAGTTTTAAATATAATTGTAAATAATTCTAAAATTTGAATTTATTATTTTTAATTTATTTTGAAATATAACCTCAAATATGTTATAACATTTTAATTTTAACAATTAAAAAAAAAATAAACTAAATAAAACTCAAATAGTTGATCAAATATTAATTTTAATAATTTAAAAAAAATACACCTACAAAAAAAATATTATTTATTTTTATTATTTTTAAGAATTTTATATTTATCAGTAGTGTCTCTATAGACTGTTTTTTTTTTAATTTAAATTTTTGAATTTAAATTCATATTTCAATAAATCAGTATATAACTATTAATTTTATTTATTATTTTTATTGTTGGCTGATTGTATATTTCATAGAATATTATTAAATTAATAATATTGCAATTATTGCTTAGATTTTTAAATACTCGATTTTCTGTAGTAAGCTGCAAATATATTTACATAATATTCCTAATATATAACGTATGTTTATTGCACGATATATTTCAGTTAACAATCTCAACTTCTCTGGCTGGCTTTGCTAACATATTCTCTATAAATATGTTCGACATAAATCCGCCATATGAATAATTCATGGAAGAGTCTTTCGCTTGAAACGGAATTTAAATGTTGGCGCTGTGAACAATGACACTTAAGCCGCTTGGCAGACAGTCTCATTGCCGTTCCCTGTGCCACGTTTCTCCACTGTAGCCGCGTATCATCTATCAGCCCTTTCATGTTCATGTATTTTGCGCTAATATGCAGTTTTTCCCCCTTTTTTTTTTTTTTGTACTTTGTTTTTTTGCCTATGCGAACAGTTTTTAATGACTTTGGCGTTGAGCTGGGTAAACACGCGTTAGGCAGGATGCATGCCGCGTATCCTTATATCCTGCACGTTCAACGCGTTGCATCGTCGCGCACTTAGCGGCCGAGTCCATTCTTAATGAAGTGTTTAAAACAATGTAATTTGGGCTTAAGTTGCGTAAACGCAAACTTTTGCTGCGTATGTGGAGTGGAGTGGAGTGGAGTGGAGTGGAGTGAAGGAGGCGGAATGGGAATCTCGCGCGTTAAGCTACATTGAGTGCCAGCCGCAAGGCTTTTAAATTTCGAAAATATTTAAATTTTTATGGTGTAGACCATTTGGAAAATTGAAAAAGCTTATCAGTTTTGTGGAGCGAAGGGAAAAGAGATTTCCAAGCATGCAAATAACGGCGCTGAAACGCAATGAAATTGTATGTAAATATTTTGTCGATTCTGACACTAACTATTTGCCTAGGGAGCTGCTAGCTGTCACATCACCATCATCACCATCATCATCATCATTATCATTATTATTGTCGCCTTGAGCTGTTTGTGCCGTATGTCTCCTGGCAGCGATTTTCGCTTCATTAAACGCTTCCGTTCAAGGGGCAAATCTGTTCGCTCACTTGCATGCTGATTACAGGAAACAGGCAAAAGGGTAAACAGCCAAAAGGTATAAACAAAACTCTAACCACACAACCGGATATAAATGGAGGCCCGGAATCGACAGGAGAAATGTCAATTGGTATTTTGTATTTAATTTGAAAATTTAACAAATAAATATTTTAGATAAATAGTAAAAGTTGCAGCTGCTGAATTTGTCAATATAATAGAATTTATTATTTAATATAGTATAGAATTTAGATGAAGTGCAAGACTAATGAAACATTTGAATTGATTTTTTAAATATGCCAAATAATTATCATATTCATTTTTTTATTTTATTTATTTTTTGTTCGTTTATTGCGGAGTAATGCAGCTATTAATTAATTAATATATTTTTATTTGGAGTTATAATATTGACTTCTATTATAACTAAAAATAAAAATATAATAAACAAATAATATTATTAGCTTAGATCTTAATGAAAAAAATGAAAAAAAAAAAAATAAATAAATAAATATAATAAAAAATAAATAAAAATAAATTTTAAAAAATTTTAAAAATAAATAAAAAAGGTTAAAATATTATAAGTCAAAATTTTTTTATATATTTATTTTTTGTATTTGTATATACTTAAAAAAGTATCAACTTATTTTAATAAAAAAAAAAAAAATAAAATTGTTAGCTTTTTTATTTTTCAATAGTATTTTAATTTAAAATCGCAAAATATTTATTTTAACTGCAATAAATTATAAATGATCTACAAAGTCATTGATTTTCGGAAATAACCTATTATTATTTTGAATAATAATCTATGCTCACAAATCTTAGAGCTAACTGTTTTTTATTATCTAAACAAAGTGAGTTCAACGAAGAACAAAATCTTATTCATTCGCTCTCACGTTTCGGTTTGCACCCGAATAGATCAACGCAAGGCGCTCAACAGAAAACAAAGACGAAATGAGACTTGCTATCGCTCTAAGCAAATATCTTCGATTATTTGCTTTGATCTGTTCGTGTGATGCTCTTTTAACGAACAACGTTTACGGAGCGATACGATCGACTCTCTTGCAATAGCGTTTAATAAGTGTAAGCAAAGCACTCAAATAGCCTAAGCGATATACACCAATACATGCACAAAAGATTATTTGCTCAACGAAACGATTTCGTCCGATCGTGAACGAACTTGTTGAAGAACCGACGCAATCGTTGGCTCTCTGAGTTTTCTCTCAGAGTGTAAGTAAAAATGATTTATTTGCAGGCATCGAGAAAAGGTTAACAGCTATTCATATGCTACATCTCTAAAATAAATTTCCTAAAAATATAAATATTAAAAACTGTAAAAATAGTATTATTAATATAAATATATAAATAATTTTCTAAGTAGAAATCAGTTTGATCTTGTGATGTAAAACTAGTTTAAGCTGCCTGGAAAGGTAAAGTAAAGCAGCAAGCTTAAATATATAAACTAAAGTTCATGTTTTTCCAGCTATTTGTTTAAATTATATTTAATATAATAAAAATGCCGCATTTTCATAGTTATTTTTTGGCTTGCATATTAAAAACATTTGTAAGCAATTTCTTTGTCTTTTTCTATTTTTTTTTTTTTCTTTTACTTTTCTCTTTTGGCCAACTTACCACCAAAATCCGGTCGAATGCTATTATCATAGCCACGCAGTAAATTGTCCAACAATTCAGAGATGTTGGCATGATTATTGCTCTGGGTTAGCCAGGAGCGCGTCAAAGAGCCAGCTCCAATCTCATCGAGGCGATGCGTTTCACCACGTCCCTTGATGCTGCCGGCCATGACCCCCAAATGGCCCAGCATGGACAATTGCCAGGCATTTATATAAATGCAGCACATTAGGGCACAGCAGCTAATCAAAAGTTTAAATATGCGCAAGTTTAAACGTTGTCCTTGCGCCAGCCAGGACGGACGACTGATGATGCTGCTGCTGCCACAGTAGCCGGTGTCGTCGATGAGGTCAGCCGACGCATTGCCGGATGTTGTTTTTGTTGTTTTACTTGATGTTGTTTTTGTTGCAGTTGTTGCTTTTCTTGCGCACATATTGCAGAGATTTGTTATTGTTGTTGTTGTTGTTGTGGTTGTTGTTTAGTCTATTGTTTAGACGGCTGATGGACAACTGTTCTGGCCTAATCTACACATCCGTTTGGCTAACATTTGTCGCTCCAACTCTGTTGATAGTTGTTGCCACACTCTGCTACTGCCCGCTCTGGCTACTGCTGCTGACAGTTCTCGTTTTCTGGTTTGTTTGCCAGCCGCTTTTGGTATTTATTTTCATTTATGCACCGGATGTTGCACCCGACACTGGACACTGCATTCGGAGCGTTTTTTCTTAATTTCACAAGCTTTCTCATCCACTTCCTTGGCTGCGCATTAGTTCCGTTTATCTTGTCCAGTTGTCTTGACTTTTTGGTCTTTGTGTATTTTAGTTCGCTTTGGCGGCTTTTGCGATGAGTTTTATGATTTTAATTGTTCGCTTTGGCCGACTGCTCTTGGCAGTTTGATTAACTGCCAGCAGTTTGATTGGTCCAATTAGCCAGTAGCATTGAGCTTAATGCTAAGCACTTAGTTAGCTCTTGTCAGTTTAACTAGTTTTCGTTTATTGTCTTTTTCTTTTCAAATTGAATTTTCTTGTGTTCACACAGATATGTATTCAACAATTCGTGTTGGTTCTTAAAAAGTGAGACACACACGGCGTATGAGTTATTTTGTTTAGAAGATTTAAGGAATAAATTTATATTGTTTTTATATTAATGAGTTTCAATTAGTTTTTATTTTTGTATTATTTTATAGAGTTTTTACTGATATATTTTTGTGACTAAAAAGATAGTAAAAATATTTTTATTTAATATAATTTATAATTAATCAGTTTTATTTTTAAAAAAATTTCAAATAATTTTATTTCACTGTATTTTTTCTCAAATATATACACTCAATATATGTTTATTGTTTTATACAAACAACACATGACGTATTTTTAATATTAAGAAGAATATTTTTAAGCTACAAAATTAATTAGCTTTTGTTTGTTCTATATATTTGATTGTCCTTTATCTGAGCTTCTTACAAGAAATAAATAAAATAATATGATTAATATTAATATTATTTTTAAAATTTTAATGCCTGTCAACTTCAAATTGTTTTACCCTTAAATTATTTAAATTCCATATTTTGTCTCATATTAATATATAATTCTATATTATCGTATAATCGTCAACAAAATATGCGGCGTTTACGTCATATTATTTGTTTTATACTTTGTTTTAAATTGAGAATTATATAATGCCCTTTTTCAACAAGTTTTATTTAAATTCCATATTTTTAGATTCCCGTTTAATATATATAAATCGATTAATTCACTCAACTAACATGCGGTGTATGCGTAATATTATTTTTAAACAAATTTAGAATCATTTAATGCCTTTCAACCTCAAATTGTTTTCCCTTAAATTCATTAAATGGCATAGTTTTTGTTAATATTAATACTCGCATATGCATAATCGACATATTTTGATTGATTCACTCAAGCAACACGCGGCGTATGCGTAATATGAAACCAGCACATTTGGGAGTCGTACGAAGATTAATGCACATAAAGCTCACGTTGTGCGCACATATATTTATTAAAAAATAAAGAATGAATAAAAAACTTGATATGTTGTGCTGGACAAACGTTTAACCTAATTAACGATGAGTTATTAAATCGAATAAGCACGCGCACAGCGCCCAAGCGAGCGGCACGACAAGCCGTTAATGAAAAATCAAATGCCATTAAGCATACAAACAGGCCAGCAAGGCAGTCAAGCCAGTCAAACAAGCAGCCAGTCAGCTGGTCTGTCATTGCATAAAGGGGCATGTCCTTAAATAAGTTCTCATACTTGGCCAGTGGCTAGGCAGGCGTCAAGGCGGACACCATCCAACCATCCATCTAATTATGCCGCACACAATGCGACCCATAAGTTGATTATACGTCTCACCCACTAACCTAATTTGGTAAGTGTGCGTGTTTGAGGTGGCATCACCCATCAGCCATCAGCCATCAGGCATCAGGTGGCGTTAACTATTTTGTATACCAAGTGGAGGTTCCATGCGGCTACTTGCATTTTGCCTTGCCTTGCCTTCAAGTCGGCCATCTGATAGCATCTCACAGCTCGTGCATCATCTTAGCCCAGCTCAGCTCAGCATCGAGGCCTCGTGTTCTCGTCAATGTTACTTGCCACTTGATTAGGCGCTGTGTTTGCTAATTGGGCATGCGACCAGCCCAATCTTGGTCTAAGACTCTGAGCTTCTTTAGCTATGTATATGTAGCAAGGAAATGTGCATTATGTTCGCATGGTTTGCCCAGCACTTGACGGATGTGAGGAATTTGTGAAAGTTCAAACGTTTTCAAGCAGCGCTTGTTGTCTAATCTGCTGGTTGAAACTTTTATTGATATTGAAAATGTTATTCATACTATTGATATTGATATTGAAATTGAAACTGGTATATCAATAGTGTTTGCTTAACAAAAATGATTTTTATACGAATTTGGAAATATTTTCTATGGCTATGAAATAGTTATAAACTCTACTAAATATATGAATATAAAATTAAATCATTTATATAAGAATATTAAGCAATTATACTTAATAGATAAAAATAAAAATTTTAAATAATTAACAAAAATAAAATAAAAATAATTAATAAATAAATTTACAAACTCTTGTCTAATAAAACCAAAAATGTTACTATAATTCTCAACTTCCTTCAGTAATTTAAAATCTCCTCATGGTATAATATAATTAATAAATATTTATTATATACCCTCAACAATAAAATATAATATTTACATATTTGAGATATAAAAAAAATATAAATATTCAATATTTTTATAAAAAGATATGTATATGTATATTAATATATGTATATTTAATATTATATATATTTCATTCTATATCTCAAATATTATAAATATAAATATTATATTTTATTGTTGAGGGTATATAAATATTTATTAATTTAATTATATTATTTTTATTATGATTTTATAGTATAATATAAATATTAATTTTAAAGTTTTAAATTATAATTTTATTGTATAATAAATATTTATATATTCACAATATTAAAAAAAAAATATATAATATTCACATATTTGGTATATGTATATATGCTAAAATTTTAATATATAAGAAATAATTATTATTTTATTATTATTATATGGTATAATTAATTTTAAAATTGTAATTAATAATTATATTATATATTACAATTTTTTTATGTAAATAGTCTTTATCTTTCTCTTTTAATTATCTCTAGAATGAAATACATTAACTAGTTGACTGTTAAGTACCCTACTCAGGGCCTTTCTCTTAATATTGGCTTTCTCATCATAAATTAACAAGATGATCATAAATCGTGTGCCGTAATCTGAGCCATACACACACATACACACAATCACTTTTCTTTTTAATAACAATTTGTGTTATTTTTCGTTTCGGTCGCCTTTTTCGTCAAACAAACAGCCAACAGCCAACCAACAACAACAATCCAAGCCCAGGCCCGAGCAAAGGAAGCAGCTTTTATTTCTAATTTCTTGGTTTGGTTGACGCGTTCACTTCGCATCGCATCGCTTCTCGCGCCTTTGTGCCTTTGTTAAGCTGGCGAAAGGGTTAAAATGTAGACCCGGCCACAAACTTAGAGCACAACTTAAGCACGTTCAACGCATTTTCTCATCAACCTCGTCTAAATTGCACTCAATTTTTGAAGGCTACCTCCTCCACCACAGCCGCCTCATCACTACTGCCACTGCTTCCGCTCTATGCCATTTGCCATTTTCTTTCTGTGCCCAGGCTCTATAGAATATGTCGTCTTTTTTTCGGCTCTGCCAGCTGCATTGTTATCAACCGCACGCTGTCCTTGCAGGGTATAAATTGAGTTTGTAATGCACTAAAGTACTTGCCTCAAACAATAATAATTAAAGAGAAATCTTAAAGATATTATGGTATATTAATTGAAAATTATATTTCAATATTTTGTAAATTTCATTTATTGTAAAGGTTATTTATAGCATTTGCATTTATTAAACAAAACTAAAAAAATAAACAAAAATAAATAAACTGTTTTTTGTCGTTCCATATAAACAATAAAATTTTGCAGTTCATTTTCCTCTCATATTTACAACCTTATAGAGTATTCAGACTATGACTTATCGCTTATATTCTTTTCTAACCATATTTCTAACCATCTGCTGCATCTTGTGTGTATTATATTTTCTTTTGGCTTTGTCCGTGTGGGTGCAGCAGGTGGTTTCTATAGATCCAAACCAGAAAACCTGTGCTCAAACTCTAACCCAAGTCAAAATCTGACAGTATTTACTTGCTCACAAACGAGCTCAAACTATATGAGCTTAAAGATACATATGTATATATATATATATATATCAAATTAATTTTTTGGGCTGCGTGTGAAATTGTATTGTGAGTGGCAGCAAAAAGTTACCCACAAGTTTTCCAGTTAACCTAAGTAGCTTTAAAAATCGCATTTTAATTAAATGAATGCCAGAAATTTATGCCAGAGCTTTTTTGAACTCATTGCTGTGGTTGCTCTATGCCAATTAGGTCCAGGCATAAAATAATGCAATTGTTATAATTATTCTTCAGCTGAACTGCTGCACGTGCTGCCCAAAGCATGGTCAGGCTTTCTGGATCACGTTTTACCAACACGCACAGCAGGCAACAGAGTTGAGTGAGTGAGTGAGTGCCTGAATATCTGGTATTACTTGAGCAGCGTTGTTTGCATTTGGCTTGGCTAAGTGCATTCCCCTGTATAGTAGTAGACGCTAAGACAAAATGCAAAGCGGCAAAAGTTAATGCTCAGCTGAATTATCAATTGATATGCGAACATGTTTATTTTAGCGGAATGATTGACGTGAAAAAGCGCTTCAAGCTGGCAGAGAAAAAAACGGGAAATATTTTACAAATTTTGCTAGCTGACGTGGAAGGCAGTAGATTATAGAAAATGCATTATTAAATGTTGAAAATTTTAAGGGTTTTATTGAAATTTCCTTATAAATTAAATACCTATTATAAATGAAAAGTTTAAACTTTTTAATAATTAACCTGTGTTTTCTATCAGAACACAAATGAATGCAAATTATGCTAGTCTCCATATTTCTTTTATTTTTTTTTGTTTAACTACTGTGATTTCCACTGAATTTAATTAGAGTCCATTTGCTTTATTATTTTCATTATCAACATGTTTTTTAAAATTGTATTTTTTATATTTTTTATCAACAGCATGAGTCCAGGTATTTTCATATATTTTCATTTTTAAATTAATTAATTTTAATGGAAATTATTGTTCACTTTCCATCAAATTTCCACATTTGAATTAAGTTATTTGCGCCTATGTTCATATGTTTAAAGAAACCATTAAATTTGCTTACTGATTCGTTTCTGAATAACTCATTCAATTGCCGCAACGTCTCAATAAAAATCTGCTTCATGGTAAGTCCCACTCAAACGCACTCGAATCGAGTACTCGCAACATGTTTTTGTTGGTGTTAAGGCATTTGCATTACTGCATTGTCTCTAAGAGAATGCACAGAGAGTGTTGAAGAAATGAAGTTATAATAACATGCATGTGAGCACATCCTCAGCATGCTCTCCTTATATATTGCAATCAAATCACTTTCAATTGGAAGCGTGCGGCTGTCAGTTGTGGTGTCAAATCAGAGTAAAGAAGCCGCGAATTGCAGTTCAATTTAAAAACTATTGGAAATATTTAAAGATTTGCCATATGTATGTGTTGTATAAAGCTGAATATAAAAATATAAAAAAAAAATAAAATAAAATAAAATAAATAAATATATAAAAATATAAATATAAAAATAAAATATAAAAAAAAATAAATACAAAAAAATTCAATATTTTTATACCCAGCATGAAAAAATGGAATCAATTATTAATTTAAAGATAAAAATATAAAAATAAAATATATAATAAGATAAAAGTATAAAGAAATAAAATAAATAAAAATAAAATAAATAAATAAATATATACAAATATAAATATAAAAATAAAATATATAAAACATAAGTATTTTTATACCCAGCATGGCAAAAAAAAGGAATAAATTATTAAATAAATGTAATAAATATTTAATATTTTAAAATATTTAATAATTTATAAATATACTTTGTATACGAATAAAATATATTTTTACAAATTTGTTGTGTAATCTCACTTCCATTAAAACGTAATCTTCTCTCGATTACAACACATCAATACAATTCAAATACTTCAATAAGGATTAACAAACTCTTATGTAAATACATTAATCCAATCAATCCTACAATTCGTTTTTCAGTACTTTTTCTATAAACTCTCCAATGTCAAATGCTCAGATATCCATTAAGAACTCCTCATGTATTATTTTCAAAACATTCAATTTACAGCAATCAAATATCTCTAAACGACTTTCGTAAGGTAAACAAAAACATTTCAACATTCTTGCACATTTAATGAACACATTTCCCCAAGATCCCCCAAGCATTTGAGGAAGAATGTAACAAATAGATACAAATAGATGCACTGCTGTGGCCAAACACATAATGACACACAAAATGCATGGGAGATGGAGAGAGAGGCGACGCTTAAGTAAACTTGATGGAAGACCGAATAGACCGAGGGGGGCCATCAACTTGACTTGTGGGTCAACTAACAAATCCCCAAACCAATTCAATAAAAGCTATAGACCAAAGCGTTAAGCTCGACAAATGGGCGGGCACTGGTGCCGCAGGTCACAGGCAATGCAAAAAAAAAATCAGGAAAATTCAATTAATTTAAATGCAGTTTTTGTTAGGCTGTTGTGTCGTGCCATACTACGGGTATGATATACACACACTCACACACACATACACAGATTTTTCTGCTGCCTGTAGAATGGGGTAAAAAGCTAAGCGCATCACTTTACAATGTAAATCTCAAGCGTGCGATGCCCAGCTGTTTTTTTCTTCTTTTTTGTTATATATGTATGTATTTTTTTATACTTGAGTCTGCTTTGCATTTGCCTATTCGAGAGTTGTTTTGTAACGCGACTGTCGAAAAATGTACCGAAAGAAACATAAATAAATAAAATCAAGAGAAAACTGAGAACTTGGCCAAGAGGAAAACTAAAGTGTCAGAAAATAACGAAAAGCAAGCGTGAGTCGGTTTTAAAGGAAAAGCGAAAGCAATAAAAGGGAAAATATATTTTAATAAAAATAAATAATACTAAATAATAATAATAATAATAATAAAATAAATTAATAAATAAAAATATTTTTGAAAATGTATATTAAATTTATTTATCTTTTTTTTTAAGAAAAATAAATATAATAAATTTATTTGGAAATTTTTACTTGTGCAAATCTAAATTAAAATATTTTTTTAAATTAATTTTTAAAAAAGATACATATATATTAAATTTATTTATAATATTTTTTAAGTTATTAAAATAGAAAAATAAATATAATAAATTTATTTATAACTTTTTGTTTATGCAAATCCAAATTTAAATATTTTATTAAAAAAAATATTAAAAAATTATATTACATTTATTTCTAACTTTTTACCTATGCAAATGTTAAATTTAATAAAGTTATATTAATATTTGTATTTCTAACTTTTTAATTTGTATTAAAATAGAAAAAATAAATATAATACATTTATTTCTAACTTTTTATTTATGCAATTCTATATTTAAATATTTTTATTAAAAAAATATATATTATATTACATTTATTTCTAACTTTTTGCCTATGCAAAGCTAAATTTAAATATTTTATGAAAATAAATAACTTTTTACTTATGCAAATCTAAATTTAAATATGTTTATTAAATTGCAGCTTAAGTGCATCTGATCACACTCGTAAATTACAGCAGCAGCCACACTCTAACCCAAAGCCTTGGGGGAAAGTTGAAATCTTTGCTAATGATTTGCCCGGTTGACCAGAATCGCATTTGGTTGCATTTGCAGGAGCTCAAATACATATATACATACGTATATGTATATATTTACCACATATTTACTGACTGAGTTTATTATCAGATTTCTAACTCTCATTATGAGCAATTTTATTTACATTTATTTATTTTTTTTCGCTGTCTCATTTATTTATTTTTTTATGCAATTCATATTTGTGGTTTTAGCATTTAGCGTTTGGGGTCGCGTGCGGGTCGACCGCATTTGCAATTGATTTTTAATGCTTTTGGGGTTTGTTTCAGAACTGTAAATAGTTTTAATTGGGCATTTGTCAGCTTTGCTGGGACAACAGTCTACAATTTTAAATTAACATTCACATTTTGTGTATTTTGTGACATTAGGGTAATTGGCTGTCGGCAAATGTTGACAAATATGGGAATGCATTTTAAACATTTATAATATGTGTAATTTGATTTAAATTTGTAATTAACTTTAAATGTTAAACGATCAAATTCGCTTATTTCAAACCAATATAAATGCCTTTGCTTGACATTCGTTTAAGCAGCAGGTTAAATATAAAGCATACGCCATGTCGCACATTTTAATTGAATTATTTTTGTTTTATATTATTTTGTATTTTCTTTAACAATTTATGTGTTTAATCATTTAATTACCGCACATATTTTAAATTTATTTCAAAAATATTACACATACGCCACATTGCCTTAAAAATTTATTATTTAATTCGCTTGCATATTAAATGAACATATTTATAGCAATTAATTTGCAGCACTTGATTTCGATTACAATATGAATTGTCCCTCTTTCACAGAGCTTTTCAATTAATTTTTCAATCAATCGCCGCTGTCGCTATGCCTTCCACTACTAATCACCTAAAAGTACACAGCAAATATACAAATAAATATTTCTCTTCTCTCTATATATATATATTTCTTTATTTTTTTTCTTTGCATCGCCGGCGGCGAAAATACATCAGCGACAACAATAAGAATTGACAACAAACAAGCAAACAGATAACGGAATCAAAGTGGAAAACGAATCCTTAATGCGCCGCCCGCTTAGTGTGAGAATTTGACACAGAAATACGTCGAGACGCGCCAAGCGCGCAACGCCAACTGAAACGACATTAAAACCCAACCGTTGGCCAAGATTCAATTGTGCAGTTGGGTACATGAGCAGAGGATATGCCGACAGCATAAAACACCAACACATACAGAGAGGCACACTCACACACACACACACTCATACACTCGCCGAGCTGCGGGGCAACACATTCACGGACATGCAAAAGGCGCAAAATCAGTGACGCCCTGCCACAGCGGGCTAAATCATGGCAGAAATCCATTAACACTGCAGCGACGTGAGTAGCAGGCATTCTCTATATGTGTGTGTGGGTGACTTCATTCATAAATGTGACTGACTTTGGCCCACTGTTTACGTTTCAGCTTCTGCGCAGGCGCATAGCCAAACACGTGCGTTGTGTTATGACGCGCCAAATGCTTTTGCACCTGTTGCGATTCTACGGAATTTGGAGTAAGCGCCTTGCTCAGCTAGAGTTAACCTGTCAATCCAATTACTCAAATTTTGTTTTAGACAGCTTAAATTTTTGGCATAACAACTTAATTGTATAATTGACAATGAGACCATTTTTTTTTTGGGCAGCTATAAAAGGTTTGCTGAACTGCGTTCCGTCAGGCAGTGCAGTTCAAGATGCCAAATTTGGCATTATATAATTTTATTGTGCACAACTTGCTGCAAATCAATTTGAGAAATGTGCTCATATTTCATTGCTGCCAGCTGCCAGGTATAATTATTAATGTAGTTCGAAAATTATATAATTAATGAATTGCCTTTTTCTATAGCTCTTTTGCCTTTGGGTCAGCTATTCTCTCACAACTTGATATTTTCGCAATATATAAATCTGAATCAGTCCAGCAAGCGATTAGCTAATTTTCATCATGCATATTTGGATAGTGAATTGACGAAATTGGGCGTCTTTTTGGACATGAACTGTGAGCAGAGCGATTTTATTATTAATCAGGTAAGTGGATAAGTTAGTTATATAAGTATCAAAAATATGACATTTATTTAAAGTTATAAATAAATATCAAAAATTAAATAAAGGAAAATAATTGCAAAAGCAAATTAAAATAAATAAACAAATAACAAACAGAAAAAATTGTAAAATATATAAAAAGTTGTTACTTATTATTTGTAAAAATATAAATAAATAAAAGAGATAAGTGGAAAAACTGCTTATTACAATTATATATTGTAAATTCAAAATTAAATAAAAATAAAATTAAATAAATAATATGACATTTTACATACATCAACTACTTACAGTCCAGTGCAACACAGCTTTATAGACACGACTTACATTGGTTGATCTACGATAAGGCTGGCAATATGAATCGATTTGTAGAACTGTTTGCGAAAGCTAATTTAAGCATCAATGCAAATGTGACATATGTGAACGAAGAGAAAAGCTCCGATCGAGAGAGTCTCTTTACGCTCTACGATGTCTACAATCCAGGCAGCCATATGGGTGGCCAGCTCAATATAACTGTAGATCAGAGCATCCTCTGCAATCAAACCAAATGTGAGCTCAAACAATATTTGAGTGAATTATACAAACGAAGCCGACTGCAGCAGCGCATGGATTTGAGTGGAGTTACATTCAGACAAGTTGCCTTGGTAAACGAAGTTTTAAGAGCATCTCAGACCAGATTTCATTGCCGCTCATTTTCTGTAGGTCACCGTGATGCCTCTGAGCGTGGGTGAGGAAAAGCTGCTCGCCTTTTTAAATAGCGAAGAGAACGTGCACATGGATTGGACCTCACGCGTGGGCTATCGCAATAATTTGCACCTGCAAGAGTTGCTGAGATTCAAGTAAGTTTGTCACGTAAAGAGAAAGAAATATTTAAACGATCTCTGAAATTGCTGACAGCATAACTTATATTTGGCGAAATATATGGAGCGTAAATGATACCAAAGGTGGCGCCATGGGTGAGATGAGCAACGGAAATGCCGAACTCTCGACATCGGCATTTGTGCTCTCAGATCAGCGATTGCGCTACATCTTTCCCACCATGGAAATTAGTCAATTTCGCTCAATTTGCATCTTCCGCACTCCACACAATGCAGGCATCAAAGCTGGCGTCTTTCTGGAGCCATTCAAATTCAGTGTTTGGTTAGTTTTTGTCGCTTTACTGATCCTTATCGGCATATTGCTGTGGCTAACATTTCGACTGGAGCATCGCTGGATGCACTATATGCGATATATACCATCGCTGCTGAGCAGTTGTCTGATTAGCTTTGGTGCCGCCTGCATTCAGGGCTCTCATCTGGTACCACGCTCGACGGGTGGACGTCTGGCATTCATAGCACTCATGCTGACCTCGTTTCTAATGTACAACTACTATACATCGATTGTGGTGTCGACTCTATTGGGATCGCCGGTTCGTTCGAATATTAGAACCATACAGCAGCTGGCCGATAGCTCCTTGGATGTGGGCTTCGAAACAATACCCTTCACGAGGTCATATTTAAATGTAAGTTGAATTGACTTTAGTTAGTATATGGTAAAGGAATATTCACTTACAGATTTCACCACGTGCTGATATACGAGCCTTGGTTAGACGCAAGGTGGACCAACATGATTCCAGCAAAATCTGGTTGTCGGTCAATGAGGGTGTGCTACGAGTCCGTGATCAGCCTGGATTTGTATTCATCTCGGAAGCCTCTAGCCTGTACACCTTCATAGAGAAGTATTATTTACCCCATGAGATATGTGAATTAAATGAAATCATGTTCCGTCCGGAGAGCAATGTCTATGCGATTGTGCACAAGAACTCAACTTACAAGGAACTACTAAAGCAAATCCAAGTACGCATGCTAGAGACTGGCATTACACAGAAACATAAGCTATTCTATACCAAGACCAAGCTGCACTGCTTTGCCAATAACTATGTCATCAATGTGGGCATGGAGTATGCAGCTCCGCTCTTTATAGGTCTGCTGATTTCCTACTTTGCCTCGATTATTACACTGATATTGGAACTGGGATGGGCTTACCTGGGCAGACGACAGTCGCAGCGTTTGCCCACTGACGAATAATAAAAAACGAATTATTAATCTTTAACCAGGTAAGCTCATCCTTACAAATACATTTGTAAATGCTAACTAGTGAAATCTTAAAGTAAATTATAAGTGCTCAATTAACTGGCAATTCGTTGTAGCCCCAAGATATCACGGAACTGTCAACTGTTCCTTGATAGAAATTTATCAACTATGCATTAGGTATACATATATATTATTTGACATATATATTATCAGATTTTTAAGTAATGGCCTTATTAGCTAAGTTTGTGTTTGGTTCCTCAATTTATTGTATATTATTTTGTGCATATTGCAAAATTAAATTATATATTATTTTTACATTGTTGGAAAAGTGATTGTGAACTAACTATTTATTAATATTTATTAAACTATATATATAACTATAAACTTAATATATAGTAATAGAATATATACTAATTAATATATACTAATAGAATTATGTTCTATAGCACTTTTCTATATTGCACAATTAGAAAATTCTATACACTCAATCTATTAATCTAAGCACAACCGCACTACCGGATTATTTATATGAGAATCTCGTTACACACGATCTGAACAAGCTGGGAGTATTCCTCGATATCAATTGTCAACGAAGTGCGGAAATTCTGTCTTTGGTAAGCATTCTTTTAATTGCTTGAATATAAATTATTATTTCAAATAAATGTGGATTAATATATATATATATATACCTAATAATGATAGGTGCTTCAGACATTAAGATCCGATGTTGTATATTTCGAGCCGAATGGTTGCTGCAGTTTATATGCCATTTCTAAAGTATTTGTGTAGTGGTCCTGGAGGCTCGTTGTCATAATAGTATGATTCTCCCGTTCCCAAATTGTCCATCTCAGGATATTTTTCAAAGAGAGTTGAGCTGAACTTTCATTGAAATTAGTTTTAACCGATATTTCATGATTCAACACGTTTTATTCAGCCAATGCGATCATTTTTGCTTGGGTCATATGCTTTCCTTTGATCATTATATTAATCGTTCACCAAGTTGAAGTTCCGCTAAGATTTTAGCGACAAACATGTCAAAAGTTGTACGAAAAGTGAAGAAAAATAAAAGTTATGCGAACAGAATAATATTTGCGGATACCCCGACCAAGAGAAGGTTTTTGTCGCTGAGTGCATGTACCTGATTCTCAATTCGAATTCAACCAATTAAAATTCGAACTCAACAAATGAGTACGAAATTGTCTGAAATTGAGTGTTAGTATAAACTCATTTGTCAAACAGCTAATCATACACGGCGCTCAGTGCTTGCTAATATGTGTATATTCGAACATAAGCAAGAGAAACTGAACGTAACTGTAAAAACGAGAGAAGAAAGATGCGTCAGAGTCATTAGTCGCAGCGTATGGGTGAGTGCAAATACGAATTCGTAAAAATACGAAGATCATGTTGCTTATAGAAAACCTTCAGAGCCAATCAAAATTCTTTGTTAGAGAGAAGTTGAGTGTGCATCTCTGTCGTTCTGTCTGTAGTTCGGCTCGACCTCACTGGAAAGAAAGAACCCAGCTCGGCTCAGCTCATTTTAATTGAAACGATGAGCTATATCTGCATATTTATTAAAGATAATTATGATTTGTATATTACTTCGTCACCCAGGCCAATGATGAACACCTTTTTAAAGGACGTCATCACTGGCTTATCTACGATCAGTACTTTAACTTGACTGAAGTGCGTAAACGATTTGAAGAGACGCAACTTTATTTTGACACGGAATTGACATATGTAGAGCCCAGCCCAAAATTTCAAATGCAATGACAACAGCGACGGGCTAACCGTCATTGAGGTTAAGCTCTAATAAATATTAAGACAAGACGTCGACCATCTGAATAAAAGTTCTTGAATATTATTTTATAAACTTATAATCTTTAATATTTAATTATTTGAGTTACTAGCTACAAGTTCATTTGCAAGCATTGCTTTGCCTTGTCGGATAAATAATAAATGCTCAATTAGAATGCAACATAGTTATGACAGGTCTTCATCGAACTGTCACTTTTAGAATTTCATAGATATCGATTATATATTATTTAGTCATATAAGAGGTCTTCGTATTATGTGACGGCATTATTAGCTAAACTGTTTAATTGATTGGTTCTAGAGCAATGATTGTATTTCGTTTTGTTTTATATTATTTTGTGCATATTGCTAAATTAAATAATATATTATTTTTGCATTGTTGGCAAAGTGATTGTGAGTTGACTATATATTAATATTTTTAAAATTATTAAATAGATAATTAAATTATTTTCTATAGCACTTTTACACATTGCACAGTTAGCCAGCGAGAAAACGCTGTACACTCAATATTTAAACATTAACTATACAAGAACACTATCGGAGCGCTTGCAACAATATCTTGTGGAACACAATCTCGTCAAGCTGGGAGTTTATCTGGACATTAATTGTCAAGGGAGTGCGGAAATTCTGTCTTTGGTAATCATTGTTTTAATTGTTTGAATATAAATTATTATTTTAAATCAAAGTAGATTAATATATATATATATATATGACTCTCAATTCAAATTACAAACTCAACAAATGAATAAGAAATTGTCAGAGATGAAGTGTTTTTATAAATATATAACAATCGTAACATACGAGCTTCAAAAAAGGAAAAGAGACAGCAGTGTAAGCCAAGCAGCCAATCACAGAAGGCTCTCGTTGATTTCTGATGTTTGCGTCCATTCGAACAGAAGTAAGAGAAACAGATCATAACTGTAAAAACGAGAGTCGACATACGAAAGAAATGCAAGTGTGAGAGCCAAACACATCGGGGCGTATTTGTGAGTGTATTAGTGCGAAAATACGAAAAGTAGATCATGCGTGCGTATGTGTGAGCTGAGTCGTTTCAGAGTCAATCAAATACATATCTGTATTTGAGAGAAGTTGAGAGAAACAGCATAAAAAGCGCTGTCCACTTCGGCCTGACTTCAGTTGAGCCTGCTTGTCGATGCGATGCAGATGTCGTAATATTTATTGAAGTTGTGTCATGCAATAAAAAGAATGAGAGTCGATTTGATCAGAATACGAGAGCATATAGAATATCAAATGGCTTTTAATGAAATCGATTAGTTATTATTATTTGTAAACTATAAAAATAGTTTAATAATTATTTATCCATTAACTATTATTGATTACTTCTCTCTTTCTAGGCCAATGATGAACACCTTTTCAGAGAGCGCTATCACTGGCTTATCTATGATCAAAACTTCTACTTGCCTAAAGTTCTTGAAACATTTGAAAATGCGCAACTTTACATAAGTACGGAATTGACATATGTAGAGCCCAGCCCAAAACTCGACAGCTTTATACTCTATGATTTGTATAACAAGGGAAAACATCTAGGCGCTAAATTAAATATGACTGTAGACAGACAAATCGAATGCAATGCTCAGCAATGCTACTTGATTCGGTATTTAAGCGATCTTCATAAGAGGAATCGTCTACAGCATCGTAGATATCTGACTGGCTTAACCTTAAGAACGGGTGCAGTTGTATGTTTCATAGAAATATGTAAATATTTTCACATTAATTATTATTTTCTTGTAGATTAACGCCTTATCGGTTAAATCATCAGAATCAGAGCTGAACAGGTTTCTTAGCCGCGACAATGATATAAATATTGACTTTTTTGCTAGATTAGGTTTTCAAGTGCATCAAGTGCTTAAGGATACTCTGGATTGCAAGTGAATATTCAGTTAAAAAACCTTTTAAAAAGTCAAGTTTATTCTAATGTCTTCTTATTGTAGCTATAGCTATATATTTCGTGACCGCTGGTCAGATTCGGAATTGACAGGTGGCCTCTTAGCGGATATGCTCAATGAAAGCGTGGATATTTCGGCCACCGCATTCCTTATTACCCCTGAACGTTCAAAACACTTTAAAGTCATGACCTGGATGACATCTTTCCGGTCCACATGCATGTTTCTCAATCCCAAATCATCTGCAGTTGAGTTACGCATCTCGGAATTTCTTCAGCCTTTCAGTTGGACAGTTTGGCTTATATTTGGTTCTTTGCTTCTGATGGCTGGATTTCTACTCTGGATAGCATTTTATCAAGAGCACAAATTGAATCACTCAGACATCAGACTCTCTCTTCTCACCAGCTGCCTGTTGACATTTGGTGCCGCTTGCGTTCAAGGTGCCTGGCTGCTACCTCATTCCTCAGGCGGTCGCATGGTGTTCTATGCAGTAATGTTGTTATGTTTCCTCTTGTATAACTATTACACATCAGTTGTGGTAGCCATTCTGCTGGGCGATCCACCCAAATCGGACATTCGGACCATACAGCAACTGGCAGATAGCAACCTCGAGGTATTCGTTGAGCCAACAGTATATACTAAAGTCTATATTGAGGTAAATTATTGCGATTTAATAGTATTCAATC
Organism: Drosophila koepferae; assembly: GCA_030914345.1. Lineage (NCBI taxonomy): Eukaryota > Metazoa > Arthropoda > Insecta > Diptera > Drosophilidae > Drosophila > Drosophila koepferae. The sequence goes on from JAUESR010000200.1 coordinate 738,928, forward strand.
ATGTAATGTAATTTATTTTAAAATTTTCTTACAGACATCAACTTATCCCGATGTGCAGAGTCTACATATGAAGAAAATTTTAAACAGCAAGCGAGATCCGAAGAAAATATGGTTGCCTTCGGAGGAGGGTGTCAAAATGATGCGAAACTTTCCTGGATCCGTCTATATTACTGAGGCATCTAGCTCATATCCATTTGTACGGAAGCACTTTCTGCCCCACGAGATCTGCGAACTAAATGAAATTCTATTACGGGACGAGACAAATGCCTATACATTGACTTTTAAAAACTCCAGCTATATTGAGCTGTTTAAGCTAAAGTGGGTCGTGGCCTGTGGAGTGTTAGAGAGAGAGAGATTTGTTAATATTGCAATATTTTATAGCCACCTTCGCATGCTTGAAACTGGAGTTCATTCCAAGCACGTTCGCTATTGGGTTCGCAATAAGCTGTATTGCTATCACAGCAATAGGAATGTCGTTGTGGGCATGGACTCTGCCGGGCCACTGTTTCTGCTGCTGATTTGTGCCTACATCGTGTGTCTATTGGTATTGGGACTGGAAATATTATGGAATAGACAACAAAAACGCGCTGCGCGTCATTAAGGCAAGTACTTCAGGCTAATGGCCAATCACATTTACCTTGTTGAGTGTGCAATTTGAACAAACAAATTGACAGACAGATGACACAGAGGACAGACAAATTGCTTTGCGAAGCAATAACTAAAAACTATAAAAGGCCAGCGCCAAAATCTTCCTCTAAGTCAATAACAAAATGCAGCTGTTGCAATTGGCCAACTTTGTGCTGCAGAATTTGCTGCAGTCACGCATAAGTTTCATCATTTTCTTTCACTGCTGGGCAAATAATGAAAGTGGGCTGCATTTTGTTAAGATTAAATAGTAATTTAAATTAATAATAAATACTAAAATAAATTTAATTATTATTATTATTACATACTATTATTTATCTTTGCAGCTTTTCAATTCGTGCAACAAATTCACAAACCTCAACATCAGCTCATCTATTATCAATTTGCACATTTGAATGACTGGAACTGGGAGCACTTGGAGCAACGTTATTTGGATCATGCACAGCCCACGTTGGCCATTTATGTGGACTTGAGCTGCATGCGCAGCAGAAGTCTTTTGGCAGAGGTAATTCAGCACGGTTTGCAAAGTAAAAAGAAATCCATTGATTTGATATGCTTCCAGGCCAGTCGATCGCGTCTCTACAATCAGCATTATCACTGGATACTGCACGACCGCTCGGACGCTTTCAACTTTTATGATTTCTTCAAGTCCACTAATATATCTATAGATGCCGATGTGGACTATGTTAAGCAACATAGTTCAGCTCAGAGTGAAGCGATTATCTATACACTATATGATGTCTACAGCAATGGCAATCACATTGGCGGGCAGCTTAATATGACAGCGAACTATGAGCTCAGCTGCAATCAGAGCAGCTGCGGGTCCATTCGCTATCTCAGCTCATTGCATTTGCGATCCAAGTATGGCAATCGGGAGCAGCTGACGGATGTGGTGCTGCGTGTGGCTACGGTGGTGACACAACGACCCATTAGCTGGCCGCCGGAGCAGCTGCTGCAATTTCTCAATCAAATCAATGATACACAGATCGATGGCATCGCGCGCTTTGGCTTTCAATTGTCTCTCATACTCAAGGATCTGCTGCAGTGTGGGTAAGTGTTTATTGCTTGGCTATTTCTATTTATAGCCTGAATCCATTGGGAAATCATGGTATAATGTTGTTTTTTAAATGTACGTAACAGACAGAAGTTGGCGTAGCAGACTAGGGCAGATCAGTGCGACGAACTGCTTCGATTTAGCCCTATCCGTCCGTCCGTATGTATGATCGCATCGATCTCAAAAACTATAAGAGCTAGAGACTTCAACATGTTTGTATTAGGTTTCAGAAACTCGATAGCTTTTTCCGTTTCGGAGCTATCGATTAAAAACATGTATCGAGAATCAGTTATAATATTATATCTCGTTCATCTTTAGAGCTAGAGTCTCCAAGTCTTCTGCATATATATAGATAATAATTTAGTACAATCTCGAATTTTATTAGTTTTTGTACACCCCTCCCCTAAATGTGTAAAAAATGTATTTCAAATACTTGAGATATATAGTTTGGTCTGGCATACACATATGATCATATGGTCAGAATCTAAAAGTTTGATTACAATTATCCATCTTCAAGAATTCCCAAATAAATTCCTATAACATTGCCCATTGCAGAGCTAGCGAGAGCGAGACAGCAAGGCGCGTCTCAAAGGGTTCAGGGTATCTCCTAGTCGAGCAATCTCGACTAAAATTTTCAGACTTGTATCTATTGTTATTATCATAAATCTTTATACTTCTAGCATGAATTTTACTTTCAAAGATCGTTGGAGCTATGGCGACTACGATGGCGGCTCTGTGGGCGCTGTGGTCGATGAGACGGCCGACATTGGCTCGGCGCCTTGTCTGGCCACACCGGGCAGACTGCATCTCTTGTCGGCCATCATTGAGACGGGCTATTTTCGATCCATTTGCCTGTTTCGCACACCTCACAATGCGGGCATCAGGGGCGATGTTTTCCTGCAGCCCTTTAGCGCTTTGGTTTGGTTTCTCTTTGCCGGCATTCTACTGCTGATTGCTCTAATGCTCTGGCTTGCCTTCTACATGGAGTCGAAGCGTATGCGTCGCCGTTGGCGCTTAGAGTTTGTGCCTTCTCTTCTAAACACTTGTCTGATTACCTTCGGTGCGGCGTGCATTCAAAGCTCGGCAATAACACCACGCTCCATAGGCGGACGTTTGGCATACTTTGCACTCTTTCTAATTAGTTTTATAATGTATAATTATTATACGTCCGTGGTGGTCTCATCGCTCTTGAGCTCGCCTGTCAAATCTAAGATCAAGACGGTGCAACAGCTGGCAGAGAGCTCGCTGCCAGTTGGACTTGAGCCGTTGTCATTTACCAAGAGTTATCTAAATGTGAGTATGATATATAATTATACATAATTATATTAGATATTTCTATGAAATTCTTTAAATATTTGTTTTTGCTTTTTACTAGTACTCGCAACGTCCGGAGATTCATTTGCTTAGGAAGCGCAAAATCGAGACTCAGTCGAACAATCCCGAGCTCTGGCTGCCCGCCGAGCAGGGTATTCTACGTGTACGCGACAGACCTGGCTATGTGTTTATCTTTGAGGCCTCCTCGGGTTATGCTTATGTGGAGCGCTACTATACCCAGCAAGAGATTTGTGATCTTAATGAAATACTATTTAGACCCGAGCTGTTGCTCTACACGCACTTGCATCGCAATTCCAGCTACAAGGAACTCGTGCGCTTGAGGTAAATTATATAAAAAAATAATTTAATTTAATTATATAAATTTAATTGAATTATATAAATTAGATAATGTAAAATTCCCATAGATTACTGCGCGTGCTGGAGACTGGCATCTATCGCAAACATCGCAATTGGTGGGCCCGCATGAAGCTGCATTGCTACTCGCAAAACTTTGTCATTACCGTGGGCATGGAATATGTGGCCCCGCTCTTCTTCATGCTGCTCTGTGGCTATGTTCTGGTGTTCCTGCTGCTGCTGCTCGAGATTGCCTGGCAGCGTTACATGCAGCGCTCAGATTAAGCTTTAAATGCGCACGCTTTGCACCTCTCGCACCTTGCAACTTAAAACGCTTTAAGCTGTTATGCAAAACAGCACAAATAAAAATAAAACAAGTAAGAGGACTGCTCGACTACGAGATACCTCTTCGAACTCTGCTGCCGTTGCTTTGGAAGTGGGTTGAACTACATATATTTTGAACGCTTATAACTTCATTTCTAGCTGAAAGATATTCATGAAACTTTTGTGGAAATTACAGAATCTTTGTATAATCTTTTTATACATATTATAAAATTATAATAATAAATATGCACTTTTGAAGTCTTTCTAGGTGTAGGTAAAAAGTAAATGAATTTTCGATTTTTATCGATAACAACAAATGGATTGAGTTATCGAGAAAAAAACAAAATAAACTCGTACTGCGTAACTAACATTATATGATAGTATTCATATAAAATTTCAGCTCTTTAGCTTTTGTAGTCTACGAAATCTTTTCGTCATACGGAGGGGCGGACGGAAAGACGGACGGACAGACAAGGCTATATCGACTCAGTTCGTCGTTCGTGATCAAGAATATACTTATGGGTTCTGCGGCGTCTCCTTCTGCTATTACATACATTTTCACAAAACCATTATACCCTGAATGCCCATTTTCCATGAGTTTAGGGTATCAAATATATATAGTTAAAACACTTTTCGTTAACTTTTCGCCTCATCCAACGACTGTGGAATTATGCAGCAATGCAACGGGTCGTTGTCTCTGCTTCAGCTTCCTGTTGTCGCAGACCCGTGCAATTGCCACACGCCTCGTTGACTGGACCACGTTTTTGTGTTTTCATGCGATTTTCGTATTTGCATTAAAAAGTTTCTTGTTTGGCCAATGATTTTTTTCCCCTGCCACATTCTATGCTATTTGCATTTTCGTGGACCCATTGTAAACGGTTTGAGCGTGTGGCCAAAGATAAATACAAGTCCAAGCATTAAATAGTTATCTGAATGTGGCAATAGTTAGGCAGGAATTCCCATTCTTAAAGAGCTGTCAAATGCGTCATCTGATTGCTGTTTGTTGTGCTGCAGCGTAATCAATCATTTGATATATTTATTTCGATTATTTGTCATGTCATTTGGATTTTGATGTGTACTTTGATGATTATGACCTGCGAACTCTGCTTGTCACAATTTATTTTGTGGCATCATCAAAAAAACTGTGCAGCAAATTGCTGGTTAACCATAAAAACTTTGCCAGCAATTAATAATAATTATTATAATATCTATTATTTATTTATTTATTTTTTTTTATTTTTTTTTTTTTTTTTTTTGAGTTCAAACGTTTCCATACGCTACATTTATAAATATAAAACTTGGCTAAAATGAACTGAAATAAATTAAATAAATGAAGTATATAAACATACATATATTGCCTAGGGACCTTTACTGTTTGAGAAATTACTGCTGCGCTGACAAATTGGCAACTCAATCTGGTTGTCAACAGGCTGTTTAAGCTGTCCGAGCTTCCTTGAGCAGCTTGTAATATAATAATATGGCTTTCACAGCCACATCACATTGCACGATAAATTGACAGGCAATTTTAAATTATTTACTACACTTACGTTTCTGCCTTATCCGTGCTGCACAGCGAAAATTCTGTTCGTGCTGCAAACCCCATCGGCAGCAACAAACCTCCCTCGAAGCAGCTCTTAGAATTCCCCCACCGCATGTTGCATTCGATACAGTAGTTTGTCAATAACATGTTTCCCGTTATTCCATTTTTTTTTTCACTCTCACTGCTTTTTCCCCACTTCGTTTTCGGTTGTCGCTGCATTTGCCATTATTCGATTGCTTGTAATGTGCTTTAAAGCTGAAGAAGTGGTATATTAGTTATAACGGTAAGCTTGCGCAGCATACGTTTCGTCGGAAGAGGACTTGCCGATTGTGGTTCGCGTATAGTATAACAGAAAACATGGTCGGGTATTCAATTTGATAGAATAAGGCTTTGCAATTTAATTAGTTGTGATATTTTTAAAGCTGAAGAAGTTGTTCGTTAATTTTTAGGTAAACTAAAAACTTGTTCAACTTACATATGTATGCTTATATTTAGCATTATTGGAAGCCTTTTTGTATATATCACGCGTTTATTTATAGTGAATTTTTATTTGATTTAAAAACAAAATTTTTTTAATATACTATTAATTTTTTTGCAATCTGTTATCTCTCTGTTAATATGTTAATATCTCTCTGCACCTTTTTAGATTTCCTCTTTGACAAGGGGAAATTTTAGATCTTTATGGATGTCATGTCTTGTCATATATGTACCAAGGAACACCTCTTGCTGGCTTCTTCTTGGAGCTGCAAAGCGTAAGCCCATACTGGCTTTAGCACGGACTTATATAGCCATACTTTGTTCTCAAAGCTTAGCTGCGAGCGCGGTTTTAGTATTGATTTTCAGTTGTCTTTGTTTTGTAGTTATATGCTGCCTTCAGATAAGCCACCGATCTAGGTATACTCCCAAGTATTTTACTGTTTTGTTGACTGCGTAAGACTGTGGGACAGTTTCCGTGTCTGAGAGCGAATGTTACATGCACAGACTTTTGAGCATTTATCACTATTCTCCACTTTTTTTTTAGACCAAGTTCTTCTTGAAATAAGTTGAATGGTAATTTAATATGTTTACAACATTATACGCTCTTCTATGCAGCATAGAGTAGTTGAGAGTCAACCTCATTTTTATTTAATTTTTAATTGCATACTTTGCGGCTGTGGTATTAAATTGTTTCCAGTGGTTTTGTGTACGTGCTAAACAAGCGCGCAAATGGTTTTAGTTTAAATCGCCTTTGATAATTTATATTTATAAATATAATGCTCTATGCCCATATCTACTAGTTTGCTTAGTAATTGAACTTCGCATAGGCTGTTGCTAAACGTTGTCTCGACTGATATCTTAAGATTTATATAGCCTGTGCCCTGTGTACATCTTATCGGATTGTTATTGCCTGCAACCGCGTTTTAATCTCTCTCCGTGAATTACTCTGATAAAGCTAATGATAATGATGTCAATTGGTACTCAAGTATTTACCGTGAATTTGACACATTCAGTTGGCTATCGTCGTTTGGACGCGTTCAATCGTAAAGCGCCAGGCTTGCAAGTGATTAAAGGGTAATATAAACTGTACTCAATAAGAATTTAACTTTCATTTGTTTCTTAAATATATATTGTAGTCCTGTAATAAAACCAGTCTGTGCGCTCTGCATTAAAATTAACGAACAGTGTGGAAATAAATTAGACAATTCCAGTTTATTTGCATACAAAATAACTGTTTAATATAAACATCTCGCTTTACATAGTATATCCGTCACTTGTCTAAGCTTATATCATACATTGCGTATACGACACGTTAGACTAGCTTGAAAAAATATTAGCAATAGCAGAACACATACGCAGAGCGTTGACTGCATGTTAAAAATAAAGCATATACTATAAGTATATATATAAACCACATTATAAATTCATAAAATTGCTTCAAAACCAGTTGTAATATAAAAATAATAAAAACAACAAAAACAATAGAAACATTTTGGACATTGCTGAGCTGACTTCTGTAACCCTTTAAAGGTGTTCACAATTCTATTTAGCTTGCGTCACGTTGTTCCTTTATAGTTGAAAATATTTAAAATAAGACTTAGAGAATAATTTCTTATATATATACATATATACATACGTATATATGTATACATAGTTAACTGCCTGATCGACACTTTGGCACTTCTTGCTGCTGTCGCTTTACTCCCGCTTTTTATGCTGCCGCTCGCAACTCGCGTGATTTTTTTTTTTTTACCCCTGGGGTCGCCGCCGGCGTCGCTGCTGCCGCTGCGATCGCTGTCAATAAACGAAACATCGCTGTGGGTTTGCTCATTAAGTGGGCGGTTCGCTCAGATTCAGTCGCTCGTGAAACGTTAAAACGCGCGAAACGAGTCGTCGTCTCGACAACGTTATCAGAAATTCTTAAAAGAAAACTTCCTCACGTTTTGAAAGCTGACATAGACGACCATTAATAAGCAATTTGTCGCAGCAAAAATCATATAAAGTTTAGTGCTGCGAAAGGTGCTCATAAAACGGGTAAAAAATACTTTTAAAAAATATATAATTATATATAGAAATTAGGAAAATATGCGGAAAATTTTTAAATAAAAAAAAATGAATTAAAATAATAAATAAATGAATAATAAATAATTATGAAATATGAAAAATAAATATATAATATGAAAAATAAATAATAAATATATGAATAATAAATAAATGAATAATGAATAAATAAATAATAAAAAATAATATTTATGTGAATAATAAATAAATGAATAATGAATAAATAAATAATACAAAATATGAAAATATAAAAAAATAAATAATAAATATATGAAAAGTAATAAATAAATTATGAAAAAATTAATAATTAACAAAATCTCTTTTCCTCCCCCGCCCTCCTTCCCCTATCCCTCTATGCCTAATCCTTTAATATGACATATGAAAAATAAATAATAAATATATGAAAATTAAATAAATATAAAAATAAATAAATAATGGACAAATTAATATTTAAATAATAAATAAAAGGAAAGAATAAAGAAAACGATATATATAACATGACAACATGACATGACATATGAATAATAAATAAATGAATAAAAAAAATAATGTGGAAAATAAATAATAAATATATGCATAAGTAATAGAAAAAGTAATATTAAATAAAATAAAAGTAAAGAATTTCAAAAAAATGTATATATAATATGAAAAGTAAATATAAATATATATAAATAAATATGAAATATGAACATAATTTAATCATCGAAAAATTAAAATTAAAAAGATTAATAAATATACATATACATATATAAAATAAATATATATTAATAAAATAAATAAATTGTTATACAAAAATGTTATGTTTTAAATTTATTAATATTGAATTCCTATTTAAATATATTTACTATAGTTATCATAAGTTAAGAATCTATAAAGTCAATTTTATAGATATAATTTTTATCAAAACTATTTACTAAATAGTTTTAACAATTTGATATTAATTGAGAATACTTAGAACTAATTTCGCAAATATTTTAAATTATTTGCTTGCAATGTTGTAGTTGTGTTGTAATGTTTAAATTTAAATCTTATTGTATACAATCTTTGACTATATCTTTGTTAACTAGCTTGTTTTCATAAAGGTTATTTATTATTAACTTGACAAGTTTTTCTGCTTGGAATATGTAGTGCAGTATTTTTTTATTTTTTTGCAACCTAGAAAAAATTTATATCAACTTTGTTCACATATTCTAGCGCCACCTGAAAAAGCTTTAAGTTTAAGTATGCAAAGCCATAAAAACTAATAAGGAAGCGTCAAAAATGAATGTGAACAGCAAAAAAAAAAATTGTGCTGTGCCATAAAAAACACACTCTCAAGGCAAATGTCGCAAGCTTTCGTATCGACTTACACTCTCAGTTATAGTTCAAATTTGAAATTCCCGAGGTGTCGGATTATTTCGCTGGCTCTGCCAAATGAAAGTGAAAACTTAGCTGGGATTGTCTTACAAAATTGGGTCAACAACTTGACTGCGATTAGGTGTGAGCACACCTGAATGAGTCAACATTGAGAATACGAGCGAATATTTAATTATATAGAGACTGCATATTTTTATAGAGAAGCTGACCTGCTAGAAATTTCATAGATATCATTTAATTATTCTCAATTGTTCACACGTGCGACTATTCAGCTAAACAACAATTTAGTCTCTAATCTGTAGAATTGACAAGGTCACATTGTTGCAGCGACATCTAAGTAACACGCTGAGATAATTAGATGAGATACAATTGATCAAGTGCCGCAACTTTCTAGCCACCTTTGTACCAATCGACCATTTAGTCACTTTGCTCTCCTTCTTGATCTTTCTCCTTCGCTCTCTCTTTCTCTCCCTCTCTACCTCTTGATTTTTGCATTTATTTATATTGCCGTATCTTTCATTTATCTATTCATCCATTGCGATCTCAATCAAGTCACAAGTTTTTGTGGTTTGTAAACAAATCAAACATTTTGTACTTTGCCCATGCAATGAGCTTTGCCAAATTAATTGTCGGGTTAAGGCAAACTATTTTGGATCCACTTACATCCGGGATCAGTTCGACACCTCTTAATAGCATTTAAGAACAAAATTCGATTACAAACAAAATTTTATTCTATTCATAAAAGTAATAATAATAATAGAAATTGACTATAAATTTACAAAAAGCAATTATTCTTATATAGTATATTCTATACTTATTTAAAAGCATTTATTTATACCCGATACATCATCAATAACAATTTCTAATTGCTCTGCCAGTCCGGCTCAACAGCAAACAGCTCTGCACAGACTGACGCACTTGATAAAAAGCTTGGCTTTTTTGACAGGTCAATTTGCACAGCCATAAACCGAGATTTGAATAAAACAAAGCAAACATTTGCTCTGAATGTGCGTCAATCGCTCTAAGCTAATATCCACAATTAAAACTCAATTAAATGAAAGGCATTTTAAACGCACTATGATTTATGAAAGACATCCTGTAATCTTATCGCAAAGAACAACGTTGTTATCAAAAATTGTATATAGGTTTATAGGCTTAGCAGTTCAAGAACTTATTAGTTTCTTGCCTAGTATGTTTATCAAAATCACATTACATTATAAAAACGTTTTATAGACTTTGAATACGGGAATTACAAAGAGACTACAAATGTATATATCAATGCTATTCATCTGATTTACGTGCCTTGCATTCAAAGAGAAACAAACAAATAAATGACTGAGCTCTTGAGTCAGTAAAAAATATGGAAGGAAGCTTGTGTTACGCTTCCTTTTTATGCGCTGTTCAGGAAGTGTAGAGGGTATATAGGGTTTGTGTAGTTTTTGGAGATTTCAACTGTTTAAATGAAAATCGTCCAGTCATTAACAAAAATATTCTTGACATGCAAATACAGTTTTATCTCTGCCTTAAACAAGATATATTTTACAATCTTATCAACTACAGCCAAAAGATGATATTTGACATACTTAGAGCTATAAATATCGAATAACTCATCGACTATTAGATTTTATGCATTACAAAAATTCATGCTTGAATAACAAAATATGTATATTTGGTAAAATATTGCTTATAGTATAATTAATATATCCCGTCTTATGCAAATTCTCTTTTGACCTTTTCTTACAATGACCTCTTATAATCCACATCGTGTGCTTTCAATTTTATAACTCAGTTGATTTCATTGAATGTATTATTGTTAGCTGTTGTGTCTTAATTAACGCAGCTTTCATTTAGATCTATATTTAGACAGTCTGTCATATATTATTATCGTTATTATCCATTTAAATAATTATATTACATAGTATAAATTAATGTAATAACTACACAGAGCTTCAGGGTTGAGTAAGCCATTTGCTTGGAAAACTGTGCAAGAGTTTTAAAATGAAGAACATTTCGATACTATAGACTAAAACTATATTTAATACATAATTATATAGAGAAGATAACTAAAGACCTGATTTCATTAGAAAAAATAACATCAAAAATTATTATTATATATTTTTATATATATTATATATTATTATATTTTTTAAATATATTTCTTAAATTTAATTGCTTGTGATGGGACTATAATATTAAAAGAAAATACTTTCATTTTTCTCACAATTAATCCAGTTTTATTTAAAGTATTTAACGGCTCTTAAAAACATGCATCATTCGAACAGTTTATTAGCATACGCAACACGTTTTTGTTCGGTTAAGTTGAACTTGCTCAATGAAAAAACAAATTCATGACCGCCGGCGCACATGCTTAGCTTAATAAATAAAGCTCACTCGAACACATACTCACACACACACACGCAACAAATAAGTTATTAAATGAGACAAAGCTTTCGCAGTAAATGCGGAAAGAGCTTTTGTAATGTCGTTTAGTCTGCAATACTTGAACTAATTATAGGCACAGCTAATTACAGCTGTACGTAAAGAACAGTTCAGCAAGTTGGCTAAATGACTAGAGATATCTATGAAGATGATCGCGAATTGCTGGCAGGTTATCTAAACTAGGTTAAATGATCAGCTGCGCAGCTTTATTAAATCAATCTCTTGCTCTAATTGCAGTACTCCTGCCCAAGATGTCAGCGTCCAGCAAGCAGCAGGAGGCCGAGGATAGCGAGCATAATCCACAGGTGGTGGTCACGCCAGCAGGTGCAGCGCACAGCGTGCGACACGATCGCAGCCTCTGGCGAGATCTGACGGCCTATTGGATCTTAGGTCTATGCAACAACTATGGCTACGTGGTTATGCTGAGTGCGGCGCATGATATCATAGCGCAGTTCAATGACGAGGTGGGATAATTTAATTTTATTTAATTTATTTATTTAGATATTGAGATTAGATTAGATTTGGAGATAAATGAACAAGTATTTTTAGACACAACATTTAAATTATTATTTTAATGTTAAGTTAAAAAAAAAAAACAAATATTTATACTTAATAATATATAAATAATAATATAATATTGAATATTAATACTAATAATATATTAAGATTACTAACCAAATGAAGATTAGCTATAACCCAAGTCTTATCCAAATATGCTCAATGATATTATTATATAATATTTTAAAGAATTTTTAGTGGAATTAATTAAAATAATTTATAAGGTAAAGATTCACTCGAAAAAAATATTATTATTATTATTATTATATAAATATAAATGAGAAATAGAGATAATATATTATAATATAATATATAAAGATATATATATATAATATACATAAATTATAATAAATATTATTTTATATTTAATTTTTAGCCTGAGGTCGAAGATGTCGACGATACAGGCAAGGGTCGCGAGTGTCATTTGGTATCGACGGGCGCTATATTGCTAGCGGATGTTTTACCTTCGCTGTTTGTCAAGATTATAATGCCATTCTTTCCCTTCTGGGTTAAGTAAGTCTTTTGCTCTAAGAATCTATTCAACTATATGACTAACTAATAATTTTCTTGCAGTGTACGCATAGGCATAGCTGTAGCTTGCTCGGCAGCTGGGTTTCTATTCGTGGGCTTTGCCAATGCCGAATGGGTGGCACTGCTCGGTGTCATTATTACCTCGGCGAGCAGCGGCATTGGTGAAACAACTTTCCTGGCATACTCCTCGAGTTTTAACAAGTGAGTTCATCTAACTATTTAGCTATTGACTATGATTACTTATTATTGTTATTTCTTTTTTCACTTATAGAAATGTCATCTCGACCTGGTCTTCGGGCACTGGCGGCGCTGGAGTCATTGGCTCACTTAGCTATGCGACGCTGCGCTCTCTGGAGGTTAGTCCACGCGACACGATGCTGATTATGTTGATCTTTCCGGCCATTGAAGCGTTTGCCTTTTGGATACTCTTGCGTCGCCCTCAAGTCTTGCCCGTCACCACGGTCGAATCGACTGAGGAGCTTATTAGAGACGATAAGCCTTTGGTGGGCTTCAAGGAGAAGTTGTCCTACATTAAACATCTATTTAAATATATGATCCCGCTGTGCCTGGTCTACTTCTTCGAGTACTTTATCAATCAGGGACTGGTAAGTAGTTGAGTATTAATCCCGTTCATATAAGATTCTAATTGGCTTGTTTCTATTTCTAGTTCGAGCTGGTTTACTTTGAGAACATCTTCCTGGACAAGGCCTCTCAGTATCGCTGGCTGAACGTGGACTATCAGATTGGAGTGTTCATCTCGCGCTCCTCGGTCAACATATTCCAACTGAACAAAATCTGGCTAATGTCTGTGTTCCAGTTCATCAACGTTATCTACTTCCTGACCGAAGTCATTTGGTTCTACACGCCGACCATTTGGATAGTGTTTGCCATTGTGCTGTGGGAGGGTCTGCTGGGCGGCGGTGCCTATGTGAATACCTTCTATCGCATGTCCAAGGAAATAGCGCCGGGTCGTCAACAGTTTGCCATGTCTATGGTCGTTCAATCCGATTCATATGGCATTGCCCTGGCTGGATTCCTAGCAATACCTGTGCATAATGCGATTTGTGAGCTGCCGGCGGCAGTGCGAAGTGTTGTCTGGTAATGGAGGACGGAAATATATATGCATATAGTATATCTAGAACATAGAACGAGCTCATAATGAGTATTTAATTATGCCTTTAAATTAGCTAATGTCTGTGTGTGTGAGTGTGCTTGTGTACATTTTATATTATCTATGTGTGTGTGTGTGCTTGCGAATATATGTATGTCTTTGCCTTGCTGAGGTAAACTTAATTTAGAAATTAGTTAAATAGTATATCTTATCTAGCTTGTAGGCACTTCAGAACTGAAGTATGAATTGTATTAAACTAGACATAAAGATCGTGTACAATAATAATGTTCAAAAACCGCAGCAAACAGCTGTGAGAACAAGTTCTGAACAATTAAAAAAACAATGGAAAATAGACAATACGAAAATGGATTGTGATTAAGAGGCCCAAGTATGAGCGAGGTTATCATGCAGCTGTCAAGTAGCATATATACCGTAAGGCCTACTGCTAAAAATTCAAGTTCATGAACATTTTATTTGGATTTTGATTATATTGATAATTTATATAAAATAACGAAAGCTCATGAATATTATTTCTTTTTATAGTGAAACTCTGTTGTTTTCAATATTATTGAAGCTGGGAATTCACACTTGTATAAACAAATTCAGATAAAATATAGATATAGAAAAGTAGTAGAGTAAAGTTTGCTGTTTGACTTCACACATCCATGCTACTACTATTCTAAAGCTACTACAGCTACATCTAGTACTACTACTACACTAATATTTCTACTACTACACCTGCTACTACTACTAGTTAAAATATTTCTACTACTATAACTTCTAATACTACTACTTCAAACATTTCTACTACTATAACTGCTACAATTACTACTACAATTACAACTAATACAGCTACAACTACTAATACGACTACCACTACACTACTAAGACAACAACTACTACTACACTACACTATACTACAACTTATACTACTACACTACACTATACTACAACTTATACTACTACACTACACTATACTACAACTTATACTACTACACTACACTATGCTACTACTTATACTACTACTACACTACACTATACTACTAATACTACTACTACACTACACTATACTACTACTACACTACTACACTACACTATACTACTACTTATACTACTACTACACTACTACACTACACTATACTACTACTTATACTACTACTACACTACTACACTACACTATACTACTACTTATACTACTACTACACTACTACACTACTGCACTACTACTACTACTACTAATACTACTGCACTACTACACTACTACTACTACTACTATTACTACTGCACTACTACACTACTACTACTACTATTACTACTACACTACTACTACTACTATTACTACTACTATTACTACTGCACTACTACACTACTACTACTACTATTACTACTACACTACTACACTACTACTACTATTACTACTACAGGCCAATGTTTAATGTGCTGATGGATCAGCTAAACGTTATATATATAAATATTGATAATGATTATTATATTGCCAGCACACAATACATCATGTTTTGTTAAAAGATATTCAATTACAACAAAATTATGCTCCCATTTTATTTTATTACTAACGCCTTTTGCTTTTTTGTTTCCTTTTCTGTTTTTTAAATGAATCCATCGTTTACGAATAGGTAATTTGGTTTATATTGGCGGCACTTAATTGTTGAATTAGCCAAATTCAATTCGGATATAGTATATCATAGTGTCCAGGTCTGTAGATAAGAAAAACTATAGGCCGTAATCCCTCGGGGAAATCGTGTGTCTTGACCGTACCGCCCTCGGCTCTGTCCAGATATTCGACACGCACGCTTACACTGAGGGCTGTAGAGAGCGCGATGATGTGTATATGATCGGATTCTTTGAACATTGGCTCCACTTCCTGATGGCGAAACTCTTCAATGGTCATATCACCTTCGATAAAATCTTGATAGAATGCGGCATCCTCCTGCAGTTTTCCAGAGGTAATCAAACGTAGATAGACAATCACATAATCCGAATAGCCTGGTTCGTTGAAGATAGTGTGCAGCTCGCTTTGATTCTTCTCGACTCCACCAGGATTATCTGGATTAACTCTATTGATAACATCCATAAACTGCAATAATTTCAATTCATTATATAATACTAGCTCTTTGTAAAGCTTTCGACTTACAGTTCCATGAAAATCTTCCAATGTGAAGCTTGGGAAACCAAGTTTAATCAGCTCATCTTTCGAGGACTCTGCAATCTGGCGAAACTTATCGTAAGCAGCTTTATTCGAGATTAAGTACTCTAAATACGAGTAGGCAAATGCTCGAAAGAAACAATTGCCATCGGGACGTGTTCGTCGCATATATTTATATTTGCTAGCCAAAGTCTGAACCTTGGCTGTAAAAATCGCATCCCCATTGTATTCGGCCGTCAAGCAAGTCAACGGTAATTGTTCGCTGACCAAAGGTGTTGAGTCGCTGATCTATAATGAATGGGCATGAAAGTGAATATACAAATTGTAGACAATAGCAGCTCTCACCTCTCGCTCAATTTCACGCTGCTGCTGTAAGATTAAATCATCACGATTGCCGTGATTGTCATCACGTTCCACCGATTCCATCAGTTTCAGAAAGGTTGTTTAACAAAAATCACGAAAATATTTGCTCCAAATTTGAAAATATCAGATAGGGCTAGTCTGACTGACAGCAAGCATAAAATACCCAAAAATACATTTATCGATTTCGTATCAAAAATATCCTTAAAGAGTAGGCCCTTCAATTTCCTATATTTGTTGATTTCTCAGTTCAACTTTCGTTGCGCTACGGAACACAACCGAAAAAAAATACGTAGAATTTTTACAAATTTATTCTCACGTAAGTTGGGAAAATTATACTTTTATTTTTTAATTATATGTAATATATTATATATTTTATTTAGCTATAAACTATGTCTTTACCACGTGTTTATTTTGACATTAACGCCGGGGGCGAAAAACTCGGTCGTATTGTAATGGAGTTACGCTCGGACGTTGTACCCAAGACAGCTGAAAACTTTCGCGCTCTGTGCACCGGGGAGAAGGGATATGGGTATAAGGGCTGCCCGTTCCATCGCGTCATACCGGGCTTTATGTGTCAAGGCGGCGATTTTACTAATCAGAACGGCACCGGGGGTCGTTCGATTTACGGCAATAAGTTTGCCGATGAAAATTTTACATTGAAGCACACGGGTCCCGGAATTCTATCAATGGCAAATGCCGGACGTAATACCAATGGCTCGCAGTTCTTTATATGCACCGGGAAAACCAATTGGCTGGACAACAAGCATGTGGTCTTTGGCAAAGTCGTCGAGGGCATGGACATTATAGCCAAAGTCGAAGCGTTGGGCTCCAACACTGGTAAGACCTCGAAGAAAGTTATTATCGAAGACTGCGGCGACTTATAATTTATAAAGAGATTCAGCCACTAAAAGTGAATATATAAGTAAATTAAGCTGCAATTGAATAATGAATAAATAAAGATCGTAACAATCTGCCTGATGATTGCAGATAACAAAAATATATAATCAACCAATTTTTACATTTCCTGTTCTTCGTTCTCTCTCTCTCACTCTGTCTCTGCAGGGTACCTGCTAGTCCAGCAAACGAGATTCTTAGGCTAACAGTCGATATTTATGTAAGACAATGTTTGTTTTACGTATTCTATAAGTTTTAGCCCCATAAGTTCACCACACATTTTGCATTCTAATGCCGTCAGCCTGCTCTAAATAAAACATTTTTTATTTAACAAATTGAATAAAAATTTCAGGTTTGTAAAGTTCGACAGCCGACGTTGCTTAACTGCCACTTGACATCACATTGACAAACGCGGTGAGGCACAGAGCTGACTGCTAATTGTTGAGCAGTGTTTGATCAGAGTGTTTCTGCTGCAGCAGCAGCAGCAGCAGCAGCAGCAGCAGCAGCACCAGCACCGGCATTAGCAGCATAATGCTTGTATCAGTCGTTTTTGAGCAGCCGCATCGTATGGTTTTTGGAGCGGCATTTTTTTAATTTTCATATTAGCATTCATTCATCAAAATGCGCGTCGTCATCTTATCAGCACTTTTACTATTGCTTAATCTTGGATGGGTTAAAGCGTACGAGACAAACACAACAAGAACTAGCAGCAAGTTGCCTAATATAATCATTATAATGGCTGACGATATGGTAATAGAGCTGAGGAAATCCACAAACAGTAGTGGGTCAACGTTAATGGATAATTAACACATTTATCGACTGCGAATTGCAGGGGTTCGACGATCTTAGTATACGCGGCGGACGTGAGTTTCTAACGCCTAATATTGATGCATTGGCCTTCCATGGACGTCTACTGGATCGCCTCTACGCACCGGCTATGTGCACTCCATCTCGCGGTGCATTGCTAAGTGGAAAATACCCAATACATACGGGTAAGATTTCTATATGCGCATTAGCTAATATTAATCTATAGATTAGAAATATACTTAACTTTTAGGTACTCAGCATTTTGTAATTAGCAATCAGGAACCCTGGTCCTTAAAGCTGAATACCACCTTGATGCCAGAGATCTTTCGGGAGGCGGGTTACTCTACAAATCTGGTGGGCAAATGGCATTTGGGTTTCGCTAGGCCTGAGTTTACGCCCACGCATCGAGGCTTCGATTATCACTATGGCTATTGGGGTGCATACATTGATTACTATCAGCGTCGTTCACAGATGCCGGACAAGACTTACATAGTGGGCTATGATTTTAGACGAAACATGGAGGTGGAGTGTGCAGATCGTGGTGTGTATATTACAGATTTGTTGACCAACGAAGCGGAGCGTGTTATACAAGAGACTGCTGCTAAGCAGAAGCCACTTTTCCTCATGATCAATCACTTGGCTGTGCACACGGGCAACGATAATGATCCATTGCAGGTGCCAGAAGATGAGCTGCAAAAGTTCCGCCACATCAAGGATCCGAATCACAGGAAATACGCAGGTGAGCTATGAATTAAATGCATTATTGTATGAATCAAATCGATAACTATCAATAACATTTTAATAGCTATGGTCTCGAAGCTGGATCAGAGTGTGGGTCGTGTGATAAGTGCATTGGCGCGTGCCGATCAGCTGGACAATAGCATTGTGATCTTCTACTCAGACAATGGAGCGCCTTCGGTGGGCATGTTTGCTAATACAGGCTCCAATTGGCCGCTCAAGGGGCAAAAGAATTCTCCCTGGGAGGGTGGCTTGCGTGTGGCCGGCGCCATTTGGAGTCCCTTGCTCAAGGCACGCAGCAGTGTGTTCACCCAGCCGATCTACGTTGGTGATTTTCTGCCCACATTGGCGCACGCTGCCGGCATAGAGCTGCCCGACTCGTTGCAGTTGGATGGCATTGATTTGTGGCCACAGTTGTCGGGGCCGAAAGAAACCCCTCAAGTACCACGCGAAATATTGCACAGTCTCGATGATGTGTGGAACGTAAGTTCACTGCTGTTGGATCGTTGGAAGTATGTGAATGGAACTACCTTGGCGGGTCAATATGATCAGCAGCTGGTGCAACGCGAACTTGATGACCTTGATCCTCGCGCTAATCGCTATGTGGTGGAGGTGCGCAATTCGCCTGCTTCGAAAGCGCTGGCTCGCTATGACCAGCAACGCCTCACACAGCATCGCATGAAAAACATAATGATAGACGCAAAGGTCGATTGCGGCGATATGCAGCGTGGTTGCAATGCCTTGCTGGAGGAATGTTTATACGACATGAGCATCGATCCGTGTGAGCGCAACAATCTCGCTTATTCTGAGCAACATGCGGATATACTAGCAACAATGCGTCAACGTATTAAGCAGCTGCGTGCTGGAGCTGTTCCAATTGAAAATCTCCCGAGCGTCCCCTATGCAAACCCTACTCTGCATGAGTGTACATGGGATTTGTTTGAAGTGAAGAAAGTGGGTCCAGGTAAATATAAAGTCAACTAACAATATAATTAGTTTGAAAATGACTTTAAAAATAATTTTTACAGTGCCGCTAGAGTGCGATTACCATGGTATTCCTTGCAGCGCTTAGTTTAACGGTTAATATCGATACCGATTTTCTGCTCATTTGATTATCGAATACCAAGCAGTCCGGCTACGCTTTACATTTTTTAAAAGTTGCTATTGAATTTTATTTAATTTGCGTTTTATTGTGTATTCTTAAGCAATCATTGTTATTATATGCATATTTAAATGTTTTATAAATACTATTCATAAATATGAGCTGCAATCATTTTTAAATAACGGCTTCGAGTTGAATACAGTCAGCTGACGAAATTGTCAAACTTTGCTAAGGGTGGAAATGAAAACTCATACCCGGAATCACTTGCAGACAAAAAGTTTTGCAGGCGGCATGGAGGAACGAGCGGTCTTGGCAAATATAGCCACAATTATTGCCAAAGATTTACTCATTGATGAGCAGCCGAAACAGCCAGGCTTCTTTTCCAGCACCCTTCCCTTGCTCGATGCTAGCGAGGATGACGAAGCCGAGATCTTTGCGTTAATGCAACAAAAGCGTGCCGCAGGGCAGGTCAAGGGAAAGCTGAAGCGGTCACATCTCCCAGAGACAGCAGCAGCAACCGCACAGCCTGCCAGAAAAGTCGCCAAACATGAGTGGAAATATGCAGAGCTTAATTTGCTACATCGCTATGTGGATGACCAGTTCGAATCTTTTCTACATATGCGCAAGCTGACGTTTCTGGTGAGTATAAATAGAATAGTGTAGACAATGATAAGGTTT
The DNA here is from genome assembly GCA_030914345.1 of Drosophila koepferae. Classification (NCBI taxonomy): domain Eukaryota; kingdom Metazoa; phylum Arthropoda; class Insecta; order Diptera; family Drosophilidae; genus Drosophila; species Drosophila koepferae. The sequence goes on from JAUESR010000200.1 coordinate 759,438, forward strand.
CATAAACCATATCTTGCAGAAAATCCAGCAGGCTGTGGAGGAGATTCTGCAGCGAAATGCCCCGCCAGGCTCGCCTGCCCCACAGACAAGGCTCTCGCTGGCCATGTGGAAATTGACCACGGACGAACACTTCGAGGAGATTGCACGCAAATTTCAGTTTCCCTGGTCGCTGTGCCAGCAGGTGGTTCGCAGCTTCTGGCACATCATCTCCGATAACTATGAGAGTTTCATCAAATGGCCAAATTCTTTGGAGGCACAGCAGAGCACATTGCAGGGCTTCCATAGCTTACCGCAGCTGAGCTGCTTTCAGGAGCTCTTTGGAATCATATCCTTAAAGCGTCTAGATATTTTCCTGGAATCTGAGCATGCCGATGTGGGTGTTGTTCTACAATTGATTTGCAATGGTGAACAAAAGATCATTGACTGCTATGTAGAGCTGGAACAGGAGTATACCTTTGAGGAATCGCCCATCGGACAAACATTGGCTCTGAATCCACGCACAATGCCAGCGAGCAGTTATCTAATTGGCAGCACTTGCTTTCCTCTCAAATCCTATTTGATTCGTCCCATTGAGGCAGAGTGTTTTCGCAAAGATTCCGTCTTCAACGCACTGCTGGAACCCGCCTACCAATTCTCTAACAATGTAATGGATTCCTTGGCGCGTCGCTTTCACACTTTATATGCTCTGGAGGCGCGAGATTTGAACGAGGTGCGGCTAATTGTGGAAAGCATTTGTGCCATGCATAACTTGTGCATTGATTTCCAAGATGATTATTTGGATACGAAGGCAAGTGGGGAAACTAAATTTAATTGGGGTGGAGATCTACCAGGACGTGGAGGCGGCGAGAAGGATACTAAAGGATTACGACGACGTATGGAACTGCTTGATAAACTGGTTGACACTGAGGAGGGTGACTAAAATAATAATGAAAGCCAAATAAAGAATCATCCATTCAAATATGAAAACATTCCTTGTACTAAATTAACGATATTTAATACAAATCATGTTACATATGCTAACATTTATAAAAGAAACTATCGATAGCATCGGTGATAAGTTTCGATAGTTTGCTTGTCTCATGCACAGCATCTGGCAACGCTATAGTAATAACAAAACAAATGCACGTGCGCTAAATTTTGTATAATTTTAAATAGTAATAAACAATAATGGATACGTATGATATATTTAAACAATTAACAGCTGGTGTAAGATTTACCAAAAAGCGTACGGTATGTATAGATTGATCAATTAAAGACTTTCGCTGAATATATTGCTTGACAGGCTCCGCCATCCAAGCCAAACACCGTAAATATTGTGAATGAGACTCTGCCAAAGCCGAAGCCTATTAAACAGTCAGTTGAAGATTCAGACTCTGGGGAGGATGACTCTACAGCTGATGACTTCCGTTTGTTGGCTGATACTGGGACTAACTCAGGCGCAAGTGCTCCCAAGCGTAAAAAGGCAAAAAAGCCATTGACCCCGGAGCAGGCAGAGCAACTGCAGCGTGCCGAAGAGATTATGGCTCTGCGCAAACAGAACTTGATAACAGTACTGGGCAAGGATGTGCCAGCGCCCATAAAATATTTTGATGACTTGAATAATTCGGAGTACAAATTACTGCCACGTCTGCTTGAAAATCTCTTATCCTATGGATTCCCACAGCCCACGCCTATACAAATGCAAGCGTTGCCAGTGCTTTTAAAAGACAGAGCACTGATGGCCTGTGCTCCAACCGGGTCAGGTAAAACATTGGCTTTTCTCACGCCCATCATAAACGGCCTGCGATGCCATAAAACAACTGGTTTACGCGCTCTGGTGCTGGCGCCCACAAGAGAGTTGGCACAGCAAATCTACAGGGAGTGCGGAGAGCTAACCAGAGGAACGGGTCTGCGAACTCACTTTATCAGCAAGGTGAGCGAGGCACGACAGCAACATGGACCCGAGTGCAAACAGAAGTATGACATATTAATTTCGACACCAAATCGTGTCCGTTTCCTGCTGCAGCAGCAGCCACCGCTGCTGGACTTCAAGTCCATCGAGTGGCTTGTGCTAGACGAGGCGGATCGCCTCATGGAGGAGGGTCAGAATAACTTTAAGGAACAATTGGATGACATCTACAGCGCTTGCACGCATCCACAGAAGCGCGTTGCCTTCTTCAGTGCCACCTACACGGTGCCTGTGGCCAAGTGGGCTTTGCGGCATCTCAAGAATCTGGTGCGTGTCACCATCGGCGTGCAGAACAGTGCAACGGATACAGTGAAGCAGGAGCTGCTCTTCGTCGGTTCGGAGAGCGGTAAACTTTTAGCTGTGCGTGAGATGGTGCGTCAGGGATTGCAGCCGCCTGTGCTGATCTTTGTACAGAGTAAGGATCGTGCTAAGCAGCTCTTCGAGGAGCTTCTCTACGATGGCATCAACGTGGATGTGATACACGCCGAGCGATCACAGCATCAGCGCGACAATTGTGTGCGCGCTTTCCGTGAAGGCCATATCTGGGTACTCATCTGTACAGAGCTGATGGGACGTGGCATAGATTTTAAGGGCGTCAATCTGGTCATCAATTATGATTTTCCACCCACAAAAATTTCCTACATTCATCGCATTGGACGTACAGGTCGTGCGGGTCGTCCTGGACGTGCCGTTACCTTCTTCACGCAAGACGATACGCCCAATTTAAGAAGGTAAGTGAATGAGAATAGCAAATTATATGAAATTCATTAATCCAGTTCCATTTTACAGCATTGCACAAATCATCAAAAATTCGGGCGGCGAAGTGCCAGACTACATGTTGCAAATGAAAAAGGTTAGCAAATCGGAGGCTAAAATGCGTGCCAAGAAGCCGATGGATCGTGAAGATATAACAACCAAAATACGCCCCGAAGCACCGAAAAACTTTGTCAAGCTGCAGAAGATTGAAAAGACCGAAAAGGTGCTCAAGCAACGAAACAAAACGGATAAGAATGCGTTAAATAAAAGCAAAAAGTTAGCGAAAATCAAAGATCAAATAAAGGACAAAGGAAAGGCAGCAGCAAAAGGCAAGGCGAAAAAATCGAAAAAGGCTTCCAAATGATTTACTAATTTTAATGAATTATGAATTAGTGATAAATTAACTATTACTACATAAATTGTGTACATATATATAACAACAAATATATATTTTGTTCAGTCTCTTAAATGTGGTTTTTACTTATAATATTTATATCTTCAAAATATTATTAATAGACAAAAGAAACATGCACATTCAAGGAAATAGAAATTCTGATGTATTTGGGTTTCCAATTTTAAGAAATTAATATTACTTATTAAAATTTAAAAATAAATTTATATTTGATTGTAGGCTAGTAAATTTTGTAGACTTTTCGATATTCCCTATGAATGTGGCGTTTGAGGTGAGGTCATTGGCAGTGAGCACAACTAAGTAAGTTTTTAGGTAAGCCTGCTGATTGGATTTTTGACTAAAAGCATCAATGCAATGGAGATTTTTGTGTGGTCATTGGCCAGTGTGCGCACACACAGAGATATGATCTCTGACATGTTTGCTTTGACTAAACATCTTTGGACACTGTGGACACTTGTAGTGACGACACTCATTGGATTGAATGGATGCGTTTGTATGTCTTTTGATTACAAAACTCTTTAAAACCCTTCTGGCATTTGGATTGACTTTTTCTATTGCTTCTGACTGGTTTTAAATGTTGAGAAATCTTAACAAGTTTGGGATTGCGCTTTGCTAATTCTCTGGCAAATTGATATCAGAAAATGTATTTTATTGCAAGCTCTATTCCTTGGCTTTCAGTTGGCTTATACTTCACATGTTTCTCACGGTGCTCTATTTCCACAGACTTGAATTTCATATACTCCACATCCACAAACATCTCTTTGGCAGGTTCCATTCCTCAGTTTCAAGCAGATCCTCATAAATATACACTACCCATTGTTCCACCTGAAAAATAAAAGCATGTAGTCATGCTCAGCTCACCGTTTAAATTTAAAAGCAGTTTGGGTGAATTTCAGAAACTATCACTTAGCTCATATTTCATGAAAGTTTCATCTTCTAATAGCCCATTGAATATACATATGTACAAGAATCATGAATCGACATAAGCAAATTTGCCTTACTTCATCCACAGCGAAGAACTTTAAAACAAAACCTTACTTTGCTTGCAATCAAGACATAATAAATAACGTCTGTAGCTTAGGGTGACCTAATTTGTCATTATCATATTTATGTTATCGAAATAATATGTGCTGCATATTGATATCGATATATTCTAATTGTACTAGGAATTTTAAATTCCAAGTCATCTCGTTCAATGAGCCGACCCCTTTTTATTAATACAAAAAAAGCCATATATATTTAATGCGGTACTGATATATTTACTTTTTAATACATATATTATCTTATATGTGATACCTTTTACTTTGCTGAGTGTGTGTGTTTTTGTTTTTTTTTTTTTACTGTGCAATTATTTGTTTTTTGTTTGTATTGATTTAATTTGCATTTTTTGTGTGTCAATATCTTATTGTTTATAAATTAATCTTGTTAAATGCTATTCTTAATCTAGTTTGGAAGCAAACTGCAAATTTGTTTACCAAGTTAACAACGTTTTAAATAATAATATCTTATGCAATATTGAATAGCATAATGAGAAAAAATTCTTTAGGCAAAATCATGAATAAATAAATATGAATGAACAATATTGTATATGTATATATAAAAGTATGTGTATGAGTTTAATAAGTCAATAACGAAACAAAGAATATTTAATAAATTAGATGGATAAAACCCTACTTTTAAAATATGATTTTTTTCGATTTTTTTTGTTATTTCGAGTTGGTTCCTTAGCTTCATATTGTGAGCTGCGCAGCTGTCACAACACTTAACAAATTGCATTTTCGAGAATAGTTTAAACCTATTAATTAGATTTATATTTTATATGTATATGTATAGGTTAGTCGTAAATTGTTTCTATTGAAATTTGTTATGCGCTAGGTATGATCTAAAGTTCATTGTATGTTTAATCCTTTTAAGCTTGATAGGAAGCTGCTCTTTTTGGGGCTTATTTAGTTATGTTAAAAATAGTTGTTTTTACTCGTTCTTTCTTAATGCAACTATTATTTAAATTTATCTTTTTTTTTTTTTTAAGCCCTATATGCAATGTTATTGTTGGTTTTATTTTCGCATACATATTTCTTGTTTTGTTTATCATAGCATTTTACAGTAAGCATAATTATTTTATAATCCAATTATATGTATTTATATTTGATTTTAATGCTTTTTGTTTTTAAGAAATTCTAGATTCTTTATATTGGGGAGAAGGCATGTTAGAAATTTCCAGGAAATTTTAACCAACTGTTTTTTTTTTTTTTTTTTTTTTTTTTACATAGAACATTCAGGATTTGTTTCCATTCGTGTTATTTATGTGTGAATGTGGGTGTACGTGTAGGTGTTCGTTAGCTTAGATTTTGCACTTTGCATATTTGTTAAAAACTCGCGATACAATAAACATTTTTCTTTTAACGCGCTACCAAATGGGGAAACAATTAACAATCAATTATACAATTACGTTCTTAATGTTCATCAACTTTATAACGCTGAAAAAATTTGGCTTCGATTTGTTGCAGTTAGCTGTCGATCTGTTTGTTTGATTTTTGTTGTTGTTGATGTTCTTTCAGTAGAAATGTGGCGGCGGCAACGTTTGCGATGGCAACGCTGACGTCGGCTTCTGCTCCCATCAGACGACCGAATCCTTCCTTATCCTGTGTTTGTTCGTTTGTGTGTTAGCATATATAAGTGTATTAAGAATGAATGCAAAAAGAACAAAATAATATTATGCAGTTATGAATCATGAATTACTTTATGAATAATACTCTATATAAGACTATTTTCGCACCACATATAATTCTCAGTCTGGGGTGCGCGCATGACGCCGACGCCGCCGCCCAAACGGCGATAGTTCATGCAGCCGCACAGGCGCCATTGATTCGTCTCTGGGTCATAAACCTCAATGGTCTTCAAATAGGCAGAGCCATCAAAGCCGCCCACAGCATACAGTTGGCCGTTAACAACGGCGAGTCCGACCTGCACAAAAGGCAAACATTAATTAGTATAAATTTGAAAGTCTCAAATGAATTATAAATTACGCCGCTGCGTCGTGAGGTCATGGCCACAATTGGGCTCCAGGTGTTGGTAAGGGGATTGTAGCGCTCTGCAGAGGACAGTTCCATGCAATCATCTCGACCGCCAACAGCATAAATATAATTATTAAATACGGCGCAGCCAAGGTGCTTACGGCGAGTGGACATCGGATTGACAGCTACCCATTTGTTTTGTCTGTTATAGTTTATGAAATACAGATTAGATATTATTATTAGATATGCAATTCGATTTCCCTGAAGAACTGAATTACCTTGGGTCATATCGTTCTACAGTATTGAGCGGGCACTGGCCATCGGAGCCACCTATGGCATAAAGATGACCGCTTAGGACGGCAACAGCAACTCCTAGACGGCGTGTGGTCATTGGTGCCACCTTGGACCATTTGTTCTCCTTGGGATCATAGCGTTCGACATGATTCAAGCATTGCACGCCATCCTGACCGCCCACAGCATACAAAAAGCCATCCAGCACCGCTACGCCGACGCTTGTGCGGCACGATGTAGTGGGTGCCACATCGCAAGACCATTGATTGGTTTGTGGATCATAGCGCTCTATGCTATTCAAATAACTTTGGCCATCGTGTCCGCCAACAGCATAGAGTAGATCATTGAGAACGGCAACACCGACGCCACAACGTCGCTTGCTCATGGGTGCGACCATTTTCCAGTCGTTGGTCTGCGGATCGAAACGTTCGACTGAGGCGATGGCATCGCCGGAACACCAACCGCCCACTGCGAACAAGACTTCGCCACGTCGTGTGGGTTTGCGTGGACGGGTGCGTGGACCCTGCATCAATGGACGTTCCTGCGGCAGGAGCAGATAATTCTTGGCCTCATCAACCAGATCGCGACATGCCTCGTCCGAGCGCACCAAAAGATCCGAGCCCACAGTGCCCACCAGGAACTTGGGCGAGAGCAACGGTAGGCGCACATGCTGAAGCACCTATAAATATAATTACATGAATAGAAATAGTTTACTTTTAATTTCATGCCCCCCACTCACCTGTGCCAAGTGTTGTCGCCTCTCAGCGACATTGTACTTGAGCCAGGACATGACTGCATTGAACACCTGTTCCTCGCTGCGCACATTGAGCTCGTCGCTGCAAATAATATCGACCAATTGGCCGACGGGCAAAAGCAGGAATTCCTCGCTCTCCATGACCTCTTGGAAGTTGTGCTGCGTAAATTTGTCGGCGATGCGCAGCAGCTCACGGCAGGAGTGCGTGTCGGCGAAAGCGCGTATGCCCAGGCAGTTGGTCGGATCCAGTTGGCGCTTCAGAAACTCACAGCAAATATCCTGAATCTCTACAAGCTGTAGCAGACAGGCGGCCGGCAGCAGTGTCTGCACATTCGACTCCTCAACAATGATGTGAGCGGTGTAACAGAAGTCAATCAATAGCTCCATAGCGTTCTCATCTATGTCTCGTATTGTGACCTCTGTTTGGCGCGACTCCTCCAGCTCGCCGGTGAACATGGCACAGAAATAGGAGCTGCAGGCGCTCAGTATGACGCGATGAGCGAAAATCTTGCGTCCACCCACATTGAGTACCACGTCACAGAGCTCTCTATGTCGGCGCAGCATGTTGAGCTCGGTGAGCGTCACTTTCGGATGCTTCTCCGATGTGTGGGTGAGACGTGCCGGCGAGGGTGGACGCTCGGTACCGCTGCCGGTGCCGCCACTGCCCAAGCCTGTGCCCGTTGTGCCTGTGCCACCTGTGGCAGCGGCTGTGCCGCCGCTGCCAAGGCCCGTCGAGCCAGGCAGTAGAGGATCGCCCATTCTATTCGCCGCTAAGCGCAGCGGGGCGGAAGCCCAACCCCACACGGCGTCTATCTAAATTAATGAAAAAACAATTCAAATCAGTAAAAGAGAATGGATACGCCTTTGCCTTTAACATTGCCAGCCGCCCCCACAAATACACTCACGCTAGCCTAAGAGATGTGCGCGTGAAAGCTAAAGGTAGGTAAGTCGGCCTCACGCCCAAATACTTAAAAGTGTGAAATATTGTGTTAAATATGTCATTTGTTAGTTTGAGCAAGTAAATTTTGTGTACTATTAAAATGTTTAATAATTGTCTACATAAAACATAAATTATATGCATATAGGCGTTTTTTTTTTTTTTTTTTTGGCATGCGAAAGTCACGCGCACATCTCTAGGTGGGCTCGTTGTAGTCTCAATACCTTTGCGTCTCTGTTATCCACGGATCCAAAGCACGTCCACGGAAACCAGGTGCAAGCGGAAATGTTCGAAAATGCAATTTTGCTGCTTGCTTAATGTAACATTTGTGCTTATAATTGGTTTTTCGCGTTTTTAACTTGTCTTTGCTATCGCAAATAACCAGATTTTACACTATCACAGATTTTTTTTGCTGTGTGAAAAATCGAACAATCAAAAAACACAGATTTTGTGAGGTTTAGCTAAACTGTGCGCGTCAGTTTATAGATAACTGCCAGTAGTGGGCATAGTATAAACACAAATTGCATTATTTAATAATGCATTTGCACGAATTTTTGCACAATAAACACAATTTTTCACAATATTTTCATCAGAAGCTTCTCGCTGAGACAGATAGAGGCAGGCCTTTTCAGAGCTAAGAATTATCGATTTAGCCTTCATCGATAAAAGCATTCCGATAAGAGCTCAGCAATTCAAATGATTTTGTTTCAACTGTCTTAAAATTATTTTTCTAAGTCTCAAACTTGATACTAGAGTATTGAGCGATTGGCTCATTTATTTCTTTCTGAAATGTATGCATTGTTATTCATAAAATGCCAAATGAACCACATTGATCAAATTTCAACTCTGATTTCAAACGTGTGACCGCACTTTGATATACATGCTAATAAAATGAAACGCGTAGGACACTTCATTTGGTATTTCACTGATGCCGAAAGGTGGTCTTACGTCTGCGACTTTCATATGTGTATGTGCGACGAGGAAGCATTTTTCCAAAAATTAAAAAGCTATTTAATAGTGCAAAATAATTGATATATTTAAGTGCAAAGTATTAGAAAATAAATATAAACTACGTTTGCATATAAATAACAGCGACGAAGGCAAATTGAAGCTGCAAATAAGAGTGACGCAAAAACGACACATACACACACATACAGGCAGCCTCATTTTAGAAAGTACATACGTGAAGAAAAACAAGTTTGGTTGTGTGCGTGCGTACGTATGTGGAGTGGAGAGTAGCGGAGACTTTTTGTTTCTGTTTAGCGACACAATTAATTGTGGATGGCTTACAACACAAACAAAAACAAGAGAAAAACAATAGAAGATTATGTTGATTGCAACATCATCACAACATCAACGGCAAGAAATGCATGCTACAGAAACCATCAAGTACAACAATTGCATTGGAAATTGAAATTTGTGCGACAGAAGCAGAAGCGAACGATTTTCGACGACTGGCAGCCATATTCACAGCTACAACAACAACAGAATCAGAAAAAACGCGATCCACGATATTGTAAAGATACGTGACAAAAATCGACAAAAGAACGACGAAGACTGAATATAAAATTAGCGTGGAAAAATAAGCAAAAGTAAAATCTACAAATTAAACATTATTGTAATAAATAACAAAATTTTAAAAATAAAATAAAAAATATAAACAAAGTGTATTACAAACAAAAATATACGACATATTATGGAAATTGCCCCAATATATAATACTGCCGTCGTCGCAACAGCCGCTGCAACAACGTCGACGTCGCAGCACAGGCAGCGACAAAGGCGCACCGTTACTGCTGCCACAGCAGTTGTGGCAACTGCAACAGCAGCAGGCAACACATTAAACACTGAAAGCAGAGCCCATCAAAGTGATAACGGTAATTGATAAGAGACAAAACATTAAATAATAATTGCAAAAAAAAAAATATATATATTACATTAGTTTTACGATCGCAGCACTTGAAAAACATAGAAAGAGACAGCTGATAGCCTTATCTCCCACATTGAGCTTAGAAGTGTACAGTATACATACAAAAGTCAGAAAACTGATCGATTAAATATATTATCTCAAACAATATGGAAAAAGAGAGATAGTGTTTTTTTTTATATATATACAAATTGATGATAATTTTTTGAGGCACGTCAATTTCTTAATTCGAAAGTGTGTTTTGGCAGTTAAAAATGTTATCTCTACAGAATGTTAAATATGAAAGTAGTATTTTTTTAATATGTATGTACAAATTTGTGGCCATTTATTGAATATTATTAAAGGCACTTAGATTACATGTCAAAAGTGCTTAAAATTTAGTGCATTTAAGCTGTTCATACTAAACAGGCTATACTGTACATTGGTATTTTTATCAGCTAGTCTCAGTAGTTTTCCACGCGTGCAGTTGCAGTGCAGTCGCTTGCAACACACTGAAGGCAGGTCGCTGAACTGCGCCCATTCCCAATGAGTATGCATTCGTAGAGGCCATACGATTAGTAACAAATAGTGTTTGTAATTGTTGTTGCGCAATTTGTAGATCATTGGCCCAGCTGTGATCATAATGTAGACACACACACACACACACAGAGACCCATACACACACACAGTAGTAAATGATTATTCAGCATTATTTTCAAGGTGATCTCTGCTTGAGCATATTTCAAATCTGTTAGAGCACACAAGGCAGCAAAGAAACCGCTGAAGGTCGAACATTTTGGGCTAAAGCAATTAACTAAGATAATCAAAGGGATTTACCTAATCGATGACTCATTTCTGTTGTTCATTTTATAAACTTTGACAGTTTGCTTTTTATGAATATAAATACAATAGATTTAGCTTAACATTTTCGTCTGCATTTACTGCTTTAATTAGGATGAAGAAATAAAGGGTTTATAAAAGGGACTATAGGCATCACTGCTTACAGTTTACAGTACAGTAAGCGCTGCCTGCATTAACATATTAATTTTGTATAAATAAGTATTATGTACTTTCCGAATTAACGTATGTTCGAACAAGCGAAAGTCATACCATATTTATTTTATTTATTATTGCACTTTGTTCACATTCATGTATAGTAAAACTGTTTTTTAGTTTACTTTCTCTGTAATCAATATATATATATATATATATATATATATATATATATGTATAGATTTCGATATTTATTTTCTTTCCCAGTCAGTTATGATCATATCTGTAGATATTATTTCCGGTAACTAAATACATCAAGTTTTATATTTCAAACACAGTTTCCCATTAAAATAAACTTTTCTGAATCGATTTGTGTACGGAAATCGAGTCGCTATCAAAACAAAACTGAACCAATTAATGAAAACAAATCAAATGTTGCCAGATTCGATTGCCAATTGACATGACATGACATTTGACAAGTGATGTCAAATCTCTATCGAAATTCTATATATTCCTAATAATATTGTTACTGTCTGTAAATTACATAATCTATTTATGCATTCTTAATAATATTATTTCTGTATATAAATTCTATATAATCTATTTATTCCTATTTCGTAGTATTCTTTTTCTCGTACATGTGAAAATTAGTTTCAATGCCGTTTTATTGCGACAATTTCAATTAATTTATTTAAATATTTACCTTGGGTGCATTGCCTCGTGACTTTTGTCATCCAAATAGTGAATCTAATATTTATTTACAAATACTAATGGCAACAAGTGCATTATTAAAATATTGATGCATAATAGTTATAGAAGTTGCTGAGGAGATATTTTTTTATATATTATATATATTCTAATTATATTAAATCTATGTTTTATGCTTTGTTTAAAGTCAATAACTTGGCGTCGATCGCATCGCTGACACTGCAAAAGGTGCTAAATATTAACAATATTAATAACAACAACAACGGCACTAGCAATTGCAATGTTTCTGGCAACACTTTTGCATCGTCTTATCAGCAAGTGTCACAAACAGTCACAAAGACAACGGCGGCAGCAATTAAACAACAACTACAGCAGGAACATCAACAACAACAACGACGACACTCTGATAACGAAGCTGAGACTGACATTTTAACACAATTGTTAAAGAAGGGTGCGGTATTTGAAACAACAGCAACAACAGCAGGAACAGCAGCAACTGTTGCTGTCACCTCTTCGACGGGCATCAGTGCGCCCATTGCGATCGAAAGGAAATCATCTCAGCAGAAACAACAGCAACAATTTCAACAACAACAACAACATCAACATGGGCATAGCGCACAAAATCAACGACTCAATTCATCCATATCATCGACTAACTCAAGCACATCAAACAACTCATCAACGGCCAATAGCTATGGCAGCTCCTATTCCTCCTCAGAGGATCAAACGGCAACAACAGCAACAGGCGATGCAACGTTATCAACAACAGCAGCAACAGCTATCAAATCGTCCAGCATTAAATTGCCAGAGAAATCGAAAATTCCGTCCGATATACTCGACGATCTGGCTAGTCGATTCATTATTAATGTACCGGACATGGAGTTAAATAATTTAATACGCATTTGCTTTCAAATCGAGCTGGCACATTGGTTCTACTTGGACTTTTTCTGTACGCCCGTGGAATCAGATCAACAACAGCTGCAACAAAAACGAAAGCTGCCTGTGGTGGGCATCAAACAGTTTGCCATGCAACTCTTTCAGGTGACAGAGAATAATCTAAAAAAAATATATTCATAAATCTATTAATATTTGATATAATTTTACAGCACATTCCCTTTCTGAATAAGCATTTTGATACTGTCAATCAGATATTGGAAGATTGGAAAAAATATAAATTATCTGTGCCAACATATGGCGCCATCCTTGTATCGGAGGACTATAATCATTGCCTGTTAGTGCAATCATATTTTGCTCGAAACTCTTGGGGATTTCCCAAGGGTAAAATCAATGAGTACGAGAATCCCGAACACTGTGCCACTAGGGAGGTGAGTAAAAAAAATGCAAATTATAATTATTTAAAATATTCTTTTTGAAATAAATACTTTGTTTTGCCTTAGGTATATGAGGAGACAGGATTTGACATAACGAACATCATAGATGCTGATGATTATATTGAGGCTTTTATTAACTATCAATATACACGATTGTATATAGTGCGCAATATACCGTTAGATACGAAATTTGCGCCGCGCACGCGCAATGAGATTAAGTGTTGTGATTGGTTTCGCATTGATGCATTGCCGGTCAATAAGAACGATGCCATATCGAAAGCCAAACTGGGTAAAAATTCCAATTCCTTCTTTATGATCATGCCGTTTGTGAAGCGCTTGAAGAAGGTGGTGAACGATCGTCGTGCCGGCATTGAGCCATTGACGCGTCGTCGCAAATGCTCGGGACAGCAGAGTCCCAAGACAATTATAAACGGTGGCACATCTACATCGCCAACAATGCTAGCAAATAGCAACATTGACAAAAAGGATCAACAACAACGTAGTTCGTCGAAGCGTCAGCGGCACAAATCGATGGGCGATTTGGATGGTGTTAAGTTAAATAATCTCAATGGCAAGGGGGGTGCAGGAGGTGGCCTTACTGCCCATAACAACATATACCATAGCAATATCAAGCGTAATAGCAATAGTAACGGTAACAGCAACAACAACAACAACAACAGCATCAACAACAACAATAACAATAACATCAATAACAACAATAACATCAAGCAACTGAATGTGGCTGCAGGCAGCAATACACCAACAACAGCAACAACATCGCCAGTAACAGCAAATGCAGCATCAACACCAACAACAGCTGCAGTGACAACAACAGCTACAGCTGCAACAGTAACAAGCAAACGGCAACTGTTTCATAGCCAAAGCCAAAATGATGCCCAACAGCCGGCAAGCAATGAGAAGGTAAGCAATGCTAAGACTGCAGATAGTGCATTCCAAGCTAAACCGAAGCAATTGCAGATTGTCAGTTCCTTTGATTTGATACGCAAGGAAAAGCAACAACAACAGAAAGCGGCCAAGGCACAAAAGCAACAGCAGCAACAACGTTCGCGCACCAAATCGCAAAGTGATAAGCAAAGCAATCAACAACAACAATCGCAACAGCTTGTAGTCAAAAGCATTTTGAACAAAAACAACACGCAACAACAACAACAGAAACAACAACAACAACAACAGCAGCAGCAGCTGCAACAACAACAGCAAAAGCAGCAATCAACTCCCACAACTGGCATGGATTTGATTGCCATGTTAACAGCAGCAGCCGCAGCGCAAAAGACAACCAAACTGGAGCAACAACAGCAACAACAACAGCCGCAGCAACGTCCACGTCCTGCTTCGGTTTCATTGAATTCGCCAATAACAACAGTTGCTGGAGCAACTAGCAGCAATAGCAGCACAACGCCCGATGCACAGACATTGCACAAGCTGCAACGTATGGCATCTGGCACCAATTTGCGAATTTTGAAGCGTCCGCAAACACAACAGGCGGAGCAACAACTACAGCTGCAACAGCAACAGCAGCAGCGTCAACCAGGGCCTTTGAATTTTACGCCCAGTTTTAATTCGTGGACGAATTTCTCTTTCACCAAAAATTTCATAGCAAATGTATTTTGCTAAGTCAGTTTTAATGACATTTTTCCTTTTAAAATTCTCATACTTCTTGCATTTCTAAGTCACAAGGCCAGTTTGTAGGCAGCATTCACTAAAAAACAATAATCGTTACACTATTAAGTTTTAGGTGTTTCCCATGGATCTCTCAAAAAAAGTCTTATGGACTTTACGATAGATGCATTTTTCAACAACAAAAACAAAAAGAAAACGAACAACAATCTTTTCAACATTCATTTGTATATAGCAAACAAGCAAGGATTGTATAAAGTTTTGTATTAACCTAAACACATTTTCATACCAAAAATTTAAGAATGGAAAAGTAAACAAAACAAGGAGAAAAGTAAAACGTGAGTCTTCCGCTCCAGCACACGTCATTTTGTAAAAATTGTCAGGCAACATTTTTATATAATTATTATATAAAAAGAAAGCAAAGCATAGCGATGAAGAGCTAGGAATGAATAGTTGTGCAATTCGAACGCAAAACACTTTTTAAGTATAATACGATATTATACGACAAATAATTATGTTATTAGATTGGTTTTTATTTCTTGTAAGCGATAAAGTGAGCAAAGCAAACATCCTTCTAATTAGAGTTCCAGAGCCTAAGCCGTGTGCGGGTATTTTTTAAGAGAGTAAAGTGAAAAGATTTAAGTAAAGGAGGAGAGATGGAGAAAAAGTAAAGAAAACAAAGATAGGAAAGAAAAGAAAGCATAGCTTTAAATGCCCAACGTTCTGCTATTTAAGTTATTTTGTTTTCTCTACTTTGATTAAGTACAATTCGTTCTCTGCACCCAAAGTGCAATGAACCTTTTATAAAAGAACATTAACAACAACAACAACATCAACATCAATATTAAGAACAAGAACAACATCAAAATAACGTGGCAAAGAGGCAAACAACTAAAATGCAATAATTTGCATGACTTTCTGGGTCGTTTTTACTGCCCCGCCCCAATTACCACCACCACCTAAGATGTAATGCGATGAGCATGACAACATATAATAATAATAATAATAATCATAATAATAATAATAATAATAATGAGTGTAAATATTTAATTGTGATATAGTATTTCTTAGCACAATTGTGATCTTAACAAAAAGGCTAGCTACTACGACTACAACAACAACTACTATTACATAACATACAAGTACATACGCATAAATACATACGAGAATGACGAACCGAACAAGTGTTTTAGAAGCAATCAATTTGAATATTCAAAAAAATTATGCTACAATCGAAAAACAAAACCTTGTCCATTGCCCCAACACGAACAGATAAACACACACACACACATTTATATATACACCTAAAACTAATATTAAAGAGTTAGCCAGAGTCAGAGAGAGAGAGAGAGAGAGATAGAGAGTGGGGATAGAAATCCCAAAACTGATTTGGGGGCAATATCAGTTAGGCATATCCAACAACAAAAATTAAAACATAAATAATGAAAAAAAAAAGTAAAACCAAAATTGTATAAGACACAACTTTTTAGAAACCTTGTGACAACTCTTGATAAATTTAACGAATTTAACAAATTAGTTTAAACCATTTGAAGCTGAATCATTATCTTTAAACTTGTTTTACGCAATGCTGCCCACAAACTGGCCTTGAAAACTGTCCTTTGAAAACGATTTCGCTTTAACTTTTTACATTTGACTTTTAAAGCTTTTTGAAAAGCCATATTAATTTTGTATATTGTATAACAAAATTTTAATTTCTTTTACTTTGATTTCCAATTTGATTTTTAATTTTATTTTCTTTCATTAAACGAACAGCAACAAAACCAAAACTGTTCGAGGCGCTTAATAAATGCTCAATGGAAATTGTCATTAACCAAATCATTTTCTTCTCTTCTGTTCTCTTTTTCTTTAATATTTGTAACAATTTCCCTGTGCATTTGTTTTGTGCAAACAACAAAAAACAAAAAAACGTAAACGTAAACGTAAACTTTTCAAAATCCATAAACAACAACTTGCAATGAATATAAAATATCAAACAATAGCAACAATAACCATGTTCAAATTTAAATTTCTTTCAACGTGAAATAGTAATAATTGCAATTTAATTAAAAATAAAAAAGACATTCAATTAAATTCAAAATTGTAACAACAAATTCATGTGAAGCTGAAACATAATTAATTAATTTCTATAATGTGCAACATGCAAAATCAAATGCTTAAACCATACTACGAGTATATTTACCTACATTTACATATAGTTTATGTTTCACAAATCAATAGCCATAGCAAATAGTTAACTTTAGTACATGGGCTGCTGGACGAACGGAGAAACTCTTAATGAGTACATAAATCGAACACAAAACTTTTAAGTTAATATATAAGCAAAACAGTCCTAAAATACTTGGGCGAACGATTTCGATAGTTCTTTCGTCAACAATACTCGTAGTATAAAGTCTATAAAAAATACTTGAAATCATGCTGTAATTGCCATTCTCTACAAACAAAAAAAAAAAAAAAAACTACACACTACTTGCCGTAGACTAAAATCAATTTTAAACGTCACCGCCCAAGTATTCAACGAAAACGGTAAATAAGTAACCTTTGCTATGCATTTGAGCAGTTTCAACTGTAAAACGTCCAACAAGAACAACAAGTAAATATCAAAAATGGCAATTTGCCGACTATTGATCTTAAACCGAACCAAACAAAGAAAACTAAACGCCCATTTCATTCGATTAAGAGTCAAGAAATTACTCGTATAAAATAGACCATAATACCTTATATTTTATTTTCCTGTGCAACCTACAATGGCAATATATATTCTAAATTCAGGCAATAAAATCTGTATTACATTTTTATTTTGTACTTCCGAGAAACCGAAAAAAAACTGTGTTTTATTGAAAGCTAATTTTTTTTACATTTCTTCAGCAATGCATCTTGCAGATTGTCAGCTTGCAGATACATTGAGATAAATCACCTTTTAAACACAAACTGTCAGAAGGCGGAGCATTGCTGTAAATATGAGGAGTACTTCTGTTAGCAAAGCTTATGTTCTGTAAATATGAAATGTTGTGGCAACGCCAATTCGATAGCTCACTGTTATCGTTATTATTCTGCATATCTTTCTATTCTGCGTTTTTCGTCAGTGTAAAGTGCATAAAGTTGTTACATTTGTGCTATATTATATAGTTTAAGTTCAAATAGTTGCCTAACAAAATGGTACGTACTACTGCCGCTCAAATACTTAAAACAGAAACTAAATGTATCTATAAGAACGCGGCACAAAGATTTTTGGTGACGTGAATTGTGCATGTTATTCGTGTATATGTGTATGTGTGTGTATAATCAAAAGCGGCCGCGTCACAAATTGCATAGCTAAAAAATTATATGTGTACATAGATGTATATGCGGTCGTGCTTCGATTTTTCAAATATCAAATAATACGTATCTTTATTGTCATTGTTTTCTTTCTGTGCAGTCGTTTACGGGAAAATTAGCAGAACTGCTAGCGCGGCCAAATCAAGATCCAGCTGGCGGTCCAGAAGCACCTTGGTATCTCAAATATGGCTCACGAGTACTGGGCATTGTTGCTGCATTCTGTAAGTAACTGAACATAACAACAAAACTACAATAACAACAGTCACAACAACAATTACAGTTTATGTAGCTATTAGCATCGATTTTTATGTTTTGCATGTAATACATTTTGTTGTAACAGCTTATCTATTTGTGTACTATGCGTGGCTCTATATATACAAGTGTGTGTGTCTGTGTGTGTGTGTGTATTTGTGTAATCCACCCACAATACTCACAGCACGCATACTCGCTTGTTCGCTCACTCGCTCGCTCTTCGACCTGACATTGATAAAAGCAAAAAGAACGACAACAACAACAGTAAGAAACTGCTACAAAGGATACAGAAATGTTTGCCTATGTTTGGGTGTGTATGCTGCACACGTCTGGCAGAGCCTTGTATATCTATATATATATATTATGTGTATAAATATATGTCAAGTTTGCTGCAATTTGTGGTGCATTTTCCATTTTCATTAATGCATTTCGATTTAGTCATTAAATGCCATCAATTTAGCATGGTTAATATTATTTATTATTTTCTTTTTTATCAGTAATCAAATTGTCGCTCTCTTTGTGTTCTCTCTCTATCTCTCTGTCCTTTTCTCTTTTTGTTCTGTTGTTTTGCATAATGTATATATATTTATAAATGTATTTATATCCATTGTTCTACGTTTCCGCAGTCGCTATGACATTGAACCCGGGCTGTATGTTGACTTTTCCCTCGCAACTTAACGCGATTTTCAGCAAACATTTCATTTCGCACGCATTCAAAGAAAAGCGCGTAAAGTTCAATGACACGCTGGCTATGAAAACTATTATTTCCGAATTATATAGTTATGTTTTATTTTTTTTTTTTTTTATTACTATATCAACGTCAGCTGGTTGCTGAATCATGTGCCAAATGTTTCGTAATCAGCAAATCCAAACAAACAATCAATAGTAAATAAACAAAATTGATGAATAATAAAAAACAATGTACGAATTGAAGCAGTTTATTTTATATAAATATATATTTAATATATATTTTAAATAAAAAGGAAAATATAAAATTAATAAAGGGAAACAAACAGACAAACAACTAAAATGGTTTAAAGAGAATTCATTCTTGCGGTTTCCCGCAACCGGTTTGCTTTTTATAATAAACAACAAACAGAAACTGTGCCTTTTATAATTAATACTTATAAAACTATAATTAAATGCCGCTTCACAGAGCACAGCGTCCAAGTACTTGAGGAGTTTTGCAAAGTCCACGTACCGCAACAACCTCAAAATTCAGATTAGCTTACAAAACGAAACTGGTTCAGTTTCAGTTGTCTACAGTATGGAAATAGTAAACTAGCAAATACTCTTGTCTTGTCTACATTCTACTAGTCTTTGCGTATTCAATGAAAACTTTGCTCAATTAACACATTCAGATATTTGTTTACCTAGGCCCCAGACTGTGTTATCGCTAGATTATTTTTGTTGCTTGATAAACAGCTGATAAAATATAATAACATAGAATCTCGGTAGTTGATTTGCATATAAATTTAGTTACAACTGAACTGGGCAGGCTAAATAATATTTTATTATATTTAAATTAATAAATTGAAACTATCCATATGTTTCATCAGACAGCGCTCAACACGAGATATCTGTTTATTCTCTATTCATCTATTCATTTCATAGATGCTGAGCCAACAAATGCTCCAATTTGAACAAGTGTTTTCGCTTGTTTTGCTTGTCACACTCTCTGAGCTCGTGAACATTGAATTTTCTTTTTATTCTCACTTTTTTTGTTATAGTAAATTTATAGAAATAAAAGTGTAGCACTTGTATGAGTCAGCTACGTTGATTAGATTACACTCGAATTGCTATACCATGTATATTCTATTATTTGCACCAAAAACTCAGGGCGTAGATAATGAGGCCAAATGTTGGAGGCGTTGCTGAAATTTGTTTTTGGACAGATCTGCTTTAAATAACAGCATGAAGCTAGATAATTCTGTTTTAATGCATGCGTTTCTTGAATTTCTATGTTGTACGGCGCGAAACGCCCATTCGATTTAAGTTATCTATTAAATGACTTTGCCAACTCATGTATCTAATGTGTACAAGAGCTTACGATAAACTATCTGGCAGGAAATGTGGCATGAATCCCATTTAAGTAGATAACATGCATGTTAGAAACTTACTAGCAGATAATTAACATGGGCGATGATAAGAACACTTCACATATTTGATGCAATTACTATATTGCATATCTATTCTAGCTAAAATGTAATGGTTTATATTATTATTTCATAAAATCCTCATTTAATCCGCGCTGCAATCATGCGAAATTGCATATCTTTTGTTTTCTAGATCATATTGAAGCTCTATTTATATATATTATATTAAACTGATGTATTCTCCATCTCTATGATTTCAGTTGCCATACTCTTTGGTCTGTGGAACGTTCTGTCAATCATTGGACTCAGCGTTTCATGCCTCGTCGCGGGCATTATACAGATGATAGCAGGCTTTGTGGTGATGGCGTTGGAAGCGCCGTTTTGCTTTGTCTGCATCGAGAAGGTCAATGATGTATCGAAAATGGTGGATGCCAAGCCCATGTTCTTTCGGGCGGGCCTGTACTGCGCGTGAGTGGCAAATGCTGTATCAATTGATTGAAACTGTTTTCATTATTCTTATGATTATTTCTGCAGCATGGCAGTGCCACCGATTTTCATGTGCTTTGGACTGGCGAGTCTCTTTGGCAGCGGTCTGATCTTTGCCACCGGCGCTGTTTACGGCATGATGGCGTTAGGCAAAAAGTGAGTATTGTTTGGAAGTCATTGGGCTCAATGTGACCCATGGATCCATCCAGTTAGTTTGCTAGTTAGCTATTAGTGTGACATGGAGCAGAGAACTAATACACAGAAGGCACAAAATGCTAATCTAAATAATGTTCTCTCTATTCCTTGAACTGCTTGCGCTGTGATTACGCTTACATTTACAACTAATGTTATCTAACATAAAAATAAACAACATCTGTTATCTAATGCAATAATGAATAATGAATAATGAATAACAAAAGAGCATCGCGCGAGGACATGGCCGCTGCGGCCACATCGCCCACACAAATGTCCGGCAGCCAGACGGGCGGTCAAATGCAAATGGGCGGCGATCAGCATATCACACTCATGGAAGATCCCGATGTTTGGCGTCCAACATAAATGCGCTAACCAAATGCATAAACTGCCAAAAACAATTGAGAAACGTGAAAGCATAAACAAAACAATTAAAAACACACTCAAACACATACTTGCCCAATACACATCACACAGTTAGACAAGGAAATATCATAATGAAATAATAAGTAACAAATATTTTACGACGCCTAGTTTTTAGTGTTCGTTCCAATTAAAACCATACGTATATATATATTTATATGCATATATGTAAATATATGTATAAACTAAAAACAATGATTAAAGCATAGTGCCGCGCAGAGATCATATTGAATTCAGAATACAAAATTACAAAAACACCCCACCAATTGAAAATGAAAGAAACTTTTCGTAATTGTTGTTACTAAAAAACAAAAAAAGAAACAAAAAAGAAAACAAAAACATGTAAAAGAAAACAAAATATGAAATGTTGTTTAAAATGTTGCGCAAATGCATTTTCTCTATTTTCTTGGTCATTGTTCGTCCTGTGCATGTAGTTGCATTTCTCCAGTTTTAAATGTCCTGTGGCGTTTTTTGCAAAAATAATTACAGTTAAATATGCAAATATATAAATGATACAGTATACTAACATGTACAATTTATTTTTAAAGAAAACTCATATTGATAATAAAAGACACGCTATACAGCTTCCACACGGCTACAGAACAAATTACCTGCAACATAAGAAAAAAAATAATGTCAAGAATCGTAGAGCAATATATTAAACTCAGAGAGCATTCATTTGATATGCGTTGCTTGAACATAAAACATGTGAACAAATGTAAATGTTGAAATGTTAATTGAGATGAACAAATATTTTTGATTTATTTGATAATTGTTTCTTTGCATTAGCAATTGTAATTTAATGTGAGAATATCAATCAATTCAAGCACTGTAATTATTTTGTAAGGTTATTGTGAAACTAAAACACCATAGTATGTATTTTGGCAAAAGCCTTTTGTTTGCTCAGATCATTCATTCCATTTTAAATAAGATTTATTTTGTATTTGCAGACTTTAGTCTGTCGATTAACATTCATATGAATTGTTGAACAAAATTATTATTATGATTAATTTATATATTTATTGCTGTAAGCTAAGCACTCTTATTTTTTATTGTTAATTTTATCGTATGCATAATCAGTTATTTAAAAGCATAATAATACTCGCAATAATAGAAAAAAGAAGAATACACATCCTAATGTATCCATATTGGCATCCAATGTGGCTTTCTCTATATAATTGCATACTCTCTGGTTACTTGTTACAAAACTCAATTTCTCGTAAGCAGCCTGAACAATGTCGTCCTAGCTTAATATACATTACATATATATATATATATATATATATATATATATATATAGTTGAAATTAGTTAATGAATTATATATGCCTAACGAACGCAACACTAAAAAACATTCAAGTAAAATATTATGTTAACAAGTTAACGGAAATAATTATCAAAATAATATGCTAATGAATTGTACATGCCAAACTGCCACAGAACACAGTCCCAGTTAATAATGCCAATGGCAGCCTGCAGCAAATGAACTACATAAACTTCAACAACAACAGCAAGAAGTACGCTAATGTCAATTTATACTTAGCACGAATTATTAGTATATTTCTGTAGTCGAATCGAATTAATAGTTCTATCCAATTGCACTTAGTTGCTATCAATTAGAATGTAAATATGAAGCTGCTACTAAATATGATTTGGTTTATCCTTTTCCATTTCCTAAAGCGACCTTAATTTTTAGTTTGTTTTCTTATATTTTTGCTTAGCAGTTTGCATGGACTTTTCTATATTTATAAATAATATAATGATGTATTAATATAGCTATGATATTTCTATTGAAAGCATTTTTGTAAAATATTTCTAATTCGTTTATTTTTTTTAATGTCTTTTGTTATCTTTGCCTATGTATTTTAGTTTTGTTCAATAACTTTTATGTCCTAATTTCAAGTTTGAGTGATTTTTGTTACTAGTGTTTAAATTCTTCTTATAACTCAACTCTTACCAATTCTATTATGCACTGAACTTGCTCTACTCTCACGCAAAGCATATGCCATCAAGTAATCTTGTAATCATGAATAAGCTAATTCTGGAAATTATATTTCATTATTCCCTCTTCTTTTCTTATCGTTTATTTAAAGAAGCGCATTGTAATTTATTTAATTGAATTTAATTATTTATTATAAAGTAAACATTTGGCTTAACTTGATTATAAAAGCTTAAGTAATTTATAGTATATTATAAAGTTACTTGTTTAGTAGAGGAATCGGTGCGTAACAGATGGACTAAGAAATCTGAATAGAAATTGTTACCCTTAACAAAAATAGTTAATTGTTTAGCCTAAGCAAAGCACGAGTCCCACATTTGAAACACGTTCCCATTAGCTTTCTAACATACATTCTTTAGTAACTTTTAGCAAGCTATATATATATTATTGTATTATAAAACTATCTGAATACAAGTCTAATTATTTGCTTTCTCACTCATCGCAGAGCCTCTGCTGCTGATATGCGTGCCGCGGCAGGACAGACATATGGTGGCAATGCGGCGTCCACGACCAGCGATCGAGCGGGCATTGTGAGTAATGCGCAGCCATTCTCATTCACCGGTGCCGTGGGCACGGACAGCAATGTGTGATGACGCCGTCGGCGGTCGGAACACTTGGATTGTGGCTGGGGTGTGCGGTGAGAAAACAAGACTCAAAACGCAACGCAACGCAACGCATTAAGGCAAACTAAAACTAAAACTACATCAATGAAGAGTTAAAGTAAAATAGACAGCATATAATCTAATTAACTTGTGCAATTAATTGTTGGCGATTCATTTCCAAACCGGAGCCAATCATAAAGGATCTCTATTGGTATTGCGCTGAGTAAAATGTTTATGTGAGAATCAGCAGAATAATGGAAACCTCAAGGAACCTCTTTAAATAAACCGTCTATTAATTGATAAACGATATATACATTTATATATATATATTTTTTTGTTGTTCAAATATGCTTTGGCGTTTTCTGTTTTACATTTCAATTTGTTGCCTGTGTATCATTCCAATTTCAATTTTGGGTTAAAAAAACAAAACAAAAGAAAACAAGAAATCACTTATTTAAATTGTAGAAAAAGGTAAAATATTATATTTTACCATATTTCAATTAAATTATTGAGCGATGACATAATTGTATGAAATTTATGTTTAGTCATAGTTTAAATATAAATACTATATATTTAAATGCATAATACAAATAAATACAAGTATAAATAATTAAATGTTTGTAAACCATATTAAAAATTGAATTATGCATACTTTAAATTATGTTAAATAAAATTAATTATACAAATGCTGCTTGGTTACTTTTTTTTTAATGATTCATTATAAATTCAATTGCGGCTTAAAACATACATATAAAAAAGTAGAAATTATGGTTAAGTTAAACAATATTTAAATAGCTATATATGGAAAATTAATTAATATGGTTTTATGTAATTGGATTTAAGCATCATCCTCTGAGCTTTCGCTATTGATTAGCTCTTCTTCATCGTCTTCGTCTTTAATGCCATCTTCTAATGCTTCTAGACTGTCTGCGTCTGCTATTGGCTCTTCTTCCTCTTCTTCGTCTTTCTCTTCTTCGTCTTTCTCTTCTTCGTCTTTCTCTTCAGCATCGTCTTCCTTGTCAGCATCGTCTTCCTCTTCATTATTATCTTCCTCAATATCTGCGTCCTGCTCCTCCTGCTGCTCGTTGGAACCAGCCCAGCGGTAACGACGATCAGCGATCTTTTCGCCACTATCCTCGGCAGACGCAACAAGCACCAAAGCGAATAGAGCTATAAGTAAAGCAGATAGGTTAATCCATATTGCTCTAGAAATCGGACACTCTGATACTCTACTTACCAAAGCTCATGATCAGGAATTTGTTGGAAATCATGTTGATTAAGTTAATTAGTTAGTTCAGTTCTATGCTAACTGAGGCGTTGTCTACCCCTTTTATAGTCAACTTTTGGCAAATGCTTTTTATCAGGAAATTCATGTTGTTCAGCAACTGTTCAAATAATGTTTTATCTAAAATTTATGTCACACTTATTAGGTTAAACATTTCACGGACTACTTTATTTTCGATTGACATCAATGCCAACTAGATTAAACAAGATTCGTTATTTTTAAGTTCAGTTTAAATTTCAAAATAATTCGCATTTAGGAAGTGAAAATTTAAAAAATTAAAAATGCAATTTTTTAGAATTTATTTAAAATTAATTGATATGTATTATTTTATTTAGTGAATTAAATCATTTTTAAGTTTAATTGAAACTAAAAAGCAATTCTTATTCTTAAATAAATATGCTAAAAGTAGGATGTTAAAAATAATTTGGTAAAACATGTATTTTAACATTTAAAATAACTTTTAATATAAATAAATAAAAAATAAAAAAATAGAAATTGAAACATAAACATTAAAAAAAAAAAAATGTTGCAGTAGGAAAATGTTCTAATTTCGATATTTTTACACTCATTTATGTTTTAATTTTATATGTAGTATATTGAAACATTGAGATGTATAATACTCAACAGCACAACGCTTCAATCCATACATAAGAGAGTTATATATATTTATATGTTAACAGCCTCGCCTTCATACATCTTTGGGTTCGCCTTGATCCTCAACAAATTAATGCACGAGACATTTTTAGGAGCATTTTAATTTATTTAAAATTTTGCTTTTTGCTTTCGTTAATATTTTAATTTTACTTATCAAAACTTGACTGCATATTAAATGGGTTTTTATCCTAATGTTGAAATACATTCCTTAAATAATAGATTATATGTTAAGGTAGTTGGTGGCTCTAGTGGTAAAAGTAACAATATACTAAAACAAATTATTACTAAAAACAAAAAACAAAAAATGAATGCACTTATACTTATTGCACTGAGGTACATATATATATATAGTCGATAAAACATGATCTTACTCTTCTTCATTTTTTAATGTGTTTTCCTGCAGCTTCCGAAGAAATTAAATAAATTATATTTATTATATACATATAATAATAATATTGTTTATTATTTTTAGTTATATAAGTTTTAACATAGCATAGTTTTAGGCTTATCTAGTAATTCAGCAACGACAATAGAGATATAACATACTTTCGTGTGGAACAATTATAGAATACAAAATCTGAGCTGTTACAAGGACTAGTATACGTTCTGTATGTACTTATAACTACCAATACCCTCATTATAACTAATTATTCTCTTCACAGGCATCGATCCAATCATTGTAGACATCTACAGCTTCCGATAGCGCCATGATTTGAGTCTGATAAAATTCTTGGCAGACGCGACATATAATGCGTCCGACCTTACGCAATTTGTCTCTGTTGGAAGATAATGAATATATAAATAAAATGATATGTGCATTCTAATTCAAGATTTACAAAATAACATCACAGGATCGCTCATGATTACAAAAAGGACAATTGAATTGCCTTTCCATACTTTGGATATTTTTACGCTTTGGCGGCGGCTTGCGTTTCGACTTGCGTCGTCCCATTGTTGAATCTTTGGTAACAACTCATAGAACTGAAAAATATATATATTTTCCTTTACAAAAATATACATAAACCAAAAAAATAAAAAAATAAGTAAAATGTGGAAAAAACTTACAATGCTCGATGGCGCAATTGTTGTACAACGCCTGACGATCAGCTGTAGACTATATATTTTGGTAAGGTTCAACATGCTGCAAAGAAACTTGTTGATTTTTGTTGTGAAAAAAATATCATAGATTGCTTTACTTATTCATATATATATTTTTAATTTTATTTCTATATTTTACGCAAAGCACTCATAAGAGAGGTTTACCTCTCACTATTGCATTCTTCTATCTGCTGGCTTACCCCATGATAGCTCCATTTGTTTACGTTGGTTTGATATCGAAACCACAAGAAAACTCAATTGTTTGTGCCCACATCTATTGAGGCATTCCTGGCAGCTGGCTCTTAGCTAAGGCTATTGTTTGTGTCTTATAACTCAATGTAGCATAAAATCGTTGGTAAATGATCCTGCACTGAACTCATCAGTATATCGATTACAGGCTGCTTAATTTGGCTGAAGCAGAGAGATATGCTAAGATCGCTGTTGTTATCGCTGCATGTGGGTCAAGTGTTTCGTGTTTGAATAGATCGAAAAGATAGAGATCGGCTTTCCCACAGTTGTGTTTGAACCAAACGAATGCCGATTTATTCTAGCTAAAGCGCGCTGTGCACCAAAACTCTGACGACAGCTCAATGCGCAGCAAGAGTTTAAAGGCAACCTGCTGTTTAACATATTAGCACCAGGACATTCGGGGTCAACGGGTGGTGTTCCACAGGACAGGACAGGACAGCTGAATGTGTCAACAGTCGGAAAGTGAGCTGTGCCAAAAAAAAAAAAAAAAACTCTAGTTGACACTGGCAGCAGGACACTTTTGAATATTCCAGTGCACAACAGGATGCATCTACTAAGGACATGCCGCTGGGCAGCACATTTATTGCATTCGCAATGCTTTTAAAGGTTTGTCGAACAAAATTGTTGAAATCATTTTCTAAATGATTTAAAAATTTCATCATCGATAGATCGAGCGGCTGCTTCCTGGCTTTCAGCTTAAGACTTCCGCATTTCATCAAACGCAGCCTCCTTTTGTTGCTCTCCTTTATGCCGCTCATCTTTATTAATCTGCTGCTGCTCATCTTAGCCAGCTGCTGCCGTTGGCTGTTTGGCCGTTTGCCTTTTGTGGTTCGCTGGCCAGTTGACCATTTGCCGTTGGCCAAGTGCTTCGCTTCGCCTTTTGTTTGGCCTACTTCAATGCGCTGCCGACGTGTTCGGCTTCTTTCCCTCTCGTTTGCTACTTTTTGTGCTCTTTGTGAGTTCATTTGCTTAAATGCATCTTATCCTGTTAAAGTGTGCTCCTTCTGTTCGCAGAAAATTGATCTTTTTTTTCGCAAATTTCCTGCCTTAGTTTGCCTTCTGTCTTCTTTCAGAGCGCGTCTTAATTGAGTTTTTCATACTTCTGCAGATGATGTTACTGTAATGCAAGACACCATTTCCTTTATCCCTCTTTACTTTTTTTTTTGTAAATTTTAGTTAAATGGAAATTCGTTGTTAGAATTTGTTGAGCTCTGAAATACTATTAAAAATTCATAATTATAACCCGTTGATGCTTATACATTTTTTATAGCATCGCTTTTATTGTCTATTGATTCGCCTACTTATCAATAATAAAGCTCAACAGCTTTTTCGTAATTATAAGCTCCATAAAACCCGCATCGAAAATAAAATCAAAACTCCATTAACAATGCACAATCTCATAAACGGGCCACACCTGAGGGGAAAATCAAAAGCTTTTGCTTTTCAAACATTCAATTGTTGTTCTTTCTGCCCAATTAGTTGTTTTAAATACCATAAAATTATTATGTATGAATATTTTTGTGGCCCGTTTGGGGTTTTGTATATATATATATTCAGTGTTCATCATGTCGTGCTGTGTTATTCTGATCCGCTGCCCCTCCCCCCACCCCTCCTCCAGCTCTCTTGAACAATATTTCATCAAAAATGCAATGCGCCAAGGCGCCCCAAACATGATTATTAATTAAAATTCCCAAATCAAAATCAAATTACCACTAAAAAAAAGAAAGAAAAATGCATACATTTTTGTTAAATGACAACCACACACACGCACAACACTCTGCTGCAGTCTGCAGAGATTGGGGCAGGGGACGCCTGTCGCCATCGGCTTCCGCTTCGCTCGTGGAGCACCTTCCAAGAATTTCGAAACTGGAAAATGCTATTTGGAAAATGCATATTAAAATAAAAGGAAATTATGCATAATTATAATTTTTGTATGCTGGCATTTAAACCAAACTAGCTTGGCTAGCGCTGCCTGTTGAGCGAGCGGCGGCAGACTCATAAAACTGTCATAAGCCGGTGAAAATGTTAGGAGCTAACTAGATATAGGGAATATTTAATATGTTTTACATTTTCTTCTTTATTTTTTTGTTTTCGTTGCGACACGTGTGCCAAGGAACACAGCAATGCACTCTACTACAAGGTTCGTTGAAGAATGAGAGAATAATATTTTTTATTTATTTTTTTGCTGAAGACGCTGAATATAAATTAAAGTGACTTAATTTATATTTATTATTTAAATTATATTTATATTTATATTTATCATTTTTGTATTCAAAATAAATCTTTTAATATACATTTTCATTATTATTATTATTATTTTTTAATTAATAGCTTCAACCTTGGTAGAGCTGTAAAGAAAGCAGAAGACATTTTGCTCAACCTTATCTTATCTCTTAAGTAGTCGTATTAAAGCAGTTTTTTATTTATTTATTTACTTATTATACTTATTTTATTTATTTTATTTATTTTATTTATTTTATTTATTTTATTTATTTTACTTATTTATTTAATAAATTTATTTTTTTGTTATTTCATTTATTTTTTTTCTATAAATAAATCTGATTTAATTATTTTTTACTTAAAATACTTTATTGCCATTCTATATATATTTTCTAAATAATTTTGGGTTTTCGTTCATGATTTAATTGCATTGAAGAAAAAAATATTTTTATTAAATAATTTTTTTTTTGCTTTGACTACTTTTAATACCTTGCTATATATGTTTTCATTATAATTTTGGTTTTTCGATTCACGATTCACTATTTAATTGCATTTAAGAAGAAAATATTTTGACTAGCCTAATCTTTTCAAATAATAATCAGTTCTTCTTTACTCTAATGATAACTTAAACTGACTTCATCTTATTTCACTTAAAAGATCATATTGAAATTTAAGCTGCTGCCATTCTATATATATATTTTCATAATAATTAAGTTTTTTCATTAAAGATGTTTGCCTTTAACGATCTTTCTCATTATTAAGTAACAATCTGGCCTTAGCCATTTCATGCAAATTAGCAACTTGATATTTGCACCCTAATAATCTGAGCTGTGTATTAACAGCAATTCGTATTCATATTGTGCGCAAGTTTGTTGCACAGTGTAATAATATTTCCATAAAACCATTGAACGCGTTGAGGGCAAAAATGTTTTTGTGCTCAATTAGCGTATAACATTGTCACAACCTTCCGGCAGGCCCCAAGGCCCCGTGTGCCATCAACAGGTAAAAGGCTGATTTCGTATGCGAAGGAGCGAATAGAGTCCAGCGAGAGGGAGAGACGGAGATAGAGATAGAGACACAGAGAGAGGGCGTATTGCATAATCGTTAAAATGGATGAAACCCCTTCGTTTTTGTTGTTGCTGCCTAATGCTCATTTTCATGCGTTTTTCCCGGAAAATTATGGCCACAAAGTGCTCGGCAATAGTTTACCATATTTTGTGTCTGGGCTTACGCGTGGCCGCGATTTAAATTATGACAGGAGCCGCAGCCAGAGCCACCGAAGCGGGAGGAGCTGGCTCGACTGGGTGCCTGGCTTCCTGGCGCCCCGTTCGCTTGGTGGCCGCCTTGCATTGTGATTGGGTTTGGGATTTTGGATTTTGTTTGTCTGCTTAACGATTTAAATAATGTCTGGGCACAGGAAGGATAACAAGCGCTGTGGCGCTTCTATGGAACTATAAATTTTCAATTCGAGCCAGTACCCGAGCATATTAAGTGGGCAGGTGACAGAGGCAGTGGAAGGGGCAGGGGCAGGGGCAGGGGCAGGGGCAGCCAGCTACTAAGTAGTAGCT
This sequence comes from Drosophila koepferae, assembly GCA_030914345.1. Classification (NCBI taxonomy): domain Eukaryota; kingdom Metazoa; phylum Arthropoda; class Insecta; order Diptera; family Drosophilidae; genus Drosophila; species Drosophila koepferae. The sequence goes on from JAUESR010000200.1 coordinate 790,585, forward strand.
GAATGGCTGACGTTTGAAGCAGCTGCAAATTGGGACAAACTAATCTTATCAAATATTGACAATAACCCAATTAGTAACCACCTACAGCAAAGAACAACAAAAATAACGTTGAAAAAAAGACAAACAAACATTGCGCAAAAGGTTTTCGTTTCTTTCTCTTTTTTATTTTTATTTCAACTGAAATGCTACCAGGGAAGCTGTCAGCCGCCTGGCTGTGAGTAAGACATCAGGAGGCAAAGTCGCAGGACAAATATCAAACGCAGCTGCCGGCAGGACAAAGGCGGATAAGTCAAATCGCAAGATGCTCGCGTCAACCATAAAACTAGCCAGCCAGGCCAGGCCAGGCGAGGCCAGGCAGGACAGATAAAACGCATGCCGGACCCGAACATTTCAGAGATCTCGTCAGCAGGACCGCCCCTGGCGAACGCTACGAGTTTTTGGTGCACGCCAGGCAGCCTCTAATTTGTGAAACTTGCCTACAGTTTAGAAAGCGACGGGCAGTCGCCAGTCCATACAGACAGTTCGCTTGCCATGCCATGCGGAGTGACAAAAGAGCAGTATCCTCTTTGCCATGACATTTGAGATTTTGCAGTCGATGATTTCGAATATGCCGGACAATGTGATTCAATTGAATAGAGACGTTTTTCCTTTCATGTCGTGGCAGATACTAGTTCGTGAAAAGCGCAATGCTAACTGTCCACAAAGAGCACCGAAAATTTGCCATAATCATGACGTTTTGTTGGTATCCTTTGTCCTCGCTCCTTTCGCCCGAATTGTTGGATACGTCTTCTTTTAGAGCATAATCGTAATCGTTGTTATGCTGCCTCTTTATGCGACTTTGGCTAAACAGTAGACCTGAGCGGCCAAATTGTCTGTGGGAGTAGGAGTGTAAATGGATGAGAATATTTTTCTTTTCATCTCTTTGTTGATCGTGATTATAGAGAAGTTCGAGTACATTGATCTTTTATGTACTCAGAGAACAATGTGGTATCTTTATTATTATGGATTTATTTCTTTATATGCTTTATCTTTATTTCTTTATTATTCTTATTTTTTTCATAAAATTTTTAATATTATATAACTCAAATACATATATTTTATATTAGTTGCTTTATACATAAAAAAAAAAAAACAAAATTATTTTATATTTATTTTTCATCTGCTTTAAGTTCGATTTCTTACTCCTCATTTTACATATTATTATTTTTTTTTTAAATATTATTTTATATTTATTTTTCTTCTGCCTTAAGCCAGATTTTTAATATCGTAAATTATTTTAAAAAACTTTAATATAATAGTATAATAATATTAATAACAATAATCTAATAATAATAATTTAATTAAATATTATAAACTTAATCTTCTGAATTCTTAGCTCTCTTTAGATAACTTTTCTCTTTCATCAATTTTAAGTTTAACGTCTTTAAAAATTTATTTATTTTGTTCATACATTTTTTTATATGGCTGACTGTATTTTCATTTCATTAAGAAACTTTAAAACCTTTCTTTAAAATAAATTACAATGAATAATATTTCTAAATACAAACTTCATAATATTTATTACTAAAGATCCATATCGGCATCGACTTTACGCATATGATTTCTACTCGAAATGGTTTTCAACTCTTTCAATGAATCTTGACTCTCTCAATTTTTCTATTTATTTATTGCCCGTAAATGTTGCCATGCACCCATATCCATATCCAATATATGTTTTGTATGTGGATATAGCGGAAAGGCCAAAACTATAAATTATTAGGTATTCATGGGTCCGGCGAGAGGCTGTACAATAAATCCCCAATAAATGTTTTTCATTTACTGAAAACGTAACTCATGAATATTTCAGCAAAAAATGAAAAAAATTTACTAAAGGCCATACAAATAAAATACAAAATGTGCGACAAACGACGAGTAAAAAGAAAAAAGTAAATATAAAAACAACAAATAAACAAAAATAATGCACAGTTTTATTTAGGAGCAGGTTTTCCCTACCTCTCTTTTTTTTGTATTTCTATAGATGAGAACTGGAAGCTGGCCAAAAGCAACAATCACAAAAGTAACCTCAAAAATTTCAATAAAGACCACAACAAAGCAATTTATATAAAAATGCCACAGAGAGTGGGAGAGGATTGTGGGGGGCTTGATTGGAGGGAGAGGCAAAGGCAACGACAACAACGACAGCAGACGGCAAATAGAGCAAAATATTAGTTGGCCAAGAGGCGGGAGCTTGGCAGATGGGCGGGGCTGGCCTGGTCTGAGCTGGGGACTCGGCACGACATTTTAACAAAACAATAGAAATCAATTGATTGCGTTGTGGGAAGCTTAGCACTTGATTTCCGTTGTGTTGTTGTGTTTGGGATACCGCCGAAGGGGCAAGGCTGTTCTGCTGGCAGTGGGTGGGCTGAACGGTTAGGAGAATGCGTGGCTTGGCTGAATTGCGTGAGCCACCCAAAAAGAGAAGAGAGGACTCACTTCAGCTGTTGTAGTTCCTGTTGTTGTTGTTGTTGTTGTTGCTGTTGTTATTGTCGCGTTACTGGCGCTGCGTTGGTGCGGCTAAAATTCTATTTTTCCAATTTTTGCGCAATTTATTGCATTGTCAAGGGATTCGCAGCAGAGCAAAAGCAGAACAGAAAAAAAAAGAACAAAAACAAGAAAACAAAATGAAAAGAAACGCAAAAGCCATAAGAAAAACACCAAATACAAATACCAAACAAGCTCGAGCTCTGATTGCAATTGGTAGCGAATAGAAAATACTCTATAATTTATAGTTGTTTTACATTTTAAAAATATAACTATAGTTCGAATTGTAAAATATTTATATATATATATATATACATAAGTATTAGGTCTCACCTTGATTAAAATAAAAGCTCATTATATATATGTTAAAGTTTGTTAAATAATTTTATTTTATTATTTATTATTATTATTTTTCTCCTGATTTAATAATATTTTTTTTTATTATTATTTTATTTGAATCATTTTTTTCATATATGTATGTTTTCATATGCAAGTTGAGCGCTAAGCTTAATAATTATTAGTTCGTATAAAATTCTTCATTAGCAAGAATTTATTAAGCATTAATAAAACTGAATGATTCGGTTTACAATAACTTTATGTCTTTTTCTTGCTTTTTGAAATATTTGATTATATATGTAATAATTATACTTAACATTCCTTAATATTTTCCGTCTTTCACAGTTCAATAATATCATTGATTCTGACTATGAATTTGGGTACAGGTAGCCGATTAAAAAAAAAATAATAATAAATAAGTAAATGAATACAAAAATATTAAAAAATAACTCTATCGGCTTAATTATATTATTGAAATAATTTTATCTGCTCCTTTAGGCTGTACAATTATTTTTTAGTTTATCTCTGAACTTCAGTATTGTTGATCCTTTTTCTTTATTAAATAAATAAATATTTTTAATTAATGTAGGATTTTTAAAAAACTATTTATCAATTGATTTTTCTCTATATTTGATGTCTTAGAATTAATAAGATTTCTATATAATAAATATAGTTTATTTATTGATTTATTTATTTTTTAATATATATTTAAAAATATTTAGATTTATTTTAAAAATATATTAAAAGTATTTTAAATAATTTTATTAAATTAAATAAACATATTTATTAAACTATATTTTATTACAGTGAGTAAAAAGAAAGTAAATGAAATAACTTTTTTAATAGTAATTGAAATATAATAGATTGCTGATAATTAAATCAGAATGACATTCAAATAGTCAACCTTCCAGCTCAACAGAAATTCTTTTCAACTACTCTTATTTCTGTATAAAATAGACAACATATAAAATGTTAATAAATAAAAATTTGAATGCAATCTGCAGCTCAAGCAATTATCATTGCATATTGAATATTGAATATTGTTATACCTCTTAAATATACATATATTGTACAGGGTATAAGCACCAAACCCAAATACCAAAACATAGTGCGGCTTGTTCGATTGTGTGTGGGTAGCGTGGCTCGACTGTCTAGGGCTGGGTGGTTTGCTCATGCTGCTGGGGACTTTGGGGCTTTTGTGTGGCAAGCGTAAAAGTAAACAAAGCTAAAAGCGGAAACGCAAGTGAAATAATGCCACAGAGCTGCACGGAGCTCAACAACAACAAGGACATCAGCAACTAAACATCAATAAGCATTGACTAACTGGGATGCTGCGAGCAAAGAACCTGCCTGGTAGCAACTGCTCCACTGACTGGCAACTGGGGAGTCACAGCATTAATAGCTGAAATTAAATAATCGCTCCTTGAGCGAAACGACGACTGCGCCGACTGCGCAGCCAAAGCACAAAAGAATAAGTGAAGACCCAATTGGGATTTGGTTTCGATTGAATAAAATTAATTTTAATTGGTTCTGTCTGCGTGTGGAACGCTCTGGGAATAAAATAGTGTGCGAATGATTTGTTTGCTTGCCAACTTCAAAAATATTGTTTTGCATTTGAATTACTATATGGAATTGAATAGAGCACTCTATTGAAGCTCCTCACCTGCATGTATGTGAAGGTAGTGTGACTCACAGTTGTGTCGTGAGTCATGGAGCTGCACATAGCTGAACAACCCTCTATAAACTACCCACAAGTTGTCAGATTCTTATCGCAGCAGCCTAAAAAAAAATAAATAAGAAAATAAAAAATATAAAAATCCATTAGAATTTGACAGACGCGCGTTTATTAATAAAATTTTATTATATGCCCTAACATGTTTTTTTGAGAAAAGGAATCCAAACTGATAAGCATCAGCCAGCAATACCATAAAGGGTAGATATAGCATGGAATACATAGAATCTAGGCTTAATGGATTCCACTCATTTTACCTGGAACACAAATATGACAAAGAAAGGTTTACAGCTGTTTAGGTCTGTACACACACCTGTTGATAAGGCGGCTAATTTTTGTGTGTTCATAAATAAAAATTGCTTCTCCTTGAGTGTGTGTGTGTGTGTGTGTGTGTGTTTTGGTCTGTAGCAAATTAGTCTCTGATTTGGTTAGCCCTAAAAAGGTTCGAGGATGTGCAAAAGGGCGCCATATGCTTGGGGATCCCTTTTCCCTGGGGCTCGATAGCCGTCTCTATGAAGTGTGAATCTCTGGCCAAAAAACAAACTTTTGCTGAAAGCCAGAATGTAATCAAAATAAAAGTACATAATAAAAGGTACAGGCCGGATGTATGCTCTGTCTGCTTGTCCTATGTATGCCTGATTGTGTTAAACGATGAAGTCTGATGGACAACGTCAAGAGTAAGAGGGCCAAAAGCTGAAATCAATGCCGCAATCAAAATCATTGCAACACAAAACTTGTCTCTAAGCCTTTCTGCGTTGAGTCCTCAACTATCTGTCTATAGATTGAAGGACGCAGCCAGTCGAGCATGTTGTTGTTTATATTTGTTGCCTTTGGGGCAGATGCCTGGTAGAAATTTTATTATCCCTTTGCCGAGTCTGTGTGGGAAAAAAAAAAATTATTTTTATTAAGATAAACATGAGCCATTTCATTTGTTGTTGTTTATTGTTGTTGCTGCCGCTGCTGCTGCTGCTGCTGTTATTGTTGTTGTCAGCCTCAAGTAGCCTGAACGTTGATTGAATCTTAAGACCAGCATCCTTTTTGGGTAGCCTGCTGGAAATTTGATTTAAGGTTAAACGCAATTAAATTTCGCCTTAGGCTTTGATTTGATTTGCTTTGCTGCTGCGGCTCAACATTTTCTTGTTTACGCTAGACAAAATTGAAATTTTATGCATTTTCCCATAGTTTGTTGTTGCTATTATTATTATTATTATTATTATTGTTGTTGTTGTTGTAATTTTTGATGCTGCCGTTGCTGTTGGTTTTGGGCTCTGCGGCATTTGCTCAGTGCGGTGAGCTGTCGAAAGGATTTGAAATTATTTTGCTCCTTTGGTTGCTGCGGCTGCTCACAGCCGTTGCAGGCGTTGATTAATTGATTTCACATATGCACTACTATTCCATACATATATATATATATATATATATATATATATATATATATATATATATATATATATATATATATATATATATATATATACTATTTATAAAGGCTCGTCCATCTCTAAAACAATTGCCATGCATGCAGAGCATGTGAACTGTGTGGGATTTGCCTCTCTGCTAATTAGTTTTTGAGGTTTCATTTTAGTTGAGGACAACTGAGGACTACATAACGCAGTGCACTGCATTTGCTTTAAGCTTAAAGGCAATCGAACGAATGACTTTATAATATTGTTCGTATCATTAAATATGCATTATTTGCGGTGCTCGAACTCAAACGTAAAATATGACTTTAATTATCTTTAATTGAACTTAACGGATGAATAATTTAATTTATTGAAGCCTAATGCAAATTGGAATAATCTTAATGCATAAGCTGTTGCTTTAAGCTGTTGAAATAATGCTTAATATTATGCTCAGGAAATTTAGCTTGGAGTTTTTGTTTGATACTACCAATTGATTTGGCTGCTTTGCGCCATCTCAGCCTTTCCATTGCCAAGTTCAATGCCAAAGCGAATGCAGTTGCTCGATGCTCGCTGGTCGCTGCTCGATTCTAGGCGCTTTAGATGTTGGCATATTTCATGCACACTTGGCTCACCATGCACCAACGAAAAGAAGAAGAAAAAAATGTTATTGCCAATGCCAAGACAGAGTCTTTTGGCCAAGTCTAAGCTCTATTACAGAAGCACAGCTTGCCAAGGCATTCACATCCTGTGGGTAGCGCGTCGAGCACATAAAATTCAATAAAACGCATATTTGCTGTCATTTGTTCCGAGTTTTGGGCGCCAAAGTGCCACAAAATTTGCTGAAGTTGCTGCTGCTGCCGTTGCCATTGCTTTCGTTGGTAAATGCGATGAAAATGGCGCTAAAGTTGCTAAGAAAACACAGACAAACAGACGGCAGCAAGCAGACAAGTTGGAACATTTTTATTTCTCTCAGCATCATTGTCATCATCATCATCAGCATCACCATCATCATAATAGTCATCATCGTCATCATCTCGAAATGATTATAAACATTTTTGGCTGATTTAGCATATTTTCGTTGCACGCAATTCACTCTCTCGCTTTCTCTCTCTCTCTGGCTGTCCCTACTTCTCTCTCTGATTGGCACGCACTTCCGCTTCCGCCTTTTTGGTTTGACGTTGGCCTAAAGACTTCCGCTTTCAGCGGTGCTCTAACTTCATTTTCATCTTTTTTGTGCTCCATGAACTTGACAGTTGTTACACACCCAAACCTCAAGAGTTGAGAAAGGGTATATTGAATATGTGGTAAGAGGAATATCTCAATATACAAATTGATTCATTTGTGAAAAGTAGACAAAAACATTTATTGAGCATTTTCTTTGACCTGACTTGAGATTGCATTTGTGTTTTATTATTTATACTCACATTGCTTCTCATCTCTATATAGGGTATCCTGCAGTCCTGTTTGCGTTGCTCTTTGCGGTTTGTTTTTATATGTCGGCTATGGAATGGGAGGCTGGCGCTGGAGTTGGGTGGGTAAATGTGCAAATTTGTTTTGCTAATGTTTATGCAAATAAACGCGCGAGCACATCAAGAGTCACAGTCGGAGTTGGAGCTCGTATACTCATATTTATATATGAAGTCGACTGTTGCTGTTGCTGTTGCTGTTGCTGTTTATGAAAATGTCTCGTAAGTAGATGGTTCTGCTCCACTCAGCCTTATCCACAGGCTCTGGCTCTGGCTGTGGCTCCTCACTTTCCCCGTCGCTCATTGTCGCGTCTTATGTAAATTTAATGCTAAAATGTTTATTTTAGTAAGATTTGCTTAGCTCTCCAAATCCTGCGTCTGTTTTCTCCTAATGTTTTGCTTGGGTGGTTGAGTGGGGGTGGGCGTGTAGGTGTGGGTGTTTGTTGCCCAAAACCTGGTTGCCTGTCCTTCCTCAATTTGTGGTTGCCTTGAAATGGGCGTTGGGGGTGAGCAAAGGGCATTCATATAGCGTCCATAATGCTAAACGACGCATAATTGAAACATTATGTCAGATTATTGTTAGCAAGCGCCGAGATTTACTTAGTCGGCGTTTTTTTTCCTTCTTCATCTGAGCTCTGCTGCCTGTAGGAGCTGGAGAATAAGTTTGCAAAACATACGAGCAATGTCAAAGAGATTTTCTTACTTAATATTGCCAGCCACAACAACAACAACAGATATGAGTAAATAGTCAAAGATATTTGGGATGGCAAATGGCTTGAGTAATGGCAAACGATAAGAAAGCTCAAAGCAGGAAAGTTAATATTTTTGCTTGAGCAGGGCGTGTTCTGTAAAATAGAAGTTGGCTTGACGTAAAGAAGTTGTGTTGCAATAAACTAAAAATATAGGTCGCCATATTCTAGAATGGTAAGTATAAAATTAAATGGTCTATGAAATAAAATATCTTTGATATGAGCAATATAAGATTTGAAAATATGGTTTGAAATTTATATTATTTAGATTTCTCATTTGATTCCATCTAACATATGAGGTATTAAGATAACAAATGAACTAATTTGCTAAGTCATTAGATTGGGGTTTTATTTAGATAACAATCTGATATTCCATATATCTATCAATCTATCTATCTATCTTATCTATCTATCCATTTATCTATCTGTCTATCTATCTATCTATCTATCAATCTATCTATCTATATATCTTTCTATCTTTCTATCTATCTATCTATCCATCTATCTATCTATCTATCTATTTATCTATCTATATAGCTGTCAAACTATCTATCTATCTATCTATCTATCTATATATCTTTTTATCTGTCTATCTATCTATCTATTTATCTGTCTGTCTATCTATCAATCAATCAATCTATCTATCTATCTATCTATCTATCTATATATCTTTCTATCTGTCTAGCTGTCTATCTATCTATCTATCTATCTATTTATCTATCTATATAGCTATCTAACTATCTATATATCTATCTTTCTATCTATCTATCTAACTATCTACCTATCTATCCTCTATTTGTTTATGTTTATATCTATCTTTTCTGAAAATCTTATTTAGTATGATTGCATGTATCTATATTTTTCCATCTCTTTATCTCAATACTTCAATATCTTCATATTTCCATATCTCCCTATCTATCTCTATATTTATATATATCTTTCTTTATCTTTATATATATATTTCTATATTTCTTTATTTCTCCTTATTTATATATCTATTTTCAATATCCTCGTAAAGTCTATCTATCTGTCTATCAAAGCCGTACACAGCCCAATTTACCCTTCTTACTGGACCTTTGCACAAACCCCTTTATATAAATTTTGTTGCTAACGCTTCAATATGTTTTCTTTTCACACAAATCCAATTTTAGCTCGTATGACTAATGATGATTTAAATCGCATGTAAACCGAGCTCATTTTTCCGCGTTAAGCCAACAAAGCGAAGCCAAAACTTTTAAATTCCCTCAACGTTTTGCCATTAATATCGCATTTATCAATATCACAGTTTTTCATTTCATTTCTTCGTCGTAGCGACGCAAACGTATTATTTTCTTTTATTTCCGGCTCTCTACTTTACTTTTTCTTTTTTTTTTTTTTTTTAAAGTGCAATTTTCATTCACAAGACGAAGTGCGCAAAAAAAAAAATAACATTATAAAAAAAAAAAGAAAAACAAACAAAGGGAAAATAGAAGTAAATAGAAAAACCCATTTCCATTATACAATGCCACATTCCTCTTTTCCGGTTTATACCATTTAGATCGATTGCATTTTATAGTTTGTTTTAATGTAGCTTCACAGGACACAGGACGCAGGACGCAATAGCTGCGGGTGTACTTGGCGTTGAAGTTGGAACTGAAGATGGCCAACTGTCTCCGGCAGAGGCATTTATTTTAGCTGCTTGCAATAGCTGGCTGGTTGGTTCCTTTGGCCCCGGAAGCGCTACAAATTGTCTGCTTGCAGAGCAAGAGAAAAAAACGAAATTATTTTTATTGCTTCCTTTTCATTTAAATTGAATATAACATCCGTTTGTGGCTCATACAATGCGCCATTGTGACTGCTCCCGCACCTTCCATTTGCTCAGCATCAAAAGATTCCAAGTGTCCAACTCTCCCATCTCGCTCAATGCTGACTTCTACTACTATTTTCACTTTTGCTACAATTCAATTAGGCATTCGCCTTTGTACGTTAACGAGAACCCAAAAAGTCAAAAGTGAACACATTTTCCCTTGCCAATTTTTTTGTTTTTGTTAGAATTTGGAATTTCGAATTTTGGTGTCCATTTCAGGAAGTCGGAAAGGACTCGACTCAATGCAAACGTAAACTAGCTAAAATAATATGTTAAAAGTGACCTGCTGACATTTGAGTTGAGCTGGGAGCACTTTATTGGGTTATACATTATTCAGAAGTCTTTTGTCCCTTGCCTTGAGTCAAAATAAATCGATGATTGCCTGAAACGAAAATAAGTTTAGAACATTAATTAATATTTAAGTATAGCATTATTACATAACATTTAAATTTAGTTATTGAATTTTGCGCTATATATAAAATATATATATATAAAATATATATATATAAAATATCTTCCCTTTTGCCCTATTCGCTCTATTCACACCAATCAATAATAGCTTCGTTTGGCATTCATAATCAAACCAGTTGACAATGTGAGCTTATCACATCTCGCGCACCTTTGAGCTATAATCCTTCAACAATCAGCATTCAAATGACAACTTGAAATCGCTCATTTGTCACAGTTTCACACCCACACAGACACACACAGGGAGAGAAAAGCAATTTTCGCAGCAATTAATCAAATTAAATAAGAGCATTGGGGGTGAGCCAAACCGAATGGTTAACCTTTAACAAAGTTAATTGAAAATTTTGCGGTTGTAGTTTTGAGTCGGTTTTGTTGGTTTTTAGACAAGCGCAAACCCCTGTGCAGCTGCAAAAATATACATTTCGGCATACTCTTTAAGAGTGGTTAGCACGCTGCGAGTGCAACAGCGCATACGGATCAGAAACAGGATCAGAACGTACGCACAGCGTCAGGACAATTACGCAGACGATTAGGCACACCGCTGAAATGCAGAACCTACACCCCCGCCACAGAGCAGGATGCTCCCTCTCAGCGATTTTCCCTTTTTCCGTTTGGCTGGGATCTGCCAACTTTTATCAGCTGTGAAACAGTTGCCATTGAAATGGCGCAGAAGTCGTTAGATAGATGGGCAGCAAGGCAAAAGGCGAAGGAAAAAAAAAAAAAAAAATAATAATAGCAGAAAACCCAGCAAGGATATAGGAGTCGCAACAATGCGCCAAGCCAGCGCTCAAGTCCGTCCCTGGGTCGTTTAAAGAAAAAACATTGCGAAAATTGCTTTACAATTGATTAAACATTGAACAAACGCACGGCACGTTTAAATTTGGGTTAAATAGATTATATGAACTGGAAGTGTTATGAAATGATGTGGTCTGCTTGCTCCTAGAATGTTGCTCCTGCTGCTGCTACTCCTGCTCCAGCTCCTGCTTCTGCTGCTGCTCCTTTGCTTTGTTTTTCTTTCATTTCAATTTCGCTTTTGGCTTGATTCGGCTCTCATCGACGACTCCATCCTGATGGTAGCGATGCCTTTTCACGCTTCAAGTGTGCTAGTTAATGGATTTCGTAGATGTTAACCAAAGTTAGGGATTTGGATTTTGTTTTTGTTATTTTATTGGTTTGCCGTTGGTCATTTGATACAGTTACGTGCGGCAGGACATCAGCTGGCTTTGACCTTGAAGATAATCGTTCAAGAAATGTTCAGGCGAGCAGAAGTCATTATGAGGATTAAAAGACAGTTGCGGACAGCTTGTTAAGCAAGACAAGTAAGATATTAAATAAGGACAATTTTAATAGGCAGCTTTTCCATTTACATATATTCAAGGGAACTTAGTTGTGTATTCATTTTCAGTAAATTGATTAAAGTTGAGTATTACACACATTCCTTGCATATAGTGGAATGCCGTTTCGATAAGCTTCAACCCTCATCAACGACAAGTATTTATTCTTATATGATCTCTTGCCAAGCACATGACGTGCCTATCATCATAACCCAAATCTGTTCGCAAAAAAAAAAAGAAGAAAATCCAAAATATGCTAACAATAAAATATGCTTGAAGAATCGAATAAAGGACATCACAGTTCCATGCCGCCCACTGACAACCGAAAACTATGCACACTGCATAAAAGGATTGAATAACTTGCTTTTGAATTTGACACGCACTTTGTAAGCAGATACCCTAACTAAGCAACCGGCCGGAGTTGCTCAGCTTTAACTAACAACAACAATGTGTATAAATATTACTTTTGACAGTGTGTGAGAGAGAGAGAGGGGCATCCAGACATTGTCATGAATCATAATGGTATCGTCCTTACAGCCATCCCATCCTGAGTCTGTCCGCATGTCCGGTTCGGTCGCTGACCGCCTTTGGCCACTTTATTTGTGTTGCGCTGTTCCCAGCGACTTTTTGTCGTATTTATAATTTAATTTAGCAGAAATTTTGTGGGCGTTGAGCAAAAAAGAAACCAAAAAATATGAAAACCTTGTAAGGATTCGCTAGCTTGACCGGAAATTTGAGCGCTCGGCGCCTTTCCCTCCATCCCTCGCTCTCTTGCTGTCCAGCTAAATGTTAACAGGCACTAAAGTCCTTTCCTTGCATGTTAAATGCACATATGCTAGGACACTGCGATACTTGGGCTTGCGATGTTAAGTTATATACTGTACCCATACAAACCATATCCATATCCATATGTGTAGACAGCCAACGCAACGTGGAGGGGCAGCGTTGACTTTGTGGTCACATTGCTGGTTGGCGTGCTTGGGGTTTCTGTCTTCGACTCGACTCACATGTGTTTATGAATACATAGAAATTTTTGGACATTTTTATGGCTGCTCGGTGTGTGTGTGTGTGTGTGTGTGTGTGTGTGTTGGTGCGCTACACACGCATGTGGGGGCAGTTGAGATTGTGAGATTGTAAAGGATTCGTCAAGCGCAGAAATGAAACAAATGTGTCAAGTGTCAATGACAGAGATCGTATTACGATATGCAGATACGAATCTGATATAAAGATCACAGATTTTTATTTAAAAATATATATTTTAAGTCTGTTGATCATATTGTTTATCGATGAGTTGGAAGAATGAAGCAGAAATATTTATAAAATTATAATTATTATTTTACCTTATCTTACCTTTCAGATTTAAAAAATTTAAGTAACTTGGATTTTATATAACAATAAGATTATTGAATATAATTAAATATAATTTGCATATGGTATATAATTAATAATCATTTGACATAAATAAATATAGATATTTTTAAATTTATAGAATTATATTATACAATTTTATTATTTTTTTTTTTTATTTTTAATTTCAGATTTTGGTCAGCAACTTAATTGTTATATAAAAATAAGTCTATTGAATATAATTAAATATAATTTAAATATAGTATATAATTTATAATTGTTTGAAATATATTTAATTTACAAAATTATATGCAAATATTTGTATTTATTTTATTTTTCCAAATATATTTTTATAAAATAATTAAAATAAAATGTTTATATTTATTCACGTTTATTTGAATAGTCCTGCAGCCAAGGCAAAAAATCGCTTCGTAGAGCATACGAGAATTCAATTAGTTGAAAACCTTTTATGTTTTTTCATCCAATTTGGCAGTCTATAATTTTAGTTGGTCTCTTGCTGCGCTCACCGACTTGGCTTGTTTATTATGCTTGGTAAATGGCCATACGGTCGAGTTTTTGTTAGCTTAGCCATGTGGGTGTTGACTTTTTTAATGTTTCAATATGACTAAATGCTTCGGGGCAGATAGAAGTTGGCTCTGGGACTTGCCCTGTTTGTGACGTTGCCCTGGAGCGTGTTTCGTTGTTTGGGGAACGCCTCCAAAGCATTTTTTGTTGGTATATTTATAGGAATTTATGAGACTGGAATTGTATGTATGTATGTATGTCCTGGACATGTGCGGGAGGTCTGCCCGCTCCGAGCAAGTGTCAAATTCTCATGCGTTACGGTCGATATCCTTTTGGTTTTCAGTTACGCAAGCTGCCCAACGAGCCGAAGGAACCACTGTCAGTGCCACAGCCACAGCCAGAGCCAGAGCCAAACCTCTTAAGCACTTTGACAGCTACTCTTTTGCTTATTCACTGGTCTTCCTGCTGCTGCAGTGGCTCATCACTAATGAGGCTATCAAATGGCTGCTTACCAAGTGCCTCTCGGCTCTCGCCTCTCGCCTGTCAAATGTGTCAAAATTCCAGGGTGCGGTTGAAGCTGTTTGCCTGCCAGAGCTCTGATTTGTATGTGTCTGCGGCTTGTGCGGGTCTCTTACCATATGCATATAACGCATCCCATTCCCATTCTCATTCTCATTCCCATTCCATGTCCGAAGACACTCTCCCTCCCCCCTACCATGCACATGTGTCTGCCACACTTGTCACTTGTGTTTTTATAACAGTTTTGTCTCTTGAGTGCCCGCCGCAGCGTCTGTTTTTCTTCTTTTCTCTCGACTAAAGTGCTAAAATCTGTGTCGTTTATTAATTTCGGTTGGGTTTTCGTTTTTCGGCAGTTTCGTGCTTTTACATTTGTCATTAGCACGGATTTGACATTTCAATTATTGGCCTCATGTTTTGTGCCTTACTGGAGACGACATACATATGTATGTGGGCAGCTAATGGGTTTTACAAATGTCCAGAAATCAGCATGGTAATTGTGACACAAATATCCGACCCACATGAGAAGTCGACGATTGATGAGCTTGATCTATCTGTCTATCCATATACACCCTTCAGCTTGAATGTCAAGTGGATTTATGTATATTTTAGATATCTCTTAAAGAGCGCTTTGAGTTTCCGTTTACACCTTTTGTACAACCCTTTCGTTAGTTTTGACATTAACGCTTTGCCAATCTCGTTCAGACTCCCCCAATCATCCAACCATCCATCAACGGCAGACAGAGGGTCCTCTGGTGTACTCCATGCTCTGTGTGTGTGTGTTCTGTTACCCATCTCACGAACTGTTTGCACTTCGTGCTTTTGCATTCAAATTGCGTTTATTCAAATAGAACCGAGCGAACACATTTTCAATTATTTTATGCTGATTCGCAGGCGCCGCAGATCTTTTGTATCTGTGCAGTCGTGTATCTGTTAGATACTTGTGCTAACAACAACTTTAACATTTTTCTTTTCATTATTCACTTTGCCTGTTCGCCAGAGCCACCAAATTTAATTATGCAAAATCCTTCGCAGAGCTTTTCTTTATTTTGCCCGAAAAAATCACTCAAGTCATTGTAGAGCTTTTCTCTGTCATTCTCATAAAAATGCAAACCAGCGCGCACGCTTTTTGATGACACTTGGATGTCACATATGCGTCGCAAAATGTCAGGAGCTATACACAGAACCAGATCCAGACACACACACACACTCACTCATAGATATCTGTTTTTATTATGCTGCTGATGTTGTAGTTGCTGCTGCTGCTGCTGCTCTTACCCTTAGACATGTCACAAAGTTTGACATTTAGTGGCTGGCAAAAACTGTCATCACGCGCTGCGAACTTGACGATGATTGCTCGGTTTGCAATTGCGAAAAGTTTTTCAACAAAAAACTAAAAGCTGTATAGCACAATATACTATGTGCGCTGATTTTAGGGCTAATAGAGGATCTAAAACAATACATGTTAAGACTATGAAACTATGAAATTATAGCTGCTTAGCTGCATCAGCATATTTTGTTGTCAGCAATTGAAAAAGTTTCTATGATAAAGTGTTATCTTAATTTCAGTAACTCCTTTATATATTATATTATCAGATTTATGCGATATTTAATGTTTAATATGCTATATTTTCTGATTTATTTTCCATGAATTAAATAATTTATTTAATTATTCTTTTTTCTTCTTTTATTCTTTCTTTTATTAATTAAAAAAAAACTCTTTTATTATTATTTTTATTATTAATTAAATTATTTTTCATGAATTAAACATTTTATTTATTATTTATTTATTTATTTATTATATATATTATTTATTTTGTTTATTATTCTTTTATTAATTTTTAAAATACTTTTAAATTCTTTTTAATTAATTATATTTTTCAGATGTATTTTTCATGAATTAAATAATTTGTTTATTTTAATTATGCATTTTTTTATTTATTGATTAAACTGTTATACATTTTAATTATTTTTCTTTTTATTTATTTTTTTAAATTTATTATTTTTAAATTTAATTTAATTTATTTTATCCTTTTAATACATATATATTTTTGTGCATATTTTTATTAAAATTTTTAAATATATCTATATTTATTTTTATTCGTTATCTATTATTTGCATTTTAAAATTGATTTATATATTATTTTATTTTTGTTCTAATCTATAAATTCATTTCATTTTTAGCTCAATATAACTATGTATTGTTAACTCCGTCTAGATTTTCGATTCAATATGTATTATTTATAATTTGTTAGCTTCAGTCCATATAAAATATTCAATAATAAATATTAATACATTTGTCGCTTGATATACTGTAAAAGAGAAAAATCAAGACAGATTTCATTACATATAGCATCTACAGTATATTTTCTAGCACGTACAGTACACTCAGATCTCTTGGAAGAGTTTGAGTTTGAGTTTAAGCAGTCCATTGTGAAAAGGTGCATTGTTTGGGCAAATTTCGAGCTGCTCTTTAATCTCATTGACAGAATCAAAACAGCAACTGTCTAACCAGCTGGACCTAAGCCCTTTTACCACGCACGCACTCTTCCCCCTTTTGGCCGGTGTGCCCTTTAAGCCCGCTTGCATTGTGCGCTTCCATTTACAAATTTCCACACCTACGCACACAATTGAGCGCGCAGGCAAGTGCAAAGAGCAGCAAATACAACAACAAAAAATTGTTAATGCCATTTGACAGTTGACAATTATAGCAATTGTCAAAGCATTTAACACGAGCAGAGTGCAAAAGAGATGCACACACCGAGACAGAAAGAGATCGAAAGAGTGGAGAGCGAGTGAGAGAGATGGAGAGATGGTACATGGAACGGATAGCTCTTTGTTTTCGGAATGACGGTGCTCGGGCCAGCGAGCCTGCTCAGTGTCCTGTGTCCCGTGTCCTGTCACTCATTTACCCTTTTTTGCATGTCAGCGCGCATTAGTTTTGGGCTGCTGGCAGTTCTCGGACTCTGCTTATCTGCACCAAATTTGCACAGTCATTGTCGGAGGGCACAACGTGCCCACACTCAGCCCTCGGTCTGTTTTGCTATCCTTTTATTTGCCGCTGTTGCTGTTGCTGTTGCTGTTGCTGTTGCTGTTCATGTCTTTGGCCAGGACTCGCTCGCTCTCTCGCCCTCAACACTTTTTGCCAACTTTGCATATGTGCGAATAATTTAGCATCCAACAACAATGTCTGGCAGTGCAGCCTCTGAACCGGACGCTGGATTTACTCGAGATTAGGGATCTTTGTTAGCCGGTTGCCTGACTGTTGTTTGTTTGTTAGTAGTTACATGGAGCCAAATAAAAATTACAGTTGTTGAGTGGCTGCAGTTGAGCCTGGCAAGTGGGTTGTCTGAATTAGCCATGGCTTGACCCCGTCTGCATCTGCATTTTGACGAGTAAAAGCTGGGCCAAAATAACTTTCAACTTGTCCCAAGCAGACTCTAACTGTCTGCTCGACACACAAAGGAGAGCAGAGTGCCAAAAGATTTATCATTTAGAATTTCGTTTTCTTGGTTCGTGACATGATTTTGTTGTGGAATTTACGTATCCATTAGACAATCTTTAGAGCTTTTTCTAGAAAAAAAAAATCCAATTATTATTTTTACCAGTTTTTATAAATAACAAATAAAATAGTTGACTTTTGCCAAGCTAAACCATTTTTGCTGTTAACTTCAAACAATGAATTTCCTTTTTATTTTCCTCAGCTCAGCTCATTGTACGTTGCTGTCACAACAGTTTGATAACTATTGACTAATGATGTTTCACCACAAGTTAACCCAAATAGCTGGTGGAAAGAAACGCCTCTTGGTTTCTTATCTCAATGTATTCCCATTTCAAGTTCATAATTTCAACTCCCTTATCGCACAAATGTGTTCCTGAGAGAATTTTTGTTCGTTGTTGTTGTTGTCCTTTAGCCAAGAGTGTCTCATTTCTTTTTATGGCACATCACACTTTCTTCTATATAGAAATTGGCTGTCACACACACACACACACAAACAAACACATATATAACACATTGTGCACAATCTTGAAGGTTCGACGAGGCGAACAAATATGAAAACTTTCAGCGCAACGAAGCGAATTTTTCGTTTCTTGATACCGAGGCAATCTCTCATCTCTCGCTCAGCATATGGGAGGAGCGCTCAGATGCGGCTTAGCACTTCAAGCTGCGCCAAATGCATGAAAATGCATCTCCTTGACGAAGCCTCAATCTGCAGCCAACATTCTACATCCTGCATCCTGCATCCTGCATTTTGCATTTTCCATCCTGCACAACACCAAAGTCAAAGCTGCTGAAGTAGGTCAGTTAAGGGAGTCCCATCTCCAGGCTGTCATTGTTGGAACTTAAAGAGCGCGCTGAAATCCTTTTTGTGTAAACAAAGTTGTGCAGTTATACATGACCCGATATACACACCACCCTAAGCCCCCCTCCCCCTTCACTCTCTGCGATTGTTCTGACATTCACCGTTGTTGCTGCTGCTGCTGTTGTTGTTGTTGGCAAGGCGTCATTGTAGCAGCATTTCAAATGCAAAATCCCATTTTGCTTCTAATTGCTTTATCGCTCAACAAGCTGTTGGCTCTGTTGGCTATTGGGATCTGCTCTGCTCTGCTCTGTTCATTTCTCACTCGTCGCCTGCTGACATCAGAGTAAAGTAGAGCAGAGCAAGCGGTGAGGAAGGGAGGGGGTGCGTGGAGTGAGGCTTGTAATCAACCCCCTCTCTGCATCCTGTTTACTTTTGCGCTCTGTCAAATATGTTCGAATTTTCTAACGATTACAACTGCATTGGGCCAGAGCCAGAGCCACAGCCAGGGCCAGGGCCAAGTCCTGTAGGATCTGACCTGATTTCCCATTTTTCGTAGCATGTGTTTTCCATGTTGAGCCATTCGGGACTTGTACCAGTTGTTTGTTGTTGTCCTTAGACCCAAAACCGGATTTGTCCAAATGTGTTGTCAGAGTTAACAACCTGCCATAGTTATAGACACATACTAACAAACAGCTCCTCGCCCTCATCTACCATTTCATGTTGCAAAATTGTCGATTAATTGCTCTCTGAAAACTACCAAAGAACCGACAAGAATTTCCAACAGTTTCCAAAAATTTGCACACTTTGTTTCAGTGTTGATATGGGAGGTTGTTAAGTGGGCGTTACGATTTTACAACAGTTGTGAAATGCAGTTTAACTAATGTCCACGGCAATTGACAGGGTTTATGCAATGTCATTTAAGGCGGTAATTGCCCTAGTTTAGCTAGTTTGGACTTTTACATATGGCAAGCCAATTATCATTGGAATGGAAATTCAGTCTGCAGATAAGACTTTCTTTGCCTTGCCATTCAAATCTAATATATAATATAATATATTAAATTTTGAAATTTATATTCAAGTTTCTGTTACTCTGAAAAATATATGTAATATTATTAACATGAACAGAATCCGCGTTAAATTTAGATTTTGCCAAAACTTGAATGTTTGCTGACATAATTGACATGGGTTGAGGCCATTTATTATTTATGGTGTATAACTGGGTCTGGCTGAAATGATTTGTATTCCAAATGAATATGAATAATTTAGCAGTCGTGAAAAGCATATGAGTCATCAAAAAGGTTCTGTGCTGTCAGAAACTAGGCATGTGATAACCAGGTTTAATTTGCAGCTGATGTATGGATGCAGTCTTGGCCAAGAGTTTTGCGTTGTGTTTAAAGTAAAACAGAAAATGTCTGCAAATAAATATAATATTTGTATTATTATTATTCGTATATTCAAAAACTAAAATATATTTTTACAGATATTTTTTTGAGAACTCCAATTAGATGTTTTTAAATATCTTTAAATATAGTCAAATAAGAGTATTGCTAAAAAGAATTGTCTTACTATTTTTATTCTTGTTTAATAAATCGTCTTCAGTGTTAACTAAATGTTATATCAACTCGAAGCTGCGAGCTACAAACAGTTCAATTTATCAATCGATTTGCAGTCTAGCACTTACTAAATGATATATAATAATGTGAATGCAAATCCCAGTGCTACTGTGAAGATAATTCAAGTATTCAATATTAATTAGAATATGTAAAATATACCAACATTCATTGCATTGCAGTCATTTCAACTGAAACATAAACAAAGTTGTAGTTTATAAGCATGTTTGGACTGCTTTGATATTCATAGAAATCATACCATAAATTTTATGTATAGCTGGAGTCTCATTGTGTGCCAGCCAGCCATTGTGTTAGTGGAGAGTCTGTGGTTGGGCATGTGCGTGTAATCAATTTTATAACAACGATCCCTACAAAAGATCAACGTGTGTTTAGTGCGATAGTTTCGTAGAGGTGTAAGTTCCGTGGCCCAACACTTTAGGCCGTAGACAATGTCAAATCCATTTTTAAGCAGAAGTGGCAAACGCACACAAAGCAGGCTGCGTGCAACTTGTGGCAGTCGCAGCATAACTAGAGTTACAATAGAATATATATAAATGGAAAACGAGAAATAATTTTTATTTTCTGTTTCTTATTCTTTCGCTTTGTCTGCAGTTGATGTTGCACCACGAGACGTCTGATTGTCTGCCCGGCCATTGTTGTTGCTGTTGTTGTGCGGCTGTGGCCCACGTTTTAGGGGCAAGTCCTATTGTTCGATTAGGGCGCAGACACAGAGCTGCGTCTAACCACAGGTGTATGCGCATATAAATCTACAAAATCTATATAGGTGATGCGTGAGAACTTTCCATGGCTGAATTTATGTGATTTTCGTTTTGTCTTTTTGTCTATTTTTTTTCTACGATTTCGATATTGTTGAGGCGCTGACCGAAAGTAATTTCTTTTTGCGGTTGCAAAAATTGTGGCTACAACAATGGCCAACGGCTCGATGGGTGGGCCGGGTCATTGGGTCTGGCGCCAGGAGCTGTCAAACTAAAAGTCTCTCTCATATTATTTATAAATTAAATAGCTTAAATTAAAATAAAGCTGTCTTTCAGTTGAACCCTTTTTGAAACCACTTTTCCCACAGTTTTCCAGCACACGAAATTCTCATGCATTTTTAAGCACACATTTGGATTTGCACTGAGTGCAGCTCTTGCCACCTCTTCAGTTGGCAGTTTGCCTGGCTACTATAGTACATTATAACAAAGGCAGCGACCTCGTCTCGGCTGCAGTCGCATTCTTCAGCCCATATTTTTTTGGGCTACTTGTGAAATATTAATTTTTATATGCTTGCAGCGCAGGTGGCAGCTGGCAGGTGGCAGGTGGCACGTGGTGTTGGTGCTTGGCTTTTGGCTTGGAAATTGAAATGTAAAAAGGCGCTTAAAGTGCACATAAAAAATTGAGAAAGGAAATTGCATTTCAGCTTCACAGTAGGTCACAAGCTGAGCCCAGCAGCCGGCAAGGCTGCTCGAGAGCAGGTCAGGCGAGGTTAACTTTTCATAAATGGGTGCATTCAACTGTTGATGTGCTTGTGCCCTAAATGGAACATGTGCTTTAATCAACGGAAACTTATTGACTTAATACGGTTTACATTTACACTCGCTTGACCACGGAATTACAAGGAGTCTTCTGTTAATGTAAGTATTTAATGAGAATAAAATAAAAACTTTGCTCATATCCACTTCGATACATACGTAAAAGATTCATTTCCATTTGAAAAATTGGCCTTTTTAAAACCCGATCCAATCATTTATATACATTTTAATATAACAATCTTAATATCCGCACCTCTGGCCCTTTTGCCCGCCACAAATGCCACCAATTTGTCCCATAGCAATTTTCATAATTTGTACGATTCGTAAAAAAAGAGAGAATTATTATGCAACTTGGTTTTGTGCTAAGCGCCATGCGAAACAAATGGCAACAATTTAAAGCAAATTGCCGACTGGACGCCCCATGGCGTCAACGTTTGGGCTCGTGCCATGGGCCACGCCTCTTTTTACACCTTTGATGCGAGGCGTTGGCAGAGAACAAGGCGTGTGCGCTGCATGTCTGGCACGCAACTCTGCACTTACAAGTGCTAGATTGAGGAGGGGCGAGAGGCGATAGGCGAGCGGGGCAGGAGGGACACGTCCTGTCCTGTACACGCCCCAAAATATTTGAGTCCCATAATAAACTAGGAATATGTGCTTGCTTTAAATGCTCCATGACATTTGATTGATGTGCACTCTGGACAGCTGCAAAGTGCAAAATATAAATATGTTTGTATGTCTGTATATATATACATAAATGTACATAGTCCATTGGTATCAGCTGATTTAGCATTTCGTGTTTGCTATCCTAGGGTAATATTTAATATGGGCTCTTATTTAGTAAGCGCATTTCATGGAAAAGCCTTGCTGATAGCACAAACGACAACGAAAAAGCGAAACGAAATTGGGCAAGCAAATACCCTAACTATGGGCTGTAAGATGTAAGATGGTACAACAGATTTTAAAAAATTAAATTACATACATATAACATATTATTTATGTTAAAAAATATATATTTATTTAGGTAAGTGAAATAGCACAGTTTTTAAATAGAATATAAAATATGTCTATACTTAAATTAATGATAATAAAAATATTTACATATAAAAAGAAGAGATATTGAAAATCAATGTATAAATTTTGGCAAAATTTTAAAAATATTTAATGTAATTTGCTAAATATTATTCGAAAAATATTTGCCGAAGATTTAATATAATCAAAAATTGTTTGACAAATACTCAAAGTTAAATATTCAAAAAACTATTTAATATTAGTTGAGAAATATTTAAAATTAATAAATAAATAAAAGTCATTTAAGGAATATATGTATGTTTATAATTATTTGAGAAATATTTAAAGGAATTTTAAAAATATTAAACTATTTTTGATAAATTTTTAAAATAACTAAAAATATATATAAAATATATTCAAAAAGATTATTATTTAATAATAATAAAAAATGTTAAAACCTTTTTTAAATATGAAGTAAATTTAAATATTTAAAATCAAAATAAAAAATTATTTTAAAAAAAAATGTGAAATTAAAAAATATATTTAAAAATATTATTATATAAAAAATTTAGAACTTAAAAAAAATTTTAATATTAAAATTTTATTGAAAAATATGAAAAACTTTTTTTTAAATATGTTCAAATTGATTACTAATTGTATTTGAAAAATATACAAAATTATTTAAAATATATTCAACATTATTATTATATACAAATGCTAAAAAATTTGTTGAAAAATAAATTAAATTGAATTTTCACATATATTTCTCATATTTTATAGGGTATTTTCTAAGCGCTTTTCCCAGAGTCGCTAATTTCATACATTTTTGGGCCTATTTAAATATGCATGAGCGTGAAATTTTGCACGAAAATATGTCAGTAAAACCAGTAGCTACAGCAATAACAACAACAATAACAATAAGCAACAACATTTATGACAAAATTCCATTTGGCGATCTCATTCCGGAGGCCGCGTTCGCACAAGTGTTGGGTGTTTAGGCTAATGACATTTGCCATTGAGGCAGGGGAATTTTCATGTGGAATTTGTCATGTGTCAGTACGACTTAAATGCCAAGAAAATATTTTTATGGTGGCGCAGCAATAACAACAGCAGCAACAACAACAACAATAAATTGTAGCAAGCCGTGCGACTCTAATGGATGTTGATAAGGTGGCAACAACAACAGGAGCAACGGTTACCGGCACATTTATGCAAATCCGCCTTTGACCTAAATTAGCACGAAAATTTGTTAGATTAGGCGCATTTCATTTCCTTTCCATTCTGAAGTAGCCCAAAAACTGAAGCAGTAGTTAAAATATAACACTTCGCTTTTCATATCGTTTGGTTGGCTTTTGGCTTTACCTTTTTTCGTTTTTCGTTTTTTTTTTTTGCTTTTAACGCCAACATTTCGATGGCTGAAATGGCAGACGACTTACAAGCCATAAAAATTGCATGTGTGCATGTAGAAGGCAAACTCTGGACATGAATGGGAACATTTCTGGGTAGCTTTTAAGTGCAACTCTTTGTATACAACTTCCGTTTGGCGTGTGACGTTGGCAAGAAATGCAAATTTCTGCACATATTACTATAGTCTGTGTGCCAAGCCGGAATCATAGTCGTAGTCGACTCTGCAGTCGAGAATCGGAATTGAAGTCGAGTCAGCAAGCGCACACGCATTCCATTCCATTAACCTTATCAATGTAAATCACCGAAATGTGCCGGACTGCCCGACTGCCCCATTGTTATGAAAGAAAGGAATGTGTGATAGTACAAACGATAAAACAAGTGCGTGTTGGTGAGGGGGGCGTGGTGGGGTTTTGGTGTGTGGTACATGCGGAATGTTGCAAGTGCTCATAAAAGCAAGACATCGGAATCAGCGAAATGTGAACGCGCAGTGGCCATAGTTAAAGAAGGACAACACAGTACAGCGAAATTCTCTGGAATATGATAGGAGACTTGTTCATTGCTCAGCAATCACTTATGCGATCTACTATATGAGTTGAAATATTGCAATGAAGTTGTTCACTTAAAGAAGAGAATTTATTTACTTTAAAGTATTTAAAGTATCAATTTGTGAAAACTATGAAATAATTATGAAATTGTTAATATTTTAAAATGTATTTATTTTATGCGATAGTCCAGCAATATTGTCGTAGAATATTGCATTAAAAATATCATTTATGAACATTATAAAATATTTATGAAAATGTTAAAATTAATTTATTGCCATGAAGTTGTTTACAATTTACAATTTACTTTCTTGAAAATATATTAAAAATCTATTTATAAAAATTATAAAATATTTATGAAATGTTCATTAATAAATGAACTTATTTTAAGCGAAAGTCAAACCAAATTTCCATGAAGTTGTTCACTTAAAGAAAATAATTTATTTTTATATATTTTACAAAATTGTAAGTATCTGTATATTTATGAAATTTAATAAAATATTTTTTATTAAAAAATATTTAAGGAATTGTTAATAATAAATATATAATTATTTTATGCGATAGTCAAGCAAGCTTTTTTTAAAAAGTTTTCTTAAGTTAAAATTCTTCTAGTCTGTTAAGCTTTCTTTTCTTATTATTTTCTTTCTTAAATTTCAACTCTATTCATATTTTATTTGATTTAATTGAAATATCTTTCCTTAGGGATATTGGCAATTAAATTGAATATTGAATATTTACAAAACATTTTGATCTGTATATATATAAAAATAGAAAGAAATTCAATCTGGGGGCTAGGCATAACTGAGCTAGCTATAACTGATTACCTTTTTTCTCAATAAATCACAATTTGTCCCATCACAAAACTCCCTCTAGACATTTTCTTCATTTTTCTCTCTTTCTGTTTTATTTTTCTTTTTTTTTTTTGCTCGCCCCTGTAAATCATGTGTCAGGCGTGAGAACCTACATAGAGAGTTGCGTTGTTGTTGTAGGCGAGGGAGAGTTTGTCGACAATTTTCACTGCATTTTTCGCTGGCATCCACTTCCCCATTGCCGATAGACCATTAGCATGTCAGAGAGCCAACCCCAAGCAGGCAGCCAAGAGCCATCAGTTTGAGGTGCCACATAGAGCAAATCCCAACTTCAATCCTTTGGCTGTCAAGCCTAAAAATAACATTTTCTTTAATTTGAACAAGAATAACAGGCGAGCCAAAAGACTTTAAGCGCCCTTTGACAATTTTCACGTCAGCTACAAATCCCGCAGGCAGATAACATGAAGCAGACGTACAGGCCACCTAAAGTAAAAGAAAATTCCCAGCCTTGCCTCATTTGGCTGCAGCTCCAGCAGCAACAACAACAGCCAAAAAGAAAAACAGAAAAAGATGGAAAATAAATAAATTTACATACATGTGCAGCATTCAGCGCATATCTGTCCCTGGCTGCCGCCTTTATATTATATCTTGTACATACGAAAATAAACACAATTTATCTCGACTTTTTGCTCAGCTCAGACCACGACTGTTTCAGTCACTCTCTAGAGGCATTGTATATCTATATACATTTATATGTAAAAATATGAAGCGGAAAATCAGTGACAGCAGCCAAGCGCCGCTGCCTGCCACGTATTTGGAGTCTGGTTGGAGTTTTGAAGTGGAGTTAAATTACTTTTGGATGGGCGCTGTGGGTCGATGTCGGCGTAGTCGTATCTGTACGGTTATGCTCGATGCGTTCCTATCTTTGTATGTTTTATTGGAACTTATTCCCAGTTATTCTACAGTTTTTGGGCTGGCGCTGATGGCCGGCTTTGACTGTTTGTCCATCTGTCTGTTAGCTTGTCCGATTTGACTGGCATCGAATGAAATATGGTATTTGCCGAAAAGCAACAAAATCTTGTTCAATTTCAAACCAGCGAGAGAGAGAGAGAGAAAGGTAAAGGAGTGAGAGAGTTGAGTGAGGAAGTCAGGACATTGAGAAAGGTGTTGGCTTAGCAAATTGCATTCTGATATTCAGCAACTTCTGTTGCCTATTGATTTTTAGCTTTTCACAGCGGCGCTTTAAGTGCTTCAAGTTCTCCATTGAGCAATCAAATTCAAATTTACGCTTCACTTATTGGACCGAGCCCCTATGTGAAAGATTAGTCGATTAATTTATGGGTAAATCATGTAAATTTCACTAAACATCAAGCTGGATGATTAATATTGATTACCCATTGCCCGTTTAGCCGCTGCGCCCCTTCACATATAATTAAATTCTTTTTTTTATGAGTTTGTTGTTGCTGCAATTAAATGATTTCTAATTGCTGTCAAGCGAAATTCATCTCATGGCCTGAGCGCACTCAGTTGATTTGTCGATTTATTATAAGGCATTCGACTTGGCTTCTAATTTGTCATATTTCCCGTGGCATTTGATAAAGATTTATTATGACATTTCTTTTGTCGTCGTTGTGTATTCATCATTCACATCAACTTATTCATTCGAATATGAACCAAATTTTCTTTTATGTTGAATATTAACTGAGCTAATCAAATCAATGCTCGATAAGTTCTCAAAGAGGGGTTTCTCTTTCATAGCTTAGGGCTTTTGTGTTATCGTTTTGGGTTATTTTATATCATAATTAGCAGTATTATAGGGTATATAAAGTTAAATGAGCTCAACAGTTAACTTTCAGAGTTCATAAAGTTCAGCTAAATATTTGATTAATTTATTATTAAAGTAAGAAAATTGTTGTAGCTGCTTTAAGCATACTCTGGAATATCTTATAAGATATCCTTAAAAAAAAAAAAAATATATTTTTATAATTTAACACTTAAGTAAAACAGTTATCGTAGCTGCTTTAAGCATACTCTGGAATATCTTATATGAATATCTTGCAATTTATTCAAAATTAAAGCTCAATCGCCTTGGGCATTCATTGCATGCCTAACCCAATTTCTTCTACTTCTTTTTTTTGACAACTTGTCGCACACGAAATTATGCAGAATATCAGCATAGAAAGTTAATCAATGAAATTACATGCAGCATCAGCACAAAAATTTGCCTTAGTCAATGCGTGTAGCACACAGACATAGACCCATTTATATATACACACCGCCATGTAGAGGTCCCCAAGCAATCAGTTTAGCACATTTGATTTCTGCTACGCCAGCCAGAAGTTTGCAAAAAAAAAAACTACATGACACATGAATGTTCATTATCGATATGTACATACATATATATGTATGTATAGAGAGAGAGAGAGAGAGAGAAAGAGCGAAATATATGGTTAAATTATCGCCCAAAAGAAATCATCATGATTGACAATTGACAGTTGGGCATAGGATTGGGATGTGACTGTGACAGAGGCCGGGGGCTGGGACTGCGCACGACAATCAACCAGCAAATTTACTTTATTTCCTGCACGCCGCGGACTGTGGTCAGTTTTTATGGCAGCCGTATCGAGAATTGAGTTTGGCATCTTATCAGTCGCATGACGTGCGGGCTGCAGCACACAGCGAAGCTCTGCGGAGCCCACGAACCACTGGACCATCATAAACTGACCATCACTTTGATTTTCATTTCATGGTTGAGCTACGTGCGTGGCAGTGCGCAGTCTCTGTCTGTCTGGCCAGTGCCTGGGGACTTGGGACCCTTTCCTAATTTGTTTTCTATTTGGTACTAATTTCTTAATTTAACCGTGCCTGCTTATCTATTGACTGTCCATTGGTCATCGAGTTTTTCAGTGTGCCAGGCCCGCTTGGATGCTGGTGCTGCTTGATTGGTTTCGGACTGAGGTCAGCGGGGAGGTTGACGCGTTTCAGCTCCCAAGTTGGTGATAAAACTTTAATTTATTTTTAAATGAAGTGGGCAGCGTTTCTATTTATTGTGCAGGCCTGATGAATGGTCAGCCAAAGTGGATTAATTTAGATAATGTTTAATTACTGAAATTGTTTTGTATTTTTCGGCTGTCTCTGCACATACATATATCACACAGTTGCCAGTGGCATACAAACTAATTTCAATGCATGCATTAAACGAGCATTTATATATGTTAAAAATAATTCAACTACAAAGCTAGAGCTTGGCTAAGGAATTTAACAATGCCTTTAAAAACCAATAAATGAAAACATTTTGCAGCAAAAAAAGTATTAAAATTATTTATCTTAGCCAACATTTATTTTATGTTTAGAATTTTGTAATAAGAAAATATACTTGTATAATATTTGCAAATGGAAAGCTTTCGTTTCGAACTACTCTTAGCTAATATGTATTACATGTGTAGCAATAATAAATAAATATGAATTATCTTTATGCTCTATGTTATTGCCATATCCCATTAACAGGAACTGCTCCTCACCCACATAGCCCGGCTATGTTATTAGCATATATGTATGTATATATTGATAACATAGCCCTTTTTCACACCCAGCTATGCTATTAACATATCTATGTTAATAACATAACTCTTCTCCACTATATTTGAGTTTGATGTCTATGTTAATAACATAACTCTTCTCCACTATATTTGAGAAAAGAGTTCGCTCCAAAAGCAGATGAAAAAATAAGTGTTCAGCGCTCTTACCGCATCGTTTTATTAAATTTTCAACTTAATATTTGCTTCGCTCACTCTAAATGTTTCGAATAAACAAGACTTTTTTTTTTTATAAACCATATCAATAGTCTAAAGTAATTAAGTATAAAATTATAAATAAAGTTGAATTAAATAAAATTATAATAAAATAGATATAAAAGTATTTAGAATTGCAAATTATAAGTAAAGTTGAATCAACAAAAATTATTTAAATATTTGGCAGCTCTTTAAACAAAATCGAAAATTGAATCTGCGTACGTGTTAGATTCAATTTCAATTAAATAAACTGCAAATATGTAGATATCGCCAATTCTATGCTGTCTAGTACATAATTTAAAATAACATTAAAGCTCTGTATTTCAATGCATTGCTTCACTTATGCGTTTCCTAACACTCTTTGAGCATTGCTTCATTTAAGCGTCTATAACAGATGTTCTTGTGCAGTGAAAGAAATCCACGTCTAGCACTTGAGACGCTATCTGCAAGTTTGGCTTTGTCGAAATCAAACAGCAAAAGCGCAGTGAACATTTTTAATTAAAATCCGCAGACACACCCACAGGCGACAGCGACGCCCGAACGCAACGCATATGCGCTGCTGTGTGTATTTACCTGGAACGTGAGCCAATTATCAGGTAGAGTAGTGGAGAAATATTTGAGCCTTGCTTTCCTCCATCCACACTTGAATTTCTTTTGCTCTCTTTTGGTCTGTGTTCGTTTGGTCTTTACTCTTTGCACCCGAGTGCAATCGAAGTTATTAATCTGATTTTTCAAATCGCATGCAAGCAACGTCATCAAGACGACTTCGTCATCATCATCATCATCATCATCATCATCGTTATCGTCATCATCATCTTATATAAACAGGACGCGCCCCGGCTGCAATTTCCATTTATAAGCCAAGTAAGCCGCTTATCTGGTACCCAAAATCCCGACAAATTGGCTGCAGAGCTCGGCTCCGACTCCGACTCTGGCTCTGGCTCCGAATTGTAAAGACGACAATGCAAACGTCAAAGTTGTAGACGAAGAAAGACGTTGATTGGGCTGCCCTTGGCTTTAACTGATATTTGGTCTATGGCCAGAAATTATAAAGAATTACGACTGTGATTGACAACTTATGGCGGTGCCTGTCAGCGACTGTCAGAGGCTAGAAAAAAACTCTAATAATGCCCATAATATGCGTTAGTTTCTAGTTTCTGTCATATCGAACTATCGATTATGATTCAATTTTTTTTTCGTTTTTTTGTGGAAGCTGTCAACAGAGGGAATAAAAAAACTACAGCAGCCAAATTTTGAGGGATGCGGGCTGGCCTATACATAATATATATCAGCTACCTAGCTCTATCCCTACCATTGTTGACTGCTTTATTTATGGGATTTGACAGAGCTACGGATCGGTCGCGTGCGCAGTGGTTGCAAATGCATTTCGATATAAAAAATTCTCCCTGAAAAGGCAAAAGTTAATTGTCCGACAACAACAACAATTAGAACAACAACAACAAAAAATCCAGAACATTCAATTTATCATGCTTAAAGTTTGCATAGAACGTGTGCAAACAATTTACCCAAGTGAGATCCAATGAAAAGAATTTCATTTCAGGGCGTGCCAAAAACGCACATCGAGCAAACACCTTGGGTGGTATCAGAGAAACAGAGAGAGAGAGAGGGAGAGAGAAAATGAAAAAAAAAAAAAAATTGAAAAACAGAATAGAGAAATCATGAAAAAAAGAAATTCAAAAAACAAACAGCGGGCGGTCACTAATTTTTTACGTGACGCTTACATAAGCTAGTGAAAAAAAAGGAGGAGACGAAGCGGAGCAATCGCGAAAATCAGAGCCAAGGCGCCAAAAAGTATGCAACGACAGACAGAAATCAAAGAAATGAACTTTTGTAGTAGTCGCTATTGCGATTCCGATTGCCAGATTGCCTCGCCCCTTGCGTCTTCCTGCCCCTCACATAATTGAACGGGCGGGTAGATGCGAAACGTGCAAATTGCAAGAATTTCCTTCAAGTAGTCGATGGGTTGCAAGAGAAGTAGCCCACTGGGAAGATCTTCAAAAGATATCGATTGATGAATATGAATAGAGGTAGAGTAATTGTGGATTGAACAGCCATAGAAAATCATAAATTTGGTTTTAAAGATTTTTAATTAGATTTTTTTAAAAGTTTTTTTCATCAATTCCTTGTTCATTCTAGTAAAGAAATATTTTCAGAATTGTATTCATAATATTAGATCTTCTAAGATTTAACAGAATATATATAATTATAGTATACTTAACTAAATTCAAAATGAGCTAATACAAATTTGCTCTTCAATTTTATTAAACTAATTTTTTAATACCCTAAGTCTGAGTTTTTCTTAAAACATATAATGCTGTGCTTAGGTTAGACGCACAGATAATTTTTAACAATATATGCATTATAAATTTTATTTGGCAAATGTATAAAAAAAGGTGTATATACAGACATCTTTGTTGTTCGATGATTCTTAAAATATAAAATTCATAAATATTTTAATTTTGACAATTAATATATCATATATATAATATATTTTTAAATAAACAAGAATCTGGGCTACAATCACATTTACGAACTTATGATCATACATCACACACAAAACTAAATTTTATAGTATTTTTTTCTCTAATAGAAATCACGTTTCGAACAGCCCTCGTTATTTCATGCCCATTTCCCACTATCTATGCTGAAGAATGCTGCTCCAATGGCCAACGTTCTGCTTGTCCCTGCATTCGCTATTGCTGTTCTGTCTGTCAACCCGTTTCCTGCCGCCAATAATTAAAGTAATTGCTACATTTCTGGCACTTGCCTTTGTAGACAAAGAAAGCGGCAAGAGAGAGAGAGTGAGAGAGAAAGATTTTGAGCAGGAGCAGGAGCAAGTGCCTCTTGGTTTTTGCAAGACTTTTGCCAAAAAGGAAACTATTTTAAAAAGGCAAAACTACTTTGCTTTTAATTGCAACTATTCAACTCTTTAGCTGTCTGCCCGTCCGTCTGCGTGTCCCGGGCACATTGTAGTTCTTGGAC
This sequence comes from Drosophila koepferae, assembly GCA_030914345.1. Lineage (NCBI taxonomy): Eukaryota > Metazoa > Arthropoda > Insecta > Diptera > Drosophilidae > Drosophila > Drosophila koepferae. The sequence goes on from JAUESR010000200.1 coordinate 822,833, forward strand.
CGCTGCTGATGTGTCCTGAGTGTAATGTCCTTTTAAGGCTCGCTGCCGCTACAATGTGCTTCCGTTTGCATGCAACTGCTTGCTGTGCTAAGCTGCTTAACTTGCCTGCTCGGAGTGGGCGTGGCTGGTGCGTGTTAATGATTACTTGAGCTACCATTTGTGGCCTGTGATCGTGGACACAGTTTCGTGCTCTTTGGCGGGAGTTGAGCATGAACATAAAAATCAATGTCACTGCGTTGTTTGCTGTGTTTGTTTTTGGTTAACATTCCTTGATTCCGTTTCCTACCGCAGTCGTTTACCCCGTCTCCGTCTCCGTCTCCGTCTCGACGCTGCTCAACTCAGCTTGGTTCAGCTCAACAGTGATTTTTCCTGTAGCTGTAATAGCAGCCGCTGCAATTTGCTGCGCTATGCTGTAAAAGTTTTGCGGCAAAAACAAAAAGTTTTTCACTTAAACTTCGCCGCATTGCTGCAGTAAGAGTCCAGAGTCCTGCGCTGCCATTGCCTGCATTTCATACACTAAATTCTTAGGGTAGCACACAATTGGCTTGTAGTTGGCTAGTTGCTACAATAATATACAAAATAATTTTGGTAATATCTTCAGGGAAGAGTGAGTTGAATTAAGGAATAAATGTTGCCTTGATATATTTGGGTTACTTGAAGTGGAAAAAAAATAGTTACGCTAAAGTAAAATTATAAATTATATTGCCAGATTGTGTTTTCGTTTTATAACTAATCATTTTCAGCATATTTAACAGCCTTGCTCTATAATTTCGTATTTGGGTATTTCATATTCGTTGACATTTCGTCAGTGCGATAATATAGCTGCTCTTGTGATTATTCCCACGTTGGTTCCGGGTCGCCTCTGGGCTGGCGCACCACTTAAAATTTGTTTAAACATAAGTGGTTAATTATCTTGAACGTTTGCGTGCCAGGGCCACAGATAGTGCGAGCTACCGTTTGAGAGATACACCTCGTGCACACATCCCTATCCATCCCAGCTCCTCCTTACATGCAGCTATCTATATATGTGTGTGTGTGTGTGCGTCTGCACCCCTATAATTAGTTTCCATAATTTTATATCACTGCGTATGTGAGCTCTCGTGTTACCGTCAATTATCAAAAAAAAAAAAAAAAGTTTATATATATATAAATTTTCAACTCTGTGAAATGTTTCATGTTTGGCTGCTGTCAGCTGGCCGGTTGAAGGGTATGTAGGCCCGCATGAAAGTTGTTTTTATCATTTCGAAAATTAAAACAAAATATTTACATTTGCAATAAGTAGAATTCCGAATGGATTGCTCACTGCCACTGACACTCTGCCAGGCAGTCAGTCAGGCAGTCAGTCAAGCAGTCCATCAGTCAGTCTCTTGGCCTCGCCTAGTTTTGCATTTCATTAGAGTTGGCCAACTCCTTAAAGTTATATTTTTAGTGTTGTCCAAAATCTAGCTGGCTGCCTTTTTTGGCTAGCTCATTTTTGCCTCAGTTTCTTTGTTGGCAGTTGCAGTTTATGACACGTTGACGGACGTTTTGAATTATGCATACCGTCTCGGCAGCTACAGTTTCATTTCATCTCTTTTACTGTTCTCTCTCTCTCTCTCTTTCTTTTTTTATGCATAACAATGCAGAGCGCTCCAGAGCTTCATCTTAATGTTATACCATTGTCTAGGAGCAGAGCGCACAAAATGCTAATGTTCATTTGCATTATAAGTTGTGGCCAAAAGTTATGTGGGCGTGGGCGTGGCTTCAAAATAGCCAAAACTCAACTAAGACTGGCTTATAAGCTAATACCAGAGACTAAAGACTCTGGATACTGTAAGCAATTTGTTTTAAGCGTTGGTGTTTCTAAGGCCAGTGCTCATATACTATTGGAAATAGTTATGAAATGTGAGTTGTGGATAAACGGATTGTCAAGCTAAAATATATATTGCTTTCCTGAACAAGTTTTTTTATAGCGCAACTCGAAATATTTTTAATTAAATAATATATTTAAATATTTGTAATTAAATAATATATAATAATATATTTTTCATGTTTTCATATACATAACAAATAGTCAAAATAAGAAATTTATTTGAAACTACATTTTGTATCTCTGCTACTTCAAATAATTTCTGAAAGTAACAAAATGTCTTTAATGTTGTATAAAAAATATTATGATTAATTTCACTTAGCTACATTTATTCTTCAATATCATATAGTATAAAGTAATTGCTTTTGATAAGCATTTGGTTTTTAATCACACTAGAAATTTTTATCAGAAGATTAATATAAGGTAACAATAATAATAATAATTTATTATTTGTTTATTTACTAATTTACAAAGAAATTGATTTTAATTAAATTTAATATTGTTTGCAAATTTAAAATAATATTGCGTGTAATTTATTATATTTTATTAACTTATTAAAAAAATATATATAATTGAATACAATTTGTATTAATAAATATAAAATAATATTGTGTGTAATTTATTATTTATTTATTTTCTAATTTAATAGTAATATAATAAAAGTTCATTGAAATTTAAATTTAATTTTATTTAAATTAATTAAAATTATTTTTTATTTATTTATTTTTTTTTTATTTAAGCATTTGGTTACTTGGGCACGTTGTCAATTCGCTGATTTCCTCCGTTGATTTAGATATTCATAAATATGATAACAAATTCAGACCGCATAGAGGGAGAGAATAGAGAGAAGGAGAATCTGGAGAGCGAACACAGATAGAACAGCCATAGGTAGAGTTACCATAGGCAGAGCTACCATAGATAGAGCAATATTTCCGCTCCTATATCTCGAATTATATTTGTTCCTCATACTTTTCTTATATCCTTAACTACAAAATGTTCTCACAGTACTGATAATTGTTTACATAACTATCCCAATAATGATCTTAGCTTGATTATATAACAAATTTATTTTGTATTCATATACGTAAATTATAAAGTAATAATATCATCTATCTGCAGTAAAAAACTTTCATAAATTTTTAATGCTACCAGGCAAAATCAAGTAGCTTTAAATATGGCATTAAGAAAGCTCTTTTCATAATTTATGAGCACATTAAAAATATCTCAGATGCAAAAAACTATCCAGACATGTATATATAAAATTTAATATCTGCTGCAGCATTAGCCGTCACCCTTTTAATTAGCTAAAAGACTTTGGCAGCTGCCGAGTAGCGCCTAATATCTTTCAGCTTGATCTAGGTGCTGTGGCGGCCATAAAACCGTATAAGGCATGCATATATAATAATAATTCAGTGAGCTCTTGCCAACTGCTCGAGGGACTCTTAATAACTTAATTAAGTTGAACGAGCCGCAGATAAAAATCAAGCGCAAAAATTAACAACAGAAATCTGCAGCTGGAGCCAATAAAGGGGGCGAAATAAATAAGAATGGCATCAGGCGCGCGAGAGGAACATAAAAAATTAAGCGCAATTACATGCACGCAGGATACGCAGCAAACGCAGGATATATCAAAATGACAAACAGGAAATGCACAACAGCATTTTATTTGCGTCGTTTTGTCATCATGAGGCCACAGCCACAGCGCAATGCAAAGGGACAACAACAAATTAAAGAGACAACTGACAAATTATCCACAAAAAAAAAAAAAAAAAGTGAGAAGAGAAGAAACCAAGAAGACAATATTTATATATACATTTATATATGTAGAGAAGTGGGCGAAGAAGTTGCGTGTCTTAAATTTGCCATAAAAGTGTCACACAGACATGCCAGACTGAGGGCAGAAGGACATGCGTGTCCTTTGTTTTTATGCGCCACGCCCCCTACTGCCATTAAGCTTGACGACGCAATGGCAGACGGCGAATGTTTGAGGTTAGGTTCATTTGCTCTAAATCTTTTAAATGCCTTTATTTAGACTAAAAGCGCCGAGCAGACGTGACACGAAGGACGCGCGCACCAATGGCACTGGCATAAGAAAGATCCAGCCAAAACGTGGCCCGCCTGTCAGTTTAATGTTTAACCATTGGAGCTCTCCCTCTCTCTCTCTCTCTCTCTCTCTCTTTCTCTCACTGGCTTCGTCTGCCTGTGTTGTGCTCTTTGGCAAGTGTTTCGCTGGGAGCCTTTGGCTTTAATGTCCCGTTCGCATGTCCTGTGGGTGTCCCGGTTCCGGCTGCGGCTCCGTGTCTCAGCTGCCTTTGCGTGCTATACTGCTTTTATGTTGAAACGCGTGTAAATATTTTGCTTTACAGCTTCTAAACACAGTCTTCTAATAGACTTGGCGGCTGCTCCAGCCGTAGGTGTCTCAATTTTCTAAATAGTTGCGGATTTTCTAGAGCGCCGGCTCGGCTGCTCAGCGCTCTGTAAACAAAACCGTACGAGGAAATTTCCTAAATCAATGCAAAGCACGGCAAATATCATATAAACACGTATGTGCGAGGAAGCGTGCGTGTGTGTGTGTGTGTGTGTGTGTGCGTGTGTGTGTGTGTGTGTGTTTTTATATTTGCTTAGGGGCACCTTTTTGATTTCGCATTTCTATCGCTTCGCTTTTGGTTATGTGAAAACGTCGCTGTCGGCGTCCACTTTTGAGGGTTCGTTCGCTAGCCAAAATGTTGACTGAGTTTTCCTTTTGTTGTTGGATTTACGTTTCTCAAATTGCAGCTTTAGCTTTGTGGCCATTAGATTGTTTTTTGGGCTGTGAGCCAAGACCTAGCTGGGCTTAAATAGGTATTACGAAAATTTCGTTTCCTTTGTGAGAACCAGTCTGAATAGCTCATTTGTTTGTGTTTCATTTTGTCAGGCGAGCTGTGTTGTTTTCTATGACCATTTCAGCACTTCAAAAGTCATTTATCTTCAGTTCATTTCTTGGCACATTTACATTTAAGAGCAAGTTCAATTTATCTACTCCCTCTGGCCAGCTATCGTCGCAGTTGGCTTTCAACACATTTCCCTCTAGAGCGGCCTCAGTTGTCGCTTGGTTCGTTTGTTTTGGGCCAAAGTTAGTCGAGCTTGCAAAACATATGCATTTACATACTATATTCAGCTACATCTGCGTCTTGTCCAAAGTCGGGCATCGAGTGCGGCACCCAACTGCAATTACAGTTTACAAATGTCCGCACAATTCAGTGCACATGAAACACCATCAATAAAATTAGAGCATAGGACACAAGCAGAGCAGGACCCAGTCGAGCAGCAGGCGTGTATGGTTTAGTAGAGCTGAGAGCCGCAGACAATTCTTTATGGCAGTAGCTCAGAGCTCGGGTCTATAGAAAAACATTTATTAAAAATTCTCTACGCAAATCCGTTTTGAAATTAAAACAACATCATTTTGATTGAATACGCTGCTTTGCTCGACCGCAAAACATATGCTACCTAATTCCAAATTAGATTACACAAAAGAAAATGTGAGGAAAAACAAAAGGAAAAGGAAAACGAAAAGAAAAGCCACTTCAGGCAACACAATGACTTCAAGAAAAGGAAAAACAATGCTCGGGCAGTTGGTAAATTGCATTTCGAGGTCTTGGGACCTGGCGAGTGGAAAATTTATATAAATTGACTTCTTTATTGCTGAGTAGCGTTGCCCCTTAATTTCGCAGAATTTGTCGACAGAGCTCTTGGCTCGACCAAGACAATTTACCACCTAAGAAGTCAGAGACGCAGCCGCAGTAGCCACAGCTACAGCGACAGCCTCAACCGCAACCTCAACCTCAGCCTCGACCTTAAACTCGAACTCAAACTGGAATCTCGACCACGACCTGATTGAATTTTACGCTTCATTTAAATTGAATTTATTATCCAAGCCTCCAGCTCAGGTGGGTGCTCAGCTGGGCTCCTCTTCAGACCCCAAATCATAATTAATAGACAGGCATATATTTAGAGAGCAGAAAAACGAAAGAGAGAGAGAGAGAGAGAAAAAAAGCATGTATAAAGTAAAAAGCTTTTCCCTTCAACTTCTGAGCCTTACAAATTTCCACGCTTATTTCAATTACCCGAGGCACTCACCTCGAGCAGACAACCTCAGGAATTTCTCGCACTTTATCATAAGTTGCCCAGGCAGCGGGACTGCCTTTGGATTATTTCATGTCTCTCGGATATGTATGTGCTCCAATTTGTTTGCTACTTTATTAGGTTCCTTTTTCGTTTTTCACAGCCTCAGCTGCATCTTTTATTTTTAGATGTTATTTTTTTGTTGTTCTTTTCTTTTTTTTTTTTTTTGTTGCGATATTGTTTTATCCGCTTCGTTTGTTTCGCGTGTTTACCTGGCTGGAAGTTTTTCGTGTCGCTGTCAGAATTTTCAGTTACAATAATATAAAGGAACTTTTTACTTAGGGTCGCTCTGCTGCTTGGCAGCAAGGTTTCTGGGTTAACAGGTTGCTCTTTAGCGTGGGTGTCGTGTGGCTCGACCTTTAAGGCTCTCTTTAAGTCACTTGGCTCTCAAAGTTTATCCACGCCTTGGTCTGTTTGCCAGCTCCAGTTGCTGCGCACATCTTTGAGTCATCAATCAATCTATCAACCAGCCGATGCGAGTCATCAAGTCAACCAAACTGACAGACGTGTTGCAAGTTCACGAATCGAATGGTAATCGAATTGAGATGCCGCCCAACCTCTGCCGACTCTGCCAACTACAGCTGAAAGCTTTTAGCATATGCAAATAACTCAAATTGGAAATGTGGCCTAAACGTAAGATTAGCAAAAGTTACGAAAAATCTTGATTTTATGCATAAACTTGGCATGCAAATTTTTTGCTGCCAAAATAATATATATAGAGAAATATTATGTATGTATGTAAAAAATTCTTGTTGAAAACTTTTGACTTTTATTTATGAAAATGTTATTTATATATTTCGATTATTATTTGGTTTTGAAACCTTTTTGTTTAGCATTAAATGTGTAAATCTTATGAATGAAATTGGATTAGATTCCCTTCCTTACCTTTCCTTAAAAGAACGTAACTTGATTATTTTAAAACTTTCTTTTAAGCAGTCTTAAGTTGCTCTAATCTGTGCTTGTATCATTCACCGTCTACACTACTCGGCTATTGTAAGCTTTGGCTTAATCTACGCCAGTTTTAAGCTTAAACTTTAATGTTGACCGCCTTTATTTAAGCTATATTTCGCCCTAATGCCCATTGTTCATTGTGGTTGGCCTAATAAAAAAATTAAATTTAATTACTAGCCACAAAACTAATTTGAAACTTTATCTCTGGATCGGCAACACACTCGCAGCTGAGCATTATCTAACATAAATTTCCCATTGCGTGTCCAAATGCTATTTGTTGTCTCTGGAACGCACTTCAACGTTGCTTGTTCATCTGACATTCAGTCAGTCAGTCAGTCAGTTAGTTGAACAGTCGGCATGTCAGTCAGCAGCAAGTTAGATAGACACACGTTTCATTCACCATTTCACCACTATTTTTTTTTTTTTTTTTTTTTTGCTTTTTCTGCCACACACACATAGTCCTTTTAGTCGTGTGCATTTTTGTGGTTTGCCGGTGGTCTCCGAAGTTATCCTACAATGCGGAGGCTGATTGCCTACGCACTTGGGCAAATGTCTCTGACTCTGTTAGGGAAAATGTAATACGTGCTAAGTTGTCTAAGGGCCACAGACAAGCTGAAGGCAGCTCACTTAATTGGCTGCGCAGAGTGTGGCTGTGACCTTATTGCTTGACTCTGATCAAGTGATGCATATATGCACACACACACATATATATATATATATATATATATATATACTATATAATCTAAATAGAAGCAATCCAAACACTTTTTCTTTCTCAAAGGACAAACAATAAAAAAGGCTTAACATGATTGCCTCATAAATTTCCGTTATATCCGTAATTGTCAATTGTGCGTGTCATAAAAATCCATTTGGAAAACAAAAATCCATTGGAAAACGAATAAAATTTCATTTTACGATTTTTCAATTAAACAAATTATCCCGAAACATTTGGCGTTTGAGTTTTGCTTTTAAAATGGGAAGTGGCACGCGTGAAGTTCCGGCGTACTCTTAGCCATTATGCGGGCAGCACGCTGCAGGCTCATCAAATTTTATTTTACAATCGAGCAAACAAACAAAAAATGTCAATTGTTAATGCGCGTTGATTTAAATAGTTGAAAAATTTAATTGCATCGCATTGTCATACTACAAATCGCCTACACCTCGCACATTCACAAAATGTTTGATCAACTACTCACTCTCTCTCTCTCTCTCTGGCTGTAACTATGTGAAAACTCAACGAACTGCATCGAATGGCTGTTGGCTTCGACTGGGCATTAAACTATTTTTCTTAGAATTTCCGGTAGTTCCGCTGTTGACAAAAACACTGTGCGCTCAATTTTTCAAGCTGGCAGCGCTTCCGCGCGATCCCTCAGCTACTTGCTGCTTGTCGGCGACCTTTTGGCGACTCATTGGCTCCGGCTGGCTGACCTGACCCGATGCGACCTGACCAGCCGTAGCCGCAGCCACAGCCACAGCCGCAGAGCGTCTCGTTTGTGTTTTTGCTGCTGTTGTCGTGTCAACCAAAGTGTTATTAATGGCTTGTTTTTACTAAATTTATTGCTTGCTATTTATTAATTTATTGACTTTAAATGCAATTAGATAAGAAAAGTGCATTGCAGTGGCGCCCTGGTCGTGCTGGCCAGGCGCTTTGGGCGCTTTTCACTCTCGTGGGCTCAGTTCGGTTCATTTTTCGTCTGATCAGACGCTAGCCAGCCGCCACGCATATGACATATGGGCCATAGTATATGCACTGCAGCTGCACGATAACAGTAATTGCCATTCTCTGTTTAAATAAATATTAAGGCTAAATGCTGACCTGCCGCAAAAATAGTTTATGCAATTAACATACGTACAGCAACAATTGGCATTTACTGTGATGGCGAGTTTTCATGTGTGTTGAGCTATTTTATTTGTCTTCACATAAATTAAAAGCCATGTTAGAGTTTTCCCTATATTCTTTATGGTAAATCTACGAAAAGGGAAAACTAATCATTTTGTCAACATTATGCCATGCCTTCAATGAGTAAATTTTAATTTCCTCAAAAGTTATAGCCATAAAAGTTATTAACAGTATTCGTTTCTTTTTATTTATTTTTGTTTGCATTACAATTTAATTTCTTAATAGTTTATAGCTAAAAAAGTTATCAACTGTATTTTTTTTCTACTTATTAATTTTTTAAAATTAAACTAAAATTATTTTTATTTTTTTTTTTATTTAAAATTAAATTTCTTTATAGCTAAATTAATGTTAAAATGAAATTAAATTATAAGTGAAAAAAAATACAAAAATATTTTTAAAAAATTACAGTTAATAATGATTATAGCTACAATATTAGCTGTATTTTTTTTAAATATATTTTTTTATTTTTTGTTACTTATATTTAACTCTATAGTTTATTTTTACTTATTTGAAAAAAAAAAATTATTTTAAATTTCATTATAGCTTATTTCCATACAACGTTTACAACTTGTATTATTATATTTTATTTCATTTTTATTTTATTTTTATTTTATTTCATTTTAATTACCATTTTTATTTTATTTATTCTTCTTTTAATTTAATTTTTTAAATATCTATTTATTTATTTTTAATTAAGTTTCAGATTATATACAAGTAGCTTATAGCTAAAAATATTTTATTATCTATTATTATTATTATTATTATTATTATTTTTTGAATATTAATTTTTTCTTTATGGCTTAAATTCATTTTTTCAGTATTATTTGTTTAATTCTTTTTAAAAGACTACAAATAATTTTTGGATTTCATTTCATCGAGAAACTTTAAAACTGCTTTGACATTAAAATTGATTTTCATCAAAAGTTTTTATTAGTTACTCACTATTTTCTAGCCTTACTTAGTAGCCCACTTACAGCTCGATCTATGTCTCTTCGAGTAAACTATTGTTAATCACATTTAAGCTTAATACTTTAGATTTAGATATGATATATTCCTCAGTCTCTATTAGTTACCTACTAGTTGCTAGCCTTTTCGTACATTGTCTCAACCCGCCCTTAAGCTCTCCATCTATTCATCTTTAAATCTATCTCATTGTTCTGTATCTGCATACCCTATTTATTTGCTTAGCCCCATTTGCAGTGCTTATATAATTTGTACATATTAATTTGTTTGCCTTTCAACCACTTGTACAATACAAAGACAAAAAGAAAGAAAGATGTGTCACACATTCCCGAGGGCCGTTCGGTTATGCTGTGCCAATCAATAACAATTTAAAAGCTGTTGCGACAACATGTGCCAAGGCCCCAATACTAGCTCAGCTCTGTGCCACACAAAATCACCTCCGATGAGAGGCCCACAGATTGCAGCAATTACGCAACATGCCATGCAACAACAACTAGAACAACAAGAAGAACTTTACTGAGAGAAGCGCCATATTGTGCGAGGGGTCTGAGGGATGTTCTACCCTAAAATTTTATGTCACATTTGCGTCACATGCCGAACAGCCAAAAAAATGCCAAAGAAATAAGCTGCAAAAGCTACAAAAAGCAAAATCGAAACATTTATATATATATAAATATATATATATGTGTGTGTGTGTGTGTAGATGTATAAATAGCAATGCGACAAAGTACGACAAAACACCATATAAAAGTTAAACAGTAATTTGACATAGACGACAACAGCATATGTGGGAGCTCTGAACAGTTGGGGCCAGAGCGTCCCCGGCTCTCTTGTATTTTAAAAATGGCTTACAAATTTGGTCTGACAAGTAAATATTTTGTAGATAAAGCGTTCAAGTGCGTGAGCGTGTCCCTCGACAAAGCGTAGGCGCGTGAGCTATTAAAAAAAAAAAAATGGAAAAACAAAAAGGTTGCCCAGAAATAAAGGCACCCAAATAGGTCATAAAGGAGGACATGTGTTGTTATTGGTCAAGCTCTGGCCCCTAGAGGAGGTTCTTTGAACTTTGGCATTGCCCTCTGTTTAAACACAGAGAGAGAGAGAGGGAGAGAATGAGAGAGAGAGAGAGAGAGAGAGAGAGTGGCGCAAATGTATTTTTGTGGTTTCAACTGCTGCTGACAATTTAGCTAAACAATTTCAGCTGCGGTCTCTAGTAAAGATTTTTTTTGTATATTTTTAACCATTTTATTTCTATAATTATTTATTTATTTTTTATTTTATTTTAGCTGCCATCAGCCACATGGCGCAGTTATAAACATGTTCATCTTGTGGGGAAAACCACAAATCAAAATGTGCCACAGCTGTTGATGTCTCTATAGAGGTTCGATTGCATCTCTCAGTATAACTGGAACGGAAACTGGCTACCGTTGGCGCTGTACCTTAACCTTAGCCTTTACAGGTAAGCGCAACCAGCAGGCAGCCCATTTGGAACTGCTAATTATAGCTGCAGGCTATCTGACTGGGAACTGAGCACTGAAGATCGTATGAATACCAAAAAAAAATTATGCATTACATGCAACCGTTTTTGACTTATTGCCTTCATTTTTCGTCCTTCCTCTCGTGTTCTCTTTTTTTTTTCTTTTCTGTCAGTTTTTGGCCATTCTCGTAATTACGAAATTATAGGCTTACCCTTTTGGCTGACTGATTAGACTCATTTACAAATTTTCGTCTGAATGCATTTGGCTGCCGGTTTTCCACTCTCAGAGTCGGTCTCAAGCCAAGAGGGCCCGACCCAATGGCGCTTAATAGACAAATTAACTTCGGCTAACTCCGGCTGCAGCTGTCTCTGGCTTTGGCTGGCTGGCTGGCCTATACTTAGCCTCGATAACATCTTGTAAATATTATGTAATTTTTTATAAATTTCCCATAATTATAGTGTGGCCATGTTGTTAGGCTATTTGATTTATAAGTACGCATAATTTGCTGCAGTTTGCGCTGCGCTGGTGGTTGCTGGTTCTGGGAAATGTTCTGTAGCATAGAAATCAATTTTAGTTGCCATTATAAATAAATACAAATAAATGGTAGTTAAGGTCAAAGCTTTTTCTATCTATACGATAAATAATAACTGAAAATTGATATCAATTAGGCAATGCATAAAACGAATGCGGTTTAGTTTAACTAACGTCAATTCCGTCTGTCAGGTTTCATAGTATTTAATCAACTAAATGCTACCAAAATAAAAAACTTTATATACAGCGAATACATAGCTGCAATTTGATACGGTAATCAAATTAATTGAATACCCCCAACCCACTCTCTCTCTCTCTATCTCTCTCGCTCACTCTCTTTTGTACAATTTAGTCAATACTTACATTTTATTTGATAATATTTGTTGCTGTTGCTTTATTTAAATACGTTTCTGATCTCTTCTGCTCGCTTTTTAGTGTGCGCTATAAAAAAGTAGGAACTCATCGAGGAAATGTTTTGAAATGTTTGCCATCGATAGCTGGATACTGTGGAGTATTTCCGTGCACGATTTTAATGGAGTTGTTTAAGGTAACTGTAAGATTTTATAGATTTGTTTCGTGTTTCAACAGCGATGGCAACTTAAATCAATTTGAGTAGTGCACAGCCCCGAGGATTTTATAACAACAGTTTTAATGGCGTATTTTGAATGGCTTTTCATTCCACGTCTGGCAATTTATCATGGGGCCCTTAACGAGCACGCCTCGAATGCGTTGACTATAAACAAACAATTAAAAAAGCGCAACGAAAACTAAAACTCAACACTTTCATTAAAGCATTCATATATACAGATACCAAATACCAAATGCAAACTCAATTGGGCAACAATAAAATATCTTTATTCTAGCCAAGCTACAGGGCGGCTGTCATATGGCATTAGGCTGGGGCTTGGGCTGGTGCTGGTGCTGGGGCTGGGGCAAGTCAATTCTTTGTTTGTCTGATCGAGAGTAAACAAAGCAGAAGAAAAACTGAATGTGACTTAAATGATAAAAATGTCAGAAAAGTGTCAAATGACGTCGACGAGGGCGACGAATGATGATAAACGGCTCTGACTAAGCGGCTACTCTAGATGCACCCTTTGCTCCCTTTCAGAGACAGCGACAGAGGAACTGCTATAAAAAAATGATAATAATTAAACGCACGGGACACATTTGAATGCCACTTTATGCTCTTAACGAGTCTTCAACTGCAGCTCCCTTGGTCCATATACTTCCGTCTGGTGATCGTATTGCAGTCGCATTTCCAGTTTTCATGTTTCTTCAATCTCTGGCTGCTTCGTCTGCTGCAACGCCCCCTGCTTCCGTCGAGTCTGGGCGCAGTCAGCCTCTGGTGATCTTGCCGCTTGATTTATGCGCCGCTTTTACTGAAATTTTGTATCTAAATGTGGCATTTAAGTTATCAACAACAACAACAACAACAACAACAACAATCGGCAGCAGCAACAACAACAACAACTTGTGGTCCGTCCATGGTCCAATGCTGGCCATCTGCCGCCTGGCGGGGCGCGCGCCTTCGCCAACTCTCAATGTGTGTGCCCTTCAGTTTTCAGCTCTTGCCTCATTTCTTTTGTATGCGTTTCTTAAATCCCAGAAATATTTCGCGGCATGATTTAGTTGCATTTCACGCACATCGCACGCAACGTGCGTGTCTGCGTATGGGGGCTATGGGCAATGTGAATGCGAGTTATTCGCGTGTGCGTAGCTGGCATAGCTTCGTATACAAATGCATGTTTCGGGCTGGGGGTAAATGCTTTAGTACTGAAGCGAGATAGGTGCGTCTTTCGTTGCCAATCCCCAGTTCACAGATCCCGCTGTGTCGATGTTCTGCCATAATTCTGTTGTTCTTCGATATATTTACAGCATGAGACAGGGCCGCTCCTCATCAAAACAATCTGGGGCGCTGCAAATGGGGGCTCTGATCCATTATGTAAATACGTTTGCAGAAACTTTTCATATATTTCGTTATCCAGTATAATGCATATATTTAAATATTTGAGTTGGCCAAGTTTTGAGGAGATTAGAAATGAATTATGGAATTGTAATTTGCTAGATTAATATTTTTAAAATATGTTTCACAGTGGAAGATTGGGTAATTGAAATTATTTATTATAGTGGAAACTATTTAAGAGATTATTAAAGATTTTATTAAGTGAAATATGTTTAGAGAGGAGAGAGAATTTTGTACTTAATATGAATTTAATTTATTTAATATGAATATATTTTTTAAAACAATAATTCAGTTCTTGTTATATTAACAATATTTATTTAATTATTTTTAAAAAGATTTTTTATTGATATTTTTTAATGGTGATTTTTCGTTATAATATATATACATAATAAATAAAGTATTTGAATTTATTTTTAGATACACATACATATATCTCTTATTTTATTATTATTTTATTTATATACGTCTATAGAATATACTCAGCTCATCTTGATTTTCCTTACAGATTTTTATGTCAATTTAATTTAAATAATTTGTATATATTTTTTTTTTTCCTCAAATATATAAATCTTTAGAATTTGTTTTGTATCTTCTAAATATACCTTAATTTTCTGTAATTTTCATTTTATTAATACTTTAATTTGTATATTTACTATATTTTCGTTAAAATTTTGTTTGTTACTTTAAATAGTTTTTATTATATTGTTTATTTAATTTGTCATTCAGTATTTTAAATTTTGTATCAAATTGAATTAAATATTGGTTTGTGTGAATTATGAATATTTGATTTAAATATTTTATTTTGATATTTTACCTTGATATTCAATAGTTTTCTTTCTATTATTCGTTTAATTTCTGTATTTATATTTTCCTAAAAAAGTAATTACTTTTACTTTAAATGTTTTTTATTATATTGTTCAAATGATTTTTTTTTAGGATAAGTGTTTTTAATTTTATACAAATTGTAATATAATTTTATTTATGCATTTTGCATTTAATTTACATTTTATGTTAGGTATTCAATAAATACTATTTATGAATTTTATACTTGTCAATATTCCTTTTAATTTCCTGTGCAGCGCATTCAAAATTTTGCAGCTTGCCAAAAGTCGATGATTCGGTGTCTTGGGGATTTATATTTTTTTGGCTACATGGGGCGTTTTTTTTCTCGCTTAAATAGAATACAAAAGCTTACCCAGCGCAACAGCTGCCTGACAATCGACTCATTTCAGAGCCAAAACCAATTCCTTTATGACGCGTCTTAAAGTTTCTTTTTTCTCTTTTTTTGCTTACTTTTCATTTAAATACACTGGAGGCTCTTAATTATATTGCTGTGTGTTACATTTTGTGTTTTTTTTTTTATTTTTATGAGAGGCGGATTTCGGCATTATTATTTATTTTTTTTTTTTGTGAAGTAAAACACAAAAATCACCTGCGGCGTTTTGATGGGTTTCCGCTTGTGTTGCTCATTCGTGTTAGTTTTGTTTTGGTTTTGGTGTTTTGGGCTTGCTTTTGGCATGTGTTTCATCTTCATCAGGCAAGCGGAAATTTAGTTTTCGCTAATGGGCGCTAATGAAGCAGCTCGTGTCCGACTCGCCGTTGGATATCTTAAGAGCTTGCAAATTAGCAGCAGAGCAGGCTTTTAGCTGCCAGCTAATTAGCAACTGTTCTGCATTTACAGCAGCAACATGCTGGCCATTGTGCTGACCCCAGCTGCCTGGTTATCATAATTAACAAGCTCGCGCATTGTCCGACTTCCAATATAAAGTGCGCACAATTGGACTCAGATTTCCGTCCCCAAAATCCCACTTGGCCCACCCACCGAGTTGCTTCCGTTGTTTTCTTTTGGGGCCATGCTGCAAGCACAATCTAGCCCGAGCACTTGAGCCGCGTCAAGAGTGGACCACACACACACACATACAAACATACGTACCTAGAGATATACATATAAAAATGCCAACGCCGTCGCCTGACAGTTGAGTTGAACAGGCCCGGAAGAGGCGTCGCTGTTGAGTGGCTAAAAAAAAAAAAGGAGAAATATATATTTTTCGCCTCTTCTGTTGCCTTTTTCATACAAATTGAATATACAGCTATAATTCCGAGCATGCTCTAACTAAAATTAAATTATTATAGACCAAAGACAAGGTCTGCTATCCATGCAGAATATACAGATAGACATTTGCTTAAAAAATAAATGAAAAACTTAAACTTTACATTTCTGTAAGTTAAAGTCTGCGCAATTGATGGATGAGCTCGAACCTTGAATAAGTTCAGATAAATCATAGATATATAATCATAGAGTGCATGGAATTTCAAAGGTATTCCATCTTCGTTGTAAGAAAAAATTATCCTGAACTTGTATTTCTTTTTTTTTCTCTCTCTTTTGCGCTGCCATCGCCTTTGGGCGCGACACTTTTGTCAGCAGGCCGCGAAGCCTGCGTCACAATTCATGAGAAAAAAGTGCAGTCGCAGTTTGGTTGAAGTTGACGACGGCTCCGAGAGTCTGGGGAACTCAAGTGGTGACAGCTCTGGTTTTGTTTAAGGCCTGTGGCTGATTATGGCCAGCATTTGCAGTCAGACACTTGGGCTACTGTTTGTTTAGACTCCTGCGTGTCCAGTCAAAAACTATGCCCCGATACCCGACGGCGATGATTTTGAAATCTGTGTAAAAAATTTTCAGAAACTGGGAACAAAAAAAAAAAAATAATATCAACTCGAACTCGAACTCAGTGCGGTGTATCTGGTGTCACATTGTTTACATAGACAACTGTGTGCGGTTTGTTGTTGCACTTGAAGGGGATTTGTGAGATTAACGTGTTAAAAAATAAATATTTGGTCTAGTTAGTTTTGCTCTGGCAATTTGTTATTCAACTCTCGACAGCAGCAAAAACAAATAGAGACAAGCAGCAGCAGGAGGAGCAGGAGCAGGAGGAGCAGCTCCTCGGTGTGTTCATGCACAGTTTTTCCATTTCTGCAGTGTTTCATCTTTGCAGTTTTTCCAGCAGCTGCAGCAGCAACCCATCAACATCATCATCTCCAGCACATCCGCAACGTCGTCATCCTGGTCATGGTCATAGTATCTCAGCTCAGATTCAGCTTCTTCTAGCTCTTGTTGTTTGTTTGTTTGTTTGCTCTTTTTGAAATGTGCATAAATTCATTTTGGTAATGGGGTTTTCCTTGGCTTGGCTTGCTGCAGTCTTTTCCGTTTCGCTGTGGGTGTTGCAGCTCGGTTTAAGAGATTTGTAGCCGCTTGTTGCTGCTGTTGCTCTGCATTTAATAAGCAACAGCTGCCAGCGGCATCCACTGAATGATGAGGTCCAGCTTTGTGTTGAAATTAATTTGAATTATAAATTGTATGCAATTGTGTAATTTGCACTTGCATTGCAATTATAATTTGTATTTCGTGTAAATGAAATTAATATCTGCAATTGCAATATTTGCTACTTTCAATCAAAATTTCTTATTCAATTTATACATAACTTTCTGCTTAATCAAAGGGCATGTGAACAAAAACAAAAATCTCTTGCCTCGAGGCCTTTGCAAATTGAGGTTTTTACTTAATTGTGCATTGTGGTTGGGCCATTGAAATGCATTTGCTCTAAGCTGAATTCAATTTTCCCATAACCATTAAATATAAAGCAAAGCATTGACATCACAACAACCCTGCGAATACTTTTCAATAGATGACTAATTACGTCATGCTCAATTAGCTGTATTTGGGTCAGAGTTACGCGTCCGGGGCCGTTGCCTGGGTGTGGTCGAAAAAGGTGTGTGTGCGTGTGTGTGCCTGGTCAGTACAAGCTGCTGATCGATATGAGAATTATGTATGAATTTGAATGAAATATAGAAATATAGGAGGAGTAGCTGCTGCCTACGCACTGTTTGCACAGGCGAGAAGGGTTAAGGTGACCCTAGAGATAGTGTTACAACCCTCAATTGATGTTCAGCTGGTTCCCGTTGTTGTTGTTGTTGTTGTAATCGTAGCTGTTGACATTTCGTAGCGTAAATTGGTATTTACATATGTCCCGTTGTCCTTTGACGTTACAGCAGCGATCAATGTGCCGCCCGCCTGCATTACCAATTGGGAAAATTTTCTACATGTCCTTTGAGCTTTTTCCGGCAGGCAAGCATGCCAGAGTCGTTGTCTGTGAGCGTGTGTGTGTATGAGTGTGTGTGTGTTAGCATTGGTGTGCATGTTTATTTGGTGATTGTCCTTTCGTTCTCGTCGTCGCAATGCAGCTGTTTCATGCCCATTTAACACCTTCAATCCGCTTTGCTGCTGCCAATAGATACATAGATACATTTAAATATATTCAAGCACATACAGACGACACACTTACACGTCAACGTATGTGTATATAGTTGTATATATAGCATATAGCAGCTAGAGCTGTGCTGTGTCAAAATATTATCTGCCTGACATACTCGCTGTTTGTCAGCCTGGGCATGCTTGCGCGCTTCCCACGTCCTGTCTGTGCATTTCTATCTGTATCTTTCAGATGCACAAGGCAATTGCTTTATTTTCCAATACGGTAGCCGCTCAAATATGCAGAGAGAGTGAGTGGGAGAGAGATAGAGAGAGGGGTAAACAGAGACACAGCCCGGTGTTGGAGTCGAGCAATGTAATTTGTGTAAACATTTGCCCAGTTTTCTCACTGATTTTTGGCTCTTGCTCGTTTCACTCCTGCCGAATCTTTTTTATGATAAACAGTGTGAGAAATCGTTGGCTGGATGCCTCCTACTCGTTCGTCGTAAATTTCGTATTTTGAATTTTCACTTTGCATTTCGATTCTCGTGTACGTCTCTTGTGTAAACACATCACAGATTCTGTTTCTGTTTCGATTTCTGTTGAAGCTCTCAATTCCGATTCACATGCCTGCAAATTTGTTCGACAACAAAATCTTGCACATAAATATTGGCGCATTATGGCTTCAATTTGGAAAAACATTTTCTCGCTATTTGGGTCAACCTTGTCTAATTTTGTAGCTTGCAATTGAAATGCTACGACGAGAGACAGCGCAAATAGCAATATTTTCCGATTTCCCTATGGATTTTCCCAGTTTAACAATTGCATTAGTGGAAATGAAGTCCTTTGGGGCATGAGTTGATTGAGATCTCTCTCTCTCTCTCTCTCTCTCTCTCTCTGTCTCTCTCAACTGTGCATTGTTTCTCATAGAGGTCATAGTTCATTTAGTTGCATTCTCACCCAGCTAAATGATCCCTAACAGATCCTGCTGCATACATACGCTTGAGTGCCGACGTGACACAACACTTTGTTAGCCACGAAAATATAATCCAAAACAAAAATAGCAAGTAATGCTGTGGTCCGCTAGTAGCAGGATATTACCACCCACAGACACAGATACAGATACAGACGTGGACGCGGACCAACCGCATAGCTTACGTTCGAAACAATTTTCCCATGGAAAACAAGCCAAAAATTTACTCATATTTTTCACAATTCCAGAGCTCGGCACACATAGATCATTTTTAATAGGGGTTGCTCCTGGGATGCTGTTCCTAGTCATGCGTGGCGCTGTCTCTCCTCCCTCTCTGTGCCATGTTCCATGTTCCTGTGGCCTGCGTCCTGCATTCTATGTCCTGCGTCCCCTTACATTTTCCTTTCGCTTTCATGTTGTTTTTCATGTTTATGCGCATTTAGTTAATCAGTTACGGCTCTTTGATAGTTGGTTCGGGGGCGGTTTGGATTACAAAATTATAAAACACGTCACGCTTAATGAAACTTTATGGCGCCTACTTTAGAGCACAAGTGAGTGCGAGCGAGTGTGGCTAGGCGCCTGCTCTCTTACCTGTTCGCAATTAAGCGGCAGGTGTAGCAGCTTGCACGTGAACATTTACGAGCCCACATATCATTCCTGCTCATAGTTGTTATTGTTATTTCAAGCGTTCGCTCTCTTCCTCTCTTCCTCTTTTCCGCCCCCTTCCAACCGCTCCTCTCTGGCGTGGAAATCCGTTTGGTTTAACAACAGCTCCGGGCTCGATGCTCGACGGTGCTCGGCGGTGCTCGGTGCTCGATGCTCGGAACTAGGGAACAACATACACACACACATATGGCTACAGTTACATCCTATTGTATGGCAACGCCCCCTCTCTGAGCTCCGGCACATACATCAAAATTAACTGAAATGTCAGCTGCAGCTACAACAACAACAACTAACTATTTTCACTGGCCAACACTGAGTTGTTCGTATTGTTGTTTTTTTATGTGTTTATAATTCATGCTCATTCATCTTACACATACTGCAACTGCCACAGCCATTGCCATTGCCATTGCCATTGCCACTGCCTCTGGCCCTGGCTCTGTCATATTGGTATTAAATGTTAAGACCAGCCAACGTCAACCTTACTACAGAGATAATTACAATTGTGTCATATTTTTCTCATTAGCGCAGACTTCGGACTTTCTATACACTCGTCGTATAGTATATGCTCGACATGTCGCTGGGGTCGTCAGCTCCCTGCTTCTTACTTAACTTTGCTCATCACATGGAGGCGCATCGTTAGCCCGCTGGCCACGCCCTCCATTTGAAGTGAACACCTTTTCGTACTTGACTCCAGCCGTGCCGGCATCGCTGCTATTGCCGTTGCTGTTGTTAATTAGCTTTGCTTGATTACATTCCAAAATTACAGCTGTCAACGTATTATTTATGAGTAAAAATGCATTTCTCTTGCAGTTGGTAAAAATTTTAACGACATTTTCGTATGTGCCATCTTTTCCGTTTACATTGGATATATATTATATGTATATAATAAATATTGTATAAATATGGAATACTGAAAAAATAAACTCTTGAGACATACACTTTCCAGCTCACACGAAGGTAAACCTGAGTAATTAAACTCAGACTTGAATCAGAGTTTTCATTATTAAAAAAAGGTTATTAATTTACATGTAGATTGGATAAATAAACAATACAATTATTTAATGTATAAATAAGAAATACTAATATGAGGAATAAAAAAAAACTTCATAATTCATAAATATTTATTCAAAAAATAAAAACCAATGAGAAAATATGGGAAACACTTGGACTCATAAATTAAATTCAGACTGAACTCTAAGTTTCCATTGTTTTTTTTTTTTAATTTTTTTTTTTGGCAACTTAAAAAAAATTAATTAGATTGGGTAAATAAAATAAAAAGTATATTTTTATTGTATAAATAAAAAAATGTTAATATGAGAAACGAATAATTAACTTCATAATATATAAATATTTATTAAATAAATAAACAAATACTAATATGAGAAACACTCGTATTCATTTATCCGTCTTCAGCTCATTTGAAGGAAAAGTAACCTGCCAAAAGAAACTCAGAGTTGAATCAGAGTTTTCATTGTTTTTCGGCAATATTAAAAAATAATAAAAATTATTTACATGTAGATTTATATATAAACTTATTTATTGTTTAGTTAATAAATAATAATTTGAGAAACAATTAAAAAAATTAATTTCATAATATATTTTTATTCAACTTGAGCTCACTCAAAGGAAAAGAAACCTCGCAAATTAAACTCAGACTTGAGTCAGAGTTTTCATTAGTATTATTATTATTATTAAAAATGTTTTTTAATTAAAAAAATAATGAAATTAATTTCTTGTTGCATTAGCAAACTTTGAGCTCGCATGCTTTCAAAAGTTATCTCGCAGAGAAAAGTAAATGCCGCCGCTCAAGAATAATTTATGGTCGCAGTTTTTCGACAGTTGAGAAAAGGCGGCGAGCATGGCAGAGCAGTGCAAGCTACAAGTTTTTAATTGCACTCAGCAAATTTAATCATATGTGTCTGGGTGATGCTTTGAAAAAAAAAAGTTGATTAAATAAATTCCGACAAGCTTTTGCAATCATTTCATATTTCCTCTGGCATTACTCAACTCGACTTTCATCAGCTACAATTTCCAATCACTGCATTTGTGGAACGAATTCATTGATAGTTTATGAAAAGCCATCCCAAATGTCGCTATCAATTAGTGGAATCCCACATTGAACACGCCTCGGTGCACACACGCAGAACTGTGGGGGCATCTCGTTGGGGAATTCCAGTTAACCTCAACATGACATCTTCGAAAATATATACATATATATATATACCTGAGCTGACAGACATGATCAAATTATCGGGCTGACATGTTCCATGGAAAGTATCTGTTAAATGCGATCGAGCGAGGCATTGATCAAATGAAGTGCCGCCCGATCTCCGAATAGAATGTGTGCTCTCTCTCTCTCTCTATGGTTATGTGGCCTCTGGCCCAACCACAATTTGCTCCACTTGGCCAGCTGTGGCTGTGGCTCTATGGTGTGAATGCAATCACTTCCGTTTCACTGGTTCTGGCTGCCTCTTTGAAGTGATCGTGCGTGCTGATAAAAGCCACAGCGTCGACTGCTTCATTCGCTACGTATCTTGTATCTGCGGCAAGTATCTTGTATCTGACGGATAGGCATCGTGCCTTTACCTTTACCTCAACTTTGTTTGATGTGCTCTGTTGATATTTCTATGGCAATTAATTGATTGTGACAGATTGCTATGAAGTGCTCAGCCTCTGCCGTCCTCCCCCTTTCATATTATTCTCTGCATCTTCGCCTGACTGACACTTTTGTGTTGTGTCATGCGTTCAAATTGAGAGAAAAATACATACAGCCTCTCGTCACAGGGGACGTCTGGCTGACTGCATCCTCTCTGCTAGACAATGTCTTCCAGCAAAAAGTAATACATTCTGTTTACATGGCGCAAATCTAGCAACAATTGTCATGAAAGACGCAAAAAAAAAAAAGCTGCTGCTGTTGCCATTCGATGGCTGATATGCAAAGCAGATGTTGCCGCATGTCGTTGCATGCCGCTGATGTTTCGCAGTTTGGTTTGTCATCAAAACTGTTGTCCCAACATGCATATTAATTTTATTGCTAACAATAACAAATCCATCGACAACTATTGTCGAATGCATTTAATAGTAGCACTAAAACGCATCAACAATGCCAGGCGACAACAAAAGAAAGCATTATTTCCCCCGATGCCATGGGAAATAGTCGACTAACATATGCACTGTGCAATTGTGCAACATGTTGTTGATTGCTAGAGCTGAGCTGAGTGTTATCAAAGTAATTATATAGCAAACTAATTGCATAACAATTATCTGACAAAGTGTTACATTGTCATCATTGATGGCAAATTATATATGTATTTGGATAGATTGCTATCAATCAGAAAACCTGATTCGCTACGGTTGCTAGTGTAACAGTTAAGCTTCGTTGCATTTCAGTTTATATAAATTGTTTTCAAGCTAATTTTAATGAAAAATATAAATATATTTATAGGTCGAGCTATACGATCAGTTTAGCTAAACAAGTTGCGGAGTTGCCTTAGTGATAGCTTCAAGATAGCTAATTGCTAGCTAGTAATAATACGTTATAGTTTTAACAGTACAATTAAATATTAATTAAATGTAAATTAAATTCAAAATAAATTTAAATTAAATTAAATTAATATTTAAATAAAATAAAATTTAAGTAAAATTAAATTTTAATTTAAATGAAAATTAATTTAATATAAATTGAAAATAAATTAAAACCAAATTTAAAACAAATTTAAATTAATTTTAAAATAATGTCACATATTAAATAAATTTGAACTGAATTAAAAATAAATTTAAATAAAATGCAAAATAAAGTTACGTATTAAAAAGTATAAAAATGTAGTTCAAGCTCATCATTTTTACATTTATAGATATTTTTATTTTTTAAATAACAAATTGATGAAATACATATACTAAATATTTAGCTTTAACTTGACTTTAATAATGCTCTTTCACATTTGATTGATTTTCATAATTAATGACAAAGCATATACATATATATAATATTTTGAAATATATTATATTTATATATAGCATATTTATTTTTATAGCATGGCATATTCCCACATTAATGCAACCCTTGCCATGCACTTCGCATGCCCTAGAACAGCACTTATTTTGATATTGTAGAGTATACAATGGACTGGCAGCGAGGGAGCAAAGGAGCAACGCAGCTGACAACAAGTGGGGACACCTCGGACGCGCTCTCACTCGCCTGTCAACTGACAGCCTGTCACTGACAGGGCACAGTCTGTAGTCAGTGTCGTCATTGTTGTCGTTGTCACCGTTGTACGTTGTTGCAGTTGCTTTTGTGGGTATGCCACATGTGCAGCAGCAGTGGAAGCAGCAGAGTACAAAAAACAAACTATAAGATTTTATTGCTTTCTCGTATGTGAAGAACTACGCGAAGTTGATGCTGCAGGTTGCTGCGGGTTGCTGCTTCACATGCTTGCTGCTGCTGCTGCTGCTCCTGCTGGTACTTCTACTGCCAGTGGCAGGAAGCAACAAGCCGTTGTCTGGCAAAACCCTAAAAGAAGCTACAACCTGCAACGCCACATGCCGCCGCCTCACCCAAATGCAACTGCAAACAAGGGCGTTGCACGAGCTGTCAAAATGAGCAATTACTTTGCAAAAATGTTGCACAACTCACGTGTTCTATGTATGCATGTGCTGCAGTGCCGTACAGATTTTGCTGCTGCTTCTACCACGCCTTTAAACCTCCCTCTTCCACCCCTCGCCAGGTGGCGCTGCACTATCGTGCACAAGTCGTTTGTCTTGCTGGGCTGCCGTTTGGGCAAAAGTTCTCGTTGCGCTACTCCCCCCAAAAGCTGGCATATGGAATATGGAAATTGATAGTGTAACCTACTTATTGTTAAGTTTAAGGGTTTATGCAGCAAATGCCTGTCTGCAGCTGTCTGGTAATTAATTGTTTGGACTAATTACCTGACAAACAGGTGCAGCTCAACTTACAGCGTTTAATATGTTAACATGGCAGCAGTTAAGTAAGTTTTATTATATTCTAAGCTCATCATTTTAATGCCTTAGAAAGTGGGATAAACTACAAATGAGGTCTTCAAATTATGGAATTTTAGATAGAAGATCTTAATATTTTAGATGTGAAAAATCTTTTAGAAATCGTAGAGTCCATCTGAATTTTAGCTTTTACTTTTAAATTGCAATATATATTTGTAGCTTATTGTTGGCAGCTCAGAGAATTACAAGTCCTCATCCAGTGTTAATTACCTTGGCTTGTGTTTGACTGCTTGGCCACAGCCTGTGCCCAAGTAGTTGCTTGCCAAATTCTATGAGCAGATATGGTTTGGCACATCCATTAGCAGGCAGCTAAGAAACCGCCACGCCCACTTTAAAATACCTGCCAGCTGCAGTTAATGCCCTGACCACAATTGTAGTAGCCCATTAAAATTTCGACTCAACCTCAACGCAATGTTGGCTTTACGTGCTCACTATTCCTGGATCACATATTTTTTTTTCCCCCTTTTCCTTACTCTACCAACACACATGAGAGATGTTGACGTTTACGACGCAGACGAGACTCCGTCGCCGTCTCCAACTTTGATGATGATGATGATGTGGACTGCGGCGACGACTATGACGTTTGAACCAGTCAAATAGTGTTGCCAGAGTCCCCGCGCCCAACTCCTCAGCAAGCTGGCAACGCTTCTGCGGGTGTTAAATGTGTTGCCCGTGGCGGTGGCTGAATTTCCCTCCGTTTGCTTCGCTTTTCTTTATTTCTTTTTTTTTTCTCTCTCTCTCTCTCTTTTCTTTTTTGGTAACTTTTGCCGTTCATTTAATGGCTTCATTTCTGCTTTGACATTTTTCCATGTAGCTCGTAGCTCTCGTTTTTCCTGCTGGCATGTTTGTTGTGCTGTCAGCCTGTCAAGCTGCTCCGCCTTTAGCATCCTCCTCCCACCGGTTGTTCGTCTCGCTCTCCTTTCTGGCCTTTTAAACTAATTGCATTGTCGTGTGTGTGTGTGTGTGTGTGTGTAAATGTTCGCCGGTGTGCATGCTGCAAGAAAAGTGCAATAACTATTTAAATGATTGCATTGCGCACATGTGGCATCCACAACTGCAAATGCGACTTTACTCGCTGACGGAAAAATTAGGAGTTCGATCAACTTCAAAGTTATTTCTCAATGCTCTACATAAAAAATAAAGACGAAGATAGTTCACATAGTTCTATATGTATATAAATGTGTAATAAATGTATATAACTTGTATTTATTATATGATAGGTGAAAAGAATATTTTTAATAGCTGAACATGAACCCAATGAATATTAACTGAAGGGTTCAATTACGGGAAATATGCAAGTGTTTCAAGCATAACTGATTCCCTAGCATAAATTTTGTATATCAAGACAAAAAAAAAAAAAAAAAAAAAAAAAAGAATCCAGTATAAGCCTTTATCAAGTGTGAGCCTCTCTATGCGAATCTCATGCATTGAAATACTGTTTAAAAGCTGTTAAGCTGTGCCTTAAGCTGTAAATTATTTACAAGTAACAAGTTAAAGTAACAACAAGTAATCTTTGACATTAATTGAAATTACTTCAAGTATTATCAAGTATTTTGTAGCTGAAGATAGAATAAATTCTTCTAATTTCGTGTTTTCTTTTGCTTTCTCCCTTAGAGCATACAAACTTCGCCTAGCAACTGTTTATTAGTTCTTTGGCTTCCAAGTGCCAATTAAATGTTTCTTATGTTTGATTATTGCTGTCAATTTGGCAGCACATTTACGTCTGTTGGTTGTTGTTGTTGCCGTTGATGCTGCCACAGCCAGCGTCTTCCAGCTGCTTGTCATCAATGGAACAGCAGAAGCTGGAGATGGTGGCAAGTGCCAGAATTCGTTTTAAATGCTTTTCTCAGGAAATGCTCGCACTTTCAATGTGCTGGGGGAGAATTGGGTGGACTGGAGTGTGGGAGCAAAGGAAATGCACTGCACTGGCCAACACTATAGAATCGCCCCAAATTGCGGGGGCGTGACCTCCGGTGACGGTGCCTGTGCTGCCCGATAAAATGCTGAAATGCTTGGCAATCAATTAATCATAATTCTGATAGCACAAAACATGTTGCAACACGACCACAATAGCAACTGGAAACCGAAAAGGCAAAATCAATAGCACGTAAATCCGAACTCAACATGACACCCACATCCACCCGGTTCACGCGTTCACGTACTATGCATTTGTGAGTGTGAAAAACCATAACATGTGCTTATCACATCGCAAACACTAATACAAAACACTCTACAAACACACACACACACACACATACATACACACATGTGCGTGTAGCTGAAAACCATGACAAATTAAAGACAACTCCCCCAATCCCAATCCCAATTCCAATTCCATTTCGAATTCCAATTCCATTTCCAATGGCAAAGGCCCAGGCCCAATCCAATTCAAAATCCAAACCATATTCGAAACGTGCCACATTGCGGCATAAACGATAATTACATGTGGCAGAGAAACCGTTTACCTACACGCCAGGGCGACATATATTCGAATTATCCTTATTGATCCTTATGGACGCGGCTTATATGCAATCCGAGGACATTGATAAATTGTTGCAAACTGCAGCCAAAGTAAAAGAGAATCTTTGAATCTCAAGAATTGCTCTAGACATGTGCATTATAATCGTATTTTTTTTTATATTTCGTTCGTTTTGCTCTTGCTCTCTGCACAATGGAAAATGATGCAGTGCCTTTTTGCTCGGTAGTTTTCTTCGGGAAATTTATCGCATATGTCGCAAGTCTCACATGATATGCCAGATTCTCTCTCGACTGTCTCTGGGGGCATTGTAATTTTTAATGGTCTGCCGGCGCTGCTTCCTGCAGGTCATGCCAGCAGTCAGAGCGTCATCCATGGACGGGGCATAAAACGGGGGGGCCTCAGCCTTCGGTCTGCTGGCTTGTAATAGAAATTTTGCATTGCATTCGGCCCGAGCTGAGCTGCCTGCAGCGATAAATGTGATAAATGAAGCTTTAGTTGGTCTTGTTTTTGGTCTGCATAGAAATGCATTATGCAGATGGCCGCACCGAAGGATTTATAACCCAGATGTTTGTCTTCGTAATAGCCCAAGTCGACACATAGGATAAAAATATTAGCAAGCATTATTACGAGAGCATTGTAAAACTGCACAAATAAAATAAATTTACTATTTGGTATTTTATGAGCAACTTACAGAGCTCTCTTAGAAGTCATTGCAGCGAACGTTTGCATTTTGAGTGAATCTTTTCAAATCGGCTTAAAGTCTCTTGTAAAATTGTAAATCAAGAGAAATTATACAATTTGTTGTAGCATAGGCTTAAAATATTTTATTTATTTATTAAGAAGTTACAGTTAGTGTAAAATTAACTCTAACTTATGACTAAGCACTGGCAGCAGAGGCCTTCGGCTGTTAAAATATATATACTTTAAGTATTAACTTACGGCACAATTTATAGAAAGAGAAATATATAAAATGAATATTATAGAAATTTCGTGAAATATTGTTTTACATTATGAAATATTCATAAAATACAAAATGTGCTAAAAATAAAATATAGGCTTATACAAATAAATTTAAATATATATAAATATATCAAATATAGCATATAAATATTATTGATATTTAAGTATGTAGAACTAAAAATAAATAATTAAATTCAATTAGTTTATTTTCATGCTACAGAAATTTAAGTTTCAATGCATTTAGTTTGTTTAACTGCTGAATTTTTGACTGCCTTTAGTTTTTTTTATAACATATAATTATTTAAATTTGTATTTTATTTTTATTTCATTATTATTATATTTAAGGGTTTATATTTTATATGTAGGTATATAATATAACAAAGAATATATTAAAAAACAGCATTTTATGAATATTCTTTTTAAAAGTCTATAAAAAATCAGTGATATTCATACCAATATATATTTCATACAAATATTTCATTATTATTTTATATATTTATACATTATTCTTCATTATTTACTTCACATTTAATCAAAAGAAAATATTTTATATATTACTTTTATAATTTTTTTACAGAAATATATTTTTCATTTATGCAACTTCTCTATAAGGAATGTCCAGAGAGTATTTCAAGTATTCGTTTTTCGTTTTTAACAGTCAGCCGCTCTCAATGCATTCTTTCATATTCCTCTACATTTTGTGACTCCATGCCTGCTTCTGCATCTTTATTGCTGGGGGGCCAAATGTCCACAATGGTAGTTTATGACAAATAAGTATTTTTTTATTGCACTTCCTGCAATTTATGGCAATGCAGTTTTGCACTTTGCAGTTGTCAGAATATTCTGCTTATCAATTGACCCAACAGCAGCAACATTTTGACATAAGTATGGGAGAGGTGAGCAGGAGCAGGGGACAGAGGTTCGGGTTCGTGTTCGGTTTATTTGTTGTACTTGCACCGTATTTATTTTAAAAGCATTGTTGGCCATTGTATATTGGATATTATAATCGTTAAATTTCGTATTTATTTGCATATATGAAAATAGCAAACAACTGACGACAGCCGACTGAGTATCAGAGTGTGCTCATATACTATATGGGGAAATATAATAATGCAATGCGCGTGCACAGAATTTTAAATCGAAATATAAACACAATGCATATGGGGAAAGAGAGAGAGTGAGAGAGAGAGAGAGAGAGTGAGAGAGACGTTGGGGGTGGGGTGGCAGCGTAGGAGTACGGCACACTTAAAAGATTAACCATAAGCGCACGGCACACGAAACAAGATTCGGTTTCCACAGTTCTCCACAAAAGTACATATACTCGTGCTCGTGCCTATCCATATACAAACACAAACACACACATATATATATATATATATGTATGTTTATATACATATATAAAAATGGAAATGTTCTCTGTTGTTTGGGCTTTAATTTTGTTTAATATTAAGCATTGTTTGAGCTGCTGAAAATAATAATAATAACAATCACGGTACTCACCTCTTTATAATGAAAATCAGCTTGCCTCGTCTTATATAGCTGTCTCTGAGGATTTTTTGTTTTTTAAACCGATCAATTTTAACGTTGCTAATGCTTATTATATATGCTCTAGAAGGGCATGGAGTATATGTAACATGAGAAGTTGTATTAAGGCGTAATGAAAAGCTGCTAAAAAGTGAAATTTGATAAATTAATTAAATTATGAATTTGCAAATATGTTTGCTTTGGGCAAATACAGAAATCTAAGAATAATATGTATATGTAATATAAAATATATATTTTTTGGTTATGATAATGTTTTTTTTATTTTCTATTTATAATTCTTTCTATTATGTATTTACATATATTATTTTCTATTAACATTTTCTTATACACAGCACTGCAAGAATATAGTGTATTTCATATTCGTTTAGTCTCAGCTTTACTTGAAGCTGGTTTCTTGTCTTTTATTTACATACGCGACTGCACACCGACAATTTGTTTGTCTTTGTTTTCTGTCAATATCGCAGGAGCATTGCGCACTTGTCGTCATCATCAACTCCAACTACGGTCTGGGTCTGTGCCTTGGGTAAACACAAAATCCCACGCACGTCGGCTTACGTAACTGAATGAATGCTGCACAGAGTGTGAGAAGGGACTGTGAGGGGAGATCGGGAGAGTGTAGGGATTGCAGCGATTCTCGTGGGTCTGGGGCAATGCAAGTTTTGCCGCCAAAATCCACTTGACTTTTTGTCAGATACTTGAGCAAGTCAAACTGTCGGTCTCTGAGCTGTGTTTCGCTCTGCTTCTGCCTCTGCTTCTGCCCCTGCATCTTGCCGCCTTACGGTTTCTAATTATAAACTGCTCTGTCAGCAGTCAGTGGTGCGAGCCGTAAACCCTTTGCAAGTTCCAAGTTCATGAACTTGTGCATTGAACTTCGGCCAGTCAGCCAAGCCGAAAACCAACTTGAAAATGGCTTCTGCAGCGAGTTTAGACAAGAATTTCTTCTCTCCTTTAGTATTTCCTATCGCACCTCTCTCTTTCAGTTCTTGTTGTTGTTGTTGTTGTGGCAGTGTTTGTTTTCATTAGGTTGCAGTAGCCATCTGTTCTTACTTGCAATTGCCGCAGACTTTTAATTTGTGTGGATTTCCAGTTCCGTTCTGTAGCTCTTGTGCGAGGTCGAGGTCGTTGCTTGAGGTTGAGGTTCCGCTGTCGTGCCATGTAATGTAAAGTGGAAGTTGTAATTTAGTTAGCTCCAAATGACTTTTCGGCACAACATTATCATTATGTGCATTTAATTGCCGCTGTTTGTCTTCAACTCCATTTCCATCGACCCATCTTTATCTCCAGGTCTCTTTTCACTGCTTTTCCTGGCCCCATCTACTAATTTGTGTGAACTTCTGAACTGATTGCAGAAGAATCTTTCTTTGTTAGCAACTCCGATCGGAAGTGTGGCTGCCTGACGAGTTTATAAATATATATTGATTTAAGAGATCTTTAAAAAAGAATGCTGAACTTAAAGGAACAAGAGCTCTGTTAAATATTTCTAAGCGTATAGTGTATATATGCATGAACTCATTTGAATTCTTTAATTTCTAATTCAATTTCAGTTGCTTCACATATCCAAAGGCTGCACTTACACATATTATTAAATGCGAATAGTTTTGTCTGTGCTCAACTCATTTACGTGGCTCGTCCTGGCAGCGAGGACACATAGCCACAGCAACCGACAACTGTCCACAACCACAAAACACATCAACAGCAGCGGGCAGAAAGCAGAAAAACGTTGAAATTAATGAGAAAATTCTCTGCTTAATATAAAAAAAAAAAAGCTACCACAAGATAACACAAACACGGCGCAGCAGCTAGTACAGGACTGGACTGGCATTCAGGATATGCGGCGTAGCTTCGGCTTCGTTCAGCTTCAAATGCAAAGCGCCAACAGCCACGTGGTCGAGGCAAAAACTTCGGACCAGATAAAAATTGCAATGCATTTAACAGCATTAAAAAAAAAGGACAACAACAAAAAAGAATGAAAAAGAAGAAATGCAAGTGGAAGCAGCAAAAGTTGCAAATGATATTAACAGCGTAGAGGATATCTAATAAAAACACAACTAGCCGCAGCAGAGATCTCGACTCTGGAATCTGGAGTAGTTGCTGGCAGGGTATAATCACAAATTGCGCCGTTAGTTGGCTTAGTTATATGCGCTATCTTATAATGACGCCCGCCGCTGGCCATAAAAGCAATCATATATAGTAGACATTGATGTTGCAGTAGCTAAAGCTGCAGAACAGCAGTAACTGTGCCACTTGCAGTTGCAGTGGCACTCGAACGCATTCGACATATGCAGACAAGTGCTCCACCAACGATGACACGTGGCAGCTGCAATTGCTGCCTGGCATCGCGATTGGGCACAGGAGTGGAACTGTCACGAGGCAAGCGTTTGTCGGTCACGTGCAGCTACTTCAGTTTACAACGCCCGCAGCTGGCTGGATGTACAGCTCTGTGGGGGCGTTACTTGCAGTTGAACGCTTTGCCAACTTAATTTTCATTTGCCTGTATGGGTTTACCTGGCGCTGCTCAACCACCTCCCCATCAACATCATCAACATCATCATCATCGTTGACTGATGCATTCATTCACTTGGAATGGCAAACAAATCAGCCAAGTATAACGACATTTAAATGTTCTCCAATATGTTGCCAAGTACATCCGACTCATTTGAAAATATTTGCTTATTGAATCGAAATCGTTTTGAATTAGCTTGATTGGAATTTGCAAAGTGCTTAACATTTAATTTATGTTATTGAATAATTCTGAATATATTTAGTATACCACAATATATGCCGCTATGCATTAATTTTAATCTTTATAAGTATTTGCAAACATTTCAGTGAACTATGATAAGCTGAATATTAAAAGCGAGTCAAAGAGTTTAAAGATAAAGGTGTGATGATCTCTTATGAAGATATACGATCTTTTGAGCCATGTTAAATATAACAATATTTTTATATATCCCATGACTTTCAGATTAAGCGAAAAGCAAAAGTATAACTTAAATAGCATAAAAAATATTTATTCTATTAAAAAGATAAAATTAATTAAATAAAATTATTAAAAATGATTTTTTTTATTATATTATTATTATTATTATTATTATTATCCATATCGGATTTTTTAAATATTGCTATTATTATTATTATTTCAATAATAAAGTATCCTATATGTTCAAAAAATATTATTATACATTTTGAATTATTTTTGTTATTTATTTATTTTTATTATATGGTATATTTTATTTATTTTTAAATTATTATTATTATCATTACCATTATCATTATTATTATTATTATTATTATTATTTATTTTTTATTTTTATTTTTTTTATATATTTTAAATTTTTTTGTACTAAGACATTAAAGTTAAATAGCATGTATTCAATTAATAATCAAAACAGAATATTATTTTTATTATATTTTTCATATTGTGCAAAAACCAATATACTCTTTTTCTCTCAATGCATGAATATCATGTGAAACGTCAGGCAAGTGGCTGCCATTTTAATTTTTACCAATTGATTGCAATTTTTATGATAAATGAACGAAAAAAAAAGAAAGAGAGAGAGAGAGCGAGAGAGAGACATGCGGAGAAAGAGAAACCAATTTGTTTGGCACTAATACAGATACGTGGCCAATTTAATTAAAGTGCCGCCTGTGCGCCGATAATTATGCAACAGCTTTTCTCTTTGATGCGTTTATCGATTTATTGAAGTGTTAACCAACACTGCGGCCAGTTGTTGATATGCCTGGATATATGTGATCCAATAACGCCAACGCCAACGCCAACGCACATTCGCACACTCGCACGCCAATTGACGTCATGTGGTTGGTCGGCGCTGCCACGCCCCCACCAGCTCACGCACTAATGATACGCTTCGACGCGTTTTACATTGATTTCGCCTCGTTGACGAGTTATTTATTATTATTTTTATGCAGCATGTCGCGCATTCATATTTATATATTTTACATTTCATTCTCTCATTTTTGTTTGTTTGTTTTTTTGCCATTGCTGAACATTTTAAAGTGCATATGAATACATATGTATATGCATATACGCACATGCATTGTAATTAAAAGGTAAATCGACTTTCATTGCGCTCAATTAAGAATATTATTTAATCAATACTTTGGCCATATTATAAACGAAAGTAGTTGCTGATTGATGATCCCACTGAGCTTTCAAGAAAGAGAGCTGCCTATGTAATTTAATTTCATTATGACGCGCTTAAAAGCTCTCTCGAAAATTAACTAAACAATGCATATTAATCTAACCAAAATGTCTAAGTCCCCTGATATTAATTTACTCAACAACGAACGCACCCACATTCATTTCCTGACGCTGACGCTGACTCTTTCAAAAAGTCCATTAAGTTGGCGGCATTCTAAGCACTTGCCAAACAATTAAAATAATTTGCCACATACTCGTCTGCCGTCCCTCGACGCAATGCACTACGTACAAGCAACAGCAACAACAACGAAGTTTTTTCAAAGGCTAAAATTGCCAGCACTTAACTCTGACAGTGTCCAACTGTACTTTCAGAGGAGAACCATCAAGGCTCGGAACACACTGTGGATGCCTTGGGGTAAACGCTGTGCGAGCGTTGGTTGACGTCAACGATTTCAACGACTCTACGACAAAATGCCCTAACTCACAGACAGACACAGAGAGAGAGAGAGAGATGCTCGAGTGAGAAATGCGAGTGTAGGTAAGTGAATTATCAAATAGAAAGTAGTTTCTCACTGTAGTATTCGCATCTCTGGTTGGGTTTGCGTAATTAATAACATAATTTCTTTGATAGAGCATCAAAGTAGCTTCTATGTGGACTCGATGGGTGTTCGTGTTTTCGGTCTCTGTTGTTACTGGGGCTATGTGTGAAATATGCCACTTTAATGAGCCAACGCAGCGCACAGTGAGTGCCAGGCCTCGCTTTGTGCATCGCCCACAGCCACGCCCCTTATGCCCACTCGACAGGCAGTCGGACGGCAGTTGTTGTAGGTGCAACGGTGTGGACTAAACTCAGGCCGGCCCGCGGCACATGTCGTGAATGTTTGACGTTCACAATTCGCAACAGGGCACCCAGCCAGGCGTCATGGGTGTAGTAGGTGCCGGTGGCTGCACGGGGGGGGGGGGGGGGGCTGAGCTGGGCTGGGCTGCTGTGGCACTCAAGTGCTGTTGGACTGCCGCATGGCCGCATGCCTCAATTGACATTTTGAATTGTGCAACAGCAGAGTGCAAAAAAGCGTTGCATATCGCAAGGGTGCCGCAGTGTGTGTAGTATATGTGTGTGTGTGTGTGTGTGTGTTTGCGTTTGTAGTGTGCTGTGTGCTGTGCAAGGATAATGCTGGGCAAAAACACGTGTTTAATGCATAAGTGCGAACGTGACGCTAAACTCATTTAAAGGATTACGTACTAAAGAGTATATGAGTGTCTATGAATGTGTGTGTGAGTGTGTGTGTGTGTGTTGGTGTATAAATGAGATTAAATTTTGTTGAAAGCAGCGCGAAGGGCGACAAAGTGTGGTCCACACTTTTAATTTTTTTTACACAGCCTTCAAAGCGCTGTACGGGCGGGGCAAGGAAGTTCAGTTTATTTATGCATATGTATAGTCGCATATATACATATGTCCCTGTGCTGTGAGTGCTTGAGTCTGTTTACACGAAAGTAGGTTAAAAGCACTTTTGGGCCAAAGCCACGCCCACCCAATGCACAGCACACACCACCCAGCCGCCCCGTTGTTTATCTACTGTTTTCTGTTTTTTTTTTTTTTTGTTGTTGTTTACATTTTGTCTTCGGTTTTGGGAACAGTTTAAGCGTCAAATTGTTGGCCATTGTTTTTCGTATTTGTTAATCCTTTCAGTCAGCCAGTCACGACAGCCAGCCAGAGCCAAGAGTTGACTTTAAATTTAATTAATTAGAATATTATGCGCTTGGCTGTTTAATTCGGGCAGACACCCACAGATAACTCCATAGCATAAGCCGCTCTCTGTTTTGTTTACTTATTTCATAAGATTAAATATCAAATATTTGTCTGGCTGTCTGTTTGTTTGGCTTACTACAGGGCTGTGCACTTGTAAGCCACCAGCCACCTCTCTCCATCTCTCCCTCTCTCTGTCTCTTTCTCTCTGTCTGTATGCTAATCGTTTAAATTTGCTTGGTAGGGTTGTCAGGTGTATTTGTGCAGCATTCAAAGTCGACTGCAGTCTGCAGACTGTAATTCCAGATGATATATAATATTCTGTGTGCTTTTTGGGTTAATCTGCAATGAATAAAGTAAATTGCAAGGAAAGTGTGCTCCTCTTTAATGCTATTTATATATTGTATATTTAATTTGCTCAATATAATTTGTGTTTCATTATTGTTACCTGCTCTTATTGCTGTTTATTTATTTAAATGATTTTATCAATAGCACAGAAAATATTTTTAAAGCAGTTTTGTATTATTTATGTTTTGATTCTTGTTTCATTTATTATTTTAACAGAATTTACTTTATTATACAAAAAATGTTTGTTGTGCATAAAAATATGCTACCTTGAATATGATTTTTGTATGTTTTTATTTTAATGAAGATAACTGTCTGATATTCAGCTTTTTATATTTTTTTCTACTTTTTATTTTTTATTTTTAATCTTTCTATGTATTTTTTGCAATTGTTTTAATTTTGCATATTTTTTAACTTTGCATTTAAGCCCAATTAAATTTATTTTTGCCCAATCAATCTTTTGTTCTGCATACATTTTGTTAATATTTTGTTAATACAATTCTTTTATATTTCATCTCAGATAAGAATATTTTAAATAAATTGTCAACCAGTTCATTGTTTTGCTAAGTTGCCTTTTTGATGTAGTATGTCCAATTAAATCGTTTGACTTTAAACAATTTTTGTATAAATTTAGTTTTTACTTTTGATTTATTTTATATTTTTATTTAATTCATTTACCATATACCTTGATAGCCACCCTGTTTGGCAATTTATTTCTTTGTGAGGCCATTTGACAACCCTGGCTAATCAATTCTATGCGGTGCTTTTGATGTGCCAGCCACTAAAAGGGTTCACAAATTTTAAACGTTTATTGACATTTTAGCAATTACGGCGCCACTTGCAGTCAGCCCCAGCTCCAGCTCCAGCACGACCCTCCAGACTGTTGCCGGTTGTCAGTTGCCAGTTTTGGCTTATCAAATGTTAAATTAATGAAGTTAAAACATGAGCATTGAGTGACGCAATCTGCCACCGCGTGTGGGTTTTCAGCTCCAGGGACAGCAGCAGCAACGGCAGCTAATGATATCAGAGCGCAGAGCTTATCGATGCTTAAGTTAGTTATGTTAATTCGCTTGATGCGCTAAAGTCGATGGCAATGTCCAGCTCTTTGTATTTATTTTTTTGTTTCTGTATGTATTTTTTTTTACCGTAACGAGCAGTCTATCAAAGTTGTCTCACGCTGCTCACAGGTGGGCAACTGAGCATGAATAATTATGCGACAGAGATGGAGAGGGACAGAGTAGAGCCTGAGCGAGAGAGAGAGAGTGAAAGGGTGAGTGCCTTGTGCATTTGCATACATAGCTGGACATCTTGCAGTTGGGACATGAGCTGGGCGCAACGGGTGTCTAATTATGCAGCTTGACTCACTCTCTCTCCCTCTCACACTCTCATGCACTCACTCAGATACTGTCTCTCTTTCGCTTTGTCGCGTCTCTTCAACGCCTTTGTCTCTGCTCATCAAACTGTTTAGGGAGAAATCAAGATAAACTTTTAATTTCTGGTCAGACAATAAAATGTGGACGTGGGAAGCATTGTAGCGACTGTCGAGGAGCAGGTCATCCTCTCTGCCGTAGTTTTGTACAATTTATTCAAATTTAAACTGCAGTCAGCGGATGGTCATAAAACTGGCATTTTATGAGCGCATTCTTAATTGTCCACAGACCGGGAAGTCCGTGCCTCGCGCCTCGTACTGAACGACAAAAAGGGTTAATTCGCAAAGACCCGACGAGCATGTGCTGCCCGCCAACTGCGGCTGTCCCTATCGCTGCTGCTCAGCGAGCGTCCTTAGACCCTTTTTTCACTTAGTCGCCCAATGCTCGGCCATCTGATAATTAGAAATTTATTAAGCTTAATTATGTGTTGGCTCCAAGTACGCACTTTGAATACTTTCCGTTTGTTCCAGCTGCCTGATTAAAGCCAGACCTCGGAAATAAAAAGGGTTGCGCCAGGATTCGGGCTGGGCTCTTGCCAAAAAAAAAAAACTTTGCTTATTGCGGTGGCGTCATCATGAAAATTAATTTCATGCATGCCCCTTGCACATATAAAATACCAAACAAAAGAATTTACATTCGAATGTAATTCTTTTAGTGGTTTGTAATAAAAATAAAAGAAAATACAAATTTTATCATAAAATCGCCTTTGCTGCGCTGAGGACTCTAAGGATAATTCGAGTATGCTATAAAGTTTGACTTTAACGATCTTGAAGTAACTTCTCAGCGTTTCATTTGAAATTCTCAAAAAAATACATTTAAAAATAATATTTTAAAGCCATTTCCCTAATAGTTTTAATAGCTATTTAAGATATTCTTTTTATGGCTTTATAAATATTTTAAATATCTATTCGGCACATATTCAATATTTTAATAGCCATAAATCTCTGTAGCAATGCAGGCGATTCAAGACATGTTTCTTGATTAGATTTGTTATTTTTTTTCTTTTTTTTCACAAACATATCGTAAACATATCTCAAATCATGCACACATAAACGCCCAATCTAAATGCCATAAAATAAGCCCAAACATTTGGAAAAACTTTCCAAAATACATAGAAGAAAACTTTCATCTAAATAACAGCAACAACAACAACAACAACAACTACAACAAGTAGTTGGCTGATCGATGATCACATTAAACTTTTAACCCGTTTAGAATCGAATCCGAAAATAGAAATTCGACAAAAAAAAAAACCGCGCCATTCGGCGTGGGCCGGCGATGAGATGAGGCGACCGGAAAAACGCCTCGAAACAAGAAAATTATTTAAAAACCCATAAAATTTGCATATTTATGGGTTGAGTTGCGAGTTGACGTGTTTATAGACGCGCCAGACCCGAATGCTGTGGGCAGCCGACTGTCATATATGCATGAGGTGATAAAAAACTTTTTAATTGGGTGTTGCATGCACATATCAAAGCGTTACGTTACGTCTAAGTTTTATCCAAAAATATGTATTTGAAATTCATATATGGCAAAACAGCAGAACGCTGAAACACAAGCAGAAACTCTTTAGCTGAGCCTCCTGGATATTCGTTTCGCAGCATCTCCGACCGAGACGCAGACGACGTGGCAGATGGCGCACTACGTGACCAATGTGAAATCCGTTGACTTATGTCAATATGACGTAGCGTTGGTCGGGTTCGCGTCTATGCCAGGAGAGCGACTCAGCTCAAATGAAGATAGACAGCGCCAGACGACAGACGGCAGACGACTGACTGAAGACAGAGAACAATATAGTGCCACAGGTCTGGGTTAGAGGCAGTTGCATAACGTTCGACAATATGAACTTTTTGGCAGTGGTGAGAAATCAAATAAGGACGACAGACTATGCCAGGATATGGCAGTGAGCGAGCCTGTCAAGCAAATGACAGCCAGAATTTTTGAACTTGAAATTATTTGCACGACAGCACAAAAATGTTGCTCTGCAAATATGAAAGTGGTTGCATTACTTTTAAGGGTAACTGTGCAACGTCGTTAAATGAAATTAAAAGTGTTTTTGTCTCTTAATGTCTTTCATCTAATCCGATTATGCGCATATGCTGAAAGTCTACAATGCAAGGGTAAATTGTGAAAAGTACGTTTCATACAAGATATCATATGAATAGCATCATTTTTTATATTTTTATATAAATTTATATTTGAGATAGGAATCGACAAAGCTATAAAGTATTTTCAGCAAGGTTTACTTATTTCATTTAGAATGTTAATTATTCTTAATTTTATTATTAATTATTATAAATACAAGTTAAAACACTTTTCATATTTATTTTATATATGTACAACGTGTCTCTAGAGTTCATTTCGTAGTCGAGCTAGCCGAATTGAGCTCTGGATTTGTCGTTTAATTTATTTTCACGCCACGTCGTCGGGCGTCACATTGAAAAGTAGTTTTCACATAGGACTAAAGCGCTTAAAACTGTACGTACATGCTATATCCTGCCATTCTACGCCCCCCACCCCCCAAGCTTTGCCCTTTCCTCTGACAGCTGTCAGCAACTCACAAAATGGCGCAGAGCAGAAAAAAATGAAAGAATTTGAGCTGCATTGGCAAAGTGTTTGCCAATTTTAATAAACGAATTTTATAACAAAAATTTATATAAAAAAAAATGCTGTATAAAAAATAAATATATATATACACTTTTGTGTACATATTACATGTGCAGTTTGTATTTACTTTGGCGTAATATTATTTGATGCCATTCATTGGCTATTGATAGCAGCGGCAATGTCCTGCACCAACAGGATTCAGCACGTTGCCCATTGCGGTTTTTGTTGCTTTTCGCTCCTTGTCGCCTCTGACATGGACACACACACACACACACACATGCACATACAGAGGCTCGCGCACACACCAAATCAGATCAGTGGACAAGGAAGTGGTTGGCATGCGTTGCCGGCTGCCAGGAGTGTCTGGGCTGGTCGCGCGGTGGGTGCAGCCACAAAATGTCATGCACCTGTCAACCTGGCCATAATAAGATGCCAAAACAGTTGTGCGGTTTCGGCCTGACCAACAGCTAGCCCCAGGCCATTGGATAACAACAGCCTGAGCAGGCAATCACCAAGCCTGCTGCAGCCCCAGCAGAGAGTGAGATGAGCTCTCGGCTCACTGACCAAAGCACTCGATGTGTCTGCTTTAGGCTTTGCGTGTGGTCAACTTGCCAACAAGAGTTTGCAGCA
Source organism: Drosophila koepferae (assembly GCA_030914345.1). Classification (NCBI taxonomy): domain Eukaryota; kingdom Metazoa; phylum Arthropoda; class Insecta; order Diptera; family Drosophilidae; genus Drosophila; species Drosophila koepferae. The sequence goes on from JAUESR010000200.1 coordinate 863,432, forward strand.
AACTGATTTAGTAGCCAAATTTAAGGCAATCAAGTTGCCTAAAGTTGTTAGCAAAGGCTTAGCTAATTGGCTTATTAATACAATATATTAAATACATATATATACTTTTTTACTTTAACTCTATTTGAAAAGTAATTTGATGGCATATTTATCTCTTGGGTTGCTTGGTTTCAACAACTTCTCTAAGTGCAGCGAACTAAACATTTTACATTAACGCCATTTCTCTGAGTTAGCAATTTGCGCACTTCTTAGTAAATTAGTTTTGATACCCAGTAGAAATGCCTCAGATGTATGATAGACTATATAAAATATTTGGAAAATTTAAAAAATATGTATAAAAATATTTTTTGTTGTCTATATAAATAATAAATATTTAAAATAAATATTTTAATAAAAAATATTTATGAGAATATTTTTTTTTTTGTTATATATAAACAAATATATAAATAAGAAATATGAATTAAGAAAATATGCTTATATTTGTATATTTATAAAAAATATATAATTACTAAATTTTAACGAAAATATTGTGTATTTTTTATATCAAACAAATATATAAATTAAACAATATAAATATTTATTTATTGAAACAAATATAAATATTTATATAAAAACTAAATTCTTGTATATGTAATCAAATATATAATTAATAAATATTTATGAAAATATGTTGTATTTTTTAAAATATATTTGTTGTATTATATATATGCTTATTTGTTTTGTTATTTACTTTAATTTTTTATTATTATTTTATTTATTTATTTATTTTTTTTTGTTTCAGATGAATATTTTAATATTTATAAGATTATTTCTACAAATGAACTTCAAGGCTTTTATTATATATATATATATATATTTTTATATATATTGATTTAATAATTTATATATTTATAATATTAACTTTTCTTTCATTTCTGAGCTCAACAGTATTTCCAACGTCACACAACTGCAACTGATATCTCTGTAATTTGTCTTTCATAATAACAGAGAGAGAGAGACAGAGAAAGAGAGAGAGAGAGAGAGAGAGAGAGAGAGAGAGAGAGAGAGAGAGAGAGAGTGAAAGAGATAAAATAATAATAATATGTCTGTAGTAATTTTTGCACTTTACAGTTTCTGCTCATCTCTGCATTTCGGCCAGTCGAAGGCAGCTTTTGCCTTTGGTTTGACAAGGACTGCTCCATCATCATCGTCAGTCGCTAGTTGTGAGCTGTGAGCGCTCGGCGCTGGGGCACTTTTGTCGCGCACACTTCAAAAAATATGCCAAGCTCATAATTTTAATCCAGCTTTCAGACACTTGCCCCACTGCCGCTGCCTCAGCCTCAGCCTCAGCCTTAGCATCTGTCTCTACTTCTGCCTCTTTCTGTGTCTCCATTTCTGCCTGCTGTTCACGCACAATGTGGCAAATTAGCAACAATATTTAAAACTAACTGCCAGGACTTTGTGCTTCTCGCTCCCTCTCTCTCTCCACTCTCTATCCTCGCTCGGCAATTATTTAAAGCTGAAAGTTTTGCCATTTGCGACAGGGCTAGACAAGAAACAAAGCGTGGAGAAGTGGTTTTGGCGAGTGGGTGAGATCTAGGAGTGTAGGTGGATGGCCACAGCAACGCAAAGTTTATGTTAAAAGCTTTGCATTATGGCCAAAACACTTCAAGTTACGAGGACGACACCAGCACTAGAAACGGCCGCACTGCTGATATTATGGCGTGCACGCCAAGTTGTGCCAGAAATATGATCGCAAAGTTTTCGCTGTGAAAATCGTGAGACATTTTTTTGGGTTAGCTGCGCGTTGCAGATTTTAATTTTCAATTTGCTTGCGTCACAGTTTTTAATTAAAAGCAAACGCGCGAAATAAACATTAATTTTTATTAAGCTCCTCTCATAGCTCCTCTCCTTCCACTTGTCAGCTCTCGATTTGCTGCCTGTGGCTTATAATGTGTATTTCTATGTTAATAACATCATTATCGGCCAGTCCTCTGCGAGGGCAAAGCCTTAGCCAAGTTACGTTGGCTGTTGCCTGTTGGCTGTTGGCTGTTGGCTGTTGGCTTTTAACGCCTTTGCTTTTTAGCCATTTCATTGCCGTCCTTTCGACTGCTTGGCTGCTTGGCTGGCCGCATGCCTAATGCAGCCTCAACCATTTACCATCCACCATGTATATAAGTAGCTGCGCCTTATCCTTGCCTTATCCTTATTGCCATCGCATCTTCATTTTTGCTCGTTCAGCTTTATTAGAGACGCGCTCGCCGCTTCTTCAGCTCTGTCCACGCAAATCCTGCCATCAAATTTACACAAATTTCTGCTCAAGTCCGGCCACGCCAAAGGACATGCTTTTTGTTATCGCTCAACGTGCCAGAAAGAGAGAAAGAGAGAGAGAGAGAGAGAGAGAGAGAGAGAGAGGTAGAGCTTTGTTTTTTGGGCTTAGCATTGTTGTTCTGGCTTTTTCATATTGCCGGAAATTGTGGCTACCGGATGTGGGATTATGTTTTCAAGTTTGTACCGGAACTTTGGCGCTTCACGAACTGACATTGTAAAAATCCTGACTGTTACGATTCAGTTGGGTCTCGTTTCGTGTTGGATGTGCTCTTTGCCTTGCGACAGGTTAGGTCAGGTCTTAAGTGGGTAGTTACCTTTGATACAGGTGAGCTTAGCATAATTGATGCTTTATTACTAGGAATTGCTCAAGTGGTTTACAATTTTGAATAGACGGAAAGGTTCCTTAAAGCGTATATATAATATTTGATTTATTTTTAAACTAAACTTTCTATAGTTTCTGTTTGATCTATTTAGGAATATCTTTAGCTTTGCAACTTTTCTATTGTCAGCATCATCAAATTCTGTTGCCATAGTGACTTTAAATGTTTTCTAACTCTCTTGTAGCTATCGGGCATCAATTAATTTCACGCTGCTTTGCAATATTGTTGGGCCGCGCATTATTCACGTCAAAGCCAGCAAAATTTTGCGATTTAGTTGGCACAACTTTTATTGGCTTGTGGCGCCTTTTGTGTTGTCACCAGGCAGCAGCAGCACCAGCAGCTGTGGCTTATGGAATGAGATCTGAGGGCTGAGGCAACTGAGGCTGGCCATTGAGTCACTTGGCTGTCGTCGGCGTTGTCGTCATTTGCGCACTTAAAGCAATTAAGCGAATTACTTCAGAAGTCGCCAAGTTTTCTAATTATATCGAATAAATTTGTTTAATACGCGTATATTGTCACAAGAGTTCGCTCTCTCTCTCTCTCTCTCTCTCACTCTCTCTCGCTCTCGGCCTAATGTGCTTCATTGCTGGCTGTCTCCCAGCGAATCTCACTTAGTTTTCCCTCCGACTGCAAAGTAATTTGCATTGCTTTTTCATCATTTTTGTTTTTGTTTTTTTTTTTTTTTTTAGGTCGTTTTTTGTTTTCAGTGATTTGGCTTCGGTTCTGATTGTTTACTCTGCTGGAAATGTTAATTTCTGGACTTTTGACTGCCATCGCATCGACGCGCTAGCTTCACTGATTTGAATGATTCTGTTTTGAATGGCAGGCGTCAGTTTTTGGCTTTTATTTAATGTTTTTTCTCTGCGCGTTTGCATTTTTTGTTGCTTTTGATTATTTGCTTCAGTTGTTTATTCAATTTCCGCCTCTTTTCCTTCATTTCTGTCGATTGGCTTTTGCATTTTCCATGGCAACGAAATGGCTTTGAGTAGGGCAGCTCGTTATTGGTATTTGAATAAAAAAAAAAGAAAGCCAAAATTAGTTCAACTAATAAGCTGCTCTTTAACATGTAAAGCTCTAGTCGAGAATGCTCGACTGCGAGATACCCTTAACCCTTCGAACAACCAATAGTGCCTGTTACATACTTTTAACAAACCCATTTCCCATTTTCAATGGGTTCAGTGTATAATAATAGCATGATAAATTACTTTAACGAATTTCTAAAGAGTTGGAACTCCCTTAAATTGAACTAAAATAATAGTAACTTCATATCAAGTGAAGTGCATTAAGCTTATCATCGTAAAAGCTTCACTTCAATACTGAGACACTAAAACGCACGAACATTTCTTCGTTTCCCACGTTGCCTTCGCTGACTTTGCCAACTAACTGGAAGAGTTCATAACTTAAGCCACACACATAATCTGCTCGCACACTTATTAAACAATCCAATCTATATCAAAAGCAAATAAACACGCGCCTCTTGAATGCAACCCTACACCAAGCAACGGCGCTCTCTGCCCTGCTATGGCTCTGGCTGAGCGACAAATGCAACATTCATTTGGTCGACTGTCTGACCCAATTTAAGTCTGTAGAAATATATGTATATATATAAGTGTATATATAAGTGTATTCAAGTAACCCTCGCGGCAATGTGACGCCCCTGAAGCGCCTCGCCTCGTCTAGTTACACGACTGCTTCCTGCCTCTCTCTCTCTCTCTCTCTCTCTTACTCGCTCTGTCCCTGTCCGTCAGTTCTTAATGAAGCAACGCACGTAAACAATAAGCAAACTTTGAAGCGAAAATTTTGCGCAAATAATGTTGGCTTTACATTTTTTTTCCTCCTCAGTTCGTTTCAGCTGACGTCGTTGTTGTTGTTGTTGTTGTTTGTTTTGGTGCAAAAAGAGATACGAATGCGGATACGTGCGGCGTCATGCGCCGGCAGGAACTGGCACGAAGGTCGTCCTGCTGGCAAAAGTTTTGCGCGCCAGTAACAAGTTGCTCGGAATTAGTTGCGAAAAGTGTGGCAACTCTGGCTTCGCAATTCTGCCCCGTCCTGCACCGCCCTGCCCTGTCCTGTCCTGTCAGCTCATTAATTTTAAGCCAACAAAACGGAAGCGTGCAGCCAGTTTCCGGTTAGCAAAAGGCCCACAACCGGAGACAGAGCGAGAACCATGTCACGGCTTTGGATATTTCCATTCCCAGAACCATTCCCACTCCCATTCCTAGTCAGCATTCGCATTTGTATTGGTATTTGTATTTGTGAGCCGCACTTGAATTATGGCAAAAAAAATTCTTTTAGCCTTTCAGTGTATTTGGTTTGTTTGTTTTCCACTCTTAATAAGCAACGGCAGCGAAACTTTTCAAGTGCGCAAAATATGCGCGAAAGGCACGCGATACACCATAGAAGGCAGCCCTCCACTGTCCACCCCACGCCACCTCGCAGAGCTAAGAGACTCCTGCAACAGCTGATGCTGCAAGCCAGCAATGAATACAAAATTAATGTAGGTCGAAATGGCAAAGCATGCGACTGAAACTGAAATAGATTAATTACAAGTAGTTTCACATTGGGCTCTGAGAAATTGTGGAGCAACCCGCAATGCCATGCCCCATACTCAATCCCCAATCCCCAATTGCCTCATTTGGATAACCCCGCGAGGCAGCCGAGTGCTATTTATTTAGCATATGAAATTTTCGGTTTTGATATATTATCAAAGAGGGCAACTGGGCTGCGCTGCCTACAATTGAGTTTATAAGGAGAAAAGAGAAAATAGGGTAAGAAGTTTGAAAAGTATTCATGGCGAGAATGACGCATTATAAAATACCCTAATTAATTAATTTATTAATTAATTTATTTATTTATTATTATTTTTTGCTTTATTTTAACTATACATTCATAAAAAGCTTTTGAAATAAATTTAAATTATACAGATTATTTTATATTTAGGAATATATATAGCCCGAACTGTATAAGCTCAGTTGAAAATTTGTTATTATAATATAATTTTTTTAAATTTTGTATGAAAATTTATAAAATTTGTAAAAATCATTCTGATGAAATATCTAATGAAACAGAAACACTCAAGATTTTCAATCATAAAGTTTAATTTCTTATAAATTTATCTAAAGAAAGATTTTAAAAGATATATAAATAAAAAAAATAAAAAAAATACATTTATTTTTCTATAAACTTATTAACAGATTATTTTCTTATTTTTTTATATACCTTAGACTTAATTTTCTACTATTAAATTCGTTTTAGCAAAAACAATTTTAACAACAATAAATAATTTATAAATTAGAGATTATAAACCACTACAATTTTTTATAAAAAAAAAAATTAATTTAAAAGATAGATAAAAATTTGCTTTAATTAAATATTTAAATATTATTATTGCTACGTATGTGACTTTAAAACAACTTGAAGAGTAAACGCTGCAACTGAGCTTCTTCATGAATTCCAACAAGCGAGAGCGTGGAGATAGAATATAGATAAAACTAGAGAGTAGAGTAAGACTTGATATATCTATAGATATATATCTACCAAGCATTTAATACTATTACACAGCTAATGTTTGCATTTAAGACCATCACAATGCGAAATCAAGCCAATAATCAGTCTCTTTGCCTAATTTCAGGTCACAATTGTTTATTTGTCAGATGTTCTTTTGCATTTAAATTGCTCTTTTGGCCGTTGTCCTTGTTTGGTATTTGCTATTTGCTATTTGCATAATCTGTGTAAGTAAATGTTTCTTAAGCAATGTGCATGCTGCACATATTTCTGGCAGCAAATCCTTTTTAAACTGCTTTAATGCAGTTTGCCTTTTGTTTTGCCCCGATGCAGCATGCCACAAGCAGCAGCAACAACAAGAAGTGAAGCATAACTGCAAACAGGACCTCAGCTAGTTGTATTTGTTGTGCCAGTATACCAAAAGAAAATATGCAGCTTGGCATCAAAAGAAACAAGGAAAGCAAGAAGAAGGAGAAGAAGAAGAAAAAATAGAAAGAAAAATGTAGAAATAAAAAAAAATGAGCACTTGTTTGTTTGTCAACAGTTTTGTACTGTGTAGTCCTTTGTGGCCAGGCTAGTTTCCTGCCTAGCCTGAGCCTCAGCCTGCCTGCCTGCCTGCCTGCATATGTTGTCAGCGCTAATCAAGCGCACATATGATAAACACACAACTCTATGCTTATGCAAACACATATACATATTGTATATATAGATGTCTGTGTGTTGCAGACAAAGGCGGAACTTATGCAATTGTATTTGTTTAGCCAGGCTGGCGGGTTGAATTGCCTTGAGCTGTGATTCATCTGCTCCTGCTGCGTGCTGCGCTGGCATTCTGTGCATTTCTTTCAGCCAGCGTTGCCTTTCTGCGCAATTTCACAGGCATTTCGCCTGTCGGCTCACAAAGCCTTCCCTCGTCTACTCGTCTTATGATTGATTTATGCTAATCCTGTATCCTTGGGCAATTATGCAAATGCACACAATCAAGTTTAAAGGCATGCCAATTGCATATTTCATTAATAGGATTATGAATGCTGCTGTTATGTCTTTTCTCATTTCGGTTATGAACTCTACTGCAGCATTCACTATCTATCTCGACTGCTGTCTAAACTTGAAACTAACGAATAAAGTAACATTTTATTATGTCACTATGTCACACAGATACTCTCCTCCACACACACACACACACACACACTCACAAAGACAAAGTTGACATGTTGACATGTTAAAGAGCGTGTAAGTGAAGTGTGATGGAAGCTCGCAGATACAAAAAGCTGAGAGTAGTTGCATAGAAAGCGTGAGATACACATAGTTAGGAGAGTGTGTAGGGTGTATGGAGAGTCTCGCTGCAGCCTTCGTCTCGTCTCGTCTTTGACTTGTCAGCTTTTACGGTTTACTTTTTAGTTAGTTAGCAAAAAAATAAAATATCTACACAACTTTTTCTTAGCATCGCTATCTCACCTTCTCTCTCTCTCTCTCTCTCTCTCTCTCTCTGCTCTGTGGCTGCGGCAGCCACTGTCTAGGTATTCTTTATGATGGAATTTTTAATGAATTTACTTTTAGTTTGGTGTCACACAGCATCTGCATACATGGAATATAGCATGAATGCCTCGACATCATAAGCACTGACAGCTTACATATTTCCTTAGAAAATATATACAAATATCTATACAAACATATATATGTATATGCATGTATATTAAAAACGTGCACAAAATGAAAGGTGTAAATTTGTTTATAAAAGTTAACTTCTTTCTGCCTCACTAGCCACGTCTCGGCAGTCAGTCAGCCAGTTCGTCGGTTTGCCTTTGGTATTCCTCTCCAGACTTGCCGTAGATTCGCAAGATAGGACATGACGTAGCATCTATTGTCATGTGTGTGCACATGGCTGTTTGTGCCGTCTCTCTCTCTCTCCCTCTCTCTCTCCGTGTCTTGGCAAAGTGCAAACTCACGGGCGAAGGTGTCTGCACGAGATGGAGGCGTGGCACGGGGCATATTTGCAAATTGAATGCGACAAGTCAAGTGCTGTGAATTTAATTTCCATTCACATCAAATTAGATTAAAATGAAACAATGAATTAAATATTATATCTGAGTGTTGAAAGCTAGCCTAGGGAAAAATCAATTTCAAATAATTTCTTCTCTTTTTCCTTTGAAATCTATTTAAATGCATTGGAATCGTGTGAAGCTTGTGTGCCTGGAAAAGGCCTAATTGAATGAGATCTCTAGCCGACAGAAAAAAATTAAATAAAATAAAAATAGAAAATAAAAAAATAAAATAAAAATGAGTTCTAGTGCAATTTCAAGCTTATCCAATTTCAGCATACATAAATTTTATTTTTAGCTATGAATTTGAATTTGAATTTGATATTGATAAACATACACAGCAATGCCTGGAGGAATTATATTTTTAGAGCTCTGACAATCAATTGAATTATTTGAAAAATATTGTTTTCAAGCAAATATATTGAATATATATTTAAGATATTTTCATACGGATAAATTGCGTACAAATGTTAAATATATATTTACTTAAGATATTTTTATACTTTTTAATTTTGTATTAATATTAAATATAAATATCAATATACAATAGCAAATATTTTCATACGAATAAATTGTTAATAATTATAATGAAAGATTTAAAAAAATCTTTTTTTTTTAAACTCATAAAAAAATCTTTAAAAAAAATGTTGAAAATGATTTGAATATTATAAATCAATAAAAAAATTAATTTTACTTCTAAAATTACAAATCAATAAAAAAATTCCCTAAAATATAATTTTAAATATTAAATTTATTTTAAAATTAAAAATTAGTCTAAAAAAAACACACACACACACACACACAAAATATTAATTTTAAATATTAAAATATACATAAATATTTTCTTTTCTATCACATTAAAATTAATCAGCTAATCATTTATTTATAAAAAAGAAAATCTCAAGTAGTTCTTTCTTTTTTTTTTTTTTAATTCTAAATGACTTTTATTAACCCTTTTGCAATTTGCCATCTAAATGGCAGCCGAAGCACCTTTTCCCTATCAGCTCCACCTTTGCTCTTATCGTGTGGACATAAATCTGAGCGGTGCAATCTACGCTAAGCCCGTTTGCTGTTCAACTTATGTTTAAGTTGAAAATTAGTCGAAAGCTAATTAACGATAAGCGTTTGGCTGTTGCCCGAAGCTTAAGCCAAGGCCCAAGTTTGCAGCAGTCGAAAAGTTTTAATGCATTTATCGAATGGCTCGGCGGGTAGCAGCAGCTAAGTGCATATTATCGGGCATCTATTTCAATTTCCTGCAGCAATTACAAGCCTGTACAGAGAGCCCCCTGCCCTGCTCTGCTCTGCCCTGTCGAGTGTAGGTGCTCCCATTGGACCAGGTCGAAACCAGTTGCTGGTTTTACGTAGATACTTTTACATGGCTTGTGGCCCGCACGTAGCGCCCACGCGGTTCGACCTTTAGCCTGACGTAGTTCAAAGGCGAATGCTGCCAAATTGACTTTGTGTGCGCTCATTTCGTGCGCGAGAGCTCAGGGAAATTTTACTCAATTTACTCTCACCGCGTGCGCACACGCGCTCAGCCAAACCGGTTTTCGAGTGAGACTCAAGCAATTGAGTCTGAGTCGCATTTGAGCATGAGTCGGCGAGAGCGAGAGCGACATAGAAATAGGGAGTCAGTGTGAGCGAGTGTGTGTGGGAGAGGGAACTGCCAGCTGAGCAATGCATTTGTTCCACTTTCTGAGCACGTTTTTTCGGCCAACATATCACGAAGAACCTTTGTGCATTGAGTTTTGCTGTCCGGCTTTTGGTCAGCATTTGGGTTGCAGCTGAAATGAGGCGTGCCCAGGACATTCACGTTCCTGTCCCATCCAACGACATTGGGGCAGGAAGTACTGCGGCATCCCAAGGGACACATAATGGTCGAGATTTGAGCACTAGCTCCGTTTTATATTTTATATATATATATACATTATTTTCTGGGGCATTTAAAGTAAATTTGCTTTTCTTTTGAATGGGACATTTTTGGAGAATTTTTTAGAGCTCATAAATGATGTATATATAATTCTTTTATATGCTGCATGTAATATAAACTAATTTATAAGCGAGCTAAAAATGTTTAAAAAAATATTTAATGGAAAATCTGATATTCCTTCTTTTGTTTTGAGTATGTAAAAAATTTTTTTTGTAGCAATATTGAGGCTTTGGCACCCTTGGATTTATTTAAGCTGCTGCGATATGTGTCTACGCTAAGCTAAACTATAAAGGCGAAACGAGCAGCTGCAACGTTTATAAACTAGAATCATGTTTTCCTGCTGCTCCTTGGCTCGACTTGGGTTTGCTTTGGTTTTTGGCCATAAATCCAGGTGGAAGCGCTGGCTTATCGAATACCTTGTCCGCCCCGCTGCTCATTATAAGCGCACGCAGAAGTTTTCGCTGCTGCAATTTGGTTTTTGCTTGAAAAAGTCGAAAACTTGAAAACTTGGTAACTTTAAACGCCTCGAAATGCGTCACGAACGTGACCGAAGCGAAGTTTTCTTTAAGCAAAAAACCCAAAGGCGAACGAAACGTCTTTTGTCTTTGCGGGCCAAAAAGGCAAACCATTCAAACTGGGTCAGCAATGAGGACGTTGAACATTAAAAAAAAAAAAAAAAAACATGCGGCAAAAATTGCAAAACGCTTCTTTAAGGCAAAGCAACACAGCACAAGGCAAGGACTTGAGGAGTTGAACAGTCTCAGCTCGAGTGTGAGTACAACTTCGAGTGAGCTATAAATATGAGTGTGAAAATATCCCTGGGCGCGTGAGTGAGTGAGTGTGAGAGAGGGTGTGTGGCCAGTCACTCACGACAGCCGGCACTCTCTGTGTGTTGTGCATTCCACTCGTTGCGTGTTGGGCACAAAATTTACCTTGCGCTCGCAGCACGAGAGGCAATTCAGTCGACAACGAGCCGCTCCAGCGAACGGACGCAGTGCGCGGGCCAATTTTAAAAAATATACATACAAATACTAAAATCTTCAATATTCGTATTCGAGAGTTCGGCCAATGACTATTTATAGACTACGATTTGTTTACGTGTCGTGACGCGTGTGCCAACTTCACAACAAAAGCGAAACAGTGCTCGAAGTGACAAACAGTTAAATAGAAAATAAGAAGAAGAAGAAGAAGAAAAAAGGAAGAAACAGAGTCTCAGCCATGGCAGACATGTCACTAGCCAGCAGCACGGATTATCCGCTGCCAGAGACAACAACGACTAGCAGCGGGGAGCTCTATGCGGAGTTCATTTCGGCACCGGCCAGCAGCATGAGTCCCGCTGCCATCGCGGAGCACATGCAGCAGAATCAAATCACATTCGAGATTCCCACAGCGCACGATCTGCGCCACATCGATGCGCTGCACTCGTTCAACACGCTGCTGCAGCGGATTGGCAATGCGGCCGTCAGCTACGACTCCTCGCCAGCGGCCAGCATCAGCACCGAGCAGCTGTCCAATTCGGTGGTGCTCGATCTGGCCGATCTGCGGGAGCACAATGCCGATGCCGATGCCAATTCCACCTGGGAGCAGATCTTTGGCGATGCCGACATGCATGCCATAGTCAACTATCTGTGGATTGGCGTTGTCACCTCGCTGGTGGTGCTCTCTCTGGTGTTCATCATGTTCAGCTGTTATTTCTATCGCAAGTTCAGGACATGGAAGAAATGCAGTAAGTACTCATTGAGCAACCCTCGCTATGCGCTGCCCCCCCCTAAGTGACTTTAATCAAAATGTGTGTGAACGAGCGGGGGCTACGACCTTATCAACGGCCATTTATCCAGCTGTTTTGACTGCCATGCTAAACAATATATAAAATGCAGAAAAGCGACACCCCCACGCCCCCACGCCCCCAACATGCCCATACGCCTCTCTGTTATAGCCGTAAGTCTCATAAATTTTGGCGCGCTTCGAAATTGTCAGCCGCTTGGCATTCCCATGGCTTTGGCCGTTGTAATTTTAGATACACAAGTTTATGATGCCACAAAATATATGCGCTGCATATTTATAATATTCAACTGACCCAGCTGCCCCGCCCACCCAGCTGCCCCCTTTTACGAGCGTGATAATGTTGTGGAAGCTGTGCGAAATTTCTTTCTCTCTCTCTCTCTCGTTCTGGCAGGAAAGCGGACAAAAAGCTGAGTGATATATGAGCATTATTATAATGGGGCAATTCAGTCTTATCACAGTTGCAGCAGCGGCAGCAACAGTAAAGGGCAACAAAATAAAAAACATAGATAGATATTGGCTGATAAGCTTGCGAGTCATATGGCCAAAAGTTCATAAATGCTGGCTTAAACAACAGCTTGAACTAAATCCAGTTATTGGCAAAAAAATAATAATAAACCTGTTGCTTGCTCAGCTTGTTTGGCCAAAGAGCTTAGCAACAAATAACGCAAAGTAAATCATATGCTTAGGCACTTTACACATAATTAGAAGCAAACGAGCTGTGCACACACACATAGAGAGAGAGAAGCACACACACACACACACAGATGAAACCTGGGCCAACTATGAGCGTACGTAAACTAAACAAGTCTCAACTCGAGTGTCAAACTTTTTGCAGACCAATTTAGCCAAATGATTTATTTAGGCCAACAAAGAGAGCAGGAAAGAGAGAGGCAGAGAGAGAGAGTGAGTGAGCGAGATCGAGAGTTGTGTGACGGGCCAAAGGCCGTGGCATTAAAGTATGGCCAACTCAACTGTCAAACTGTCAATTTCGTGCTAACGAGCCTTAAAAACTTTCCGCCCCAAAACAACGTTGGCTCAAGAGGAGAACGGTGCGCGGCATTTTAGTTAGTCTTAAGGGCCGGGGCACTACGTAAAATATCAATTTGAGCTTTGAGCGATATGTGTGTGTGTGTGTGTGTGTGTGTGTGTGTGTGTAGCCAGCCTTTTTTTTTTTTGGGCGCCTGTGCGTCTAATTAGTTTCGTTAGTGTCGTGTTTGGTTTTACTTGTTCGCTTTGTTTTTTTTTTTTTTTTTTTTTTTTTGGTATTACGTGCTACGTGTTAGACTGGCCTACATAGATAGCAACTAGACCAAGCACACACACACACGTGTATTTATGTAGAGTGTGTCTGGCTGTGGTTGCTGCAGCTCTGTGCTGGCTCTCTGTGCCACACGTGTGTCATTTATAATTAAGCAACTTTGGCTTAAGTTTGCTCGATTTTCGTAGCACGCTTTTCTGCGTTTAATGCTCGCTACGTGTGCCCCCCACGCCCCCTCATCTAGCCACGAACTGCCTACCTGTCTGTCTGGCTACAAGCCACTTCTTTGTTGTCGCTACACACAGAGTGTGCTTACCTTATAAATACTTAACGAGCCATAGATGCCAAGCAGCCTCTGCCTTGGTCTTACAGTTTATTTATTAAGCAAGGATATACGCGTGCTCTCTCTCTCTCTCTCTCTCTCTCTCACACACACACACGCGTTTTCAGCGTGTAGCAAGTTTTTGGCTTGTTATCAATTAGAGCACACAACTGAATTTATTAACAGGACAACAGCCAGCGGCGCCAGGCACTTGTGTATTAAAGCGAAACAGGACGAAGCTGAAGCTGCTGCCACTGTTTATTATGTTGTATAGGTTGTGCATAATTTACTCACGTTAAAAATGTAATTAAGCGTAGCACAAAATTTGCCCTCAGTTGCAGAGAGAGAGAAGGAGAGGGAGGCAGAGAGAGAGAGAAAAAAACTAACGGCCACAACTTTTGCCGTAGCTCTGCGAGTCTTTTCAATTTTTAATGGCTTTTGTGGCAGGACGCAGAACTAGCTCTAGTTGCTTCAACTACTGCACTATGTGCATGTATGTGTGTGTGTGTGTGTGTGTATATATTTTAGCTACAATGTTTGCTGGCTTTTTGGTTTTCAGTTAGCCGCAACGCAAATGGCGTGCTGTAATTAACCAAATTGTTTTGTTGCTCGTGAGCATTTAGTTTGTGGCGCTTATTGAATTGAACAATATTTAATTTCTCAAGTTTTTACTGCATAAATAAAAATAAAAAATAAAAATGCCAGCAAAATTGAATTTTAGCTGCTTCACTCAACAATTCGCTTTCATTGACAACGACTGCCAAAGCGATTAAATGTAATAAAAGGCGTTCTCAAACTGTCGAGCGCGTTAAAAAATTAACAAACATTTATGAAATGCAATACACACACACACACACACATACACACACACACACATGCACTCAGTCATATGCAAAAGTAAATAAAAAAAACAAACGGCGAGCGCATCGAGCTCAATTGTTGGGCTCTTCAGCATTCGTCAGCTCATTGCAATGAATTTAAATTGTTGCATACATTGGGGCGCAGCAGCCGAAATGAAAAAACATGCCACAAATGTAACAAAAGCCAACAACAAATGGCGTGCTAATTTTTTTCCCAGCTACTGCAGCTGCCAGTTCAACTGCTTCCTTTCATTTTTCTTTCTTTCTTTTTTTTTTCGGCTGTAGACTGCCCCAACACTTGCATAAAATATGAATCCCATGGCATGTGTGTGTGTGTGTGTGTGCCACGCCCACTGCGGACTCGCATGTGCTTGCTCGTGTTTGCCGTCTGTCTATCAAAAAAAAAAAAAAATAAAATAAAACAAAAGTCAAATGGGTCTCGGCGAGAGTCCTCAGCACCCAAAAAATATACGAGCTTGCACTACAGTTATAACAATAAATCAACAAACGCTGCCAGCAGCACAGTGACTGCTGCCAGTATGCGAGTGCGAGTGCGAGTGCTGCCAGGCTGGGTTTTAATATTGTAATGCGCCAATTTTTGTTGTGCCACGCCTACTCGTGCTCGCCCCTCTCCGACTTTAATGGAAAACCATTTGGCCAAAATATATTCTGAGCACACAGCCAACTGAAAAGTGTATTAAACGCAATAAAAAAATCAAATTAATTTCAATTGAAATTTATAAAAAAGAAAGAAAACAGCAATATGAAAATATAAATATAAATAATAATTGCTTGCGCTTGCTTGTCTATAAAAAAATGTCGTATTCAGCTGCAAGAGCTGGCTTTCATTTAATAAATACAGCTTAAATTGCATTTAATAACCGCAGCAATTTGTGGCACGGGTAAACAATAAAAGCCACCTTCAAATTGAAAAAAAGAAGCTTACAATTATATAGTAGATATATCAGGATAAGCCCCTCTCGTGCGCTGCACTAGGTAAATAAGCGCTCTCTCTCTCTCTCTCTCTCTCTCTCTCTCTCTCTCTTGTTGTTTTAAAGCGCGACTTTTCTTTGAAAGAATGTTAAAAATTTAACATTTCGCGTTGCATACTTTTCGGGTCGAGCTTTTCTCTACATTGCTGCAGCTCCTTTAATATTTATTTCGCTTCTCTTTTTTTTTTTATCCGTAATACGTATTTTCGTTTCATTTGTGCCACGCGCGCACTTCCGGCCAGCTTATTGCCAGCGTGCTGTTGTTGTCAGTCAGTCGAACGGACGGACAGTCGGACGGACGGACAGTTGGTTGTTGTGCATGAGAAACTTTTGCCTGTCCGGCCAAACTCGCAGGCATTTCCGGTCGGCACAAAACTTTTTTTTCGCTCTCTCTCTCTCCGTTTTGGTCGGTTTTATGCTGTTTTCTGTTTTTCTTTCGCTTTTTATTTTCGCATTTTTTGTATCTTTTCAATAAAAGCTGTAGAGGTTCCTGTTCATGTCCTGCCATTCACAAAGTTCAAGCGTTTGCGCCTTTACGCTAAATTGAATTTAATGGCAAAGTCCTCTCACCACGCCCCTCTAAGCCAATCCAACAAGTGTCCTCTCAGTGGGTGTATGCCTATGTGTGTGTCTAGTCCCCGACAAACAAACTAATGAGACGTTTGTCAAAGTCAAAGTCAAAGTTGGACAGAAAAAAAATAAAATAAAATGGAAACAAAAACTAAACAACTTTCAACCTCTTTTCGTATTTGCAGACAAGGATATACGAGCACAGCTGCATGCGGCCAGCGACTCGTACTCCTCGCATGGCGCCAGTCATCACCTGATCAGCTGCGACGCAAGCCGATTATTGCAGCAGGTGCCCGGTAGTGGCAATGGCACAGGAAGCTCAACGGGCGGAGGCAATGAGGCGGGCTTCTATCAAATTGAATCGCCGCCCTGTTATACAATTGCCACAGGGCTGCCAAGCTACGATGAGGCGCTGCATCATCAGCCGCGCCATTTTGCCTACGGCATGAAGTTTGTGTATCCCAGTCTGGCGGCTGTGCATCATCATCATCATCATCACAGTCACAATCAACGTGCGTGCATTAGCGGCTGGGCAAAGGACGCAGTGCAGCCGAGCTCAAAGAAGCTGCAAAAGTGCAAACTGTCAGCAGCAGTCGATCAGGCGCAGACACAGACACAAACACAGACACAGACACAGATGCAGATGCAGATGCAGGCAGAGGATAAAGCCTCCATGCCAGCCATTTGCATTAACATGCCGGATGAGCAGGAGCTGCGGAATGAGTCGGAGCTGGAGCTGGACCTGGAGCAACGAAATGCGACGACAGATGCGGCACCAACTTTGCTGCCGGCAGCAGCTGCTGACGACGATTGCGCCTCATTGGTCGTTGTTGTTGCCGCGTGATTGCCCAGCAACTAAAGAGCCAGAGCCAGTCGCAATGGAATGGGACAGGGAATTGTGTTGGGGCTTGGGTACGGGGGATGGGGAATTGGGGCTTGGGCGTAGTTTGGGGCTAGAGATCATGCTTACATGCTTAGTCACTTGTAAATAGCTGCATCGTCTGCCCTCCAACTTCGAGTTGGGTTAGTCCTAGTAGAGTCCTAGCACACTCGACAACAAAGCAAAAAGAAAAACCACACACAGATCCTATAGCCTATCTGTGTAAATGATTTAATTTCGTTTTAGTTATTTGTTACATTTATATATATATATCATGTATTATGCAAGACTGAGTATTATTTATTGTATCTATAAATCGTAATTTAAACAAATTGCCTATCGATTATGCCTAAATGTTACTGAATAATATCGTAAAACATATTAAAATATAATGCTAGAATCAAGCATTCAAGCAAATCCAAATTTAAATAACAATTTTTTGGTTTCATTTCACTTTTACTTTACCTTTGACTTTAGTTATTATTTTAGTGCTAGGTCGAATCCTTGATTTCTGTTTGGTTGTCCTTGAAGCAGCGCACGTGATGTTGACACAAGGAACGTGAGCGAATCGCAGCGCTGTCTGTGACCAGCCTAAAAAAAAAAAGAAGATAATTTGACCAAACAGAGAAACAATATCTGACCCAGATAATCAAGGTATGAGCATTGGAATCCAAGTGATTGCCCTGCCTAATGCTAGGTAATCAAGCTCGCTGGCTATTCCCAGACAAGAATCTTCAGTTGACTTGACTTTGTTATTTGCATTTGATTTCATATTTATTTTGTTTAATCAACACAATGTTAAAGAATTGGTTTCAATTGCAGTGGCACCTCTTGATCAAGCACAGTTAGCTCATAAAATGTTGCAGTTACTACAGCTACATATAAGTAGTGAATAAAATAAAATTTAAATAATATTAAAAAAAAAAAAAAGAAAAGAAAAATACAGACAGAAACTAATTACATACATATACGGAAGCTAGAACCTAACACTAAATGAACTTCATGAATTAATTAAATAATGAAATTAATAAATAAATATTGTCAAGTATGGTAAACAAATATAACAACTCTGAATCGAAACTGGAATGTCTTTTTAACTGTTATTTGGCTGTTCGCTCACGTGTTGGCATAAATAATTTCATGTCAGATTTGACACTTTTGTTGAGGCTTGTGTGCGCTTCTCAGCTGGTAATGCTACAATTTGTATTCAAATGTACGATTTGTTGATGAGTCGACGTGGGACAAACCGACTACCCGACTGCTCCACTGCTCGACTCTCCGGCTGTCCGACTCTCCAACTGTCAGTTGAACGGCCAGACGGATGGACGTTGTAACACGCCGCATCAAACATAGCAAAACGCAGCAACGCAGCAACGGAGCAACAAACACCAAAACAGGGCCATAAATTATATTATCGTGCATCGTGTATCTGGTTCAGGTCACAGTCATGAGTGACTGCCAGAGTTAAAGGAATGGCTGTCAAGCGGGGGGGTGGTAGGCGGAATGGGAGGGGCGAGGCGTCTCTGAAACCTGGTAATGACATTAACACCAGCAGCAGCAGCAGTCGCAGTCAACGCTGGGTTTGGTGTCGCGCTCGTGTTTTACGTTCTTGCCATGATTTGCTGCACAGCACAACAAAAATAAGACACAAAGCAAATGTGATCTTTTTATTTTAGCAGTCAGTCAACTATTGTATACTCTGTAAGAGAAGCTTCATTGATTCAATCAATTCTCAATTCTAAGCATTTCTGTAAGTTACTTTTTTTTTTTATTTTCAAAAGCTCAAGTATTCGCAAATTGGAAATAAAAATACATAATTAAAATTCGTTGTGTATTCTTTAAAGATATTTCATTCTGAATTCTACATTGAAATTTTTCAAATCTCAATTGTCAACTCTATTATTCAAATTCTGAAAAATATTAAATTTATTATTTATTTTACACTTATATTGAATATTTTCAATAGTCTCTTCATTAAGTATTCCCCAGAGATTTTCTATTAAAATATACAACTATCGATTTACACAGAATTTATAACTAATTTGACATTTCACAAAGAGAAATTCACACTTGAAGCTACAATAATATTTACTATATTCATATTTTTTTTGAAGCTAATAGAGTATATTATTCAGGATTCGAAAAGATAGCCGAGGTGGGTCTGAGTACGTGTACGCTCGTCAAAGTATGTGTTATGTGTAAGTGTATGTAAATGTATTTTTGTATGTATGTTATGTGCAGTAGAAGTACGTTTTTATGGGGTCTACACGTGTGCTGGCCGTAATTGGTCGAACGGTTTTTTTTAAAGCGGAGTTCATTGAACAGGTTGTTGGGGTTTGATTTTCAGAGTGATAAATCTTTGGGTCACCTGTTAGTCACCTGTTAATAAGAAAATACAAGTACATTGTAAGAATATCATGAACAAAAAAATTGGTTTATATATACGTAGTCTGTGTAAACAATCACAATTACATTCAATATTTTCTATGTGCTTAATTCAGTTAAAATTTGTCAAATCGAAAATTGTACTTTCAAGATTTCGAATGTAGACATTTGGCACGTGAAGATTTTTCTGTTAAATTTAATCAATTTCTATGACATCATTTTTCAGATTCTTGATATTATTATTTTTTCTTTGGTATTATTACTTTGTGACCGGAAGTATTCCACAGTCTCATCTGTTCTTGGGGCTGCAGGAATCTCTTCAACATCAGCATTTGCAGCTCTTTCAGAAACTTCATCAGATTCATCTCTACTTACACCAGAGTCATAAGCAATCAAGCGACTTTCCACACCGGGGCCAATAATATCATTTCTCTCAGACTCTTGCGACTTCTTCTAACTGTAATATCTGATTCAGAGTTGCTTTCTGCAAAGGGTATTGCATTTGCTCCGGGGTGTCCACTTCTAATAAAGCTTCTACCTCTATGACGTATTTGGCGAAATGCCTCGTTATTTGTATTATCTGCATTGTATATTACAGACTAATAATTTCACACATATTCATCTCTATTGGTACCCTTAACTCTCTTTTCCCCAGTATAAGTTTCTATTCTGGGCCTATGTGCTGAAAAGTGTCTCTCATTTTTACTTCTAGCTGCGTCTCAAGGTGTACCATGAATTGAATATCCATCTGTGAGTACCAGAGTGGGTTTAGCATCAACTTCATTATCAAAATCCGTCGTAGATTCTTCGCCTGTCACCACCATAGCCATCTTTCTTGTTTTCTTCTATTGAGTCCTGACTTACATATTCATCTCTAGGACTAAGTTCATCTGCATATTTCCAATTGCTACCAGCAGAATTCCCTCAATTTCTAATTCTATGTCCTGTTACATATTCTACCAAGTCTTCATCTCCAATCTTCATTCTTGGCCACTTTTGATTAGGTCTATTTGGAGGTGGAAATGTAGGTCTAGGTCTAGGTCTGGGCTTAGGTTTAGGTAAAGGTCTAGGTCTGGGCTTAGGTTTAGGTATAGGTCTAGGTCTAGGCTTCGGCTTAGGTGGTTTAGCTGGCGGCCTAGCTGGCGGTTTAGCTGGCGGCCTAGCTGGCGGTTTAGCTGGTGGCCTAGCTGGCGGTTTAGCTGGTGGTGCAGCTGGCGGCCTAGCTGGCGGCCTAGCTGGTGGTTTAGCTGGCGGTGCAGCTGGCGGCCTAGCTGGCGGTTTAGCTGGCGGTGCAGCTGGCGGCCTAGCTGGTGGTTTAGCTGGCGGTGCAGCTGGCGGCCTAGCTGGTGGTTTAGCTGGCGGTGCAGCTGGCGGCCTAGCTGGCGGCCTAGCTGGCGGTGCAGCTGGCGGCCTAGCTGGCGGTTTAGCTGGCGGTGCAGCTGGCGGCCTAGCTGGTGGTTTAGCTGGCGGCATAGCTGGCGGTTTAGCTGGCGGCATAGCTGGCGGTTTAGCTGGCGGTGTAGCTGGCGGTTTAGCTGGCGGTGCAGCTGGCGGTTTAGCTGGTGGTTGAGCTGGCGGTTTAGCTGGCGGGGTAGCTGGCGGTTTAGCTGGCGGCATAGCTGGTGGTTTAGCTGGCGGCATAGCTGGCGGTTTAGCTGGCGGCATAGCTGGCGGTTTAGCTGGTGGTGCAGCTGGCGGTTTAGCTGGTGGTTGAGCTGGCGGTTTAGCTGGCGGGGTAGCTGGCGGTTTAGCTGGCGGTGCAGCTGGCGGTTTAGCTGGTGGTGCAGCTGGCGGTTTAGCTGGCGGCATAGCTGGCGGATTAGCTGGTGGTTGAGCTGGCGGTTTAGCTGGCGGGGCAGCTGGCGGTTTAGCTGGCGGTGCAGCTGGCGGTTTAGCTGGTGGTGCAGCTGGCGGTTTAGCTGGCGGTGTAGCTGGCGGTTTAGCTGGCGGTGCAGCTGGCGGTTTAGCTGGTGGTGCAGCTGGCGGTTTAGCTGGCGGTGTAGCTGGCGGTGCAGCTGGCGGTGTAGCTGGCGGTTTAGCTGGCGGCATAGCTGGCGGTTTAGCTGGTGGTGCAGCTGGCGGTTTAGCTGGTGGTTGAGCTGGCGGTTTAGCTGGCGGGGTAGCTGGCGGTTTAGCTGGCGGTGCAGCTGGCGGTTTAGCTGGTGGTGCAGCTGGCGGTTTAGCTGGCGGCATAGCTGGCGGATTAGCTGGTGGTTGAGCTGGCGGTTTAGCTGGCGGGGCAGCTGGCGGTTTAGCTGGCGGTGCAGCTGGCGGTTTAGCTGGTGGTGCAGCTGGCGGTTTAGCTGGCGGTGTAGCTGGCGGTTTAGCTGGCGGTGCAGCTGGCGGTTTAGCTGGTGGTGTAGCTGGCGGTGCAGCTGGCGGTTTAGCTGGTGGTGCAGCTGGCGGTTTAGCTGGCGGTGTAGCTGGCGGTGCAGCTGGCGGTTTAGCTGGCGGCATAGCTGGCGGTTTAGCTGGCGGTGTAGCTGGCGGTTTAGCTGGCGGCATAGCTGGCGGTTTAGCTGGTGGTGCAGCTGGCGGTTTAGCTGGCGGTGTAGCTGGCGGTGCAGCTGGCGGTTTAGCTGGCGGCATAGCTGGCGGTTTAGCTGGCGGTGTAGCTGGCGGTTTAGCTGGCGGCATAGCTGGCGGTTTAGCTGGCGGCATAGCTGGCGGCATAGCTGGCGGCTTAGCTGGCGGTGTAGCTGGCGGTTTAGCTGGCGGTTTAGCAGGTGGGTTAGCTGGCGGTGCAGCTGGCGGTTTAGCTGGCGGCATAGCTGGCGGTTTAGCTGGCGGTGTAGCTGGCGGCATAGCTGGCGGTTTAGCTGGCGGTGTAGCTGGCGGTTTAGCTGGCGGCATAGCTGGCGGTTTAGCTGGTGGGTTAGCTGGCGGTTTAGCTGGCGGTGCAGCTGGCGGTTTAGCTGGCGGCATAGCTGGCGGTTTAGCTGGTGGTTGAGCTGGCGGTGCAGCTGGCGGTTTAGCTGGCGGTGCAGCTGGCGGTTTAGCTGGTGGTTTAGCTGGCGGCATAGCTGGCGGTTTAGCTGGCGGCATAGCTGGCGGTTTAGCTGGCGGTGTAGCTGGCGGTTTAGCTGGCGGTGTAGCTGGCGGTTTAGCTGGTGGGTTAGCTGGTGGTATATTCGTTACAATAGCTGGTGGTTTAGCTGGTGGTATATTCGTTGCAATAGCTGGTGGTTGACCTGGCGGTTTGCTAGCCATATCAGTTTCTGGATGTATCGTCCCTGCTGGTGCTGCATCATTTTGTAAATCACTGCTATGCGACAAGAATATCCAATTATTGGGCGTGAATGGTCTCACTAAGAATTGCCAATAGAAAGTTAACCAATATATAATGAGAAAGTCGTGAAAGAGAATTAATGATGCCAGTAGGGCGTCATTCAACCGCATCTCAGCGAATCGACCTCCGTTAACGGTTTGTGCGTGGTACATAACGAACTGAGAAGCATGAAGCATAAGATACGATCTGGCTATATGATAGAGATCAGCTACTTACAGCTAGCATCATTATGGTAATTGCGATTTCGAATACTAGATATGAGTAGTGCCCAAGCACGGGTATGACGATATGCACCATCAAGAAGAATATTCCAATAGCCAGACAAACGAAAGCAATAATAAACACAACGGCTACATCTAAAGTCAGATCAGCCTGAAAGGTATATATGTTATGAGTAAAATAAATTAATAATAAGTCTGAAGGTAAAAAAATATAATATTTTACTCACACCTCTCGGAAGAATCGAACCCAATAATATAAATAGCCAGAGCAGTATAAAGCAAATTAAATAGAATGCCAACACTTCAATCCAGTTAGAGCGAGCGACTAATGCGAAGAGCGCAATAATTTGAGACTCAACCTTATAGACAAATATCAGATAAGGATTTGACGGCATTTAATTGATACTCACAATTGTGAAGGCCAGCAGCCAGTTCAGCACGTTAATGAACCGCAACCTCTCAAACAATATAAATAAACCAAATAATAAAACTCCTACACCAAATATCAAAAGGCTGATATAGTACTTCGTTAAAAATGTATAGTTTGCCTCCCATCTGCATCATACAAATAAAAATGAAAGTTAGATCAGTCAAATTTCTTGAGAAGCGTTTCAATTTCTAGTACTCACATTAGGGCAATTACTGCAATCTGTATGAGTGTCAACGCCAGCCACACGAATAGTAGGCCATAGACTTTGAGTGCGAAACCTTGGCGGGCTTTCCTATAGTAAATATAATTCTGGTATGTGGCACGCATGGCTTGGACTCACATATACCACAAAATTTGGTGCGAAAATTAGCAACTCTAAAAACTATTAACACAAACTTTTGGAAAGACAATCAATAACTAAACAACAACATATTGTAAGCTTTTGACATAAATCTGAAATGGAATTTCGACAACAGGTCCAGATTGCTTAGGTAGAAGAAAACGATAAACATGAATAGACCTTCCTCTAATAAAAGCAAACTTTTTCTTTTCATTATTATTATTATTCTCATTTATTTTTGAAAATGTTCTTTCTCACAATAATGATATTTGTCATTCCTTAAAGCTATCATAATCTCTAGGTGATTCATCAGTTTTCCTCGAGTTAGCCTTTTCAACTTTGTCTTCTGGATATATTGTACTTTCATCGGGATCAGGGGCATATTCTTGATCTAATTGATCGTTACGTTTTGTTTGAAAATCTTCAGGACTTGCATTAGGCTCAGGCTCAAATAAATCAGGCCAATCGCCTTTAAAACTATTTGAAAAGGTACTCATATCATCCGTCAAAAAGTCGAGGGTTAACGCCATCTCAGTTGTTTCGCTCTTTGTTCTCAATTTACTTCGATACTTCCTATTCGACATATTATCGAATTTATCTATACAAAGAGAAGATATTTTTTAAAGAATAAAGAGAATCACTTCGAGAATCAGATCTGAATTAGCTCACCAAGCAAGTCATCATCGCCCAGATTATTCAATTTAACATTAGTGTTATTCCATGGCACAGTGTTATTCCATGCGGGAGCTGTCAGTACTCTAGTATAAAGATGCCAGTACAACGTAAGCAGGAATATGATCAGAAAATCATGGAATAGGATCAGAGAACCCAGACAATAATCATGCAGTCGCATCTCCGCGAATCGGCTGCCGTTAATTGTTTGTGCGTGATACATAACAAACTGAGGGATATAAGGATATAACTATGGAACCCATTAAAGGGCCGTATATTCGAGATACTTACAAACAACAAGGTTATTGTAATGGATATCTGCCAGACCATATAACCATATGGGTGCATGATCGGTCCTATTAAATGCAGCATCAGGAAGTAAACTCCGATCAACAAAAAGAGAAATGACACAATGAATAGCAGAGCGACATGAAGTGTGAGATCCATCTGAGAGGAATGGGTAACTATTCGCATTACCTCGTTCGATTGTTGAGCTATGATTCGCACTTACCTTTCGGGGCAACAAAATGCCGATTATCACAAAAATAATGATGAGCAAGGCACAAACACTGAAGAAAATGAACATTTCCAGCCAACGAGTGTAAGAGAGGAGAGTGAATGCGGCAATGACTTGCAGTTCTACCTGTATCAAAGGAGGGGAAAATAGTACCTAAAATAAAGTATTTTAGCTTAACACTTACAATCAGAATGCTTAATATGATGGCGGCTGCCGGCTTCCTACGAGCATTTTCATAGAACAAAAACACAGCAAAGAGCACAATGGCAAGCAGGAAGGCCGCAAGGCTGATATAATAATAAACCCGAAACGCCCGATTCATTTCTGCGCTGGATTTGGGGTAAAAGGAAAGTACTACAACTAAAGCTCAAAGTGCTCTGTAGAAAATTCGACTTACACCAATGTGATCAGCAGCCATTGTACCAGAGCCAGTAATAGCCACAGCGCCAGCAACAGATACGTTATTAAAGAAAACTTTCGACGAGCTCTCCTATACGTATCGTAGACAAAGTCAACTTGATGCATACTGGATATACGTCATTCACTTCAACCTCTATGCCATTCGCCAACAGTTTAAACGAAATAAATGAAACGTTAGAATGATGATGATGTGTTTAATGTGTAGAGAAATGTGTGTATAATCATTTTTTTATTTTTATTTTTATTTTTTTTTCAATTATTGTAAAGCTTTTCGAGAGTCACAGCAAACTTGATTTCGCAGCACATTGATCTAGTTCCACTAAGCAAACATCTTTTACCTTCTACATATGCAGCTCTCTGACTGTTCAACTCTCAGAAGACAGCTGCAAGATTTACCTAGAGAAGCTGTTGCATGTGTTGCAATTGAAGCATTCACAGAGAGAACACAGACAAGCTGCTAACATGCAAAGTCAACAAAAATTAACAGCGAAAGAAAAATTAAAAAATAAAGGAAAAAAAAGCAACAGCAAAGCAGCAAACTGATTTACGCTTGTTTGGCAAATTTGAGTACGTAATGTGACTAGCGTAAAAGGCAGAAAACACAGTAAACTGTCAACGCCAAGTGTTAAAAATGTCAAATAAATAATGCTAGAGCAGCAGCGACAACAGCAATGGCAAACAAGCACACTAATGAGCTGCCTGATAAATGCAATGCAAACCTAAAACTTGAACCTCGCACGCAGCTC
Source organism: Drosophila koepferae (assembly GCA_030914345.1). NCBI lineage: Eukaryota > Metazoa > Arthropoda > Insecta > Diptera > Drosophilidae > Drosophila > Drosophila koepferae. The sequence goes on from JAUESR010000200.1 coordinate 889,282, forward strand.
TCGATCTGTTAGAGCCAAAGTTTTCCATGGGGCGTATGCAAACAGCCAGAGCAGAGTCAACATCAGCACCCCTAGCCCCGTCCCCATTGACAGCCAATTTGCATACAAAACCGAACCAAGCCGAACCAAAGCCAAGTCGCTAAGCTAATGCCAGTCAGCAGCCGCATCATCATCATCATCATACGGGACGTATGCGCAACGCACGCACAGGTGGGTCGCTAGGGGTGAGGCAGACCAGGGCATACCCACAGTCAACAAAAAGAATCATTTAGCGACACATTTGGCATATCAAAATTGGTTGCCCGGAATGTTCAGGCGGCATTCAAAATCAGCTGCCGTGTGCGTCGTTTATTAACTCCCAAAACTGACAGCAAACGTCAGACGGTAGACAACTGACGATACAACAACTGCGCACTATAAACCACATACATATGTAGATACATATGTGCATATAGCTTGTATATAGCGGCTACTACATAGTCTGTCTTGCAGGTTCAGTTTCCATCTCGCTGTCTTTAGCTGACTTGCATGCAAAATTAATTACGAGCAAAATTTGTTTACGATGCTGACGTTGACGTTGACGTTGACGTCGACGCCGTCGCCGTCGCCTTTGCTGAGCTTCTTCCACGCGCGCTGCTCCAGCCATAAAAGTTTTACGTTTTAGCCCTAACCGAATTCAGAGCCAGGCCCAGCACAAAACCCCTGGCCAGTTCGTTTAGATACATTCTCATGGCCGTTTGCGGCGAGTGCCATAAAACTTGAAGTACCGCTGACATTTTTGGTGCTGCATTGCAGTGCAGACGACGCGTTGCGGTTTCAGCTGCACTTTTTTTACGAGCACTACATTTTGCCTCGACCCTCTAGCAACACTGGCTGTGGCAATGGAACAATCACAGCAACAGAGTCGAAAGTGCGAAATGAAATTTTAATCAGGCACGGTTCTTGTTTATGATTTGGCTATAAAAATTGAAACTGTTTTGCTGGCAATATTTCATAACTAGAATCTCGAATGCAATTTGTATTATATCTGCAGAGTTATAGCAAATTTGATGGAGGAGCTGACAGAAAAAAGTACATAAATTCTGAATTAGATTCTGATTAGATTCGATTAGATTCTCAAAGTCTATTTCAAGCAGCACCTAAACCGAAATTTTGGCATCTATAAAATCTAAATTAAGTGTGATCAAAATATTAATTTAATTTGAAAATAAATTAATTTCAATTATGACAACTTGTGTCTGGCTTTGATTTAAAACTAATAATATTGTTTAAAAAAAAAAATGAAAGAAAATTCTAAATTAGCGAAAACTATTCTCAGTTGAAAGCAAAGGCTAAGCCCTGCATAGTAAATGAATTTATCTATTAATTTATTATAAATATATCTAGGCATTTTTGTTTAAAAATAATAAATAAAATAATAAATAGAAAATAATAATGAGAGCTTCAGTCTGACTTTAATTTAAAGCTAATAATTCTGTCTAGTCTTCAACAAATATTGTTCATATACATGTTTGTTTATTTTTCGCTCATAAACTAAAGTGCTAGATATACTTTGCATTTTAATGTTCAAAAAATTTACTTAACTTATTTCCTTAAAATCTTGACCAAGAAAGATTAGAGACGCGACGTGTTATCGCATAGTTAACACATGCAGATAACACCTAGATACTACAAAGACTTGGCCTAGGTCAGGGTCGAACTGTGGCTAAACAAACAACAATCTGTCTCGCTTCAGAGTTCAAGACAATAGAACAACGCATTCCAACAACTAGTTGTTTAAGCAATACGAATGCAAATATGCATAGAGGCCACACCGGCACTTGATGTGGAGATGGACGTGGACAGCAGCAAGTGCGGCGATAAGGACCACACCGAGCAGTTGATAAGGCAGCGCGACTGTGTCATTGTAGTGTGGAGGAGAGCAGATAAAATGCCTATGGGTATGGGTAAGTTCAAAGAGCCGACAGGGCAAGCGTCGCGTCGTCACAGCATCAAACAAAGTGAGCAACAAATTAGAGGCAGCAACTACCAAGAAATTCCTCTGGATTAGGCTAGATCGTGGATGTCGTGGATGCCGTCGACACCGTCAACGCTTGCGTCATCAAATTTGTAGCTGGTTATCAACAGCAGTCGCTGGCGACGGCGGCTGATAAGACACAGAATGAACTACAAAGAGCTGAAACTGTAGCCAGCACATTCCACAGAGCACTGTGTGAGTCATCTGAGATGGCTGGAACGTGACCTGGCCACTTTGGTCACTTTCCATAATCGCTTAGTTTTTCCTGCGGCGCATTTTCATTTCATTTTGTGTCCTTATCAGTTTTACGACTTCCTTTGGCTTGCACTCTCTCAGAGCTCGGACCACACCGGCTAGCTGCAATTAGCCTGATTTTCGAATGTTCGGCTCGTAGCCCGTGACTCGCTTTGGTATCTATATCGCAGTTAATTGATATTTATTGCTGCAACACGTTTTAAGAACTTTTCTTTCGAAATATAGTATATCGAAGCTACATTTCGTTTTGTCTAATCGTATTTTTATTGGCCATAGGAATTATGGCCGACTGTGTGACCTGAAATGCTTTAGTTATATAGAGCATTTGATGTTTCAAAGAAAGCTGAGATTTTACAAATAGTTATATAGCCTTTACTAATACTTTCATAGCAAAGATTCTTTATCTTTAACCCAATTTGCCTACTAATAAAAATCCATTCTCCAAATGCTTCTAAATATAACAAGGTCATAAAAAATGCAACTGCAGGAAGCCCAAGGAATACCTATAGCCCAATCCATTTCAGTATTCGTCAGCTGTCCAGAGCTCGCAGTCATAGACTATCATATTTCCGAATACATTCATGCTGAAATAACCATGAGGAAGCAGTTTTTTGTTCAGTAACTTAGAAGCACTTAAGAGGTTTTCCTCGAAGGGGAAAGAATATAAAAATAAATAAAAAACATGCTCAGGATGTATCGAAAATTAACAATCGATGTTGCCCTGATTTATGAATGAGTTTGGCTGTCAGGACATTTTCAACGGCATGATGCGCCACTTTCTAAAGGAACCGTGCGGGAGTATTATGAATGTATGCATGTATATCGTTGGACTACTTAAAAGTAAATAAATAATACAGGAAATTACATTCTTGTTTGCCAAGGAAATGTGTTGGCATGAGTCGTAAAAAAAGTATAATTTAAGACATGATATGTCACGGACAGACAGGCTACTGTTGGGTAAATAAAGGCGAAAAGGTAAGCAAACCTTAACGTGATAATGAATTATGAAGCTGAAAGGTTATTTATATCAGTGAAAGTGAAATGCATGTGATATTAAATGAGAGGCAGATAACATACATATATTCAAAGACAGTCAATGATACTTGAATCAACCTGCCTCGCGTCCCTCGGAGGACTCAATTTCTGCACCACAGGAGCAGCAGCTCTATCAACTTGAACCAGAGTTTGGGTCTAATTTATGAGCATCTAGCACTATGAATCCTTCTAAGCAGCAGGCATAATTCCAAGTATCAAGGAATACAATTTTATAGGATTTCACAGTGTGTGGCTGTTGAGTTGCTCAAAAATTCGGAGAACAGATTGAAGACCATAATTATGTTCACGCTTGCCATTTGCTGGACTAGCTGGGCTGGCTGTCACTTGCAAAAGCAAAACACGCAAAATGAGCAAAACAATGGCCTAGAGCTGGAAGCTGAGCAGAGAGATGGGACAATGCGAATAAGTAGGATGTCGAGGTTGCCGCTACCTGCGTCATACAACCTCGTTGTCCTTGCTCGTTGTCATCCAGTTGCCAGTTACCGAAAATTCAGTCTCCGTCCATGTCAATCCAGGCCTATTCTCTAATGCTGACAAATCAGCAGGCTGGGCCAGAATTTATGAATAGGCGTAGGCTGAGACTCAGTTTCTTTAGCCCAGGATGTGGCCTGCGTCTGCCACTGATCGCTTCATTATGGAGCAGAACATGTCAATTTACTTAGGTGCGGCCAAGATGTTGCAACTGCTCACTTCCTGTGCACAAACATTGGAACAATTCATAGATCCATCAATGGAACGCAACTCGGATAAATCAATTTGTCGTCTGAATGTCATGGCATCTATGAAAATATTTTTATTATTGCTCCAAAGTCACAAAGTCAGAAGCGGCTTAAAATTTTGTTGGGCCTGACGCAAATTGAATGGCCCGGCCCGACCATGTAATTTAGATTGATGTCCCTTTTGCAGATACGGCCCCAAGGACAAGCGAAAGTGTCTGGAAAATGAAGCGACAAATTTGCGTCCTTCGAGGAACTTTACCTTTGCCATTTCTCCTTTTTGTTTGTTTCCTAATTTTATGACTAGTTCGTGACCCAAACTATAGTACTCATGGCCATGGTGGCAGGTCCAGCATCAGGCGTTAGTCCTTGACTGCTCAAGCAACCTAACCTGTTACGCCCGCCGCATGTGAGCATTAAATTGGCTAACTCGCGACTGCCACGCTCGCTGTCCCACGGAATTCGGCTGCAGGTAAATAAAATTTTTACGTGCCCACGCGTTTCGTCAACTGTTTTTTTCCAAAATTTTTGAGTGCCTTCGCACGTTGTTTTTTCCACAAAATTAGTTTAAAAGCATCATAAAATAATTTTCTCTGCGCGCGCTGAACATTTTTCGCGCTCGCATTTGCCATTTTATTGCCGGCCAAGTTGAATGGCTTTTAACTTTTCGAAACAAAATACCCTGTGTGGCCTGAACTGAGTTTGCAATGTAGGCAAAGAAAGGTAAATAAATTCTACAGAATTTATTCATCTCATTTTATAAAGAGTGCAAGATATCAATAGGCAAGTCGAAAATCTCTTAACTAATTTATATAAAAGTAATTCTGTCCTTTATATACCATTTCGAGCATTTATTAATTCCCTCAGCAGGGTATTCAAATGTTCAGCATTGTTGACTGTGTCCTTTCATGCTTGTTATTTTACGCTCAGGTGTGTAAATGGATTTGGAGCACTTTTCGTTTTGGGGGCGCTTAGATAGCCCAGCTCCATCATCATGAATAGCATTTGGCAATTCTGTTTTTCAAATGATCCGCTGCATGGCCGTCATAAAAGCGCCAAAGCCAAATTAGATTTATGCGTTGTTGGATATTTTTCACAGTTTTATGATGGCCAAAGGTAGAAATCAAATTATGCTCGCACTCTCGACTGGGTCACTAAATGGTAATTAGAGTTACAATTTATGCTGTCTATCAGAGACGAAACTGAAAGCTGATTATTTGAAGTACCAAAGAGAATTTTATTTTGCTGCAGATATATATATTCATATATAAAGGGATTGCGATTCTAATGCGATTTTTATTTGGGCAATATTTTGAAATACTTTTACTGCCTCAGTATTACTCACCTGTAGATGATATGCGTTTCTGATCTTTATCTTCTTGATCTTTGCACATGATTCACGTGTGTCTACAAATGAACTTCACAGTTAAGTATAATGTGTGAATCATAATGAGATAAAACTATGCTATCAAAAGATACTGACTGCTTTGCATGTAAACTACTTTTGATTAAGACATTTTGGGAATTTGATTCATCTCTTTTATGAGGAATAAATTTGTAATCTCTGAGCATTGAGTGTTGCCAATGGGCTCTGGCGTAATCCATACCATAATGCACTTAAGCAGCTCGCTTCCTCCCACATGTACTTATATCCTTGAGATACAAATTGCTTCATGTATTTGTGAGTAAACACACAGGCAGCAGAGCTGGCGAGACAAAAAGGCGAAAACTCTTGTAATTTGAGCAACTTGTTTTCATAAGCAGCGCCGCTGGCAATCTTCTTTCTGTCTTATACAATATGAGGCCAGAGCTCAGTGGCCAGCGGCCAAAGTATCTGATATCTTGTATCTGGTATCTCAATGTGCTGAGCTGCAGTGTGCAGTGTGTGTTTTCATAGGAATTACGCTAAAAAATTTGTTAAGCATCTCTCAGGCTAAGCATGTGTAGCTGTGGACTTATGTGGCTGCATGTTTCCTGCTTTTAACTGCACATCCTCTGAAAACAATCATAGATCCTTGGCAAACCACTTGCTTGAGCAAATACCTCGCAGCTTGGCAATGTGGTTGAGGCGTCAACGTTTCAAGTGCGTTGCCTGCTTCTGCCTCTGCTAGTTTTCTTTGTAATGGGTTTTAATAACAATTTGCCGCAAATGTGACCAGGTTTTTCTTATACTTCATTCTGTTTGTGTAAATATAATTTCTTTAATTGGATTTTGTCGTCGTGGCGGCAAACATGAGCATTAAAAGCGCCGCAAAAAAGCATTCGCCAGTTGGCAGCGGCGCCGGCGTTGGTGTGAAATTAAGAAGCAGTCAACGACAAGAGCCAGCCAGGCGAAGGCAACCAGCCAATCCGGCAGACAGTGAACCATGCAGCTGGTAAAACCCGTTAAAAGAGCGCCTAAAAAAATTAAATAAATTTAGCATGTGGCTAGTTTGAGCTGACAAGACACTGCATGCGCTTTAGCTAATTTTTAACATATTAAAAAAGTTAAAAAATAAAAAATAAAATATGTTTTTCTGTTAATATTCCACTTATTATTTTTTAACAAAACTTAAGTACATATTTTTTTTAAGTAAGTGAATACAATGAATTCAGTCACAATTCGTACTGTCATGCAGCTTGCGGCTTCGCTAATTATTTTTATTATTAAATTATAAATTTATAAATAGTATATAATTTAAAGAAAAATATTGTATATTAAACATATATCATATATATCATATATATATATAATAAAAAAAAAATGAATGCAACTAGAGGCTGAATCGGACATTTAAGATAACAAATTTTTTATATATTAAAAAATTACTTATATAATTTAAAAATATATATTTGGTCTATATTTTATAATTTATTTTATTTAAAAAAAAAATTTAAGCGTAATCTATTTATTTTCTTTTATTTTATTTATTTTATTTAACTATATTTATTTTATTTTATTTATTTATTTATTTATTATATTAATTTATTTTATGTATTTTATTTATTTTATTTATTTATTTATGTATTTTTTTGCCAAAACTTTATAATTTATATATTTCTTATATTCAATAAATAGAACTTGTGGCTTTTCGGACATTCAAGGTAACTAATTTTTAATATATTAAAAAAATTAATTATATTTAAAAATATATTTTTTGTTATTAATTAAATTTCATAAAATTAAAATTAATATAAAATTTTAACTAAAACCATTTATTGTCATTTATTTTATTTATGAATTTATTTATTTATATATTTTTTTTTCGTCAAAATTGAAATACATATATTTTATATTAAATAAATACAGCTTGTGGCTTTATTTGACATTCAATTCACTGCATACACTTTAGCTAATTTTTTTTTTAATATATAAAAAACTGTATATACTATATTAAAATTATATTTATTATTAAATAAATGAAAATCTAGAGGTTGCATCATTAAAGATACAACATTCGCTAATAAGTGCATTACTAATTTTTAATATATTAAAAAAAATTAAAATTTTATTAAAATATATATATTAAAATACTTAAATCTTAAGATAAATCTATTTTTTTTATTTATTTTTTATTATTATTATAGTATATATTTCATTTTATTTTTATTTCGATTTTATTTACCATAAGCCTGCTTTTAGCTAGATGTCAAACTAAGCTCTTTTTATACAATTTTTCTAATTTAAATTCCAATTTGTTTAATAGCTAAAAGCAGGGTATGCGTGTACGTTATATGTTGAGCAACTGCCAGCGACAGGCGACAGGCGACAGCGCGACACGCTGTCTAACAATTTTAATTTTCAATTTTAACAGCGACGGACAACCGCCGCTGTAGCCAGGCAAGGAAACAGAGACAGGGACAGAGATGGTGGCGAAGGCGGAGGAGGAGACAGAGACGGAGCTGTAGTCATAGTTAGAGCCAGAGCCAGGCCAGAGCTGTGGCCACGTCCAGTTTTATCCGGCCCGTTTAACTGGGTCACTGGTGTCAATCGTTAGCTGCTGTTGTGCTGGTTCTGGTTGATGTTATTATTGTTGTTGTTGTTGTTGTTGTTGCTGTTGCTCTTGCTGCTGCTGTTGTTGTTGTCAACTTAATTATGTCGCAATTGCTTTGAAGTCGACTTTTGCAAATGTAAACCAACAGCAGGTGGCTTTGCTCCACGGCCCGCAGTCCATGCTCCGTGGTCCGTGGTCCGTGGTCCACAGCGCCATTTGAAATTGCGCTTTATTCAATTTTTATGCCCGCTACCACGCCCTACCGCCCTATCGCCCGGCGGTGCCCTTTTTTTTTAGTAGCTGCAACATCGTTGTCACCACTTTAATTGGATTTGCCTCGCTGACGCGTGGCTTTGCCTTTGTCTTTTGCATTAGCTCTCCCCTAATGCTCTCCAGTCCTCCAAGACATTGAAGCCATCGTCATCATCGCCGTACCCGTTCCCATTTGCCATTCTCTCTCTCTCTCTCTCTCTCTCTCTCTCTCTCTCTGTCTGGCAGTAGCTAAAAAGCTGCAGCGCATTACAAATTGGTTTTGTTATTGGCTTAATTGAATTGTTGCAGATTGGACTTTAAATACGCGACTGCCACCATCTCCGACAAGCTGCTGTCGCTGTCGCTGTCGCTATTGCTGTTGCTGTTTTCCCGAAGGCAATCTTTCTTTTGGACGTGTTTTCATAAGGTAGAGTCAACAATTTGGCGTGCAGTTAATTGTTGCTTGACATGCTGCCTGCTAGACGAATGCTTGAATGGATGGATGGATGGGTGGCTGGATGGGTGGATGGATGATTGAATTAAGTGTAAGTCATGTAATTAGAACTGTGTGCACTGGGCGTTTGCTAAGTGCTAGAAGCAGCTATAGGCTGTTGACCTAATTAGAAATGCAAATTCTGTGAGCTCCTCAAAAGTTGCTCAGCAAAAAAAAATGAAGCCAATTGAAGTAGGCCAACTATATAAACTTGAATTTTTTTGGTAGCTTGAGTTCTTCACATTAATTAATAATTAAATTTTAAGAGTTACTCTTGTCGGCTTTTAATTCTAAATTTTTTATCAGTAATCTGCACTACAAAAATTAATTAAAAATAAAAATAATATAATTGAGCTTTGTCTTCTATACCACTATAGCTTTGATTTATGCACTGTAAATCTGACCTTAAAAACTTTAATTGCAATTTGAATGTCTGCTCTGTAGCATTTCATTTAACATTTTCATACAATATCTGCTACTATTCATGCTTTTCATAATTCATCACTTATCAATGTGCTCTTGGGCTGTCATAGAAATTTGAAGACTTTGTCTGTCCCATTTACCCCATTCCAATGGCGTGGCCATATCACTTACAGCGCAAAACAAAGCGTCATCGAGACACTTTCCCAGAATTGCTAACTGGCAAAGTCAAAAGCAAACGCCTTGTAATGCTACTGTCGCCAGTTGGACGATGTTGACCCGGTTTCCCTTGCCCAGCCAGCTCCACAACCCTTGGGGAGCCACAAAGCTGTATATATAAAAAAAAACCGATTTCATTGTTTGCATGCAACGTTGACGAGGCAGAAAGAAATGTCAACAGAAAAAAAAACACACACAAACAAAAATAAAAGAGAAAAAAATTAAATTGGGACTCGAATTGGAACTGATTGACACCAAGATGCACAGTAAACGAGGCAGCGCAACGAGCGGGGAAATTATTGTACAAGGTAACACTCGAAAACTAATGCGCTTATCAGTGAAAACTGATCGGGCCTACAAGACCGAATACATTCATACCGGCTGACACAATGAATGCAGGTGATTGTTGCTTGTATGTGGAAATAATTAACATGTACTTTCAATTTCGTGACTTGAGGTCCACGGGCACTGAAAGAAAACACAAAATAAGAAAGAAAAGCAGCCCGTGGAAAAGTGAAACGAAATGGAGCTAAATGAACGACCCCCTCCCCCCACAACACCTCCTCTACCACACACACAAACACACACACACGGCCAGAGTACAATCAATAACATTTGTAATGTCAATAATGACAACGCCGACAAGACGGACGGACGGACGTCTCGAAATTGAAAGTTTATGGCTGATGGATTTGATGAATTACCCAACCAGAAAGCCGTCCAAGCACCTTGCATATCATTTCACGGTACGCCCGGGCACCTCCAGCTGGCTGAGCTGATAAGAGCGCAGCGATAAGCCGCTTCACTGATTTTCCCAATGGCAAGTCAAGCATACTATCTGCCCGAATATGAGAATCAATCATAAAATGCATTTATTGATTGGCCGGCCAGTCACAACTTTTCACAGCGCCTTCATATAGTATGTCAATTAGGGTCGTCAAAGCTTTCAAGGCGCCAAGTGCGAAATTAGGGTTAATTGTTAATTGAGGCGCGTTTTTAAATATATTAACCATGGCTTTTCTAACACACAATTTGAAAATATTGTTGTAACTTCAGTATGATTGCTAATGGTGTACACGAGTTCACCTTTTTTTTTTCAGCTTTTTTTTTAGTTTTTTGTCTACGAAACTCGTTTCACTAGCTAAAGTTCAATGACTATTTTACACGTGGACTACACTAATTTAGCACGAAATGAGCTGCAAATTTAAATAGCATTTTTCAAAAAAAAATTAGAAATTAGAAATCGAACGTAAACAAGTTGCATTTCTTGGCTATAAATAGAAGTTGTAATAGATGCACAGCGAATGAGATACAATCAGACAATGTCTAAATAATCGGCTTATTGTTGATTTATAGCACGACTACTGTTAACATTTCTAATTAATCGTGTAGCCATTTGCATAGCTATAAAACCAGGCTTTTATTGTATATAGCTATACCGAGGTATTCCAGCCATTTACTCGATAGCATAGCGTGATTCTGCAGATTGGCAGGTATTAATGATCAATATCCAATCGATTCTAATGATAGTTGCCTATGTAAATGTCAACGAATGCTCAGTAAAGCTTTTAGACACCATTAAGTTCAGCTTTGATATCTAGTTTTATTACAATTTGTTCAGTTTTCCATTACTATTTGATTAAGTGAATTCTTTTTGCGATCCCGCTTCTATGCGATTCTCATTTAGAGAATATGTGCTCGAAACTGGGCATTGCCCAGGTTATCTTCTTGTTATTTAGTTGAGTTTATATGATATGAAAACGAACGAACCAATTGAGTCTCAACAGCCTATTGAGCACTAACATTTCTATATTGATAAGAAGTTTATTGTCACAGCTAGGCCAAGTTTGATAACCATGCCGGATATGATTTGGTATTAGATATGATTACTTTATTACAATGTACAACGCTGCGATTAGCAGCTGTTGTACGTCTATCCAGAATCAGACTACGCATTGGTTAATGTTGCGTTGCAACATTTTCACCTAGGCCACAAATCGATTAAATTGCCCAAGCAATCTATGCCCATATGGCAAAGTTTAGCTGCACCTATAAAAAGCCAAGAAAAATAAATGAACAACAAAACAACCTTATAAAGCCACTTAGCTGACTAGAATGTCGAAAAAATTTATGCTTGAGTGCTAATAATGTTCAATGAATTGTTGAGGAACCTCTGAAGCGATAAACCAACAAAATTGTTGAGAACTATGAGAGACGACGACGACAGTGGAGACGAAGACTACAATAAAATGAAATAACATCATAAGTACAATATACCGATATAGATATAGTATATTTACGGGTATGGGCCCTAGGTTCGGGGCACGGGTAAACTGGCCAAGCGCAACGAACCTAAAGCTAACGCGCCCCAAGATTATCTGAGACAGGCAAAACCATAAACAAATAAGGAAAAAAAATTCAATCCGAACGTCAACAGACTTTGTAGGTGGACCTAATCTATGAGCATATATATATATGTGTATGTGTGTGTGTTTGTGTTTGTGTTTGTATGTGACATTACAGCTGCGGTTCATTGACATTGAATGGGTTGAGAGTCGAGCTGACGTTGGGTCCCGGACAACTCAGAGGGAAGTTTTCGTATAGAAGAGCTTCAGTCGGAGTCTTGTTTTGTTTTGTGCAACTGCGTTTTTAATTGTGCATGCAATGAAAGCGGCACTCAAACTGCACTTGTTAGATAGCCGAGACACAGGAGGCACACACTGGGAATTATCATGCAGAAACATAATAAGGACTACGACTACGGACTACAGGCAACGACGGACTAGGCTATTTTGTATAGGCTCGAGTGTTGCATGCTCACGCGTAATTTCTACGAATTCAGAGAGCATATCACAAAAGGCAAAAGACAATGCATAGGCATGCCGCATGCGGCAACAGGGGCTTGAGGCATGGTCCTACGCGGAACCTTGAGGGTTGCATGACCTATATCACAGATTAGAGGCACACAAGGCAACAGCAGCACCAGCAGCAGCAGCAAGACGTCGAAGACGCTGACGACAACTTTCCCAGGGCATCTCACGGCACGTCTCGGTCCATATGACAAATGTTTCACATCACTGCGCTCCGACTGCAGCAATTACCTGCCTATGCAATTGTTGTTGTTGTTGTTGTTGTTCTTGTTGTTATTATTATTGTTATTCTTCATATCCCTCCCGGCGTCACAGCTCAGTTGGTCGCCCGCTGCTGTGTCTCGCTGAGCTTCAAAAAATGAAAAAAAATTCTGCTCAACTCAGAGCTGTGCTTAGTCGATATGGCATCTCCGGAGTCAGGGAACAAGTGCTTCCAGTTGCCACGGCCTGGCAGGACGTCGTTAGGGTAATCGGCCGCTCTGACTTTATGGCGCACAGCTCACCACAGGAGTTAAAGCAATGTTAGATCTAGTTCTTCTCAGATCCCAATTGATTTTTTTTTTTTAGGGCTGATCACTCAATTAGAGTGTGAGAAATGCATTTGAGTGCATGTAATTATGCGGAAATCGAGAATATATATAATTCGACATGTGCGAAAATGAGTCAATAAGTGACTGAGAGGAAATGTCCATAAAAACATCAGGAAGCATCCGTCATAAAATAATTTGAAATGTTAAGTGGCAAGAAGTTCACACTGAGTTCCTAAGTGGAACAGCTGAGCGTGAATATGTAAAATATTGGCTAGAATATAATGGAAAATGGCAAGAAAATATTTTTAAAGTTCCCTATTTCACTTAGATACCTAAATACTATATGAAGTCCATATTGAAACGCCGACTCTATGATAATATCAAAGAAATTTCTACTAGACCATTTGATTAATGTTAAGCATATAATTACAGCTGCATTCCTCTGCTTATTAAAAATGAAGCTTCTTATGTACGGGGCTACCTTTAATTTGAGTAGAATCGAGCGAGGGAATCACACTTTGGGCTTTTAAGGTCAAATCACGCATTCAATATACCTAGAAGCGTAACATGCAGGGCTTGGGAATGAAATACGTTGTTCAAGATCAAATTTAAGCCGATTTATGAATGTCAGAAGCGCTTGACAAGACTGCAGCCAATAGCTAAATGAATTGAAAGAGACGGAAAAGAACAACAACAAATATCTACAAAAATTAATAAACTATGTTAAATTTGTTTGGTCCGGTTGGTGCATTATGCAAAGCAGCGCATCGTCTCTGAATTGAATTGGAATCGGACCCCATAGTCAGTGAAAAATTAAGCGGCTTTATCAGTGCCATCACCCGCATGCACCCAGTCTTGGTCTCAGTCTCAGTCTCAGTCTCAGACTGGCCATGGACTCATTAATTTTTGTGGGGCTCAGCACAGTAGTCGGCATTGAATACAAAGCCAGAATGCAGAATGCCTAAATGGCTCATTAGGGTCTTAAATTAAAGCCAGTTGGGCCATGCCATGCAACACAACTCGGTCAACTGGGCCCCACGGGTCAAGCGAGAAGCCAAAAGAAAGCGGCAGAAGATGCCGCAACAAAGACACGTCTTGCCACCAGCTACTGGACTCTACAGCTATAGGGCTTTAAGGCTGACACGATGGGGTAAGCGGGCTTAGCTCACCTAATTAGTTGCCCATTGTCTTACTTGTGTGACAGTTGGGCAAAAAAAGAGAATTACTGCAATAGGTCTAGGGCCAGGCAAATAAAGCGAGTACCTGGCCAAAGTCTGGGCCCATATGGCTGCCCGCAAGAACCGCAAGTTTCAGCCTTAAATGAGCTGAAAAGAAGGAGGGACAGAAGAAAACGTCATCAATTGTGACAGAAGATGCTACCCAACGAGATTTGATAATCTGACCCTCGTAATAGACAATCGTCTGGGTCTGGGTCTGGGTCTGAGTCTGAGGAGGGGCGAAAGGGCCGCATCATCATCAACATCTTCGTTTGTTGTGCTGATTCATTTCGCTGGCCGTAAAGATTAGCTGATCATGATAAGACTGTTCTTTTGTGCACTCGATGAGCTCATCATTATCATTATCAGCCGCAGCAGCAGACGCTAGCAACCCTTTATAAATTGCAATGGAATTTATCATAGAAAAGCCTCGTTGAAAAGCAATTCCGATGCACGTACTGATCTTATCCGGGTTTGTTGTGAGTGCATGTGGCTCCCTATCCGACATCCTAATGAAAAATGGCAACAGAGAGGCTGTAATAGCCAAAGATGATCTGTGTTGATTTATGTACATATTTAATAAAAATTAACAGATATATGAATTACTGGAAATGGGTTTTATTAAGAAGTGAGTTTACGTAGATATTACGAATTAGCATCGGCAGTTACAACTGTCTGACATTATCTTGTCCCCTTTTTTTCGGCCTATAATTACATATCCATCAATTCCAAAATGAGCATCTTCTGCATGCTGTGTGCTGTATACCAATTGCTGTCTCTTACCTGACAGCAACACCAAACTTGATCTTCCACCAGGTGAATGCATAAAGAATCGACTGTTGCTTAGGCTTGTGCGCCCACAAATTGCTCTCCGAGTCCCGAAATAAGATATCTGCACGTAGCTGTAATTTAAAACCCCACCAAAAAAAAAAAAAAAAAAAAACGAACAAATTTAAAAGAAGCAACAGCAACAAAACGAGAAATGGTCTCAGGCCCCGACATAAATACACACACACACATAAACACACGCATGTGTTATCCTACGGCAATAATTTCTTTTCTCAGCCAACAATACAAATGGAGAGATATGTCATTTGCCAGGCAAAACGAAATCGAAGAACACAGCCGAACTGAACTGAACTCAAATAAAGATCGATGCTCCATAACAGTACGACTGGGACTAGAACTGGAACTGCGACTGCGACAGAGACAGAGGCAGAGGCGGAGAGGGATAGAGACAGAGGCAGAGCAGGCAACATGTGCGCCGCTTTGTAACGCCAATTATGGGCCCATAATTCGAATGCATTGTCTGGGCTACAAAAGACGAACTGAGCATTACACTAGCAAGAGGAAGAAGATGAAGTTCATTTCCCAAACATACACACACACTCAGTGATGCGTAACGAAGCGGTAAATGAGCAAAAGACGTTTGCTGAGCGCATTGAGCACAATTGAGCGCATGTTTTGCCAGGTAGCGCACACTATGCACTCTCTCGCACGCTGCTCTCTCACTCTCTCTCTCTCGCTCTTGAGTGAAGTTTAACGGAGCGCGCTTGACGATCGAGCCGAGGTGCTGTCGGCTGCTCTGCGCGCTGAGCGCTAATCAGTTTGTTTGCAGACGTAGCCACCGCCGGACGTGTGTGCAGCGCCGAGAGCGAAAACGAAAACAAAAAAAGAAGAAAAAGAGAAAAAACGAATCCAAGTTATAAATACAGATAGAGATACCGATACGCATTCAGTGAAAGTGTGCCGTAGCAAAAGATACGCTCATAATTACGGAACGTGATCCGTGTGCGCTAGACGATAGAACGAGAGCACACCAACAATATATATATTCATAAACATAAATATAAGTTACAATGGAGGGCCTGCCACGCGCATTAAACTACGAACTGTCGCACGATCTGCATTTCGACCATTTCGGTGGCGCCGCACAGCATATACTAGAGAACGGCAGAAACGCGGCAGCGGACGCCGAGGCATCAACGCCCACGATCAGCACCTTGGATGCGCTGGCCAATAGCGATTTTCTGCAAAAGATCGGTGCCACCATCTTCAACTCCATACAGTTGAAACATCACAAGCTGAACGAAGCCACCATCCAGAATTCCAGCGAACTGAGCATGGATTACGATTTCGCGACCAATCATGTGGTGCTCGACAGCAGCAGCGTGGATCAGCTGCAGCAGCAGCTCGAGTACGACAAGTTCATGAACGAGGTGTGGATCGGCATTGTCTTTACGCTAATCTTGATCTCGATGGTCTTTTGCATATGCTCCTGCTTCCTGTACCATCAGTTTCGCACCTGGAAACGCAATTGTAAGTATACCTAAAAGAAAACAATGAGCAAGCAAAATGAGTTCCAATCGCATTTTGATATGATTATTATATACGATTAGGCCTTATCAAAAGTTGACTATTTTAGTTGAGCTAAAAGGTAAACTTCTTCTGCTGGCATTTATGATTAGCACGCACAGTTACAGAGTCTACGTGCCAAAATGTAGAGCAGCTCATGAATGAATCACAATTGGCATTCAATAGGAGAACAGTCATGAATGGAATTTACTGCGAGATTAAGTAATCGGCATATTAATACTAATAACTGTTCAGATAAAGCTGCATCTGAACTCTGTTGACCTCAATACCTGCGTCATTAGCACTGCCAAATATTGATTATTTAATATAAATATAAATATAAATTTTAATTTTAATTTATATACAATTTCTCAGCTATTAAAGTGAACTTCCACAGATTTCCACACAATCTGACCGAGTTTTCTATTTTTTTTCTCGTTCTTATTGTTTACGGCGGCGGCCTTCAAGAGAATTGACACAAAATAATTCATTACCTTGCTTTCTCATATTTTTTTCTGGTTTTTAATTGTCAAGTTTGCTGTGCAAGCAAGAAATTGCATAAGAGCATAGGAAGTAAAGAATAAGAAACATTTGAACTGTTTATAAATTGATAATTAAAATTTATATGCAACAAGATCAAATTTAAATAAAGTGATATAGTTCATATGGGAAGTAATAAAGACACATAAATATCTATTAAATTAGATTAATAGCCTAGCTCAAATATATTTTGCTAATATTTGTTTAGACGGATAGCTTTGAATGCAGCAAGGTATTAGCAAACATGTAAAATTAGGTCATAACTCAGCTCAAATATAAACTGGAAATTTAATCAATTAATTAAGCAACTCACTCACTCACTCCCTCTCTCTCGCTCTCTTCCACTTTAGATCACAACAATGCCAATAGCTCATCGCAGTGCACAATTATTGATATTGAGGCATTAAAATTACAACCCGATTCGGAGGATCCAGTGCCGGAATATACTCTGGTCTCTGGCTTGCCCAGCTATGAGGCTGCTTTGGAGTTGCTGCAGAAAACACCGAAATCGTCGTGTTTGATTGTCTATCCAAGCGTGTTTAATGTATTCAATAAGCATGAAAGAGCCAACACAGCAATAGCCGAGGTTGAATCTGCAACAGCAACAACAACAACAACGACAGCAGCAGCAGCAACAATATCGCGACCACAGACATTGCCATTGTGTGAGGCAACAACTCCGCTGCTGCCAGCAACAACAACAACAACAACAACAACAGCTGCAGCAACAACACCAACAACAGCAACATCTACACCCACATGCGAAAGTATTAAGCCAAATTTCGTGCCCAGTTACGCGGAGGTATTTGGCTTTAGGACCGTCGACGAAAAAAAGAAATCTAAATCTAAAGACGACTCAATGAAAAGTCTGGGCGATAAATGCTAATCAATTGCCCTTAAACGGGTATCGAACGCCGAGTCGATCTGGCCAATGCCTAGATCAGTTCTCAGCGTTGCCAACCAAATTATGCTCTGTGATAATTGTTGCTGTTGTCCGCGATATACATTTTGATATTGTACGTACTTAGATTCAACCTAAGCGCTGTGATTGTAAACAACTCGCAAGAAATGATATACCACTACCTGTACTTATAATCTACTAAGATCTGTTCACTTTTTTATATGCTATATATTGTTAATAGTTTTTAAGTAGACAACGAATCGCAAAATAAATTATTAAAGAAATACCAAACTCAAAATGCATCAAGTCTCTGTACTATCTCTTTAACTGTTATCAATTGCTGTTATCAGCGTCTATTTGCTGTCGTTCTGACACATAATTGCTTGGATTATATTTAGAAACAAATTAAATTGAAATTAATTTCTATATATTTTGTAAATTATTCAACGAAATTGCAAATATTTCGAGCTAATCTAAAAATCTTGTCTATCGTTTGCTATTATTATTTTCTATATATATTAGGCAGCAGACAAAGTCAGCAAGGAGTGCTTTCCAAGCATTGAGGCAGTCTTAAGAGTTTATTAGTGTTATACTAATATTTATTTATTTAGCCGAAGGGAGCAATAGCTGTGAGGGTGTTGTTAGAGTAACCCATGCCCATGGCCTCTTGAAGTTGCCATGACAATCCATTAAACATATTTCTCACGTTGTTATATAGGTGCGCTTGAGCTCTTAATTATATTAATTAATGTTAATAAGGCTAAGCTAGGATAGGTGACATTATATCACTTCTAGCTTTTGCCTGAAATAAGCCATTTATTATTTTCGTTACTTTGACAACTCGTGTAAGCATTTTTACAGCTTATCAATATACGCAGTCAACAGTGAATAGTATTTCTATAACTACTATCTTCAATTTTGATATTTTTGCATACGCATTTCTTATTGCGCTCTCAATCAGTCTGGCAATAAACGTGATTTGTCGACGTTGCAAGTTGCGACTGATTTGATTGACACAAACAGCTGCAGCAGGCGTCTCAATTGAAACGCACTCAAAGTTATCAATGGCATCGCATTCCATCAAGGGCTTTCCCGGGCAATTCTTTGTTGAGCCAGTCAGTCAGATGCCAGACCAGATTGAGCCAGTTACCATCTAAACAGAAGAGCAAAGAACGGACAGTCCGACAGACGGTTGGAGACAGTTTGACTTTGACATTGAGCAAAGGACGTGCCGAGTAGTGATAAGCTGCTGGGAGCAGGGAAGTAAATTTCATATAAACTCTTGTCTATGTAGTATATTATATGAATGCTGGCAATGCACCCGTTCCAGTCATTTATTTGTATTGATAAGCTGGCCAGAGTCAGTGCGGTACGGTACGTTACGGTTTGGCTCGGTTCGGTTCAGCTATGCAAATTCGTTTACTTGTGCTCTGTTGAACCCGGCGTGGACATAAATAATGATGTTAAAATGATTTTTTGAAACAGCAAACAGTCGCACAACAAATTGCAGTCACAGGGCACCGAACGTGCTGCCAAGTGAGAAGCAATGTAAATAGATCGTTTTAATTTATTGTTTCCAAGCGGTTCACATTTCAGCATACAAGCGACATAGAGTTTGACTTGCAAACCGGTTTACTATCAACTGGGCAAGCTTTTCGTTTGAAACTGAAGATTTAATTTATATATGTAATATAAATTATATGTGTAAAGTATTTTATGAATAGTGTAGCTATACACTAATTGTAATACTCTCAAACTGAGTCGAGTCGTAGTTCATATCTACTCTTATGCATTTATATACAAAGGCTTATTATGAAAAAATGCTGCTACGACTTTAAAATTTCAATGAGAAACAAATAACAATAACAAATAAATTAACATAGAAGCAAATGAGCCGAACGATTGAAATATTCAAAGCAATATTCATGCAATCAGAACAAATTTCTAAACCAATTTCATCTATTTTAAGGAATATTAATATTTTAATGTATTCTATATATTATTTTTAAATATATGTACGTATATTTTTAAGCTAATTTCTGCTACTTTAATTCAAGTTATTTTACTTTTTTTTATTTATATATTAATGTATTTAAAAATTCAGCTTCTGTGGCATTTGAGATTAGCTCAAATAACTAAAGTAAAAAGACATTTTTTGTTCGATTTCATTTAAGCAGCTTTTTTATTAATAGACAAAAGTGGACTTGCACCGCTTAATAGAGTGATAATCGAGTAAAATTCCAAGAGTCTGACACCAAAAGGTTTCGAGACTATATAAAAAAAACGTGCAGATAGAAAGACAGCCAGGTAGATAGTTAGACAACTCGACAGATAAGATCAATTCAGCTATGGCTGCTGATGAGTAAGGTTCTCAGACACGCCTGCTGTGGCGCTCTAGCAAAGGTTCCAGGTTTACTTAGCTTTAGTTTTAGCTTTAGCTTTATTATGGATATCAAATAAATCACATGAAGTGAGCATTAGTAAACAAAATGCATTCGATTGCAGTTTCAATATTATCGAAATTTGTTTTTTCTTACTCTCTATCTCACTGCAATATCCGTGCAATCCGTTTGCCAATTATTATTTGTTGGCTACGAAATGGCTAAACAAGGAGAGATGGGAGGAGAGGGCTGACTAGGCAGGCCAGGTGAGCGCGTAAGCAAATAAAATTCCATAACTATAGAGTGGATGGTAAAAATTATTCATTTTACAACTTAACATTCATCATATTGCTAGGGGTGGCTGAAACAAGTGCAGCAGCAGCAGCAGCTGCAGCTCTCACTGTGAAAGGGCAGAGCAGGAGGAGGAACCACTTGATATGCATGTGCGAAAAGGTGCCAACTGCGATTTGCATTTTACTGCTGTGTGTTACGGTCGTGCAAATAATATATTTTAATTGCAATTACGATTTATGACAGCAGTAAGTTTATTTGACACTTTATGATATTTTCTATGCATTCTAAGTGGCCCCCTGGGTAGGTAAATACCACGAACAAGTGACTCACACAGAGATGTGACTTTAGCTTTCTGTTTTTTCGCTCGTTTTCCATAATATATATTCAAGAATACGAATTGAAAAAGTTACTGCTGTTTAAAAGCAACAAAGAGCACTTGTCAAATTTTTGTGGACTTTGCCGCAATGTGTGCAAATCATTTCATTACCCGACATAGCAAAAAGCAAACAACGCAAAATATTCCAAATATGTTGCGCATGCGCGTGCCTATCAAAGCGTGCTCAGACTAAGTTCCCCATCCTACCTCTATACATAATTAATCGACGCACGTAGGCTCAATGTAGCGGCCAGAAAAGCATGATATTTCCCGTTCCCGTTCTCGAGCCAGCCTACCTACGTACAATAACATTCTCTGTTAATTATTATGTTAATCGTTGCGCACTGGAATATGCTCACTGTTAAGCTCACAAAGTTCTCTGTCGAGTGCTTGTACTTTGTCTGTTGGAATACTATTTTGATGGAGAGTATCAGGGGTTAAATGTAGAATATTCTAGAGGTGCAGCTAGCTTATTTATTTGTTGTCAACTATTAGTCAAATGCCCTCTGTAATGTTAACAGCTGCATTGAAAATGCTTCAACTATTTTTAACTTCTCAGTCAAATAGTTAATCGCTTGCAAATATTTGAGGTGCGTACTTGAAATTGTTGCTAATGAGTTTTTGTTTATGCAAACTAATTGATCAGCTAATGGCTTGCAGCGTAATATTTTATTTAACAGCAAAAATCGAAAATAGTTGGGCCACATTAACACCTGAGTCACGGCTCGTGGCTGCCCAGTCTGATATCTGCTCGTATCATAATGTCATCTCAAGAGCTTCTCATTTGCATTCGCTATGGCGCACCTTGAAGTTTATTGCAAATGTAACAAAACATATGTTGGAACGGGCAGCATATCAAAATATTATACAACATAAACAACATAATTAGCTTACGATTCGAATAAAATCTCTGAATGCGTATCAGAAATTTCAGATGCATGTTGAAGAGGCTGATGCCGATGCTGATGGGCAGGAGATAGAAAGCGCAACCAAAGGGCAAACTATTTATTAAAAAACCATCCATGAGATGCAGATGGGGAGAAAGTTGCCCTGTGGAGTCTGTCCGACAATCGGCCAGCTTAATGAAACGAACAATTTATTAATAAAATGCACATTAGCCCACGGTTTAGGCCAAACTAAAAGTCGGCTTAAGCCGCACAACGGCAGCGGAATTTAGTTGAATGAATTTTCAATTAAACGCCAAATTCGTTGGGAATAGCTGCAGACGCCCCGCCGCCGATGTTTGAAAGTGAAAACCGGTCGAGCAACGAATCCGAATCCAAATCCGACGACGTCATACGCAATATTTGACCCACTTTTTAGTAGATGGCGCAAAAAAATACAAAAAAATACAAATAAAAACAACAACAACAACAAATTCGCAAGCCAGTTTTTGTCAAACAGCTTACAGAAAAAAAATTAAATATTGATATTTATGTATAGTATAAAAATATATATATTATTGGGTAAATGCATCTGTAAATATATATTTAATAAATATTCGGAAAAAAGTAAACGTAAAACAAATAAATATATATGCACTAAATATTACGCAAGAAATAAATAAATATTATTTTTAGCCAAGGCCCAAGCGTGCATGCAATAAATTGTATTAAATGCAATAATTATATGCTTTAAATGCAATTCAATAGAATTTTTAAAAACACTTAAGTTGCAGATAAATTAATACATATTATATATATAATATATATATATTCTCAATCTTTTCTTTAGTCTAGGCATATAGCATTTGAATTAATTATCAAATATTTAAGGCGATCCCGGAAGAGTTTCGTCATATGCGAAATTTACACATTTTATTTGCATGCGAAATCTCTTTAAACAATTGTTATTTGCATTCGCATTAAGTGTCACAGTGCCTGAAAATATTTACGTCTCGTGTCTTGCCTTTTGTTTTCCTACTTCTTTTTTTTTTTTGTAAGACTCGCATTAACTGTGCTTTGAAATATTTATCTCCCTTTCTTTCAACTTGGATAATCAATTTCTGCTCAACTCACTTCGCATTTCTATAAATTATTCACCTGAAAAGTGAATGAAGTGTGTTTTGGCTAAAAACACAAGCGGCTAAATAAACGTTTAAAAAATGTGCAAACGCTATCTAGATTTTGCCTCTTGATTTGTTTACATTTGTAATATGCCAAGGTGAATGCGGCGCTCGAATAAATATTTGAATGTATATTTATTTTATTCAAATCTAAAAGGGAACTTTTAGCTTTTTTACCTTGCTAAAAGCCACTTAATGCATATGGATCGAAGAATGCAATTCAAATCAAGCAAATAGTAAGTTAAGGCTTTCATAAACTAAAATACAACTTTGTATATATTAATATTATAATTAGTATAAGATATAGGTTTCATCTATTCTATATAGTTTATGCAGTTGAGTTGACAACGAACGCTTGATAAATGCTAATTTTCATCTCGGATTGGTTCAAGTTTGACCTGTAAATAAATACTGAAAATATGAAATAAACAAATGCATTCAAATCGAAAATTATGCTAAATAAGTAAAAATATATAAATATATGTAAATATACATATATATCCATATGTGTATATTGTGATATGTAGAGGCTAGTTAGGCATTTTTAGATGCTGTTTTGTTTTAGTCAACAAATCAAATTAGATGCAGCCGGCAGCTAAATAAAAGTTCTGAGAAACGAACAAACAAATAAAAATGCAAATAAAAGTTAGATGAGAGTCAAAGTTATGGGCATGCAGCAAGATGCCAGAACTAAACGTGAACCCAACTCGTAAAAAATATATATACTACTAAAGAACTCTAGTGCGATGAAGAGGGAGCGAGAGATGGAGTTGGAGAGAGGAACAGAGATAGCGAGAGGGTTTAACGGCGTTGGTAACTGCTAACTGCTGCTATCTGTGCGCTTGCATCAGAGCACATCAAAGCGCAGCATGCGGATAGAGAGGGGCAAAAGGGTTTGTTTCAGCTACAGCAGCCGCAGATACAGATACAGATACAGCAGATACAGATACATATACAGATGCAGTTACATATAAAGTAGGTTGCTTGCAGGTTTGTTTTGCTGATAAGCTTCGCGTTGCAAGATTAACGTGTTGCGCTCTCTTTCTATCTCCCACATCTCCCTCTCTGTCTCTCTCTTCCTCACTCAATCTCTCTGGCTGTGTTTTAATTTTATGGGCCACAGATTTTATTTTGTAACTTAATGTTTGTTTAGCTTGGCTCGAATTGGATTGGCTCGGATTGAATTGGATGTAGCAGCAGGTTGTTATTGTTGCCGCTTTTGTAGCCAGATTTCATGAGAAATACTCTAAACTCGAGAGTAGTTGGAAACTGGGCAGGGATTTGCGTTTTTATGTTCCCTTTCCAGCAAGTCTTAAATTGTGGCTATTTGTCGTGCTTAAGTTGTCTGTTTATTGTCACAATATTGAACTAAACTAATAAGAGATGAATAATAACAGATGAATAAAATATGTTAAGGGATTATCTAATGCTTAAAAGCTAATACAAAAGTGAACATTAAGAAAGCTGGGAACATTTTGATATCTGTGAAATATTTCTAGACTTTTCTTTATGCTCGATGTTCTTGAACAGCTAATGCTGACCTTGTTGCGCGATTCATATTTGTTTACAGAGATCCAAGGTTTCATCTTCGTAACAGCATTGTTGATAATCAAAAACTTTTCGCTTCAACTGATTTACCATATTATTATTATATAGAAATTCTAGAAAAATTTGAATATGCCAAAATTGTACAGCATATTTTTAGGAGTAGCAATTGAGAGCAATTTAAATATGCATTAGATATAAATAATAAGTACTCCTGTGTACAACGGAAGCTTCTATATTTTAGTCTCTAATGTGTTGTGAAGTTACTAAATAAAAAAATGTTAAATAAAAAAAAAAAAAAAGATGTAATGCCATATTCCAGAGAAAGTCTAAAGTTTAATTATATCTAT
Organism: Drosophila koepferae; assembly: GCA_030914345.1. Taxonomy (NCBI): domain Eukaryota; kingdom Metazoa; phylum Arthropoda; class Insecta; order Diptera; family Drosophilidae; genus Drosophila; species Drosophila koepferae. The sequence continues at coordinate 914,108 of JAUESR010000200.1, forward strand.
ATAAATAAATTTTTTTATTTCTTAACATATAAATGCTAAAACTCTCTCACCCAAATGTCTGGTATTAAACTATACTCTAAGTGAAGCTTCAGCTGCTCAACCCTTGTTGATCTCCATTCAGTGCTTAGTCAAAGTCAATATAAGTGAATCAAACGTATTTAATTGCCCAGCAAATCGGATTATCAGCTAAAAGTACGTAAAGCTTTTGATTTCCTTTTTCACTTATAAGAAACCCGAAAATTTGCCAATTAAAAGCAATTAAGGAAATAAATTTACTGCACTTGGGTCAACATCAAAACAGAACCGAATAAGAGAAGAACTATTATTATTATAACCAGTTATTAGGGGCTGTCATAAAAAGACGTTCACTTGACAAAGTTCAATGTTCTCCATAAGAAAGACAATGCAAAAACACTAGAATTAAGAAAAGAGCTCAGCCATAAAGAATAGCTGCTTTGCGAGTTTCCGTCAGAATCTACGAGGCAACTGCACGCAACACCGAGCACATTGCCCAACCCAAATAACTTGGCTAAGAACGCTACAATATTTTGGGACTCCAACTCAACTCGAAAGCTCTGTAAGTATATCTTGAATTTAAAATATGTATGTAAAGTCTGATTAATTTCTTATCGCAGCTGCAGTGTCTGCCATGAGACAGAAGTCCATTTAGTTCAGTTGGCAGCATGAGCTTCGCCTAGGCGATACGTTAACGAGCTGCCAACTTGCCGCCTGTCGTCTGTGGGTAGTTGGTAAGTGTGCTATAAGTGACTCTATTCCCACAGTCTCCATAGTTATCAATGAGATAAATGTCCTTTGCCTGGTGACCTAGAAATACCGAAGGATGTGTGTGGGCCAGGTATGTCTGAGCCACACCTGTGTGGCAGGCATGGCCAAGTGCTTCGACAACTTATTGGAGCTGAAACTGGAACCCTGTGTGCAGCTCAAGAATGTGACAGACAATTGGACAGCGCTGCATCAGAAGCTTATCTATGTATATGAATACCAAGGCAGCGAAGTCTATTAGGTTCTCAAGATCAAGAGCTGGACGCAGGGTGTAGCATTCCATAACTTTGTTTAAGTTGTGGCACTCATAAATTGCCGACTCACTCTTTGTCATTATTTTTATCGCTTGCATATTGTTATGACATTCAAAACATTCGTTTAACTTCTTTATGTGCTGCAGCTCCTCTGCCCTTCCCCCTCTCACTCTTTCTCTCTCTCTCTCTGTCACTATCTCTCTTCTACTCCCGCATTGCTTGCATCTGACTTTTCATTGATAAAGTTATCAGCCTCTGGCTATGGGTTTACGGTTCCGTTCCGTCCGTTCAGTTTCATTCTTTGCATTTGTTTTCTTCTTTAGCTTCCTTTGCCGCTTTGTGGTCGGGCTCACACAGCGTTTCCTTTATCAACTGCGCCACGGCAACCAGAAGTATCTTTTGAGAGCAGTTTTTATCTGTATCTGCCTTTTGTCGTCATCGTCAGCCAGCAAAAACAACAACAACAATAACAACACATGCATTCAGCTGATTGCACTCCGGGGACGTTTTCTTTCATAATTGGTACAAATTTTGTTAGCTCTTTGAAATCGAACAACAAAAATTCTCAGGCTCAAGTCAAAGATGTTCAAATGAAATTTGGCATTTGCATAGACTATGGCCCAACTATTGTAATACATACAATGCATATGTGAACGAATCTTCTTCTATTCTTCAAGCCTCAAATACATATTGCATACGAGGAGCGTATCATTGTACATTGAAACGTGGAAAATCATCAAAGTTGAATTTTCCAAAATAAAATATAAATTGAATATAAATTAGATTAGAAATTAATAATGTTTATATTATTTATTTATTTATTTATTTATTTATTTATTGTTACTAAGAATTTATTCTAAATAACAATTTTCTTTTAAGCCAGAGCGACAGAGGCCTTCAGGAATTTATATTTATATATTTATGTTATATTATAACAAAAATAAAATATAAATTAAATATAAATTAGTTCAAAATTATATATTTTTATATTATTTTTTTTATATTATATAAAAATAAATATAAATTAAGCACAAATTAATTTAAAATTATATATTTTTATAGTATTATTTTATATTATATTTATATAAATTTTTTTATTATTTTTATTATTACAAATTTAAAGCTTGAGTCACAAAGTCTTTCAGGCAGATAAATGCTGAGCCGCTTTAAAGATGAACTCAATAATAAGTTCGCTGATTAAAGTATGTTAATTTCAAAATCAATCAGATCAATATACATAATATATACATAATATATTCCTAATTAAATATGGATGATTTAGCTCAGCTGCAACGGCAATGCTCTTATACATTTGAAACTCTGCTTTATATGAATTAAATCTTATGCAAATTAAATATTTTATACTCAACCATTCAACATATTTAATAAAATTATATTTTTATACAATAATAATTTAATCCATGCATTTATTATTTATTATTAATATTATTTATCACAGCAAATGTAATTTAATATGCACCTTCGCTTCTTCTTTTTTTTTTTTTTTTTTTGGCTATTGGCAAACTGACCCAATTAAAATATTTGATTTCATTAAATTCATAAATGAGCTTAACAAATTGCGCACTTTGAGGCTAAGCCCCAATTCTATTTGCTGTAATAAATGTCAATAGAAAACAAAACAACAATTTAATCAGTTTCAAAATATTTACTTTGTATGAAATGAATCAATAGTTCGAGATTAATATACAACTACGTCACACTTTCTGCTGCTGCTGCGCTGCTGCTGCGCTTATCGCTGACGTTTTTATTTGATTATTTTTATTTCATAAATAATTTTTTGTTGTCGACGAAAACTTTGTGTGAAAGGGTCAATTAAGTCTTAGTGCGCTGTCAATACAAGTTTCGTTTAATTTATGCCGACACACATAATTGGAAATTTATTACAGACTGATGTCAACACCAACTCGACAAAGTAAATGAGAGAGACAGAGCAAAAGAATGAGAGAGAGAGAGGGAGAGAGAGAGAGTGGGACAGAGATTAAGGGAATATGAAATATCAGCAGCATTTAAGTCCAATTTAATGGGCCTTGAAATAAGGCAACTTGTCTGCCGCTACGCGGCTTATCGACTTCTAATTAAAACATTTTCATATTTTATGTTTCAAAGTTTATGTTGAGCTCTTATTCTAGAGTCATAACCAGTTTCTGCCGGGTCGGCGTTTAGGGCTCTGAAGATCTTTGTGCAAATTTAATTAGCTATATATCCAGTCGAAGTGGGCAAATACTTCAAACACCTTCGACAACCGGTTCTAGTTTGTTTAAATGATGGGAAAACATTTAACCTAGCATCGAGCGTGGAGCACCTCACCTTATCGGCATTATCTACAATTATTTCGACTGTTTGTTTGGCAAATAAATCAACAAACTCACTCACACAGACACACCTGAGTTTATATGTGCGCGTGTTGGGTGTTTTTTTTTTCACATTTTATTATTATTATTTTAGTGTTGTTGTTTTTTTTTCTGTTTGTGTGACTTGTTTACGGCGTACATTTGCGGCTTGAACTTGGCATTGTTTGCACTGGGTCGCGATTCATTCAGAAACGGATCTTCGGATGTTCATTTTGCCGAAACTTGTTGACACGGTTTCCAAATACTAATTGTTTACATACGGCTTTACGTGTATTCGATGCTTGGCATATAATATTTTCTCTCTCTCTCTCTCTGCCTCTCATGTGTGCACAAGAGATCAGCGTTTGCATTAATGGCATGCACGATTTTGTGGCTTGAATGGATAGTTTGTTCTTCCGATTTGCCGCATTGAGTTTTATATTTACAAACTTCAAGTGAATAAATTTCAATAAATTGTGATAAAATTCAGTCATACGAATAACAAACTTTAAATATTATGCCACCTTGGCCTTGAACTCAAGTGTCCGAGTTTTGTGAACTCAATAAGCGTTAAATGTAGTAACAAAAATCCATTGAAAAGCCGATTATGTATTTAGCAACGAAGCCTCAAAGTATTAAACAGCAGAGAAAAAAGTTTAGCCTCTGCCTACATTTCGGCAATAAGCCAAGTTAGCAACAGAGCTTGATTAATGCGTTGACGTTTTCATAAAGGAATATGGATTTATGGCCTGGCTAAGGCTAAGTATGAGCTGACAGCCTCAAAAAGAGTTGAGCATTAATCAAAATTGTTTACAAGAAAAATTCGTTAACCAATTTTAGATACAAATATTTGCAGAGGAAACGATGAACCCATTTGCCAAAATTAGAAAATATATTTTTACTCTAGCTACATTTCTGTTTAGCCTTAAACTGTCACAGCTGCTGGCTGGCTGGCTGGGCTGGCTGAGAAGCTGCCAAAAACACTTCCGTGTCTCAGAATGTTTCAATTACGTGTAGAGGGCAGCATCTTTACTTTGGATTTGGGTTTGGGTTACGTTCAGGTTTACTTCCGTGTAACCCACATATCATCTATCAACTATCTACTTAGCCCAACAGTTTCTCACATAATTCATGCCACATACGGGCAGCCAATCTCGGCACACACACACACAGGAATCGAGAGACGTGTTCATCAATGAAAAGTATGTCTGGCCAGAGCAGATCTTTCTTCTTCGTTTTCCCAAGCCTTTTGTTTCCCATTGGCTGCCTGCGCAAAATTACTTCCGTTTTGTTGCAACTGCAAAGTGTCATTGTTGCAGCATGTGTGGCAGCCCTCGGGCCCGGCGGCATTCGAACTGCAGCCATTGGAGTCTCTTGCCAAAAGGGCAAACGGGCGAAAGGCAAATTGCATGCAATATTGCGCATTTTTTTTTCAGCTCAGGCTGCCGATGCTGCTGTTTCCTGGGCCTTCACTTTACTTGCCTTTTGTTTACCTTTTTCCGTTGGCAACCTGTTAGCCAACAATGCCAGCTCATCTGGTAATTTGAGCACGTAAACTGAGACATTAATGCTTCATATGAACGAATATCGCTTACTTTACTCTCATTCATGCATCCCTCTTGCCTCACTTTATTTGACAGTTTCATGTGAACAGACTCACATGCTCTATAAGTGTTTTTTGTTATTGCAAAACACCTACGAATCGCACAATAGTAGCTGACATATGCTCTCTTATCTGACAGCTATTTGTGTCTTTCCAATGAAATATGCACAGATTTATAAACATGTATGAGGCAAGCAAATCTGCCATAGATCTTGACAGATGGCACAACTATAGAGACGTTCTCTAAGAAAATGCATAATGAATACATATAAATTGTTTGGCTCAACTGGCTTTAAATATACTCCATATTGAATGCAGGTAAAATGTTTCGCTATGCTGGCTTTAAAAGTTTACATCAATAGTCCATTATGGGGGCTATCTTAACCCTTTCGCGTGCTTTCAACACCTCAGCCAGCTGTGCTACTCAGCCCATTAGGCACATTACGAATTCAGCATTTGAGATATTCCTTTCCATAGATAACACTTACAACAACTATCGTGAGCACGCCCCAACTATAGTGTGTGGCTGCTCGCTTTCAACTGCAATTGTCAATACTCGATTTCAAACTGCAAACGAAGCGTAGCCCCAAGTTTTGCATCAGCTTCAAGTTTAGCGGCACGCAAAGGCGCTGCCCGAGACGGCGAGCTGAGGCCAGGTGAGTTAATATTTCTAATTGAAAAAGGCAATTTGTATGCGGGAAACCAATCGAGAGAGCTCGGCTAGCGGGAAACTTTGACAGACAAAAGCACTCAATATAATTAAATTGTAGACGATGCAGACCACAACCCACTGCCATCATATTCTCATCATCATCATCATCCGTATCATCATCGTCATCATCATCCTCGTCATCATCATCTGTGCAACTGATTTCAGTGTCAGTTTTAAAATGCGTCCGTTCTTTAGCAGACGACGCTTCTTTCTAAGCGGCAAAAATAAAATTAGCATTTTCAATCCGTGCAGCAGTTGCTCCACACCCTGCTCCTGCTTCTGCTCCCTGCTCTATAAGCTGTCCATTCTCCTGCTGCTATGCGTCCTGTGCTTCCTGCTGCTGCTCTCAAAAAATATTCCACTGCAGACTGTGGAGCCTTTGCCAGCAGCGCGTATCTTTTGCATTATCTCCACCTACGAGATTCGGCATAACCCAGTCGCAGTGCATGTCAAGCGTACTTGGTCCCAGCATTGTGATCATCACATATTTGTCAGCGACGAGGCCCACGAGGAACTGGAGCCAGCCATTTTTACTCAATTGCATGACAAGTGGCTGAAGATGCGAGCGCATCTCGAATATGTGTACAAATATCACTTTGGCGAGGGCGATTGGTTTCTCTATGTCAATGACGATAAGTACGAAATGATATCATATACCAAATTCCTAGTTAACTCTTAACTATTGCAGCTATGTAATTGTGGAGAACTTGCGCTATATGCTGCGCTTCCATAGCCCCGACGAGCTCATCTACTTTGGCTGCAAGCTACGCAGTGCGAACAATCAGGTAATCTACACTTTAAACTCTCTACTCATATACTATTATTTCTACATTCTGCAAAATCTTTTAGACATATATGTATGATCGATCAGGCATTGTCTTGAGCAGCGCTGCGCTCAGTCAATTCGTACTCAGAGCCATGCCAAACGAAACGCTTTGCAGCTCTGGACGCCGGGGCGATGCTGCACCTGTGGAGTTCGCTCGATGTCTCAGCAATGTCAATGTGCTGCCTGGCGATAGCCGAGATCATTTGGGCTATCATCGTTTTTTGCCATTTCAAATAAAAGATTATTTCATTGGTGCATTGAATTCTTCGCTGCCGCATCACAAATACTTCCTGGATCACTCCTATTATGCTATAATCAATGTGAGTTTATTTGCATGCAAATTATAATATATAATTGGCTTATCAAACAATTTCATTGCAGTTCAGAGTGCCAATTTCGAAGAAATTGATATGTATAAAGTTGGAATTTATGCCAGTTATATATAATCATTACTATCTATCGTATCTGGCCAAGATATTCGGAACACCTCAAAGGACAATGTCAAATGATGAGCCAAATCATGAAAATTAAATCAGTTTATTTTCAGAATAAATATTGAATTGAATCTTAGCAGAGAATGAAAAAGTTGATTTTACAATATGACAAAGTCTAGCTTTTAGAGTCTCTGAGATCAAGCGGGCTATACAGACAGGGCATAAAGCCTATATAAACGTTTTCAATAGCCAAAGGTAAGTATGAATTATTCTTAATTAAATGCATTAAAAATATTTTAAAGATTACTTAGCGCACATTTAGCTAAGAGCACTTACTGGCTTTTCCATTAACCCTTCTTTTCACTTTTGCTACTGGGAGACATTCCTCCAAAAGTCTCCCAGGAGTTTCTCATTGGCATAGCCAAACTTCCAGCGCTGCCTTTGGCTTTTAGTATCACAGACATTGGCGATCACACTATTGTCTTCCAGTTGAGCCTCGAGGCAAAGTCTGTTGGCTCTGCTCTGGCCATGGATAAGCTGATGGGTATTGCTGTCATAGGACCAAAATTGATTGCCAGCATGATGATGGCATTGCCAAAGCCAAATCTCTGCTTTCGCATGCTGCTGTTGCAGCTCCAGGCAATGGGAATTCGAGTGCAGATCACGAAAGTGACTCAAAGACCACTTTTGCTGCCACTTGGGATACATTAGATCCACATCGCAGGGCAGCAATTGTGGATGCTTTGCTGACTCTGCTCGCTCCAAGCAGAGCGAGGGTGCCGCCAAGCTCTGCACTGCGCCAAATGCATAGTCCAGAGGCTCATCTATGGGATACTGCTCTAAGAAGTCCTTGCCCAAGTGATCCAGAAACCATTTGAAGGGCTTGCAGTGCAAACGTTGACGCAGTGCCTTTTGCTCCTTTAATGAACCCACTTTAACATGCGTCAAATGTGGCATATTCGCATAGAGCTTGTCCTTGTACTCGTCCAGCCACACCTCAGCCACACGCCTGTAGTTCTGGCAATGGGAATAGTTCGTCAATACGCAAACGTAATCAATTTCATCTTAAGTACTCACCCTAGCTATTGCCTTGCTCTCGGATTTCTTGTACTGCGGATGAAAGTTGCTATTCCTAAATAGATGCCCTACTCTGGAGCAGGGCACCTCCAGCAGCCGGCCACCGCAGAGCCATAATTTGAGACTTAACTCGAACTGCTCGGCGCCCCAAATACGCAGCCCCTCATCATAGCCGCCCAGCTCGAAGAACCAACTGCGATATATGGCAAACAGACCGCCATTCATAATGGGATTTTCATGTGGCGCAGGCAGCGCCAGTTCCTCCTGCTTCGTTAATGGCAGCTGGATATAGTTAAAGTCCCAGTCAAAGAAGCCACGCGATGGCTTGCCACGCCTATAGGCAAACGTTTCATAGTCAATTGTATCCACCACGGGCGTGGTGCAGGTCTTGTTGTTCTCCAGCAGGGGTGCTAGCAATGGCTCCAGCCAGCCCCGAGTCACCTCAATGTGTGCATCAAGAAAGACGAGAACTTCAGCCTGAGCCTTTTGAGCACCCACCAGCCGTGCCTGCATCAATCCCAGCTGCTTTGGCAGACGCTGCTGCTGCACCAGGCCCTCGAAGCGTTCGTCCACAGCGTACTCATGATCACTGCCATCGTCCACTAGAATTATCTCTCGCAGTAATCTCGCTGAAGTTCTCCTTCTCAGACTGCTCAACGTTCTCAGTAGCACACTCGGCTGCTCATTGTGATGGGTGATAACGATACTGATTGCTGGCAGATTTTCCACTGGGTACTTGAGCTTTTTGCAGCTGTTAAGAGTTATCGCAGCTAATGAGAGTGAACTCTTATACTACGTCGCTCGCGCGCTACTCACCTGCGATGCCGCATATCGAAAAGCTTACGCTCCGGCGATATGCGCTCCGAGAGCCAAGCATTATAACCCGTTTCACGCTGGCTGCTCTCCATGGCCAAGCGCTGCTCAGCCGTCCAGTTGCTCATCGCTGGTCGACCCAGTGCGCCCAAACCGGCCAGCACTAGCTCTGAGCTCTCCGAATTGCCAGCCAGCAGCTGATCAAGCTGTGTTGATGTCACTTTCATTGTTGACTTCTCGAGCGCAGAGTTTGTTGTCTTTGTTGTTTCTTCTGGGTTTGTCTCCATAATGTATAAATAAATAATAATATTACATGTTACAGTAAACAGCAGTAGAATTAATATTGTTTTCTTATGCCTCAATAAAATCTCGCAGCCAAACATAATGGATTGAAAACACCCAGACACAAAACACGAGCTAAAGCCGCACACGTTTTAACCAAGACTGAGTAGTTAAAGCAAATCTAAGAGCAGCGTAAAAGACTTATACGGGTCTTCTACAATCGAAAACTTATACGCCGTGAAAGTTTATAAGCTGCAGCAAATGTTGTAATGCAAGTATTAGCCAAAAATATTTACGCAAGAGATTGTTACTTTTTTTTTACTGAAATAAAAAATATAATAAAACTAAATTATTTCATGTAAAATATGAGCTTGGAAAATTGTTTAATAAAATTGGAAATTTGTAATATTGTTTAAATAACATTGAATTTGATCAAATTATTAGTTTTTCTAAAAAATTTAATTTTTCTCAGCCAAAATATCTTCATTATTTCTTGTAAAATGTTAGTTTAAATTAAAAAAAAAAAAAATTTTATTATAAATATTTTTTATTAATTTATTTATTTTTTTTTTTTTTTTTTTTTTTTTTTTTTTTTTGAAAAAGAAAAAAAACCCAAAAAGTGTTCAACTTTTTAATATATATATAAATAAAATCTAAAAATGAAAGCAGTTTATTTATTTATTAAATATTGGCAAAAATGTATTTCACTTCTTTTCTTAATATTATTAATTATTTTAATAGAAATATAAATTTAAAAACAATTTTTTTTTTTATTTAAAACTATTTAATAATACATAATAATTTATAAATATTTTCTAAAGAAATATTTCTCAATTATTTCAAGTAATATATCAAAGAGCTGAACAGAAATTCCTTACAGATATTTAAATTTGCTTTTTCTCTTTCTTTCTCTCTTCTATTATTAAAATCATTAATCCCAATAATTCTTTCTACAGATGTTTAGGTATTTCTTGTATTGTCAGATTTCAAACTTTGCATTTTCATTAAACTATCAAAAATAAATAGCTTCACACTCGCGCATCCCTTATTTAACACAAATGTAGAAATATCTATGCCTGACTTTAATCGCCCCGCCGCATGCCAAAACTTGTTAGACTTTACCCAACAGCTGCAATAGTATCCGAATTCGAATTTGAATTTGCATTTGCAAGAAAATACTTAAAGAATCAGTTGCAACCCCTCTGGCTTGGGTGGACTCATTAATTTACGTAAAATCCACTTAACTTTTTGTCGAGGCTTTGGCTTTGGCTTTGGCTTCGACTGAGAGGCTGAGGCAATAAATTCCACAACTTTGCGCCTCATCAAACGAAATGAATGTTAAAATCTACCACGAGTAAAAGTCAGACAATAGAATAGATAGCAATCTACATGAAGTACGAGATGGCGACGTGGCGACGCCAGCAGCAATTTTAGAACATGTGGTGTTATGATGAGACGAGAGACCAATCCAGCAATTCACCCAACCACCCAACCACCCAGCCACCCAGCCACCCACCACCGGGCGCATTAAAGCCACCCCAAAATTCTTAGGCTCGGACTTTAACTGACAAAGGGTAGCTGCAGCCAATAGCAAAGCAATTTTTTTCGGGCAGCTTTACGGGAAATTCCCTTAAAGCCGAACCCGGTACGGCCCGGTAGAGCACGGGTACGTGCCGGCAGAGCCAGAGTCTCATGCCAATGCACCGCATAATTTTAGGCAATTGTCAAACAAAACGAAGGGTGGCAGGCGGATAAATTAGATTTTTACTTGCGCACAATTGCATAAAGCTGAATAATCCTCAGAGGACCCAACAGCGCCCGCTCGTAAATATTCATTGCATACGCACGGCCGTTCGAGCTTTAAGTTCTATCACTCACCTCACGCTTCAGTCCCCAATCGGCAAACGGGGCTTTCATTGCTTTCATTGCTCATATAGAAGTTTTTTCAAGGTCTATGCCAAATTTTGGGGCGGCAGCAATTACATTTGGCCACCCACCCGATGTCCTTGGATGTGACAGGGGCTGGCTGTGCCGCGCGTGCGACCTCCCCAAATAGTCGCCTTGATGGCCCGGCTTTATACTCCAAGGGTGTCGAACTATAAATTATACCTTTTGTTGCAGTTTTTGCCTGAATAACTGAGGGGGCTGCAACCCCACCAAAACAAGGGTCTGTCATGTCTTTAATAAATGTTTGAATGTTTCGTTGCGAGATTAAGTGGATTCCTTTTATAGCATGAGTAATGATCGATGCATAATGCGCTCGAATGTGTCAGGTGTATGGGGGCGGAATAACGCTGCTATTGCAATTTGAGCCCAAGGAAATCATCTTAATGCGAATCTATTACATACTGAGATATCTGAATTGAATGTAGTTAAAGTTTTGCAAAGACAAAAAAAAAATCTAGCCACTATTACGGCTAGAAGTTTATCAAAGGCAGCCCAATTACCATAATAGAAAAATACTTTATAGCAGCAATAAATGAAAAATCTGAAATACATATATATTGAAAACTATGAAGAGCTGCTGAAAATTGCTCGTTAGGTGCCATAAAACAATGAGGAGACTGAGAGCCTGGGATGAATGGCAAACATCGCAGACATAAGTTGAGCATTTTGCTGTTCAGAGTGGACAGCTCAAAGCGCCCACAATAAATTTCACTTATCAAAGTTTTCGCTGGCGCAGACCAAAAATCAGGCATGACAAAAAAAAAAAAAAACGTAGAAGATGAAGCGAAACTCTGGAGTGAAGGACAAACTTTATGGCAGAGATACTCGAAGTGGGCAAAAGCATACTAAGGGAAAATTAAATGTCTTTTGTCAACAGGCGTTCCACTAAAGATGCTGATGGGAACAGTGCACAAAAAACAAGCAAGAATAGTCGGCTCGGAGAGTCTGTCGCTACAACAATGACGCACTTTTTGGGGGCCAGAACTTTGCCCACTTTGATATGCATTAAAAAAGAATTGGCCAAGCAGACGTAGCAGCAGCAACAGCAACAGCAACAGCAGCTGACAAACCGACGAACTGAACAACTGACGAACTCCAATGGTCCAATGGAGCGCAGCGCAATCTCGCTGTGCAAACTGGCATCATAATGGGCCACTTATCATGGCAATCACTCAGCGCCCAAGCGCCCTCTGGCGACTGCAAGCTGCAGGCAGCGCCAGCGTTCGATATGGACCCCTGCAATGGACACCTCCCCTAGGGCCCACAGCCCAGCATATAGCTCAGGCCAAGCTATCGGGGTGCTGTTCGGTTTGCTTTACTACTTTTCGATACTCAATCGTCGTTGCCTTTTAATACTTTGCGCAAACACATTAAATGGAAATTTCGTGCAAGGCGACGACCAGCACCCTGCCTCGCAAGGAGTGGGGTTTCTTCTCACTGCTAGCTACCCCCGAATGCCCATGCAAAGTGCTGGCATTTGCACAGCGAACGCATTTTTCATGTGACATTTGCAAAAGCAAAACAAACTTTCATTCAAGCGATTCAAACCATGGAATGCCTCAAAGGACTCACTTGCCAGGCGGACCGCCTGCCACGTCCTACTGCTGTTTGATCTTTACTCAGTGCTCATTGCACATTTGCCACTGTATGTGTGCGTACTTTTTTCGAGGCAAAATCCTTGCGTCAATATGCTCCAAAAAAAGAGAAATGGACTTCAAGCTGTGCGTCCGTCCTGCTCTGCTTCCTTTTCAAGTGTTTTATAAATAAAAATCCTGGCGCTTTTTGCTCAATAGTCACACACATTCACACACATAAACCTATGGAGAGGTTTAGGGAGAGAAATGTTTACTTTGAAAATTGCTCTGATTCGGTCAGTTCTTTTAGCATTTTTTGTGTCGCTCTAAGCTAAGCCATAGAGCACAAAAACGGAATTTGAGTGGCATATCTTAAGTGGGAATTTGAAATTGAATGATTGTTGAATTAGCAGATTTGAATTACTTCAGGCCTGGGAGTAGTTTGGCTTTGAAAATGAAACAGTTGAAAGAGTTTTATTTTAAACTATTAAAATACAAAAATATTTAAAACAAACTGGAAATAAAAATTTTGTTTAAATATTATTTATAAATATTAATAAAAATAAGTTTGAGAGAATTTATATATAATTAAGATTGAATATATATAATTAATAATATATAATGAATAATATATAATTATTTATTTAGAACATAAAAACATTAAAATTATGTTCAGAAATAAAAGTTTTGCCTATTTGTGCACAGATATTATACACAACACGAAAAGATAACTTTATCCGGATACAAATAAAAATCCTTTTGTTATTTATAAATTTCTACAGTTTCTTCTATCAGGCATACATTTAAAGCAACAAATTTCAAGACTTATTATATTCAATATCGATACATTTATAATATTATGTTTAAACAAATCAGAATAAATATATTTCCTTACAGCTTCGTTAAATGCTACGATAGGGAAATACATTATTATCATTAAAACTTTATTTAATCACATTAAAAGTTTTCCTTACAGATAGATCTGTGATAATAGAAGTCAACAGATATTATCTCCATAGAATACAATTTTGGATAGAGAATACTTAAATCACTGGCAGAGACAGAGACCTATCGTACGTATCTAGTAAATTAGCTAGCTACCACAGATGTGGGAATGACAGTGACGTTAAATAACGGCATTAATAAATTAGCTTAGGTTAGATAGCATCTAAATTGTTGAGGCTAAACTTAGCTGAGCGCAATGAGTGATTTCTCGCAGAATCTGGCTGTAAACAGTAGACATCGTCTGGCATATCTGTGCCTAATTAATTGTCAAACATTGCGCGCTATGTGACGTTAATAAATGTCAACTAAATGAGCTGCATGTACGCAAACGAAGCGCAACGAACTGCCTGCTGCAGGAGCGAAGGCGGCAAGAGCAGAGACACAAGCAGAGGCCGAGTCGCAGATGCTGTCGCTGATGCAGACAGGCTACTTAGTGGCAGTGCCAATGCCACATGTTGCAGACACCGAACTAAGTACAACGAAAACAAATGAAAACTATTTTAAGCCAATGTCAGCAAGGAGACCGAGTCCGTAGCCAAGTCGCTACACGTTTTGTGTGCCAGGCAGGTGTGACGATGAGTGGGGCTGCCTGTTTACCAAATTAGATGCATTCGAATTGATGTGCGTGCATAAATTATGTCGAATCTGAGCTATGTATGGGTAGTCTATATGTATGTGTGTGTGTGTGCGTGTGCGTGTGCGTGTGCGAGGTTTAACTGAGTTGGACCAAGTTTAAATTAAATGTTTAACATTCAATCACAGGCGCCGCCTTTTGTGGCCTGTGGCTGTGTCCTGGCCTCCTCCTGGTTGCCAGTCTCTTGTCTCCTGGCATGTCTCCTGTGAATGCCACAGACTTCGGGCCACCCGTTGACAGTTGAGCAAATGAAATGCATTGTAAACTTTTCTATTTGTCAAATATGCTACCTAAATACACACTCACACACACACACACATGCACATGCTTGATATACTTATACGGTTACCAAGACGAGGACTCACTCACAGCTCTCTTGTAATCAATTCAACTTCCTGCCGGTTTTCACACTTTAATTTCCGCTCTTTATTGTTATAGTTCTGTGCATTTGAGTTTGCCTTTGAGTTTGAGTTCGGGTCGAGTTGACAGCGGCTACGGTTGAAGTGGTTTCCCGATCTGTCAGACAAAGGGTGGAAATAACGTCAAGCCAAGCAGCAGCTTTGAGGGAGTTTTTCAGATCTAATATCTAATAAAATGCACAACTTTGGTGTGAGCAAGACAATGTACTACACAACCAGAGAGTGTGAGAGCCAAAGGGTTTCGATTTGATAAATAAGTAAGTGTGTAAACAAAGATCTGGAAAGAGTATTTGAACATAGCTAAACTGGAAACTGTGGGAAACAAAAATTAAATAAAATCGATTTGCATTATATGATCAAAAATTAGTATTTTTAAATATTTCTAAAAATTAATCAAGTCCAAAAAGAGATAAATGGACTATTTAGACCTAGATGAAGCAAGAATTGCGAAGGAAAATATTCATTAAATTAAATTAAAATATATACAAATTAGCAAAAAGCATGAGAGACTATATAGACTTAAATTAACCGAAAAATAGGAGAAAATTTCAGTTAAATTGCGCTAAATAATATATTTAAAAAACATATATATTTAATATATTCAAAAACTTTAGCAGAATAACAGAGAAGCAAGTGCCATACTTAAAGTTAGTTCAAATTGCACTCATAAATAATAGAAAAATTTATTTAAATTGAGAAATATTGAGTGAATATTGAGTTTTAGAATATATTTTTGAAATATTTGAATAGAGCAACTGAAGGGCAAGTAAATATGTAGTCTTCATTCTAATTACTTAACTACAAGGAAAACGATTTATAATTCCAGCTGGCCAGCACAGAATTATCTGTTCAAATTGCACTCGACTGTTTAAACTTAATTTGAAAACTGTGTTGCAACTCACATTGACATATCATTTCAAATCTGCCCCGGGGCCAACAACCTTCAACAAAAAAGCAACTGCAGCAGCTTCTGGAAAGCTACTCCTGCTGTCTGTTGTGCGCCCCTTTGCAAGGCAAAGGCAAAATCTCTTTTTACCTTAGGTCATTTTCAGCATGACAGTTAGGGGTACGCCCACACACACACACAGAGACATGTGGTTACATGTGTATTTGTTTTACGTAAGCTTTAGTCGAGAGAAGGAGAACGAAACGTGCTATAAATATGCGCTTGGGGTTAAATTCTATTTGAACTTTCCACTTTCCTCTTTCTGCAGTCGCCTCACAAAAAAGATGAAAATTTCATTCACACTTTCATTACATGTGGCTAAACTCGCATATATATTGCACCCTGGAGGCGTTTGTCACTGGCAGCGAGCGACCAAGTCGAAAGTCCTGAAAGTGATATATTTGCATTGAAATGCGCTTTAAAACTTTATGCATGAGCTGCAGCTACAGATGGTGATGGAAATGGAGTTAGAGTTGGAGTTGGAGTTGGGGATGGGAATGGAGCCAGAACTGGTCAGTAAGTAGGAAGTGCATTCCAATGAATATATAGCTTTATATCTTGTATAGGCATCTAAACAATGCCGCGCAATTAGTTAATATCACGCCCCGTACCGATCGATGCGACTCATGCAACTCATTTCCCGGTCTTTAAAAAACGCCCAGTCACGCGGCCGAGCTCACATTAATCAACATTGGCCACAGTGCAACTTGCAGGCGACTTGCAGGCGACTTGTAGGTGCAAGCAGCGAGCAACAAGCGACTAGCAGCAGCAGAGCAAAGATTAATTAAGGTCAGTCCTGGGTACGTTGTCAAAAGAATGCCGCCTTGAGAACTGGCCTAGAACGCTGCGGCATAGTCATGGCAACTAATGCCAACACGAGCGGCTTCCTTCTTCCGAAAAGAAGCCCACTTGGTGCACAGGGGGAAATCGAAACGATGTGTGTGTGTGGGGGGACATGACTTGAAGGCGTCTTGATGCATGTCCAATGCATCGTAATGAGCGAGGGGTGGCAGCGCCTGTGCGCCATATGTGGTCCACTCCGGCCACTTGACCACCACTTGCCAAAAGAAATCTAAGACGAAATCAGCTGCAGAAGTCATCAAACATCATCAATTTAATCAACGAGCCCAGACCGGGCTGGGCAGTCCGGGAATCCATGGGCATAGTCATCGGATGCACTGCCAAATTGCAAAGTCAAACGGACCAAAGCAAGTCGATGCTTAGACACCGGGGGGTTGCCAGCTTACAAGTAATTAAGGGTAGCAATTTTAAGACAAATCCTCTGAGCCACATATATCCCAAGGTGTTGGTCGGGGTGGAGCTGCGTCTGGGGCTGGGGCTGCGGCTTTTGTCGCATTGAAATACGTGATAAGGGCATTAATGATGGCTCAGCCGTCACCTTCGAACAACCCAATAAAGTCTGATGAGTTTCAATTATTTTTTGGGGGGCGAGAACGGCGCAAGTTTCATTGATGAGGCGATGAGGAATTCAAGTGTAGTTGAAGCTCTTTCTATTTGTTTAGCTCATTACTTAGAAGCGTTTAGCGATATAAATCTCTTAAAATGAACTTTGCTGCTCAGTTGTGAAATTGACAAAGCGAGATTGAATCAAACATATAATCTAAAGCTACAAAAATCTCATTTATTTATAGCATTAAAAACCAATTTCAAATGAAATTTATCAGTGTATTTTGTGGAGACTGCTTGCTACCCAATTAATATGCGGTTTGCCTTCCAGTCCACTTCTTAGACAGAGATGATTATCAATGTCTGCCTTTGCCCAAAACTGCTGCAAAAAAATACAAAAATTGCACCTGCAGAATTTCATTAAAATTGCTAAGGATCTGCGTGATGAGGCACAAATATAAGAAACCAAAGAACTGGCCCAATTTAAAGCTGAAATATGTGTGTCTACCAGCTGCATTCGTGTTTTACACATACTTCTTAGCCGCAAAAACATCATTAATTTGGCACGTAATTACGTGAAGGAATAGCCAGAATACCTTGGACGTAATGGAAGCCAAAAACTCTAAATCAGTGCAATTAAATGTGACTTTTCAGCAAAAATGTTCAGAATAAAATTTATGACAAGAAACGAGACTAATTACCCAAACAACAAGTGCAGCTGATGATGGCAACCAGCAGGGAGTTTGTTGGGCGGGGTGGGGGGACTGGCAAAGAGATATTGTTGAAGTGCAAAATTGTGAGATACTTTTTGGCCAAAAAGGCGCGACAATAAATGGCTCTAAATAGCCATTGCGAAACATTAATCAAGGCTCTAATGAGCCAAGCCGACTCGAAACTAGTGCAATGCCAGAGCAGACCTTCGAGACATTCGAGGCGTTATCGCTGGTTGGCCATCGCAATCACAAACACAATTTGGCAACAACAATACATCAAAGTTAAAGCATGTCTGAGACGCAGCCCACTTAACAAAACTGACAATTCAGCTGCTACAATTTAGTCGATTAGCGTCAGAATGTCAGACAGAAGGCTTCAGGTTCGTCTTCTGTTTGTTTCGTTTGGGTCGGATCAGCCAGCGATCGTTTCAACCTGTCGTCATCAATTTTGTTGTTGGCAGAGGCAAAACTAAAAATAAAAAAACCAACGTAGCAGCTGTTGGTCAAAAAAAAAAAATCAGTAAATGAGGCAGCCTCAGGTAGTGAGCAGCAGCCAGCAGGAGGCACGTTCAATGATCAATGATCAATGATCCTCGCGAGAGGCAACTGCAACTGTCGAATTGTGGCACAGTTGAATATATTCTTTATTTGCTGTGGCAGGTGACTTTTGGCTGCCAGCTTAAATTATGAATTTATACGCGATTCAAACAATGGAAATGATCATACACAGATTCTGGTAGCTCTACAGTTACATGAGATGTGGACTGATCCTTATCAAATGCAGCCTTCAGCTGTATAATTAAAACTCATTCATTTGCCCGTTTTTCGCCTTATCATATATTTTGAATCTATTGATTGTCTTTCCTGGAACCACATTTGCCTTGTTAGTCTAACAAGCTCGAGAGCGAGAGAGAGAGAGAGAGAAAGAGAGCTGGCCAGCGACCACCATTTAGCTGAAAAATTAATGGTCAACGGGCTTTGGCCTCGACTTGGTGCACCTAACGCTCGCTCTTCCATCTGTTGCCACAGACGCTGCACACAAAGGTTCGATTTAGGTGGCCAACGGACGGCTTGTGGTACGCGTGTCTGCATTTAATTTAATAATATGCTGTCATGTAGCAGTTGTTAGGATGCGCTAAATGCCCCGTCCCCAATGGCCGAGTCTGCCAGCGTACAGAATCGAACGTCTAAACCAGTGCGCGTCCCGGCATCTGTTTGAGTTGTTGTGTAACCCAATGCCCTAGCCAACTGTTCCCCAGCTCTGAATGGGCATTATAGCGAAGTGTAGTTCATTTGAGACGTTTCTTAGGTGCGTTGCCTTTATGCTAACAAGGCGCGTGTTGAATGGTTTTTAAAGTATCTGCCCCAGAATTCTTGCTAAGTGTATGAAAAGAATGACAAAGGATGCGTCTAGGTAAGACCACTTGAGTGCAGCTTAGTGGGAATGCGTTAAGAGCTCAGCTAAATACTATTTCAACTGACCACACAGGATAGAAGTTGTATTTGAGATATGATCTACAGTTGGAAATACGATGATTAGCACTTGAGAGAGTCACAAGTAAAAATCAATATTCAGTGAAGAAGAAGTATATAGAAAATAGGGTATAAATATAATATTATAATTTAATAAGTACATTTTATTTCATTTTTGTATTTTAAAAGTATTATACTACATTCAATCTTCAAGTAGTTGAAAAATGAGAAATAAACATTATCTAAATAACGGTTGTGTTAAAACTTATATTTAGCATATATCAAATTATATCAAGCATATTTAGCAAATTTTTATTTTGAATGAATTATTTATATAAAATTATATTTTAATACAAAAAATTTATATTTCTTAATTTATAATTGTACATAAATATTATATATTTCTATTTATATTATAAATATTATTTTGAATGAATAATGGACAAACAAAATTTAAACAAGTAAGAAAACTCTAGTCGAGAGTGCTCGACTAGATAATACCCTGAACCCAATGTTAATAAAATAAAATAATAATCTGTACTGTGATGGCAATCGCAAGCAACAGACAAATCTTTTTACAGAACACAATTGAAGTTTCAGTGTTGGATAATGTCTAAAATCTGCTAAACATGTTCCTTTAGTTATTGCACCCACATAAATGAATGATAATCAATCACACAATTACTGATAAGTGATTGTAAGTTTAGATTTTCGCTGTGTGTAATTATTATACGCCTATTTATCACCATAGCTTGAGAATACAGATATTTTTAATATCATTACTCAATAGTGATGATACTTTAACTTATTATATTATATAAATCAGAAAGTATACATATGTAGATATGAATGTATGCGTGTTACGTTCAAAATGTACATATGTATGTACATGTATATATACATATGTGTGTATGCATTGCCAAAAAAATAATAATAGATGGCGCTTATATTAGTTGAAATTCGAAAAATTTTATATTATTAAATATCATTAAAAATAGAGCCAACAAATAGACGTTCCTCGATTAACACGCATCACCTTAATTAACACAGACACTTCATAATTGTAAAAGAAATATATCAATGCCACTCGAAGCTGTATAGCCATAATAAATAAGTTCACTGCTAAAGCGCCATCTAGCAAGTTTAAATTCTTAGACCATGCTAGGCTAGTTTTGTGTATACATACATATGTGTGCATACATATAGGAAAACTCATACCGCAGATGTCACGTGCTATTAAATATTTGAAATTTTTGAAAAAAAAGCGCTTATTCACAATTAGTTAAACTAGCAACTGACTTTCAAAGGTATCAAATACAAAAGAATAAATAATAATACAAATATATATATATATATATATATATATATATATATATATATATATATATATATATAAATAAATTAAAAATGGCTCAGGCGGAGTAGCGAAAACGAATGAAATTCGCCATATACGAAAGAAACACCAAAGCAGTGGCTGAAAATACAAATACAATTCAAAGACAATTCTAACGCAATTCAAAAACAATTGTGATTCTTAGAATATACACGCATAGCAACATAGAAAACGGCCCAAGATTTTTTGTGTGTATATGTGCACACGCATACGAAAATTGATTTGCATTGATCAACGTTGCTTGCATTTCCATTGTTATTTTAATTGTTTTAAAATTTTTAAAATATATAATGGAATGTAATGAGAGTTTCAGCATATGATCTACATATTCTATTTATTATTTTACATTTTTTTTTAGAAATCATAACTCTTTTACAATTAGCTATACATACACAAATATGTACATATGTACATATGTATGTACGATTGCAGCCACACGCTGATCTACGCTTGCACACATATACATACATACATACATACATACATATGTGTGTATGTATGTATGTGCGCCCGCAATGCGTCATGCTGTGTCGCTGCCTTGCTTGCTGCGTCACATGGGCTTTGATGAGAAAACTTTATAGACTAATAATTCTGTTTCTATATGGACAATCATATTGATATGTTCAGGTTAAGATTATGATATTCATATCTATATGCCAAACCAAACTGTATGTCTCTAGTATTTGAAATGCATTTTTTACACATTTGGGGGTGGTGGGGCGAATTGGGAACCGGAATCCAAAATCTGACAAAAACCGAAATTGTATTAAATTAGTATCTATATATATGCAGAAGACTTGGAGACTCTAACTCTAAAGATGAATTAGCTAGAATTTTATAACTGGTTCCCGATAATTTCGTTTATCGATAACTTTGCAAATATACAAGTTATCGAATTTCTGAAACAAACTCGTACTGCGCGTGCAATATACGGACCTAACACAAAAAGAATGAACTCTCTAGCTTTTGTATCTTCGGAAATCGACGCGTTCAAACATACGGACAGACGGACAGACGGACAGACGGACAGACGGACGGACAGACAGACGGACATGGCTATATCAACTTTTCTCGTCACCCTGATCAAGAATATATATACTTTATGGGGTCTGCCACGCCTCCTTCTGCCTGTTACATACATTTAACAAAACCATTATACCCTGATTTCCCATTTTCAATGGGTTCAGGGTATAAAAAGCTTGTAATTTTTTATTGTTTTATTGTTATTTACCCATCCATTTGCCCATTAATGTTCAATCGACCTTTCCGGCTATTTTCAGGTCATTTTTAGCTCTTTTTCGGGCTTATCCCACCAACTACTTTTCTACTTTCTTTCTAAACTTGCTATATTACTTTCTAAAAATTTTTCTTTCTCTTAATTACGATTCTGTCATAGGATGATGACCAGTCTTATTTATCCATCCATATGCCCACCAATGTTGTATCTACCTTTCTGGCTATTTTCTAACCATTTTTAGCCGTTTTAGCAGTTTTAGCCGTTTTTAGCCGTTTTTAGATCTTTCTCTGGTTTCTCTCACCAACTACCTTTCTACCTTCTTTCTAACATTGCTATCCTACTTTCTTATAATTTTTCTATCTCTTAATCACGATTCTGTTCATGGATGACGACCAGTATTATTTATCCATCCATATACCCACCAGTGTTTTATCTACCTTTCTGGCTATTTTCTAGCCATTTTTAGCCGCTTTTAGCCGTTTTTAGCCGTTTTTAGCTCTTTTTCTGGTTTATCTCGCCAACTACCTTTATTCATTCTTTCTATCCTGCTTTCTAATATATTTCTATATCTTAATCACGATTCTGTCATAGGATGATGACCAGTCTTATTTATCCATCCATATGCCCACCAATGTTGTATCTACCTTTCTGGCTATTTTCGAGCCATTTGTAGCCGTTTTTAGCCGTGTTTAGCCGTCTTTAGCCGTTTTTAGCCGTTTTTAGCCGTTTTTAGCTCTTTCTCTAGTTTATCTCACCAACTACCTTTATACCTTCTTTCTATCCTGCTTTTTAATATATTTCTATATCTTAATCACGATTCTGTCATAGGATGATGACCAGTCTTATTTATCCATCCATATGCCCACCAATGTTGTATCTACTTTCTGGCTATTTTCTAGCCTTTTTAGCCGTTTTTAGCTCTTTCTCTGGTTTATCTCAACAACTACCTTTCTACCTTCTTTCTAAAATTGCTATCCTGCTTTCTAATCATTTTTCTATCTCTTAATCACGATTCTGTTCATTGGTTGATGACCAGTCTTTTTTACATATTCATTTGCCTATTAATGTTCCATCTACCTTTCTGGCTATTTTCTAGCTATTTTTAGCTCATTTTCTGGTTTAAATGATCAATTATTATTCAGAACAAAGTTTGCCTGACACTTTTACGAATCGTCTTCACACTTTAAATAAAATGAGCAAACTAATCTACATAAATCCAATGAGAGACCTAACGATAGTTTAACTTCCAGCAAAATCAAGAATTACGAATTACAAGAGCTTCCGAAACGAAATTACGAATTATAAGAGGCAAGATCATCGCCGAGTAGGCAGAAAAACTATGAATTAACGAAGCGACTAAAATGTAGGGAATTTTTAAAGAATACATTTATTACATTTATTATTTATTTTCAATTTTTTGTATATATTTACAATTCATTCAAAAATAAAAATTATGTTGTTTTCTCCTTGCCAGCATTCGATGTTCATAAATTTTAACTTTCACTCACATAAATGGCATACAAATAATCCATAATCATTTTATCTGTACTTCGAGTTCAGTCGAGCATCTTTGGAGATTGCCATCATTTGTGAAATCAGTTATGCAAGAGTCAATGTTCTGTAGTTATTATTATTTGAGGCAGTTGCCCTTATCGCTTTGTGATTGTCATAAGCGCCTGATTATCATATCCATCAGTTGTCTAGGCAGTTGAGTGCGTCCTTTTACTTATTACATATGCAAATGGCAAACAGATTTCAATCCCTAACAGCCGGACGGAGGGCCGACTGTCAACTTTTATTTGACAACTTTCTATATGGAGTAGCTGAACTATATTCAAATGCAAATCCCCAAACTAATTTTGTTTCGAAAACATTTACGCCCGGTTGCATTTTTTTTTTTTTTTTCTGGGAAACCCTTTCGAGGGTTACCAGCTGGTCCATGGCGAATGGCAGTCACAAATTTTGGCCACAAAAGCCACTTGGAAATATTAAAAACGAGCCACAGACTATGACAGAGACGTCTGACAATAAATCGCATCAAAACATTTTTCATTTCATTTCGAAATGTTGCGTGCAATAAAATCTAATAATTTTCCACGGCTGGTGGATGGGGGGGATGCAGAGTCGAGAGACGGAGAGCAGGGCTTGTAGTTTGCTGAGCAAAATAGCATATTCGGATACAGACATACTTTGGGGTTGCTGCACGAACAAAACAGTTGCAAACAATTGGCAACACTTGTGACTCAGACGTAAAAGCCCAATACAGTGGCAAGCAACCCTCAAGTGCACTTGCCACGCGGTCGGGGTGGTAGTTGGGGTAGTTGGGGTGGCTGGGTGGCTGGGTGGTGCGGGGCTTTCGTAATTGCAATCAAAACGAAATTATTTTTATGCTTACCGCCCCCCAAACTAACCGGAAAGCTGGCTAGAGCAAACTGATATATGAGACATAATTAAAGCAGCGACCGCAGCGCAGCCATCGACGTTGTCCAAATATTCGCAAATCAGTTTTTGGACTATAGTTACATGGCCGTTGCGGGTCGGGGCTAGTGGCTGCAAATTGGTCATAGTCTGTTGGTGACGTGTCTTTGATTACGCCGCAAGTCGTTGGCGCCTGTCATCGTACGGGATTCCAGCTTCAGACTTGCTGCTGCCCGGTTTGTTGTTTGTTTTTAATATAAATGCAAATTTGGCCAACGGCATTCGCCCTGACTGTGATACTTTGAGCAGGGCTCACACGCACACGCACACACACAGGCATACACGCACACTCAGATCTGTCTAATAATTAATATTTTGCAGCTTTGTCTACGATTTCCTCTACACGTCCTGCATAGTTGCATGCCGCATATTAAACAGCCAGCTCCATTTCCTGAGATAGTTGCGCCTACCGCCTCGCAGTTTAATGCAATCTAAAGTTTTTGACAGTCCCCCCTCTGGCCCATGGCACAGCCTTCCTTATCTATATGTCGCACCCAGACAACGCCCCTTTGGCGTTGGCTTGGCTTAATTTATGGCTTGCAATTAGCAACTGGCAAATGTGTCATTTTATTGGCCGGAAAGTTCGGCTAACACAATAAGTGGACATGCTTGAAAAGTTACTGCGCTAGTTGCTTTTGAATTGCTTACATACGACAACTAATGAACAAGACCCTCAGGCTCTATGGTCATTTAATTATATTTGAATTCAAGTGTTTGCAAAAATTTAATAAGTTTGGAATGCGATACTTTAAAAGTGTGAAAAGTTAAGTGAGTATAATATAATATCGGACAGTTTGATAGATCTTACTCTAAAGCTTTCGTAGAGCTATATGTCGAAGCTTTATATGTATTTAGGCGAAGTACATTTTTAAAAAGAACTTCAGATTAATTTATCAAATAAACTATTGATCGAAGCAAAATCTTTGTAAAATCCAATCGTCAAGAGATTTAAAATACAAAAATAAAAAATAAAAATATGTAGTTAATGTGAGAGCGATTACATAGATTTAAAGCCAAGAGAATATAAATTACAAGTGAGCAGTGCAGAAAAATATTACATATGCATGTGTTAAGCTTGCTTATGAGCATGAGCCCATCAACAGCAGATAAGATCAATATATAAGAGAGCTAATTCTAAGATCAATTAATGATGCGCTGGACATTTTCAATCGATAAATCGATTATTGACTATTCTTAACATCAATTTCTATCACAAGCACATGTTGCTTTAAGGATAGCTCATAATTATCCAGCAGACACATCCTTATTGGTAATACTACATATATGATAAGTCTACAATACTCATCTAGCTCTTAACGAACCAATATTATACACAATTATACACTAGATCATTTGCCCTAATACCCTTAAGTAAAAGAGATAGATACTTATAGATAATACTATCATTAATTACAATTTAAGGTCAACCTGTATCAAAGATATAATATATACGTAGTTCCTAATGAACCAATATGGCCTTCATTTAGCTGATGTATTACACTAGATCATCTACCAAAATGCTCTTATGTATTCAGCAACCGCTACGTTTCTCATCTCTCACATAATTTGAAAGTCGCTGAACACAGACATCGCTTCGATCGTAGACAATGTCAACCTTCATATCAGTCTCTATCGAGTAGTGTGTATAAAACAAAACCATTAAATCGCCGGCTAGACAGATAAATTGACTCGAAAATCGGTGCTGCGGCTACGTGTGCTGTTGACATGCCACGAACTTGAAAACAATTAACGTAGCATTTTGATATGTGAGCTAATCGAAAATCCAGACACAAACACACACACACACACATACATAGTCATAAGCTAACAGAGACAATACAGGTAACCCTGTAATATTTGCCAAATGACTGAACAGCAAATACCAGAGACAGAGAGAGAGAGAGAGAGAGAGAGAGAGAGAGTGATGCCGATGGCCTTACCTGGCCAGAGGGAAAACAAGTGCTTTGAATGATAACAAAAGGTGTTGCACAAGCCCGAAAGGCTGATGGCATGCAGCTCTCCTGCTGGCAACACGATTTATGCGATTACATAAACCAGATACGAGGACGAGCTCTGCAACGAGCTGAGAGCTGAGAGCTGGAGCTGGAGCTGGGTCGCATTCTAGGGCTCATTAAATGTCAATTTTTGGCTCGCTGAGGATATTGTCGAGTCGCGTCGCCTCACATCAAACGTTATCCTGCTGCGCGCGTGTCGCATCGTTAGCGAACCGGAGTGTCCCACAGTCCTAAAGAGTCGTGAATTCGGAATCCTTTGTGCAGGACAAGTGCATGCAAGTCCCCTATGCGAGAGACTAATGCCGAAATAAACAAAAAAATATATGAAACACAAAAACTATGCCCATAATGCGGTCAGCTTTGGTTCATCTGGCGCGCCTGAATTATTATTATATGGTCAGGTCCATTGTTTGTTGTGAATTATTATCCCTTTCGCATATGTTGTTGTCCTTTTATATCCTTCGTTCTCAAGCGTCTGTTGCCTGTTGCCAGTTGCCTGATTGCCTGACTGCCCCTGCCGGTCTGCTGCTCTGCCGGCACAGTCTAACTGCCACGCCCACGTCTTTTGTTTTTGTATCGTATTCCATTTCTTTTAGTCTCGCTGGGCGTCGCGTTTCTAAAGTTCTCGAAGGCGTGTTCCACCATAAATTGTTTTGCTTTCTTTGGAATTCTTGTGGCTTCGCTTATTGGGTACGTTTTCAGTTCAAATTTCATAATTATCGGGGCGTGTATTGCAACATTCTGCATACAATTTCCAACTGCTTTAACTGCCGTACAACCCGATGGCCACATTTCGCCTTTATATCCTGCACTTGTTCTCAAAGATACAAAATCAATTTATTGTTTTTGTGCTGCGGTCAATGTTCTGTCCTTTGCAATTGTTGTTGTTGTTGTTGTTGTTGCTGCTGTTGTCGTTGTTGTGGTCAGCCAAGTGTTGGACAGCATTATAAATATTTTAGCTTGCTTTTGCAGCTTATGGACAACAAATGCTTGCCACCGGACTTTGTTTTTTTTTTTTTTTTTTTGGATGGGCAAGGGGCGAGGGCAGTTGGCCTGTGGCTGGGCTACTACTACAGTCCATTGAATTGTTTAAGTATCCGAAAAGCTCAACTGTTGTTTGTTTTTGCAGGAAAATGTTTTGTTTGCATTTAGTTTTTAAGTCCTTGTAATGAAAAACTTCAGTCCACAAAAGAGATTTTATGATTTTGGCACATCTGAAAAGCAAAGTGCTTATTGTTCTAACGAAATAAAATGATTGTTATAATAAATTGAAAGTATTGCACAGAAAAGTTATTGAATGTGGCAATATTGAAGAAAATCTCTCAATAGCTTTTCTTAAAATATTTTTCTAAATAATACTTGATTTTATATTTATATATATAATAAACATAATATTTAGATGCGTATATATTACAGTCCCGATGATTCGAAATGGCAAGGCAATTAGAAATTAAAATTATTTAGAACTTCAAATTATCCATTAAACGAGGCTCTAAATAAGAAAAATTAAAAAAAGCGAAGCTTTCATATTTCATTATGTATACTTAAAAAATTTAATTTTTTAAAGTACTTAAATACATTCAATCAAATCATAATTGAACAGTAAATAAAATTAGAATGAATAAAATTATAATTATTTTTTTTTTTTCTTATTATCAATGGCTGAAATAAAATATTGCGCAATTGATAAGGTCTTATGCGTACGTCTATTTGCCATTTCTAAGACATGATGTTGCACTTAGAATAATACTCGACGAACTAAAGGAAAAGAGTGTAAGAAACCAAAAATAGAATTTATAAGACATTTAATATTCTATAAGTTGTGAAAAAGACAACGAATTAACGAGGGGACTAAAATGTATGCAATTTTTACAAATTAACGAATTTTATCAAGAGGATAGATTTTTTTCGATTTATCGCTATTTTCAATGTGTACAAATTATCGATTGTAATATACAAAAAATATTTTAATGATTAAGTCAATAGTATCGCTCTACTCATATAATTTCCCATTGCAATTTAAATCTCACAAATAGTTAAATAAATCTGAAATTTCTCACGCCCTTCTGAATGTTTGATTTAACGAACAAATCGCTTAGCATTTGCACTCTGTGGCCCTCTAAAATAATATTAAAACCCCGAGCAAATGATTCAGCAAACACATTTGGTGCACATCCCCCCACGGGGCACCTCTCAACCCTGACTCCACTTATGAGTAAGTGCTTCGTAGACAAGTCCTTGAACATCGACCACATTGCGGCCAAATGCCGGTCACATTCTGGGCACCAGCTGCTGTGCAACCACCGCCGCCCATGCCAGAACATGGCCCAACCCAGTCATACAAGGCCCTCCCCCACACCAGACCAGACACAGGAACAACCAACAGAATTCTAATAATTTTTAAACAAAAACAAACTTCCTTGCCATGCAACAACACAAATTCGAAAACATTACAAAAATTACAATGAGACACATTCGCTACGAGTTCCGTGAGCTTTGTTGTTGTTGTTGTTGTTGTTTAGAGAATTCGTTTCGAAATTTCACGCCAACGTCTGTGACGAAATTTTCGCCGACATGTTCGGTCGTTTGGGTCAGGGCAAGGAAACAAGTGCAGCAGCCTTAGATGACAACCCCCACGTGAGCGCGGAACCAAATGGAAATGGAAAAGGTTGTGCAACACGAAACCAAAGCGAGCACAAATAAAATAAAAAAAAAAAAAAAACGAGAAAGAAACGAAGAACTCAACCCCATGGCCATCGTGGTTGCCACTTTTAATCAGCGCCCTGCGCAGCTATTTAAGGGACCGGGAACAGCAAACCGTCCGCCGGATTCCCCTGGCGCTATGGCACTTTCTGCAGCGGCATTAAAATTCACTGAGAGATACAAAATGAAAATTTCTCCACTGCGGGCTTGGCGTTAGTTTTTTAACGCGACGGCAAAATGAACAAGGGAATGAGCAACTGAATGAATGCATGAATTCCAAAGCAATTTTGATGTTGACATTGAGTAATGTTGGCATTGGGCCCACGGCCTGAACCCTAGTTCGGATTTTGGATTTTTGGATGTTGGTCGGCATTTTCGTTGGGTGGTTGTTTGGTTTGGCATTTTCATATCATTTTCGAATATTACATGCGGATTAGCATTTCCTCATTGGGATTGCAACAAAACGTGCAATCGTTATGCCCAGCAAGAGCTGGGGCTATGCGCGGTGGGCGGCGGGAGGCGGCAGGCGAGAGGCGAGAGCATGTGGGTGCCGTAAAAAAGGGGGTGGCTTGCATGCGGGTGGTTGGGTGGACTAATGGGTGAGTTTTTCCGTCGACTGGCATGCTATACTGTCTCAGCCAAAAATAAAACCTCATAACTCATTGAAGGGTTACGAAATTAACTTGCAGGAGATATATCAGTGTATAAACGAAGAGTTCAAAGGAATATTTTGGAGCTAAAACTTGTTTGATTAACAGGAATTATAATGTCAAAAATGAATAATTGATAATATAATGATTAGAATATTTAAATGTTTAATGTTTAACCTTTCAAAAAAACTAAATCATTTTTAAATATTTTAAAATTCTTTGCTTAATTGCAAAATTGTCCTTTACTCCATTCCAACATCTTCATCATAATATTTGCTTCTTCATTTTATAAAACTTTCGTTCAATTATATTCCCTCCCCAACTTGAACATTTTCAAAAATCATAGCAAATGAAAGCTCCTTAGAGCTTGTCTTAGCCCAATCGAATGCGCTAACAAGTTGCTTGAACTTTTTTAGGAATTCTCAAATCAACAGCCTTTCACAACTCAGCCACGAACAAGTTTCCAATTTGCTTTTCACGCTTGCAGTTTTACAAGCTGCTACATGATTGGGGTCGTCCGGCCATAGTTCCTACTACTACAACTCCTCGCCTGCCGTCTGTCTGGCCGTCCCATAACAAGCTGCCAAATTTCACACTTGGCTCTGCTGCGGGAAAATCCAATAGCCGAGCACCTAAAACTAAAACTTTCAGCGCGTGGCGCCTGAAATGTGTCAGCGATATGAAATATTCTTGAGCTGCAATCGAACTTCCCTAATCCCTAGCACTGCGCCCCACTCGAAACAGCGACAGTTGCTACCCTTTCGTCGGCCGTAATCTAATTTACTCAACATTTTATTATTAACTGACAGTTTATTAAAAACTCATCGAAACTGGCAAACTGATTTGGATTCAGATTTGCCTTTCCACTGGGCTTGCGATTGCCCCCTTATCAAGATCCACGACACATGTCAGAGCTGCGTTAGCTGATTACCAACGCTAGATAAATATTAAGCAACTATATAACAACTTCCCCTGCTGAGCTGTCCCCAATCATCTCACTCTCTCTCTCTCTCTCTCTCAACGAACAGCGCTACTGTCTCCATTGCGAGCGACGTCATCGCCTGTTTGTTTGGGAAGCGCCAAAACAGCTTCCTTTCTGTAATTGACTCACCGCCAAGGGGCAAGACCCCGCCTCCGTCTCCGCCTCTGCCACCGCCCCTCCCCACATCGTCCTCTGCCATGCAGCGAGGTAATGAAATTTTTTGGCTTCGAGTGCTATAAATGTATGCAGGGCAACTCCTGGATTGTTATTGTTGTTGTTTGGCACGTGGCACGTGCAGTCGGTTGGGGCGAGGAAAGGGCATCAAATTGATTTAGATTTTAGTTATGTTGTTATTCAACACGCTGCCCCACGGCATGTTTGTAATTATTTTTGAACAGGGAATTGTGCAATAATTAAAAATGATTAGCTCATAAAGATTTCCGCATCAGCACAGGCATCCCTTGGCATCTGTGACTGGGATACATATTTCAAGTTTCAGCTTAAAAAATTGGGCATAAAAAATGAAGTTTTTAAACAAAACGAAAAGACTTTGGCTCAGCTTCAACTTTGTAAAACTTTGTCTTAGACAAAGTCCTTTTACTTAAATGCCTTCCCTTTTGGGCAGCAGCTCAGTTTGGAAGTGATAAATTTCAATATATATATATTTTTTTATGGCATCAAGAAAAATCAAAACAATTTCGTGTGAAAAATTATGTTTTTTTGGAAAATTTATCACAGTCACACAGACACAGACACAGACATGTGTATAGACAGACAGTCAAAATCTTGGGGCTGGCGCATGTCAAAAATTTTGAAGAGCTCCTCAACTGGAGCGAGGCATCGGATGCATCAAGTGGACGTCGGACCAGCATGACGATAATGTGACCATGCTGTTGATGCTGCTGTTGATGCTGCTGATGCTGTGCGTGCTCGCTGACGATGACGAAGCTGCTCTGGCTCTGCATCTCAGTCTGCGTCTGTGTCTGTGTCTGTGTCTGGGTTTTATGGTAATGCCAAGTACGTGAATGATGCACTAAGCGTGGCTGCTGATTCCCGGTATATAGCTGGCAGCGTGGCAAATTTGTGCGCCAGCCAAGCAAGATTTATAGAAATAAGTCGAAGACACTTGTTTACTGCCCCAGCACAATGCGCGTGCATACCAAGAAATCTACACAAACAACCAAATGAATCTCTGCCACAGACAAGTAAAGTCGCATATAAAAGTTACTACAAGATTATGGTCATCACATAGATGATGTTGTTTTAGATACATTTATCGACTTGGCAGCTGAAACTAAGATGGAGAGGGAGAGAGATGGAGAGAGAGAGCTTTACCAATTTGAAATATTTTTTATATAATTTTAATATTAAAATTTATTGTAAGTAGTAGGAAAATTACAAAAAATAAATAAATTTTAATAATAATAAAAAAGAGTGAAATAAATAAAAATTAATAATAATAATACAAATTAATAAAATAAATATAGGAAATATAATTTCAATTTAAAAGAAATAAATATTAATAAAAATAAAAAGACTGAAATAAATAAATATAATTTCAATTTAAAAAAAAAAATTTAATTTTTGCAATTAAATAGATAAAAAAAATCTAGATGTTCTCTTCAAAAATTCTATTAAATAATTTTATCTTTCTATGTACTCAACAACTACTCATTTTAAGCACTCATTGAATGCTCTTTAAATAATATTTTACACACAATTTTCTATACTAGTTTCGAGTGCTCTTCTCAGATTAAATTTACAAATTTAAGACAATTTGATGAAATGACTTACAAAACCCGGCTGGGTGCAAAAGCCCAGCCCCAAATCTAGTTTACAAATTAGAAACCGCAAAGCCAGCAACAACAACAACAACAACGAGAACAAAGAACCGCAGCAACATCAGCAAGAACAACAACAGCTGGAAAATCAGTTTTCGCCTCTGCCAAGCCGCAAAGCCACACCCCTTACAAAAAAAAGAAGAGTATGAAGCGCACAATATCCTATGGGGCATGAGCCACTAAAGCCTTCAGTCTAGTGTCCAGCTGGAGCCTGGGTAGGAGATCCAACACTGGGAATGGGCGTGTGTATGTGTTGCACTTTTGAATTTCAACTTTGTCTGCTGCGTGTAAAATTTACTTGCTCCAAATTCAATTCAAAAGCGATTATCACCACTTAGCTGTCAACGACACGACGCCAACTACAACAGATCCCAGCCGGACAAAGTCCTAAGAGCTCGCAGACCTCTGCCAATAACCAGCGCAGCCACTTGAACACTTCACAAAGGGCATGGCCAAATGTACACACATACATATGTATGCATCCGTGTGTATGTATATGCATATGTATGTAGCTACATCTATAACACTTGGCTGGCTCAAATAAAATTTACACTTACAAGTGGCGCTAAAGTCAAGTGTAATGCTCCAGCCCTCGCCCCTTCTCCTAACCCACCTCTCTTTAGCCAAGCAGCTGCCGTCAGCTGGTTGGACATGGCCAAAAGGCTGGTGATGTCGGTGGTGTTGGTGGTGATGCGGCTGCTGCGGCAAATGTGGTCAAGAGTTTTATAAAGTTCATCATCCATGGCCTGGTCCTAAGCATTTTTCAAGTGCAGCGCCAAAAGATTTTCAATTTCAAATATACAAGTATATATTATATAAGCAGTTGGCCAACACTCGCAGCCCTGTCCACACCTAGCCGCAACGGCTTAAAGCCATTTCATTATGCCCTACACAATGGGCACAATGGCTAGCTCATCAAGCTGGCAACGTTCCAAGTTTTCCGTTGAATGTGCTTTTCAGCAAATCGTGATAATATTGAATTTATATTATAGGTAAATACGATTAGATATTGAACCTAAATTTTGAAGAGCTTTTGAAGGAATTTTGTCAAATTAAATACAACAATTTTAAGAGTAGAGCATCTGAGGCAGGTATATCTTATAAATGATATTTCTAACTCATTCTCTCTCCCTCTCATACTCTCACGCTCACATCTCGCTGTACCTCCCTCCCTCCCTCTCTCTCTCTCTCTGTATCACTCTGTCTTCCACTTGTCTTGACTGCACATACATAAAGTACATAATCATGTTCATGACGTGCGCTGAAGTGGGTTTGGGTTTTGAGTTTTGGGCTGGACTGCGTTGGCCTGTGTTGGGCGCCTGTTATAAGAGCTTAAACCGTTACAAGTATTTAAAAAGCACTTCTGTTGGAGGACTCACACAAATGTATTAAAAGCATATTGAAATGTATTGCATTGTTTATTTTAATTAAATCAACAGCGTTCGGGATTACATAAGCTTCCTCTTTACAGAAGTTGATATCTTGAAGCCGACTATGAGCGTCTACGCATTCCGGCTGCAATGGCAATGTTTCTGCAGCTCAAGTTGTCACAAGGTTCTGAGTTGAAATTTAAAAAAAATCAGTACTTATGTAGTCCAGTTTTTTTTGTATTTGGTTTAACTTACTTCTGCAGGAAATCCGCTGCAAATCGCATTGAGTTTGATCCCTCCAGATCCTGTCCCGAATCTGCCTGCGACACCTATCATTTAATTCAGTTGTGTCCATCCGTCTTGTTCGGCAGGACATACAGGCATTGTAGATCTTATCACAGTCGTTTCTCTGTGAATGGATGCCAGCAAAGCAAATCACCAGGACGAAGACGAAAATAATTTGCATTTGCATTTTACGCGCTCTATAAACAGATACTGATACTCAACTGAAATTTCAAGTTGACTTATATAGGCAGAACGGACTATAGAGAATCAAAAACATCTGTTCTTTAGAGCACACATCAAAGAGTATTGATTGATCATCTTCCCTAAAGATTTTCAATAAATTCAAAAGAAAGTTAATAAAGATATTGTTTTAGCTACATTCTCATACTTACATAATGAGACGACATCTGTTTCTGCCCTCATTGTGTAATTCGACTATAAATAGCTAGTACTTTAGCCAAGTTTATCTACAGTTCATCTAGAGTTCCAGCACTCAGTAATCATGTCAAAAGTTTTGATATTCTTGAGTAAGTTTTGCTGACAGTCCGAATCCTTCGATCAGGCCGCTTATCAAACAATTTTCTCGCGTAGCTTTCTTCTGCTTGTGCCTGATTCAAATACAAGCTCAGCAAAATGAGAATAAAAGAATCTGCCAAAGGCTCTCCCGTAGCTGTAATGCGTGCCAGCGTACAGGAGATACCAATGATGATGTGACGAAACTCTTCAATGACAATTGTCGGAGAAACAATCGCCAATGGAGAAATGTTTCACGATGTGAGCTGAACACTGCAACCTGTGAATGTATGTATTCAAAATGAATCGAGTCGAATTTAGCAAGAAATCAATTAATAACAATTTCAATTATTTTTAGTAACCTTGGTTTCGTGCAGACCTGTGACCTGTGCCAATGTGCGACGTGTACTCCGAGAACTTTAAAAATTACTAAATTGAGAAATGTATTGCATTCTTCAAGTAATAAAATATATAACAATTTTGAAGAGAAAAAATAAATGAAAAATCTCTTATTTAATCTGTTAATAAATAGTTGACAAACGTACGACAATTGCTTCCAGATTGTTGACTATAATAATAATATCATATTATGGAATTTTTCGGCGTATTTGCGTCTCAAATATATTCTATAGCCTCACTAGCTCGCACATAATATCCAACACTGACGCTTATCAGTCAAGTGCATAGCTTGCAAGATCTTTTAAACACTCACCACTCATACTTTACGCTCCCTCTCTCTCTCTCCCTTTCTCTCTCCGTCGATCACTTTGACGTTTTCTAGAAAGCTGTTTCACACTCAATCTCTTGCGACTTTCTTAGCTCATCTCACTCACACACACGCGTGCAGTTTAACATAATACAAACACTTGTCTATATTCACCACAGCTCAGCTGTTTCTGGCGCCTTGTCTACCACAGAGCAAACAAAGCGTCGCCGATGCTCTCGCATGTAAACAAAACGTAATGAGATGCAGAGAGGAAAAACAGACGCCAGACTCATACACTCCAAGCACATACATACACATGCATGCGATCAGCTCTATCTACCTAAATGTATATTCGTCTGTATGTTTGTCTGCCGCCGATCTATCTGCTAAAATACACATGGTGATAATAAAGATTGCGAGCCGAAAACAAATTTTTTTTGAGCGGCGTTAGTCGCTGTCATCATTGCTGTTACTGTTGTTGTTGTTGTTGTTGTTGTGTTTGTTGTTGTTGTTATTGTTAATTTTTCACGCACACAAACAAGCCAAACAAAGTATCAGCCAATTTTTCGGCGTAGCCCGTGCTCTTGATACTCGTAATAACCCAGTTGCACGTCCAGTCGCAGTCGCCCAGTTGACAGTTGTCGCGAGTGTCGCGTGAGCCAGAGGAGCAAAAAAATAATAAAAATAAATAACTCACATTTCATCATTGCTTCTGTGCGTATGCATTATAAATTGCCATATTGATCGACTGAACTGATTGATTAAGTGTTTCGTGTGTGAGTCGCTGACTGGAGTGCGCCAGCTGCTGCCGATGCTGAAGCCAAAATGTCAAACAACACATATACGCATCTGACCAAACTGCAACCGCTCGTCCATGTGGTGGGCAGCAGTTTT
Source organism: Drosophila koepferae (assembly GCA_030914345.1). Classification (NCBI taxonomy): domain Eukaryota; kingdom Metazoa; phylum Arthropoda; class Insecta; order Diptera; family Drosophilidae; genus Drosophila; species Drosophila koepferae. The sequence goes on from JAUESR010000200.1 coordinate 950,428, forward strand.
GCGGCGTTATCGACTACCGACGACATTTATTCACCAGACTTGCAAAGTATTCACAGCTCCAACAACAACAGCAGCAACAACAACAACCATAGTAACGACATTTTGGTACTGTACGAGCAGGAGAATTACACTTACCGTTCCACATCGACCATTGTGCTAATGGTCGTCGCCTGGATACTGCTGATATTGGGCTTTGTCTTTTGCTGCTGTGCAGAGTGCTTCGGCGTGAGCGTCTGGCGGGGGAAGAAGCGCGCCAGCATCTCGCTGAGCGGCGCTGAGAGCGGTGCCACCAGCACCACCAGCAATGGCAACCAGTCAACGAGCCAACTTCATGCAGGTGAGTTTCTTAGCGTGAGAGCTTTGCTGCGGCGAAAATGCCAAAGCAGCGGCATACTTTTTGGCGCGGCTGAGAAATGTGACAGCAGCAGCAGCAACAAGAGCCACAACAACAATGAAACTTTGCATCCCGTTGGCCAAAGCAACACTCAACTTGCTTTCTCTCCCTCTCTCTCCACGACATAGTTCAAAAATACAAAATGGCAACAATAACCTAAAAATGACAGCAGAAAAGAAAAAGAACGAATTAGAAATACTCTGGTATTTATTAGGTGATTATGATTGAAGGAATAATTTCTGGCTAATTCACATTAGTTTACTAAGCTTCAATTCAAATTAATTTTTGGCTAATAGTCATTGGAAAATAGTTTAATGCAAATCTTTTTGTTTGCCATTTTTAAATACTCTCTAATATACATTAATGAATAATTTGAACATTATAAATTATGAAATTGCTTTCTCCAATAGTATCTAATGAAAAATATTATAACATTTATAAAAATGTTATTTAACAATATAGAGTTTTGGTTCAGAATAAAGGCTATCTACCGAAAACACTTTTGAGCACTATCTCAAACAACTTTTTCTTCCAACTGCATCTACCCTCAATTCTATAGTTAACCAACATCTAGTTGCTATTGTATTTATAAAACCTGCCCGTTGTGTTATAAAGTTTTTACCTAAGAGTCATCAGTTTGCATTGAAAATGTCGAAAAACTTTGTGCTCCATGGGGATGGCCGCTGCACATGTGCGATTGCTAAACAAAGTGAATTTCTCTGGGGCTTAGGGTATGGCAACGCATTTGTATGGGCTGTCAATGCGCTCAGCTGCCACTGCTGAACTACTTTTGGAAAAAAGCAAAAGGCAACGGAGCAGAGCTCCATGCAAATGTATTTTGCGTTTTGAGTGCTGAGAATTGTGCACTGGCTGCAGTTTTTCTGGTGGGGTAGTCCGCCCGACTGTTCGCCTGCCCGCCCGCTCGCCCGCACGCCAGCCTTATCGATATCATAAAATATTTAGCTATTTTTCGTATCTCGTTTCGTTTTGTTATTGGTAAATTTGGCATGCGTTTTGGCTAAAATTGGCTTTTGGCCAAGTAAGCGAGTGGCAGCTACACACGTACGACTCCACACACTCACAAATTGCCCATATTTCTGGCATCATTTTGAGTTTATGCGCCTCTGCCTAGCTTCATCTCCCCCAAGCCCACGCCCATGCCTACATACACCCCTCGAGGCAGTTATCGGTTGAAACTTGTGCATTGCACAATGCCCACTAAATTCTCAAAGATATTGAGTTTCATTAAGCCAATATTCATGTGTGTGTGGGTGTGGGTGTGTAGGCCAGACGAAGCATCAGCAGCAGTCAGTGGGTCATTAGACTCTCGTATCGATAACGCAAAATTTGATTGCAATTTATTTGGCCTACTAGTTTGCTAGAGATTTGCGAAATTTTAGCCTTAAATGGCTTTTGCTTGCCGCATTCTTTCTCACAATGCTGTAGCTACAACTATGCCTAAGCGATAAACTTTTATTGGAATATAAATTTTCATAAATTTATTCCAACTGAAATACTAAAGAGTCGAAGAAATGCGAACTTATTCACAAAAATTCTAAGTAATACAAAGAGATGCCTGAGTAAAATCTAAAATATTTTAATAAATAGTCAGAATATTGCCAATGCAAATTTTGACGATTAATTCATAAAAGTAACTTTCTTTTCTAAGCTTTCGATAAATATTTCTTCGAACATTATTTCAGTTAAAGTCATCATTGCAAATACTTATCATCGCTAAGTATATGCAATAAAATAAAGCTTTCAATAAACATTTCTTACACACTACTTATATGTACTTTCCTTTTATTTAATATTCAATTGAGCTGTAATTCCCCAAAACGAATTCACTTATCGATCATCGATTAAACTCATATCGATAAGCAGTAAAGAGCTGCAGTAAAGGCAACATTGAGTTGAAATCAGGACACAATGTTTTCCCCAACGACAGAGTCGTGAAATGTTATTTTAATACACCTTCTGCGTTAACAGAACATGAACCGTAAACCGTAAATACTAAGCTGAAAGCAGTAATACGGCGTTCCGAAGAAGCTCGTAAGTAATCGATTTGATGGTCCGTCCCCCCACTCAATATATGCAGTTGAGCGCATTGGCCCATTTCGATAACTACATAAGACCCGTCTTAGTGTGTCAAGCGATAAATTCTTGCACTCGCCGCACTCGTACCTACGGCTGCAGCAACTTAATGCCAACAAAGCAAAGCGGGAGCAGGGAGATGCGAAAGATAACTTTAAGTTGCAGCCATAAAAAATTGCGAAAGTCACAAATGTTTTATGAAAGTTTCTCATTTTATTTAGCCTTTTATATTTTATTATATATATATATATATATGTATATATCAGCGCGCCCTGTGCATCGACTCGGCACAGCTCGCATACTGCACAAGTTTTTAATAAAAGTTCTGTGCAGCTATTGCAATACCCACAAACCCAATCCCAATCCAAGCACCAGCCCCCACCCCAACCCCTTACTGCCACTGCCATTTCCACTTCCACTTCCACTTCCTTTAGAGGGGTTGTCAGCGACTCGCACTCCGTTGTTCTGCTCAGGAATTCATAACCGCATTTCTCTCAGCGACTGCCAAGCCGAGCAGCAGGCACAGTTGTACATACCAATTACTTATATATCGACGATATGGCTGAGACAATAACTGAGAATATCCCCCCCAGCCAGCACGCCCTTCTAGCCAGGGCACAGCTGATGCAGCTTTGGCTTATAATAAGTTTTTGTCTCCTCGCACAGCGTGAATTGAGCATCGAGGCTTGCCAAGTTCCATTGAGTTGCTTAACTTAAATCTATAATATAATTCAGTTTTCCTCTTCGATTTGTAGACACTTTAAAATTGGGTTTTCTTTTATTTATGTTGAGAAATATTGTTAGCGTTTTATTTGCTGTTTATGCGCTCCATTGCTATTTGTCGGCCAGCCCCACCTGCTGTTTATTCGTTTACATCATTTTTTACAGTACCTCATCAGCGGCAAACTTGAAGGCTGGCAGGAGACAGACAGGAGGCGCTGTTTAGTTAGTCCTTCATGGCACTTTGATTGCTCATTTGGCATTTATTTGACGGCCTTATTCTCCGCCTGCCATCATATCTCCTACTGCTGCTCTTAAATTATTCATTGTGCGTGCCTCCCGCCCCTTTCCTGTCGCCTGCAGCATCTTCAATCTTCTGTTGCTGCTGTCGCTGCTGCCCACGTACAGCACTGCGTTGAGAGCAATGCGAATTTTTAAAATATTCATGTCCTGCCGCTGGCATCGTTGGCCAAGAAACTCGCTGAAAACATCATCGGACCAGGCACTAACTAAATGTGCGTAATTTTTACCGACAGCGCATTGAAAATATCGCTCGCAGCTATCAGACAGCAGCTGTACGTGAGTTTGCAACTTGTCCCGCGCCGAGGCTCACAGACCTACAGAGTCAGAGGCTCGCATCATATTGGATTTGCTGCCTGTTTAGCTAGACGATGTACACTGAAACCTAATATTCTGCTTTTTCGGTCAGACCAAATTGGCTGTGAAAGCAATGAAATTTGAGCAAAACTTTCCTTTAATAAAATATTCCTTTAAAATGTAAGCGTTCAACATTTAAATACAAATTTTGCAATAAAACTTCTTAAATAACAATTTCTCTCTTTTATACTAAGTGAAAAACATTTTAAAAAAAAATTATATTAATTAAATATAATAAAAAAATAAATTAATAAAATATAAAACTTAAGAAAGAATACATCAGCACATGAATTAAAAAATAAATAATAAATAAATAAAAATAAAAATTAACAACATTAGAATTCAATTAAAATAAATCACATAAATTCTAATTGATTATATGCCTTCTGTTATTTTTAATTTTTTTATTTTTATATAATAATAATATAATATGAATAAATATTAAATAAAAATTTTTAGATATATAATAAATATTATATTAATTAAATATAATAAACACAATATTGAATAAATATATATATTTAATATACTAATTTTTTATAATATAATAATAATATAAAAAAAATTATATATAAAATAAAATTATAAGATTGCTATTAAATGATAAATATAATAAAAACAAGATTTAATTAATATATATTTTTTAATATTTTATATTTATTTATATTCGCCCATTTTCCTCTCATTTTTCATTGCACAATTTTTAATTACTTTTACCACAAAATTTTCTATTCCGAATATTTTCGCACCTCTGAATTTCAGGCATATGAAAATGAATTTAAATTCCAACTCTAGTCTTTTACAAAAAAATAAGTAATTTAAAATTCTTTTGTTTATGCTAAACAATTCACCTTGAGCTTCGCACTCATATTTATATTTTCATATTTTAAATTAGATTTATTTGCTTTGTTGTCAATTTTGGTTCACTCTAATCCATGTGACCGATATCTCAGTGGAGATAGACGCCTCAACACTGCGTCTAATTTGTATTTATTGTGCAATTTATATTTATTTTTTTCTTTCTATTTCTGTATTCAAACTGTGCATAAAATTTACATTTTTTATTAGCGCTGACCACTCCAAGGCAGAGAGCGCAAATGAAGAAGCAGCATGATCCAATGGCAAAAACCTTGCTCGGATTCCCTGACATTTCGCACGTTTCGCCTGCTGATTGTGGGTAATTTTTATTGATTGTTCGCATCTACGAACATGGCAGATACACGCAGTTGAATATATGTTGATGATGTTGTAGTTCTTGTTGTTGTCTGTAGCTATATTTGTATTGGGGTCAATTGGATTTGTGAAAATGGAACTGGAAATGGTTGAGAGTTCTGGTCTGGTCGCTAGGGCAGCTGCCACTGCAGCTGCATTTGGAGTTGACATTATGCAATTTGATTAAGTTGCATTTAATTGCTTTTGTTGTACAATTATAAATAAATGCAAATTGCTTTGGTTTTGTAGTGTCATTTATATTAATTAATAATGTTAAATTTGCGTATTGATGACTCTGTAGCTGATTGACCGACCTGTATGTCATTTAAGCCGTAACAATGAATACATTTGCCTCCCAGCAACCATTTGTAGTTGCATTTACTATTGCAACTGCCTGCCCAGCAAATTCAGTTTAATGCCATAATTATGGGCAGGATCTCAATTATATATGCACCTATTAAGTGCTTAGCACTATATTCATATTTATATAGCTTAGAATTGCACATCCTGAATTTATGGCGACAAATTTCATATGTATATTGTATTAGTGAAATTTCATAGCAATTGGTTTTCTATTATTTTACACTAAAGCGCAAAGTTGTAAAGCTAATGGAAAAAGTTATTATTTAAGCCTAATTATATTTCTAACCAAATAAATAGTTTGCTTAACAATTCAAAGCTGTTGAGTTTTACTCAATTAGATAGATGAAACAGAAAAGCCCTATAGCTTACGATTAGATCATTGATCAAAGAATAAAATTGATTTAGTATCTGAATTAAAAAGAGCAGCGATCTATGCTGCAGTCCCATGCCTGAGCTGCAGCTTCATCTTTGCTAAACTGTTCGTCACCCGAGGAGCAAATCCATTTACTTAAATTTCTTAGCTGATAACTTATCTTTATCTTTGCTCAAGATATGAAATCGATCAATTTTTAATAAATTTTTATATGATCGTTATAATTTTAGTCTTAAGTGTTCCACATTCATAATTGAACACAGATGAACAAATTTATCTAACTTTCTTTTGAATACTTTAAATATTTTACTGAAGGATCTAAACGCATCAAAAAACTTATATATGTACAAAAATAATTACTATTATATTATATGTTATTTGATTGTTTATATTTTTATATAATTATATTTTTTATTTAAAAACTCAAACCTTAGCTAAGGCCTTGATGTAAAGCCTGTATATGCATAAATATAATTAATGAATATTTATACTTTTGAATTCCTTAGACATAAATAAACATATATTTTTTTAAATATTGTGTAATATTTGTTATATATTTTTATTATTATTTAAAAAATCAAACCTAAGCCTAGATGTAAAGCCACAAACACTCATCAAATCATAAAACATAAAATTTATATGAATAATAAGCAGATTCAGCAGCAATTATATCATATGAATAAAATCTGCACCTATTCATGTATTAAATTTAATGCTTACTATTTAAGAACTATAAACTCCATACACAAACACTAAGAAACTGCTACTCACTCGCTCTATAGCTATAAGTCTATAAACTGTGAGCTATTAAGCTCCTTTGAGCTGCTTTAGCACTCGCATTTTATATGCTTCTTTTCTTTAGTGTTCTTTAAATATATATTAAATAACAAGCCAAAAATAGCATGAAATGTGTGTATATAGCATATGTTAACTATGAAACAGCTCTACAAACAATTTCATTTATGTTTACTTCATAGACTGTAAAGAACTATCATCGAGTACATTGTGTATGTGTGTGTGAGTGTGTAAAGTGATTTTTACGCGCGTTGCTCTTACTTATGTGTGTATATACATACATATATGTACATACTCCTTGCAGTGGCCTCACTTGGCAAATCCCTCGCTCACTTGGCAGCCTTTCAACGTAAATTACCATAATTCGCGCTTTCAAAAGGCGCACACTTAACCTTTAATTAAGATACTCGAAACTTTTCAATATTCAACGCTTTTGTATGCAATGGCGCCGCATTGGCGCCCATTTTCTTGTATACCCCTTCAGGCCAGGCTGTCGTTTCAGCATGCGCACACTCACACACGCTCACACACCACTCACATACATTCATGCACTCACACACTCACACACTCACTCACACGTCAAGTCGCTGCATTTTGCCATAACGAAATTAACGCCACGTCTGCTTGCGCTGCAAAGTATGCAACATAAATTTTTGCGCCGTGCCAATAAAAATAATTGAAGCAAAATGTGCTGCACATGAGCTGACGAGCGAGCGAGCGAGCGAGTGAACCAGCTGGGGGGCCCTGAACAGAGTTCATGTGGGTGGTGCGACTCCAATGAGGCTTCAATAAGACTCCAAATGCAATTTTACTTTTATTGCCAGCCGCTTGACGTAGCTGCCGCCCTTTTAAGTGCTGGCTCTTTGTTGTGGGCGCTGTTCATTGGCTCAATTGTTGTTGTTGTTGTTGTTGCAGCTGTTGGTTGTCTGTTGTCTGCCGCTGCTGTTGCTGTTGCTGTTGCTGTTGCTGTTGCTGTTATTGCTCCTGTTGTTGCTTGGCTATTGTCATGCCCATCCATCCAACGTCAACGCTCACTTGTGCTTGTTTTCATTTCCGCTGCGCTTATCACATTATAGCAAGCTCATTGCCGGCTCCTTTGATTCGCATTTTTCCGTGCTATTGCTATCAGTCAAGTTGACTTTAGCATTTCCTTTGTGACGTCACTGCCAAGCAGCTCTGCTGCACTTGCTATGTACACCGAACAGCAGCTGTCATATCATTCATAATATATAAATAAATATATATAAATTTAAGAAATGACACACATAAAAATGCTCATTTCTTTAAGCTTTAAAATTGTATGCCACAAAATTACATTCGCTTTGATATTATTAATAGAATAAACCTGCGTAATACGCCTAATTCCATTATAAGTAGAATTTGCTCCGAAAGCCGTTTATAGCGCACAACCAAACGAATTTCTAATCGATTTTTCAATGGTCTGTGCCGCTTTTCAACGTCAAAGCCCAGCTAAATATATACCGAAAAAAAAAAAACTGAGAGCTGTCAAAGTGTCGCTGCTCTTAAGGGCTGCTAGCTGCCAGCTTAGCGACACATTTTGCATAGAACATTAATAAATAATTTGGTTTGTGTGAATGATTTTCATATGAATTCCCGTCCAGGCATCGTTACTGTCTCTCTCACTGTGTGTGTGTGTGTGTGTGTATGTGTGTGCTGTCCTGTGTGTAACGTTTGTCTACTTTGCAGCTCATGTAATATTCATGATTATTTGAAATTTGCGCTTCGTTATCCTTTATCCTTTTTATGTGCACACAAATACACACACTGACACACTCACGAGAGACACACGACAATCATATGTTAACGCGTCCGGGCGCCTTCTGTGTTTGCACAGATATACAAGAATACAAACACACTCAAATTCACACACACACACAGTCACAGAGAGGGTGTGCAAGTCCTTGCATATCATCAGCCTTTAGTCGCCAGCTAACGTAATCGGTTTTCAGTGTCGACGAGGAACTCGCCTGGGGAATTCCAACAGCGGCATTGATAGCAGCTCCGTCCATCAATATGCCCCTAACAAACTGTTGCGTACCTTCAACAACTCCTCCTGCCATCCTCCTCCTGCTCCCACTCACAACTGTCTCTTGGTTGCGTTTTTATTTGTCACACGTTTGACGCCGCCATATTGTCAATACACACCGACAGGCTACTACTACTACTACACACACGTGTGTGTGTGTGTGTGTGCGAGGCACTTCCGTTTCAGCGCTTATCAGTTGTCGCTGCGCGTTTGTTGTTGTCAGCTCCCATGGCGCGCTTTTTTCCAACTAGGTTGATGCAAACGGCAAACGGCAAACGGCAAACGAGCAACGAACGCCACTTGCAACGTGCCACTTCGAATGGTGGCAAAGTCAACGGCTTTTGTTAGAACTTAGGGACAGTGCCTGCTGCGCTTGCAGATGTGGGCGTGGCACGTCGTCTGGTTGCATTGCGATAAAATTGTGTGTATGGCAACTTCAACAAGTGAAGCGCTTCGCGAGCTGCAAGTTTTGTTGACAAACTGAAAAACAATTATGATTGATTGTTCAACACTGGCACCAAGATAACCAGCACGAAAGGTGTGAGTGTGTGTGTGTGTGGGAGTACTTTAGAGATAGTCGGCTAAACAAGTTTGGAGCAACTTCAAATTGTCTGCGTGGATCGTGCGGCGAGTGCTTATGAACTAGTTCCAAAAGTGAGCTAAGAAGGCTTTGAAGGTAGTTTGAGAGCAGGTGCATTGCCAAAACTCAGATTTAGCTACAAACTATGCGAATGTGTACAAATATAATATACTCATCTTTAAGAGATTCCATTTATTTTAATTATTCATTCAATGAGTGTTTTACGTAATTTGAAAAAATGCTAAATAGAAGTGGATATATATAGGGCTTAAAACATATTAAACAAAAATATTCCGAAGTGGTTCCAGTTTACGAACTACTTGAATAAAATCTCTTTACTTTAATGTAATCTAAATATAAAGTAAATATACTTAAACCTGTTTAGGATTTAACACATTTAAAAAAATGTGTTTTTTTTAATTATTAATAAATTTTGTGAAATTTATTTTATAACAATTAGTTAAATTATATTAAAATATAATATTGTTATTAATAAATAAATAATGAACACATATAAATAATGAATATTATAAAAAAAAACTGCCAAAATAAAAAAAAAATGAAAATTATAAAATAAAAAAAAAAAAACAACAAACCATTTTTATTTTAATTTATCTGAAAAAATGTTATGAATATATTATTTGATTAAATTATATTACAATATGTGCCAAAAATTTTATAATAATTTATATTTATGTTAATAATTTATATAATAATATATTTGTCAATAATATTCATTTAAAGAGGTAATTCTATTCAATAATATTTAATTTTTTTCTTTCTCTCTCTCTCTCTCTCTCTCTTGTATTTGTGAATATATATTAATTCGAAATACAAGTTCTATCATTTTTTTAATAACAACTCTATAGTATTTCTTTAGATAGATTAACTTTCAATAGGTTATGATTCATTTTAATAAGATTCATTGAAGATATGCCTTAGATAACAATATAAATAAAATAAATAAAACGTTTACAGATAAATAGATAAAAGATCGTGTATTATATAAAAACATTCAATTAATATTTTTTTAACTAATTTATCAATATTTATTTAACATTTTTAAAATGCTAATACTATACACAAATATTATATATTTGGTAATTTTACTCACTTATGCTAAACTGAAGTAGTAGTAGTAGGAACTGTATTCTATATGCCCTATTACACGCATATGCTTTAACTTAATCCCATTTCCGTATATCAATTACCTGGTAAGAGAAAAGGTAATGCCAATTAGTTAACCTTAACTTACGGTAACTATTAACCGAGCATAAGCCCAATCAGCTGGCATAGCTCAACGAATTGTTTGAACAAGTTGAGCTCTATTCTCTGCCGTCACCTTTGTCTTAGGCGACACGCAACTCGTTCAAGCCCAGGCTCACTACTCACTGTAGCTACAATCTTATCAAGACCAACATGCCGCATCTCCAGCATGTCCTTTGTGCCAGCACATGTCAGCCAAAAACGAAACAAAAAAGGATACAGATACAACCGAATGCCGTCAGCTGTAGCCGCTGTTGCCGTTGTTGCTTTGCCTCTGCCTCAGCCTCAGCCGGAGATAGCTGTTTAAGCCAATTTGTAAACCATCAAATCGCGTTAAATGCGCTTTTCCGGTCTACGTCGATGCTACACGGGCCCCTCGCTATCGTTTGAGAAATCTCTCATTGTTATTGTTTTCTTTGCTAAACGGAAACGGTTAGGCACCCCTCGCAAAAGGCACTCAATGCACGGCTCGCTACGCGCATCCTTTGCGACTCTGTTGTATTCAATTCTTTCTTTTTTTATATCCCGCTTTTGCACCTCGAAGCGAGTGCACAGGTATGCGCGTATTCATTGATATATGTACATATATATAAATATAGTATATATATTGCTTCAAAGGCATTGGCTGCAATCGTTGGCGCTACTTTTTCATCTCTCCACCGGGTTATTCATATATTGATTTGTTTGCCTTTTGGCTATGCTTTGTGCGTGAGAACAGGAAATTGAATAGAGTCCGGGCAGAGGACACTGAGGGCCTCAATGCCTCATGCGAGTTATGCAAACGCTATTCAATTATCGATCTTCAATAGCAGATTGTCACCAACTCTAACTGGCATTATTTGACCTCATTCTTCGACTTCCGCTCATTCCTATCGGTGCATTCAAGCAAGACATGGAATGACCGCTCGGCCGGACCTAAAACCAAACCGTGGCCAATGAGCCTCAAACACAAGGTGAAAAGCCTCTGCCAATGCCTCTGCCATTGCCTCTGCTTCTGCCTCTGTCCTCCCTCCACACATTAAATGCCTAAAAAATGAGCGTGTAATTTACGAGCTGTTTGTCAACAATGTCCACAACAGAAGCAGGGCACAGAAATCTACTTTGTATTCTTATTAAAAAAGGAAACCAAATTGAAACTGGAACTGGAACTGAAATTGAAACTGAGGCGTAATGAGGCGTTTGATCATTTCCGTTCTATATCGAATAAATTTAAATGTGTCAAAGGATTTTAACATACAAATCGTATTTTGTGTCATTAATGCAGACAGCGGCTCATAAATTTCACTGCATTATGAGTTTGGCTCAAGACAACAGACAAATTAAGGAGGTTTTGGTTGAGAAAGCGTATGCTAGGGCAAAGGTTGAAATAGAATAAAGAATAGAATAAAAAATAAAAAGTTTAATTTAAATATATATAAATATTATAATTTTTATTATTATTATTATTTATGTTATTATTTTATTTTATTTAATTATTATTTAATTTATTTATATTTATTAAATTTATTTATGTAATTTATTATTATCAATATATTTATGAAAATAATTGAAATGAGTCTTAATAATTAAACTTTTCTAAGGTGAAAAAAATGAAATATCTTCAATTTAATAAATAAATTAATATTAATCGAATATTATAAAGCAATAATTATTTTTCTTATAACAAAAAAAAAAAAAAAATATTTTTAAAATGTGAATAAAATAATATCTTTATAAATGCATTCTAAAATATTTACAAATTAAAAATATTGTTATTGAATTTAAAAATCGTTACTTAATTAAAATAATAATTTGATATTTTATAAATTAAAAAAAAAGTTATTTAAAAAAGAAAACAAAATATGTATAATTTAATATTAAATACAACCTAAAGAATTTTTTATTTATTTTATTTAATTTTTATAACAAAATATTGATTTTATTTTTATTTTTGTTAGATATTATTTGTTTTAGACTTCTTCAACGCATTTTTAATGACACGTCAGCAGAAATATGTTTTATCTTTATTTGTAAATATTTTCTACATTTATTATTTATATAAGAAAACAAAAATTTGTTGTTACTAAAAATTCTTCACTCTGTGCTTGGCTCCCAGCTAGCCCCCTTTAATCACATAATTTTTGTTTATTTGCTAATATTGTTTGCATTATTTTCTTATTTTCTCTTATATATCATTACTTAAGTATGTCGTTTGTTAATAAAAAAAAAAAAGAAATTCGTTGTTTAAATATTTTAAGTTTATTCAATTTGTCAACACTCGTCGCTCGAAAACCTAAACAGGTGTGCGAAAGTCCAAAGAGCTTAATCATATTCTAAAATTATAGCTTTGGTAGTTAAGGTAGTAAAATTGTAATGACAGAGGCTCGACTACCGTATACACTAAGTTAATTACATTAAATTTAACATTTTAAAAATATATTTATAATACTTATATGTATGTAATCTGACCAACAGCTGGCACAGCGCATAGCACAAACATTTACTCACTGAGATCTTAGCCTAGCCAGCAACAACCGATAGACCCTTACTAATGCCTATAAATAGATCCGGCAGCTACCCGTATTTTATTGTACTTGCAAACTGTGAGACAGTGCAAACAGAGATGACGTTGTATTTACACGTGTTCAACTCCATGAACTTAAGAACTGTCCAAAAGGCTAATAACACAATGCCAATATCAGTGTGAGTCGCAGTCGCACGTACAAAGTACGATGTAATCAACGTTGATATTGTGAAAAATTCCAGAGATAGACAAATTAAACAGCGAAGCGCATAGCTAACTGATAGATTTACAGCCGGGCTTGACGACGTTTTTATCTTTCAGCCAGACTGGCTGGCGCTTGAGTCACTGCTTAAAGGCTCCACTGTATCCACTATCATGTGAGCTGCGTGAATCCCATGACTCAGTGAGTCTGACTCTGTGCCAGTTTTTTTCTTTATAGTCATATTATTTCACGCATGCGCAACCAGTTACCAGTTTGCACCTGTTGATTGTGAGCAACAACATTAACACAAGCAACCGAAATAAAACAAAAATAACAAAAGGCACTCTTAAATATGTATTAAATATACATACTTACAAATTTTGGCCCCCTTTTTTTTTTGTTATACTCATGACTTGCACAACAGTCGCTACCGGGGTTGTTTTCATGTTGTTCATGTTATCAAGTTGATGAATGCATTTAAAGTGAAATTCTAATTGGCGAGTCTTATTGGATTGTGTTTACTTATAGCAGAGACTCAAACCTTTTAGTGCATCTCAGTGAATACATGTATGCAATTAGAAGAGTTCAAATTGAAAGCAATCTAGACACAAACCTTAGTCGATCTCTTTTTAATGCGTACTTAGTGAAGACTTAAACTCTTATAATGCTCGAGTTATGCTCTGCTTGATGCTTGCTTCATAGTTATCAATTCATTATTATTTAATTATTGTAGAAGTTGACTCTTCTTATACTAAATGTGAATAATTGCAGCCAATATACAAATATAAATACAAATTACCTAAGTAGATCTCTGAAAGAACCTTATTAATCTTTTTCAGCTTGATGATTGTTATTTAGACACAAACCTTTAACTGATATCCATAAAATATGCTCATGAATGTTTTTATTAATGCTTAGTAAGGTCACAGAATCTTATAATTATAATTATATAGATATTTTCAATTATCATCTATAGTAAATAGATATTATACTAAAAGAATACAGAAGTCCTCTAATTATTGATATGCTAACTATATTGATTGCTGTCAAATTCCTCGTTGTTCGCCTTCCTCTCAGTGTGGAAATTAGCTCTTATAAACACACTACTATATGCAAATAACTCCAATTCGAACAAATAACGTAATTTCTTATATTTAAAAATGTAAAGGAAAAACAATTTTTTATTTGTCAGCTAATTGCTTTAATTGAAACCAGCTGTAACCGAATTCGACCGATATTTACAGCAGTTTTCCGCATAGGTTTAAATATTTAATTCTCACATTTGTCCAGTTCCTTGCACATATTTACACAATTGTAAAAGTCAAATAATAGCAAACAACAAAATGCAATCAATGCCGAGAGATATGGACAATAAATATTACATACATGCATTACGAGTGATACTTAACACACATATTTATAATGCTCTGCTCCATTTGATATACGCCAAATGGCAGTGCGGCATTTAAGTTGTCAGAGATAATAAACGACACTTCAGATAAGCATCCATCGCCATAGAATGCAGCCCACTCATAAATCATGCGAATTTCACACAGAATGCCTTATCTACGCACTTAAGACTAGGCACACCAACTGGGTTAAGAGGCCACAGCACAGCAGACTAGTCATAGCTGGGCAAAGTAAATATTGCTCTAAGCCCTACTTGCATTCATGCGAATCGCAAAGAGAGGCGCTATTTGTCGACTGTCAATGCTGCTTTGAGAGGGCGTGTGCAGCTGAGTATTTATGCCACGTGTAAACGATATTCCGATTTAAATACTATAATCAATCGAGCGACAAGCTGATAGCTTAAATCATGTATAACTAAGCTGTGTGGAATGTTAATTGATTTGAACAATGTGAACAAAACGAATTGGAATGTTATTGAGCGAGAGGGAATGAATTGTTCATGCTCTGTACACGTTGAGTGAGCAATTAGCATAAGTTCTTCGACTGAAAAATTCACTTATACGCAATTCGTTGTAGTCTTATACTGCCTGGCAAAAGAGTGTCTTATACTCCCAACTGAAGCTCTATCTATGCCTTCTACATGTGTAGGTACAGAGTATAGCAAGCCCATCATCATAAATTGCTGCAACTGCGGATTAATATGACAAATATTTTATTCAACTCTTTAGCATAATGTTCATATAATTTGCAAGGATGCCAAATATAAGTGTATTGAGTGTGATTACGAGTATTATGCCATTGTGAGTGTGATTGCTATTGTGATTTTGATTATCGCTATGGCCACGCCCCTGTTGGCTTTATGCAATTGCATACCGCTCGCATGCCACAATTTGCATGCAAAAAGTTCAGGCAACTATGCAACGTGCCGCATTATTTGCATTATCAATGTTGCCGCCGCAAATTGCGCAAATAATCAAAGTGGAATTTTCAGTTATAAATTTCCAACAAAATAATTAAATACAAATTTTAATAAACACGGCTATGCAAGGTATGCGTCACGTGCAAATACCATTTACAGAATTCCTTTTCAAATATATAAAAGTAATGATTAAATTTTAAATAAATAAATAAAAATAATGTAATTATAAAATATTATTTAAAATGAGAACCAACTGGACAACTTAAAGGAAATTTATAAGGATTTTACTTAGGAGATAGGAGAAAGGAGATAGGAGATAGGAGATAGGAGATAGGAGATAGGAGATAGGAGATAGGAGATAGGAGATAGGAGATAGGAGATAGGAGATAGGAGATAGGAGATAGGAGATAGGGGATAGGAGATAGGAGATAGGAGATAGGAGATAGGAGATAGGAGATAGGAGATAGGAGATAGGAGATAGGAGATAGGAGATAGGAGATAGGAGACAGGAGAAATGAGTAAAAAAGCATACACTTCTTTACATACTCATTTTCATATTATTAGTTTTTACAGGGTATTTATACCAAAAATGTTTTTACGGTCAGTTAAAAGTTCAATTGAATTAGCTTGTGCAAAATTGTCTGTGAAATTTGGCAGTTAATATAAATGAAATATTTTGCAAATAATATGCACAACACCAGAGCTAACCCGAGGGGTTGTCAAATCGCTTTGAATAAACAAAACCAATGTAAGACTCTCTCTAAGGTGCCTATGCATATAAATCTACGTTTGTCTTTGGCAAATGTTGTAAAGCAGAAATAATTAGGAAAATGTTAAATTCCAATTAAAGCAAATTACAACTATGTGAACAAAAATGAAAAAAAGTTGCGACTTTGCGCTTGTTGCTATCGCCACAATTTGCTCTGTTTTGTAATTGTTATGTTTATGTTTATATATACCTAAATGGGGTATAATGTTTAGCTAACTAAATATGTAACACCAAATTATTTTTATTTATTTATTTATTTTTTTAATATTATCAATTTAATTGTCTAATCTCTAGAAATTGGTCTTGCCTGCATGCAAAAGTTTATTGAATTTAATTATATATAAATATAAATATATATATTATGATATTTATCAATTTAGCTGATATGGTTTTTAGTTACTTGCTTTTATTTAAGATAAGCAAAAGAAAATATATTAATTAAGTTTTAATCTGTAGCTGCTACAATAATATAAAATATAGATACAATTGAATCGAATTTAATTAATACATTTTTTTAGAAAATAAGCAAATTGGGAATCAAATAAAAGCCTGAATAGAAAACCAGGCTTTGGCAAATTCAAAATTATATATCAAAGGAAAACAAAAAAATATATATATTTAAAAATCTAAATAAATTGAAATATTATTCGCAAAAAAAGAAACAACGTTCAATTGAAAATTTGACAAGCAATTTGCAAAATATGAAACTCAATTATGAAAAGCCAAGCTAACGAGCTGAACTAACAAGCCCTGCACTCAGCCTCTTAGCACTGAACTAAATCTACACAAATTGGATTACTAATTTTTGTAGCCTTGATTAAGATTGTCGCTGCATACGCATGCCCCACATCTGACAAATAAACAGCCGCAGCAATCTGCTGTGTGTAAGTGTATTTGAGCTTCGTCAACTCCAAGATAGGAATGTGTGTGCGAGCTTTGTTGTTGCTACTAATTTATTTCCGATAGTGAAAAACATTGACGTTCTGCCTGATTCGTAGTCGGTGGGGCCTGCGTTGTTTCAGTTTATTTAATTTTTTTGCGGCGTCTTCACGTCACACGGAGGCAGCGAGATACAGATACACAGTCAGTGTCGGCAACGCGGGCCGTAGTCAGCAGTCAGCTGTGTGCGGGCTCTTTGCTAGGCGGCTAGGCGGCGGCGGTGTTTGTTTGTTTGCTTGTGTCGCTGTCCAGATACAGATACTCTCGTACTTAGACCGCAATCGCAGTCGCAGCACAGTAAAAGCAACAACAACAGCAGCAGCAGTAGCAGCAGCAGCAGCGACGTCAACTGCGTCGCTGGCAGCGCAGTCGGCGGCAAGTTAACGTTAACGTTAACATAAACACTTGGCAGCTAACTTGGCTGTAATTGCTGCCCGCTACGAAGCACTTTTTAATTGTTGTAAACAAGCGCGCGCGTTCAGACTTAACTTTAAAAAAATAATAAAAAAAAAAAAATTCTGAAGAAAAATAAAATAAAATAAAAAATAAATAAAAACGAAATTACAAATCAGCCGCGAGTTGTTTTCCAACACATTTGTTGATAGAGGTCATGAAATATTCCTGAGTTTGTTGTGTGCCCATTTATGCAAATTAATTAATTCCGTACGAGCAATAAAATCGGCGCCAAAACAACAAAAATATGTGTACAGCATTTGTTGTTTATAATTTTGTGTCGCGATCAAAATGAACAAAATGTAAGCAAAGGCGTCAACCAAATCTCGCAAGAATTCACTCAATATATATGTGTGTATGTAAATATGTACATCTGTATATATATACATACATGTATAAATATATATATATATAGTAATTCCATAGATATTATGAATTGCAAACGCTTCCTACTTTTCCATTTCGCGTGCTGTGCTTTTGTCTTTGCTCTGTATTCTTTAGATTTGTTTTGTTGCCATTTTCTTATTTATAAATAATGCCATAGTGAATTGTTGTTGTGCTTTTACAATGCTGAGAATGCGCTCTTCAATTAAATAAAAAGTATCTGATTGAAAACGGAATTGTTTATTGAACAAAAGTGCAAAGTAAAAGTAAAAAAGAAAAATGTTTATAAAACGCAAAAATTAATTTCTCTTATCTCGTAATTTAACGTACAAGAAATACAAATGTTAAGCAACAAATTCAATTGCTGTTATCAAAAGAAAACTCAAAGACACAATAACTCTTAAGCTAGCCGAGTAAATAAATTAATTTACAACAAATACAACAACTTTTGTTAAGTGCATAAAGAACTGCATTTAATTAAAGAAAAGCCTATTTATATTGCAGGCATTATTAACTGCCTGTCAATTGCATTGATTCCCCTACGGCTTGAGCCGATTCTGATGCAGTTATAATTTGCTCTTTATGCAAGCGTTGAAAACTTGAAGTTTTCCACTTGATTTATTCATTAATTGCGCCTGGAATTGTATAAAAATAAAAATGAGAAATGAAATGAAATGAAATGAATTAAACAAAATTACAATGTAAACAGTGCAGCTGTATGTTTCGAACTGAGGCCTACAATACTTATAATTGCAAGTCGCTTAATGAGCGACAACTTGACGACTTTTATGAGCTGCAATCATGTGTTAAGCTGCATACAATTGAAACTAATTGGATCTGCCTGTAGATGTGTCTCTGTGCTTAATCCAGATAACAGATTGACGACAGGTTTCTGAGCAACAAAAATAGTTTCCTCAAATCGTTTAATTATCTTTATTAGCCAAGCACATACAACTGAGCAAAGTTAATGTATTATTGCTTTTATTTTAATCAGATTTGTAATTTATTATTTTTAAGTCATTCGCTCTGTATATCTCTCAACTTGTGAATCTATAATGAATTGGTAGCAGCCACAAGTCAACTGCTAAAGCCTTATATAGCACCGACATATCAATTCAGAAACTGAGCGCAATTTATAATCGAATTGCGCCACCTTTCAGGGATCTTGGCATGTAGCTAACAATTGTTAACTCAAACAGAAGAGCACTTTTTTATGGCATTGCATGTGGGCAACCGTAAATGAAACAGAGCAAAGCACGAGCACGCGTAACAACACTTCCATACACTTTTATAGACCGAACAAAATCAACTTGGCACATCCATAAAAAAAAAAAAAACATCTTATGGATAGAGATACCGATACCAAGATCGAGACCGAACCTCAAACCGAGTCAGAGCTGCGAATCACAAGTCAGATACATCATTTAGAAACGTTTATTGCTAAGATAAATTCAGCAAGGAGTTTAATAGCCACTATCAATATTTGTACAACAAATAAGCGACAAAAGCGACCGAGCTCAATGCGAGGCAGCGTAAAATGTCGCAGCCATAAGATACAGACGAAATCGTAGCACCAGCAGCAGCAGCAGCAGAAGCAGAAGCAGCAGCAGTATGGCGAATTAACACAAACGCGTTAATACAATTAGTTTAAAAGTGAAAAATCTCATATATATTATATATATATATATAAATATGCACATATATATGTATGATTCGAAACGAAACGGCGAAGAAAAAAAAAAACTGTTAACTAAATAATAAAATTGGGGAAAAAAAAAAATACGCAGCGAGGCTGTCGACAAAAAGCGCCACAACAAATTTGCAACTTTACACTCGTCGTCGGTTTTCAGTCGCGAAATGAAGCCACAGCCTCTGAGCTGAGCCACATTACGCGAGTGCCACCACATAAGCAACAAAAGCAAAATAAGAAAAAACTTAAAATACTTTAATAAGAGCAACAACAAGAAGAACAAGTGAACAAAAGAAAAAAAAATATAGTTTAAACATGGTCGAGTTACTCAAGGCGCTCAATTTGACGGGCAATTTGCTGGCGGGCCTTGAAGACAACAGCCTCGAGAACGTCTCGAATCCGATTGCACTGATCGCTGCCGCAGAGCCCAGCATCAATGGCACGGCCTTGAATGTGACCACGACCACGACGACGACGACCACACTGGGCAATGCCACCAGCAGCGCCGAGAAACTGCAATTGGATGGCTTCGATTTGCCGGGCAACTATTCCATATTGATCAATAAGCTGGAGCAATTGGCGCTGGGCTTGGATTCAGCTCTTGGCAATTTCACCATCGATCGTCAGGAGGTGGAGATTAATTTGAGTGGCGCCTCGGCTAATGATGTGGCCGATGTGGCCGACGATTTGATCTTCAACGATGTTCTGCCCGCTGCACGACCGCCAACAACACATATAGCGCACGGCTCACGCATTTACACTGGCGAAGAGGAGGATTTTGCTCATGTTGTGAGCGATATTTGGATTGGAGTCATCCTGACGCTGCTCATTGTGTTTGTGATATTCTTCATCTGTGCGTGCTTCTTATATCACAAGTTTCAGCAGTGGAAGAATTCATGTGAGTGCACGCCACACGGCGTATACTTGATAAGTCATTAAGAATACATTGCGCATACGAAGTGTGGGACTAGATTATTTGATGTGTGTGAATATTATTTGGTAAATTCAATTAGTTATATATTGAAAATAAATTATTTATGCATTGATTATTATTTTGAACAAATACTTTATCTCAAGGCGTTCATTTTATTGACTCTACAAAAAAACAATAATATTCGCACACATTCAGCCCATAAATATAAATGAAACAAAAGGACTTACGCAGCAAATCGAACTAGAAATACAACAAAAAGAAACTAAATTGGTAAATAAACGGACCGTAGCCATGCTCTTGACGTTGATGATATTGATTTTTGTGGTGTGACTCTTAGGGAATGACTACCATTAAGAGCCAGACAAATTTTAGCACCAAGTATTTGCATAGCATGCTGACTGTGAGTGGGAATAATTCGTAGAATGTGAAAATAAACAAATAACTTATTTATCTTGCCAATTGGCAAATAACTTGTGGGCCTGAATACAGAAACCGAAACAGAAACATAAGTTCTGTTGTTATCATAATTTCTCTGTCTGGCATTGTTCAATTATAAATTATAAGGCAATTAGCTAATAAATTCTAAACTGCAATGATTAGGCCACACACCCACACACACACACAGACAGATTGGGACACAGACTGAGAAATGCATTTAGATCTTATCTGTGTGTATTGTTGCTTGGGCCTTTTGTCCGACAGCCGAAAACAAACATAACATTTTCAGTTAATAAAAGCTGCAGTCAAGTGGCCCAAGACTCGGCAATATATAGTACTATGCAATCAAGTGCTCTGTTTGCCCAGTTTGGCCAGTTCGAGGCTCGATTACACTGCAAATGTGTGTTAATTAATTCAAATTGTTTTCTACTGCTGCTGCTGCACCAGTGAACAAAAGAATCGCCTTCCCAATTGTTTGTTAATGGCCAAATACCAAGTCCAAGTCCAAGTCATTTCATTTTGATTAGCTCTGACAGAGGTGCAGCTATTGACACTGGGCAAGGCAGCCATCAAATGCAGGCAATAGCAGCTGACTAGCTCAAGTAGCCGAATGGGGAAGCAAGTCAAGTGCTTTGTGGTGAATGAACGATATCCATATCAATGGGCCAGATAACGAACTGGGCAATAAGATAGTAATCTAGCCTATACCAATGCGCTCCTCATATTTGTTTGCAAACAAAAGACTTTTAGCATAAACAATGCGTTCTGCAAATAAACAAAGTTTTGCTCAACTCGTATCTCTAGCCATATACATAGTTAAGATTCTTGAAAATATCTCGAATTGAAAATTATGGCAATGTTGTAAATAATTATAAAAAAATAAAGTAAAACCGAATATCAAATACGCTGTAGAGCTATTAAGAAATGTAATTAGCGCAGCAAAAGTGTGTGTCAACATATTAAATTTGAGCACATGTGCGCACATTCAACAAACAGTGCGACGTCACTCATACGCAACGTTGTACGCATTGTCGGCGCAGTTACGCAGTGCGTATGAGTGACGTTTTTTTTTTTTCAGTTCACGGCTGTTTAATTTACCTTTAATGAGCTGTTTATCTTTGTTTGGGGCTGTTGTTGTTGTTGGTGTTGCCTCTGCAGCTGTCACTTTTCGGAGACGCTGCTTGGTTATTATCATAAATGTTTTTGGCAACAACTTTATAGTTTTATTTATTATTTTTGAGTAAAAACTTTCTGACTGCCAAAAGTTGTTAAAATGTGTACGAATTTATAAACTTTTGTTTAACAAATTTAATTTGCCTTTTCTTGCTTGATATGTAAATTAATATTAATTAAAATATAAATATTTATTTTAATTTATTCTTATTATAAAATATATCAAAAATTAACTGTATTTTTATTATAATTATAGTCTTTTATTCAACAAATTTAATTTGCTTTTGCATTCTTTATATGAAAATTTTAATTATCCATAAATATTTTTTTTTTCATTTTAATATAAAATATGTAAAAAAAATTTTAAATTATATTTTTAAATATAATTTGATTTAATTATTTCAAATGCCAAACTAATTCAAGCAAAAAAATATATTTTTATTTTATTATTATTATAATTTTATTAATATAATTTATATTATTTATTATTATAATTTTAAACAAAATTTTTTTAATTTGATTTTCTTTAACACATTTTAAATGCAAAGAAAACTATTAATTTTAACAAAATTTTAAATCATTAATTTATTATTATAATTATTATTTTTATTATTTATTATATTATTATTTTATATATTATTTTTACAAATATTCCTCATATTTAAATGCAAAGAAAACTAATATTAATTTTAACAAAATTATAAATTATTCATTGTTTATTATAATTATTATTCATATTATTTTTACTAATATTCCTCATAATCCCATTCAATACTCCCATTCGATGTAGAACATTTTGCTGAGTGTACTTATTGAAGGTGTTTATTTCGAGCACTCTTTATGATACTTTCGGAAAATTAAAATCCTCAAAAAAAGTCGTTAAACTTTTACGTACGTCTCACACGTCTCAGCGCCCGCGCTTCAATATAATATGTCTGAGTGGCTGGTAAATAAAGCTGTGAAATGTTAATTAAATTAGGCATTGATTAAATTTGCAAGTAATTAATAAAGCGTAAATTGCAATGGCAATGCAACAGCAACAGCATCATCATCATCATCATCACCAACAACAATAATAACAACATCATTATCAACATCATTATCGCTGTCAGTTGGGAATTAAATGTGACTTTCACTTGCCCAAACCGCGCTTTAGCCTTAAGCAGCTTTGACGTCAATACATTTTCCACTTGGCTATGAAATGTTTTTCACAGCGTGCAACAAATTTAAGCCGCTTATTCATAAGTAGATAAATTATATATGTGTGCGTGTATATACACACAAGTATATAATACATTCATGCTAATATTATTTGTTATTTTCGATTTATTGAATCGCACGCAAATTTCGCAAAAATATGCTAAATGAATAAAACCCCAACCCCAAAAAGCCAGCGCAAAACCAACAAAAAGGCAACGCGAATTAGCAACAGTAACTAAAATCAAGTTTGTTATTGCATTGCCAATGCTAATAATACCCGTAACAGGCCAATAACTAAACAGAGAATAACCCACAAAGCAGCCAAAGCCGATGGGGTAGCGGGCGGAGTTTGGCTAACCAAAGTCGACATGATGCTTCAGTTTATAAGCCACAAAACGTGTTGGATTTGTTTCAATGGCGCTAATTGCTTAATTGAAACTGTTTTTGCATTGCATTTACTGTTAGCTTACTTCCCGCACAGGCTTCCCGCCCAGCCGTCGTCCGTCGCCTGCGACGCTGCCTTCCGCCGCCCTTCCGCTCTTCCGTCCTTCCGCACTTTGCTGCCGGCGCGCCTGTTGTGCCGTTCATAGCAAAATGTCAATTAGTATTTGCCTGCTAAAAGCCAAAAAATCGACAATAGCCAAATTAGCTGTTCAGCTGACACATACACACTCACAGTCACACTCACACTCACAGTTACACTCACACACTCGTAATCGCTCCACTCCTCAATATTCCAACATGTGTCACGCTGTTGTCGTATACGTAATATACACTTTGATTAGCATTGCGCATACGCCTCGCTCGGCATTCGATATTTGAAATGCATTGCGAAAAATTGTTCCATTTTAATTACAAATTTGTAAATATATGTACATATATATATATAGTCGGTTCCCTAGCACATCATCATCATAATTGGCCAAAGGGCAGCTGCATGCGCTGCTGCAGCAGCATATTTCAATAATTGAAGCACGCTATATTTTTAATTAGTTAAATGCGCGTTTAATTAGCTTTATAAATTATGCACATGCAGCGGTTAGTTGAAAACTCTGCACAATTTTTTCTTTACTCTTTTTTTCAATATTATTTACTGGCCTCTGCAGTTGTGTCTTTTTTTTACATTTGGATGCTCGCTGACTTTGGAGTTTATTTTTTTATAATTTATGAATATTTGTTTAACCGACAGCAGTGCTGGAATGATGGTCTTTCAGTTATGATTTATTTATACATTTTTGGCATATTTTTTTATCACACTCAGTTGGTTTGTTTGTTTGTCTGTTTATTTGTTTGTTTATTTGTCTTTTTGCTGTCGACGGAAATGAACTGTGATTTTTATTTATTAATCGGCGAATGATTTATGTATAAATAATTGTAATGCATTTTTTACTACGTGGATAGGCTGTCAGCAGCGGTATTAAATTACTCACGTGCGGCACGACAGCAAGAAGTGAACGAAGAAATAACAAAAGTCCAAAATAATATATTCAAAGCGGTGCAGAAACGAAATATAAAATTAATAATTTTTTATGCAAAATAAAAATCAAATAATTAATTAGATATATCATTTTGCTAAATTTGCGAATTAAAAAAGTAAACATTTTACATATTTTACTTCATTTGTATTTAACATTAATCATACGCACCGTTACAATTCAAAATTCTAAAATGCGCGCTCAGCGCAGTGTTGCAAAACGTCAAACTGACAATGAGCGCTTACACAGCTGCCTAAGCGGTTTAGCAAGCAGAGCGAGAGCGAGAGAGCGCACGCGAAGCAACGAAAAACAAAACAAAACAAAATGCGACGCGCAATTAACACTCACACGCGCACGCACACAGAACTAATAACAGACGCCACCAGACAATAACAACAGCAACTACAACAACTAGAAGAAGAGCAGTGAGCAAACATGTTCCACAGTTGGACGGGAGCGCATGTTAACGACCGCGCAAAGAATGCAGCAGGCAGCAAGCAACAAGCGGCAACCAGAACATCGTGCAGAGCGGCGCAGAAGAGAGTCGCGACTTGGCAAGTATACAGACCAAAGACAGGAGAGCGCATAAAAAAAGAAGAATATAAAGAGTCAAACAGCTGCAGCACAACAAAGAGATTAAAAGAGAGAGAGAGAGAGTGAGTTTGAGAGCGAGTGCGAGAGCGAGAGCGAACGCAGAAGAACTGGCTGGTTTTTATTTAATTTAATTAATTTTATTTAGTAGGAAGCACCGGAGCAACTTTCTACTCCATTATCTCCCTTGGATCATACAATTAACATCACAGGTTTACAATTATTTATACAATTTAAACATATATACAGAATAGCACTAAGTTACAGTAGGGAGAAGGCTTCCGAAATGGCGTCTTCTTAGCCTTCTGATGGGTCTGGAGGTTGGCAGGTTTTTTGCGAGCCGGTTGGCGTGGACCTTCAGGCGGTCATTATAGCGACTCGAGTGGAAGGAGATTTGTTCTTCCACAGTGTCCAGGTTGAGGTCTCGATGTAGCCCAGAGTTGCGGACGAACCAGGGGCAGCCAGTAATTTGACGCAGAGCCTTGTTTTGTATGACTTGGATCTTGTGCCTATTGGTCTTTGCGGCGACTCCCCATACTTGCACACCATACCTCCAGATTGGAGTGATGACGTGCGACAGTATCTTGCGCTTGTTCTTCAGCGGTAGCTTGCTTTTACTGTGAAGCATCCAGGACATTTGCTTAAGACGGGTGCGGCAGGTGCCTGCAATTGCCATGATATGGGGCTTGAAGGTTAGACGCTTGTCCAGAATAACCCCCAAGTATTTTATAGCCCTGGTTTTTTCAAGGGGGGTGTTGTTTATATGAACGGCAGTGGGCTCATCTCTTCTCAGCGTAAAGCAAAGGTTTTTGCTTTTTGTGACACTGATTTTAATGTTCCATCTGCTAGCCCATTGTGCAAATGAATCCATAAACTCCTGCAGAATTTCTGCCGCTGCGTGGCTACACTTAGCAGAAACCAACACACATATATCGTCTGCATAGGTCGCAATGAGCGTTGCTTTAGAGGATAGGCCATATCCTGAGGCGTCAGGGAGAGGGACATCACCTATAAACAGACAGAACAAAAAAGGTGCCAGGACACTGCCCTGTGGAACGCCAGCGGCAATTGAGTACGTGGAGGACTGGCTCGATTTTACTTTTACTCTGAAAGAACGATCCTCCAAGTAGGATCGGATCAGAGTAAAGTAAGAACTGGCTGGTAAATTGTATTGGCGACAAAAGCCAAGCGGCGCTGTCGCTGCGTGTGGCTTTTATGGCTAGTTTTAAAATTAACCACAGCTGCAAAAACGAAAAAAAAGAACACCAACAAAAGCGTAAAAATCAAAAGAAGAGACAGACAAAGTCGCAGACTGAAACGAAATTCAATTAAAAGGCAACAGCACATAAAAGTGTGAAAATGCTGACACAGCCAAAAAGGGCTGCGACTGTGGCTATGACTGTGGCTGTGGCTGAGGTTGCGGCCGAGACTGCGGCTTTCGGCAGCGATCAGCACAGACATACACACACACACACACACACACAAACACTAGCGCGTGCTTGGAAAGCAGCGTCGCTGCTGGCGTTGCCTTTGTTGACTGTACAACGGGGCGTATACTCGTTTTTTTCAGCTTGCCTGCTTTCTACAGCCGTCAGCCAAATAATGTGTATACGTTTGTAGATTTTTTTTAATCATATTTGTTGGTATTGTTGTTGTGCTCTTTTTTACGCTTTCTACACCAGCAGCAACAAGAACAACAATGACAACAACGATAGCAAAGCTCGCCACACTTAATTTGCATATTTTTGCACAACAAAAATCGTTGAATCTGTCCAAGTGTGTGTGTGTGTGTGTGTGTGTGTGTGTGTGTGTGTGTGTTTGCTTGTGTTCTCTTGTCTGCATGTTAGCTGTCACGTTGACTATCTTTTTGGCTATTGTGCCACACATACACACATGCATAACCACTTACACACACTGAGACATGTGGTGCACTGGCACCACGACGTATGCGTAATATTGCATTGAAAGCGCATGCAGCAACCAAATTTTTTGTTGTTCCATTTTTTTCTAGCTTTTTCTGCTTAGCAACGTTTTTTTATTTATATATTATTCTAGTTGTTCGCTGATTCTTTATACAAAAAAAAAAAAAAGTAGATTTCATGCTTTTGTTTGTCGCTCGCTTTTGTTTACAAACGATATGCTGCTATGCCAGAGTGTCAAAAAATAAATGCACAAATGTATATACATTTATATATTTATATAAGTAAAATAAATTGCCATAGCGACGCGCTGCTGTTGATAAGAGTAGAATAATAAAGAAAATATTTCGCCATTATAAACAACACAATAAATATTCAATATGCTCGATTTAAATGAAAGCAAACTGAACTCAAATGAAATAATCCAGTTATTGGTTTTTAGTTTCAGCTCAATTTATTGAATTTGTTGAGCATAAAATTGTAACATGCCTTTTAAGCCTCTTTCAAATATGTCAAATATCTTACAGCTCAACTGAGCTGATTCCACTCCTTTTGTACATTCCGAACTAGATCATTTCATTGCGTTCCCTCTCTCTCGCACTTGCTCTGTCTCGCTCTGTTGCCACCCCTTTGAACCACATGCACCCCATTTGTGAATTGACAAACTATCTTGAGTTTTGCTCTCTAACATTTGCTCTCGCAATAAATATATAGTACGTGTAGCACACCCACCCCCTTGGCCGATCCCAAGTCAAGGCAAGCAACAGACGCCCTATAAAGTTGACAAAGGGGCTGATAGCAGTAGCAGCTGCTGCTTTTGCTGCTGCTGTTTGGCCATAAACATAAAACTGAAGGCAGTCGAAAGGTACAAGAGACTAAATGCACACACACACAGACACCCCAAATGACATTGAGGTAATTGTACCAGGGGTTGATTGGTTTGTGGGAAGCAACAACTGCATATAGAAATCATAATAAATGTATTTTCATTGGATATCTTGTTATATATATAATTTATATAAATGCTCGTTGTCTTAAATTACAAAATATTATGCTTGTCTCTGCAAAAATCGCAGACTTCATGCGTGCGCGTTGTCTTTTCGCTTAGCTTAAGATTCGAGAGAAATATGATGAGAATTAATCTCTTAAAAATGAGTTGCTTAAAACAAACTATGAAATAAATATATAATTAAATGTATATGTATATATGTATGTATATGTAATAAGCTGCATTCGCGTGAGTTGGGTATGCATTAAGTTTTTATGGGTGAATGTATATGCATATAGAATTATGTTTAACTAGATTCAATTTGGAATTCGATTACGCGTTATGGTAATGAATTTAAACATAGCGTAAATTGCATAATTCATGACTGGCAATTTACTCGCTTCAATGATAATTCATTAAATTACATACTATTTGCATATATCAAATCAGATTCTAATGAATCCAATAAAAAAAAAACTCTTTATATTGACTTGCTGTTGTTGCTTTTGTATACAATTATATAAACTCATTCAAGTCGAAATGTCATGGATTTCTACCCAACTAAATATCTTCGGCAATCCACAACATTCCAAGTTGAATGGAATTTGATTTGTTCTTTGCTTCGCGATTTTACAATATTTTTAAATTAACAATTCATATTGTATCTTAAAATTATTTACAAAGTATATAGTTTGACTGTTTGTCCATATCAAAAATATGTTGTGTATATGTATATAAAAACTCTTTGCAGTCTCTTAAATTTTTTTTTTCATTTTAGTTTTTTTTTTTTTTTTTCATATAATTAATGCTTTTAAAACGTAGTCTTTTCTGTTCGTAAATGTTAATTAAATGCAAAAAAAAATTATAGTATCTTTAGATGGTTTCTTCTTCTTCAAAATGTTTGCTTCATTCATTATGTTAATAAGTCTGTATACATAGAGAATACTTAATCCCTGCAAAATGGAAAATCTTATAAAGAGAAAGAAAGAGAGAGAGAGAGAGAGAGAGATAGTGTAATCGTCTCTAGGTCTGCGAGGTTTGCGCTAAGCTACAGAATTTCAAGTACAGTTGCATCTTAACCTAATGAGTAAGAGTTGTGGATTGGAGTCTGATAAGTCTTTAGAGTTCCGCCTGCTGCCCAACTACCGTAAAGTAGCTTGTAATCTTGCGATTAGTCTTTGTCTTGCCATTGCTGGTCACGGCGTCCGCTGCTGAGCCACTGGACAGTGCATTTTCCTTCTCCGGCGTTATCTCCTCATCGTCATCCCCCTTGGCCGGCTCCACTTGCATTGAAACGGTGACCGAGACCTGTGCACAGCCACCACCACCTGTGCCAGCGCCAGCATCAGCTGCCAGCTCGGACAAATTGTGTTTGTTCTCCGCCGCTGGGGCGGTAGGCGTCTCTTCGGTAATGTCGTTCAGTGTGTTCAGGCTACGCTTCAGTTCATCCAGTAACTTTTCCTGAGCGGCTATCTTCTCCTGCAACTTCTCACGCCGAGGACGACGCGTTGCTGGCTTCGACTTGTTACTCTCCGGCGACTCCTGTTGCGTTTGGTTATTCGATACGTTTGCGGTTTGTCCGCCGTGCTCGCGCTGCTGGTGCCGCTGCAAGTTGACGCGCGAGGAATAGCCACGCTGGCAAGCGCTGCAGCTAAAAGGTTTTTCACCTGAAAGAGAATGCAAAAAGTGAGATAACGGCATCACACCTGCTAAGCTAGATGTTCAGATCACGTACCTGTGTGCCGGCGCATGTGGACGCGCATGTCGATTTTGCGTGAGAAGCGCTTGTCGCACATTTCGCATTGGATGGGCTTGTCGCCCAAGTGTGTGCGCCGATGCACAATGAGATTCTGGCGGGCACGGAACGCCTTGCCGCACAGGTCACAGCTGTAGGGCTTCTCGCCGGTGTGCACACGCACATGAATAGCCAGATCGGAGCTGCGCACAAAGCCTTTGCCACACAGCTCGCACTTGTAGCGCCGATCGTTCTTGTGGTGGCGCATATGCAGCGCCATGTCCTGCTTGGTGGCCAGCGGGAGACCGCATAGCTCGCACTTGAATGCCTTTTCGGTACGATGTCGCAGCTGATGCTCGGCCAGCCGCATCTTTAGACGGAACGCGCGCCCGCACTGTCCACAGACGTGCGGCTTCTCGCCCGTGTGCAAACGCAGATGATCCTGCAGCCGTGAGAAACGCTGAAAGGTCTTGCTGCAGAAATTACAGGTGTGAATGGTGCCACTACGCTGCAATTCCTCAGATGATTCTCGCTTAATGGAGACTGCTGCAAGGCTCTCATCCGTGGAGCTATTGTGCGGCGTAAAGCTCTCTACATCGGAATCAGTGTCTTTGTCTTCCTCCTCCATGTCGTCGTCCTCGTCCTTCACATCGACAACATAATCCACATAGCTGCGCGATTTGCGTGCACGTCTCGGCTCCAATTCCTCTTTGATCTCTGGTTGTACCTGCTTGTCATCCTTTTCAAGCTCTTTTTCGATATTTTCAGACTGCTCCTTTGACTCTTTCTCCTGAGGCGCCGTTACCTTATCTAACTTCTGCTGCTGCTGTTCCTTGCTTTGCTTCTGCTCTTCTGTTTCTTTCTTCTCTTGCGCCTTTTCGCTCTCCTTCTTCTGCTGCTCTTCCTCGACCTGTGCCACTTTTTGGGCCTTACGTCCTCTCTTACGGCTTCCATTGTTGAATGCGGCTTGACTATTTCTTTGTTCTTCTTTCTCCTGCTTTGGTTTCTCCTCTTTCTTGCGCTTACGTCCTGCTCGCTTGGCCACAGGCAGTTTGATGATCATCTTGTTAACCTTGGGATTGCGCTCGGCTGAAATTTCCGCCACCATGGCGCTTATCATAGCGAGATCATCTTTGTCAGCCGTCTCATTCTCTGGCGGCGGTGTCTCTGGCAGCTCTAAGGCTTGCACCTGCACCTGCAACTGCACCTGCGGCAACGCTTGCACCTGCGCCAGAGCTGATACGGACTCGCTTGGAATACTGACCATGGGCTCGCTGGGCTCCTCCTTGGGCACCAGTAGCTTGAAGATACCATGGCTCTCGCTGAGGTGCAAATGCAGCTGTTTGCTCTGCTCAAATGTTGAATCACAAACGTTGCAAAGCAACTGTTGCTTGAGACCATCTTCCACTTCTGTCAGCAACAGCTGCGCTAAGAACTTTAAATCGCTCAATCGGATCCCATCGCTCAATTCCAGTGGCGGCTCGAGCTTCACTTGCTCATCATCGGACGCTTTGCTCTTGAAACGTTTATTCTCCCTCGCCAACAGCGGCTGAGTATGGTGCTTTTTGTGCCAGTGCTGAGAGAGCGCCAATGCATCCCCATAGAGCAGAGAGCAATTGGCGCAGCTGTAAATGAAACGATGTGCCTTCTCATCCGCGTGTATTTTAGCAGCCACAACGGGCAGGGGAGAGCGAGCAGGAGAGGGGGATGGGACGGGGATGGGAACGGAGACGGAGACAGAAGCAGAGGCCGGCACATTAACAGCGACGCCTGCGCTAATGCTGGCGCTGGGGCTCTTTGAGCTTTTTCGTTTGTTTTTATTTTTCTGATTTTTGTTGTTGTTTTTATTTGTGCTGCCCGGTGGACGCCCACGCGGCTTGCGTGAAGATGCTAGCGACTGCGACTGCGACGGTGTCGGCGTCTGTGATTGCTGCTGCTGCTGCTGTTGCTGCTGCGGCGCCTCATCTGTCATTTTACCGTTACTGACCTGCGACTTTGCTGCTGCGGCCGCCGCCTTCAAATCATCCAAGCGTATACGCTGCGCCTCCAGCTCGGCCTCGTCCTCACTATCAATTTGCAGCACAACATCATCAGCATCATCCAACAATATGTCCTCCTCTTCAATATCCAAATCCGACTCAGAGTCCTCGTCCGATTCGTCCGTGTCGTCTGTTGCGCAGCGCAGCGACGCAGCTGCGACGGCCGCTACACCATTATGCTGTGTCTTTTTTGTTGTCGCTGCTGCTGCGGCGCTGCCCAGCTTGAGCGTGTTCGGCATCGGCACATTTGTCATTTTTAGCATGTCAGAAAACAGCAAATGAATAGTTTGCGTTTTATATTAATTAATTACACCTTCTTTTTTTAAATTATTATAATTATTGTTACTTTGAGAGCACAGCAACGCGCACCACTGAGGCCACTACAACAAAACTAAATCCACTGACGCCGCTGGTAGACTTTTTTTAACGCTCTTGCGCGCTCTCGCTCTCTCTCTCTGACTCTTTTGTCGCTCTCATTTACTGCGTCTCTTTTGTTCTTTGAGCAGTATTGCCAGATGGTGGTTGAGTGAACTAAGTTCACTTATTCGTGCTGCCAGACAATAACAAAGCAGATCATTATTGCCACCCTGTTAAGATCTTTAATATAAAAAACGATATGGCAAGGCAAAAACTGATTCTGAAATGTTAGTAACATTATAATGTTAATTGCGTTGTCGTTTAGCATGTGAGAGCGTTCCGTTTGGAAAGCAAAAATAAAAGATCAATCGATATATGATCTATTATCGATAATGGTAATGTAACGTATATTTGAAAGTAATACAGCTGCTGCTTAGGCCAGCTAATATCGTTTTGATAGATATTTGACTCTTGCCATTCCATATTTGGCAGTAAAGCCAAAACGTTTTGACTATGCGGCTCACGTGCTCAATCGGCACGTTCTAAGTGTGGCCTCCAGTGCATCTTTTGGTGTTATTTTTCTTCGTTTTATGCGGTTTTCTTCAGCTTGGTCTTTTTTCGCTATTTCGTGGTGAGCGCACACACACACGCACACATAACAGGCCTATTGTGTATATTTTCTTCTCGTTTTTTTTTTTTTATCATACCCGAAGTGTGTGTACATTGTTTGGCCGCATTTTGTTACGCCGGGCAACATGTGCAAAAGTCAATTTGAAAATTGCGGCACAGCCAGCCGCAGCAATGTCGAGTTCAGCCTTCTACCCGCCCCACTACTAAACATACTACTGCTGCTACTGCTGCTGCTGGTAGTACCAACTGGTACTTTGCGGTCCACTTTTCATTGACGCTGCCGACGCACATAAACAACGTGCTACGACGACTCCGGCCGGGACCCGCTAAAAACCCTAGCCCGGTCCGACCCGTACCATTGGCAAGTTGTTTATATTGTTTTTAATAACATTTAACGCTGTGGCAACATGTGCGTGGTGCACTGCATAAATTACTTCAAATGCCTATGCGGCGTTATAAGTCAAATGCTTTCAACTCAAATTAAAAATAAACAAAAACAGCCACAATATGTGTTAAGCATAGAGAAATCAATTCCTATTTTTATATTTAAATTAAATTCTTAATATTTAAATTAAAATAAAATAACTCTGAAACAAGTCTCGTGACGTTTAGAAATTCGACCTTTATTTGATTTGAAGGCAAACATCCAGAAAGTGATGTATTTTATAAATTTCATATACTTCAGCTGATTATATATACAAATTTTATTATTATAGAAAACGTTTGATATTTACCTACTTTGATATTACATCGTACTCGATTTTATAGCAATGTTAAAGTTATCGATTATTTCAAGCATTCTTGATCGATGTAAATGAGCTAGATGTAACATGACATACTCGGAACAAGTTCCGCAATCGAATAGATCACAAGACGCGCTAAAATTTAATTGACCTTGATTAAAAATACAAATGTGTATACTTTAAGAGCTTTTGCTCTTACTTAAATTTAATCAGAAACTAAATTTCTATAAATTAATAAATAATACAACTAACTTGACCTCATTTATAATTAATTAGTACAAATATATATGTAAAATAAAGCTATAAATAATTAACTTGTAAGCAAGCAACTTCATCAACGTTATTAGCTTTTCAGTTTACCTGGGCCAAGCAAGAAGATTATCAGATGTGAAAACATTGTCGCCTAATATCTTGGTCATTATTATCGTAAAGTCAAATTAAGTTTTTGGGGTTTCATTTTCGTGATTTGCTCATTTTTCTAACCGACTATAAACGCATTGTGTGCGCGCCGTCTTTGCGCCGGTGAAGTGAAATAAAGGCACGGGAAATGAAATATTTGCGAACAAATAGACACACTTATTACATTTTCGTCCTGGACGCTACAGATGCTGATGCTGATGCTGCTGCTGGGCTCCTCCTTCTTTTCCTCCTCCTCCTCCTACATTGTTAATGTTGTTGTTGAATGCTTTTGGCGCGTGTTCGCTGCTCTGGCAATGTCTTCTTCATGTTGTCTGTTTTGTCCCTTTTTATTGTTGTTGTGCCTCTAACTGACATGCCGCAATTTTTCTTCATTTTTTGTTTTCGCCTGCGCACAGAGGAGCCGGTGGCTGGCGCCCATTCCAAAGATCTCTGAGATGGATGGGTTACTTTCCTAATAATTTAGCAGTTAGTTTTAATGCGGTACACCAACTATGAGGAGTTTGACGAAACTAAAATAGTGGAAGATTTTCTAGATTACTTCAACGTTCATATATCTGTTACTAAAATAGCTCACAGTGATTTCATATATTTATCCGCACTCACAAATCCCTTGTAGCTCAGCTAAAAGCCTTTGAGATCGAACCACACACACACAGCATTCGTGTCCTGTTCCCATGTTCTGTTCAGCCATGCCAACATGTTCATAATCATTTTTCTTGTTTCCACAACGCCGCAGACAAAGTAAAACATTGCAATTTCCTCAGAAGTAGTCTCGAAAAACATGTTGAGAGTGGACGGAAAACAAAAAATATTTGCATGTACCTGGGAACAAGTTTAATTAGTTAAGCGAAATCCCCTTACCTTTAGGCCAGACGCATAAACCCTTCGGCGTCTCAAGTGCTTGACAAGAATCAGCAGACTCCACTGGGAGGTATTGGTTGCAGTTAACGCCTACCGGATAATTCTCCAGACATTGTCTGACTGCCACAACTTCAAATATAAAGTTGAAGCAGAGCTGCCAAAGGGGCGGCTTTTGGGGGAGGCAAGGCAACTGCTGGTCTGGGGCATCGAGGTATTTTGGAGGCAAGCAACTAACAGTAGTCAAAATAATGTTTCAAGGCCGCCCTGGCCCCACACGCAAAGGGAGAAATTTAAACGGCAATTTGGTGCCGTGTTTACCAACCCCAAGGACAAAGGACAAAGTACAAGCGAACGACAGCAGCAGCATCCAAAACTGTGGCTTCTGCTGTTTTCTTTTTGTGCGCCTTTGCCTTGATGAATGGGGGGTTGGGTCGGCCACCGCAGGGGCAACAGCAACTGCTTACGTGCCTGGCGAGCATCATCACACAGCGAGACCTTAGCCTCCCGTTCAATGGAGCTGTTGTTATTCTTGGTTATGCCTGCCAGGCGGAGGGCCAGGCGGAGCGCCAGGCTCTTGTCGCCATTCGCCAACCTTCCTACTGGGCACGTCATTTTTGGCTGCTTTGGGCCGAGTCGTTTGTTTTCTTTTTTCCTTCGGTATTGGCGCCCAAATCCGCAAAAAAAAAAAAGAACAAGAAGATAGAAGCACTAACGCATTGCCCCCCTTAACATAAACTGTGTTTAACTTTTTCGTGAACGCCCAAATATCTTTAGCCTGCCTTAGGTTATGCTTTCTGCTCTTTGCTTTTTTCTTCATGCTGTAAGCCGGCGGTGCTACCAATGCTTTCTAGTTGTTTCTGTTCTGGGCTCTTCATGACCTTTAGCATATTGACTAGTGAGGTTTTGGTGTCCATTTTTGCTTTTGGCTTATAACTTGCGGCGCATACTTTATGCACAACGCACTTACACTTTGTGCCTTCTCTTCTTTATTTATACATATACATACATACATACATACATACATATATATATATATATATATATATATATGTATATCGTTTCATTCGTTTTACTGCTGCACTTCATTTTATTGTGGTGCTAAGCTGCGCTTGGGGAATTGAAATGCGTATATCCTTGGGGCTTATGGCGACAGACAGTTCATCAAATGAAGCTTTCAAGTGGCCCCCCAGCCATCTCATAATTTAATATTTGATGCAGCTTTAATACTGAGACCTTTAGGATCGACATTTCGAGTAGAGAAAATGATGCCAGACTGATGGGAATTAGTTATAAGAGCTCGGTGCTCTATCTCAACTATCGATACTCTCGATCAATGTTAATTAAATCATCGAGTAAGTAGTTTAAAGATTCATTGAAATGAGTGTAAATGCACAATTTTCCGCTACTCAATTGAGTAAAAGAAGAGCAATAGCACTTATCACATTCAAATAAATAAATGCTAAGTACGCTGGCAGTCGCTAGTCCACACAGTAATCGATTCACAGAACACGTAAAAACATCGATCGTTACACATGTAGCATCGATATATTAGCAAATGAAGTTGATTTACCGCAATTAAGCAAAAGTCAATTGAAAATTACATAAAATCTTAAGCTTGCTAAGCTGCTTGCACAACTGAGCAGCTTAACAGAGTCAAAGTGGGTGTTTGCCATATGGTTAAACTACCCTTAAAACCCCTTCCCCACACGCCCACCGCCTACTCACACAAATGACAATGAGTTTCCATTTTGTCTGCTCCGTCCTGTGCCCTGTGTGCATCATCAATTTAATTTCGTAAGCTTACAAAGCGTTGCATAAAAAATGAACGTCCGTTCATGTGGGTGTGAAAACGCTCCCGGTTTTTCCGGTACCACCACTCAGTAAGTAAGCTTCTGAATTTCCACCCACACAAAAGGGTGTGAATCGAAGCGTGCGCCATTTTCGTGTGTTTTTTAAAGCCACGCAGCATGCGGCTAATCTTCAAAATCGTGTAGCACGTCTCTAAACGCTTGCCGCATCAACAGTTTACTCTGCAGTTCCTAGTGGGTGGCATGCTGACTCACCTATATGTGGAGGCGGGCACTGACATTGGGCATTTCCCCACATTGTACAACAGGGCGATTGCAATAAAAATTGTGTTGCCTACCTTTAAGGGTTGGACGCAGGTTGCACATTTCCGGTGGCAGGACTTTTTAGTAGCTTTTAACAAAACGTTGCGACATTCAAACATAAAAATTTCATTAATGTACATACCCCCACGCTTCAGCAACTAAAAGTGGATAAGGATGGAGGGAGCATTGCATACTCCCAAAGGTACAACGGAATTGATTTGCCAATTTCGATTGCTTTTGTCTTTTTGCTACAAGTTCCGGTAGCGAACTGAGAGTTAAATAAAAATGGCAGCTGCTCTCCCATTGACAGATATATATCTATTCCATTCCACTTCAGGGTATTAGTAGGTCACCAGTAGAGGGATTCTATCTAACTCTTATCATTAATAATAAATACTATATTTATTTAATTTATTTTCAGATCGCGCCAATCATGGCGATGCCACCATTGAAGTTTGCCGTCATTGCCCGCCGGAATATGAAGCCGAATCACTGCCCTCCTACACCATTGTCTCCGGCTTGCCCACCTACGATGATGCACTCGAGGAGTTCCGCAAGGCGGGCATTATACTAACACCATCCTTTGTGCCCGTTATCAAGATCTTTGAAAGCGCCAACAACGAAGCCGGCGGAGCCAAGGAGCCAGCCGTTTCCTACAGCCTGGTGGAGACCACCACCGCTAGCGATGTGAATGCAGACAACATTTCCATTACCTCGATCACCTGTAATTGTGGCGGCACCTCGCCCACAGGCTCTCTGCCCAGCTACAGTGCGGCCACAGCTGCCATGGTGGCGGCTACCGCCAGTGGCTCGCAGCTCACCTCGCAGGTAATTGAGCTATCGCCAGAGCATTTGGCCTCGCTCTCCGAGAAACGCCTCTCGTTGCAGATCTCATTCAACAATTCGTTACGCCGCCACTCCCGCTCCACGCTACGCAACCATTTACTGCGCTCTCGCGCTGTGGGGAACACCGCCGGCCTCGGACCCATTGAGACAACGATGCCCAATGTCACGATTGCCACTGGCCCTGATGTGCTGCCGCCCATACATCGATCCTCCTCGTCGGTGTCGCTGTCCAGTGAGCGCCAGCTGCTGGATCAGCGCTTAAGGCATTTGCATCATCGTGGCTCCTTGTACTGAGGAGCATTCGCAAATGCCCAACGCTCAAATTTCATTTACTTAATTACTAGTTATAAGCGACAACAACAAACTGATATATAAAATAATAAAGTGTTTATATAAATGTTGATGAAGTTTTTTTTTATTTTTTTGGAATTGGATTTATGATTGGGGGAAGTTAAAATTGCTTAGAATGTAGAGTTGAGTTCATATATTACTATATATAATAGAGATATGTAGAGATCTAGGTAAAGTGGTTCAGAACACAATTGTCTCCTTTCGACTTTACATCTGTTCAATTT
Source organism: Drosophila koepferae (assembly GCA_030914345.1). Taxonomy (NCBI): domain Eukaryota; kingdom Metazoa; phylum Arthropoda; class Insecta; order Diptera; family Drosophilidae; genus Drosophila; species Drosophila koepferae. The sequence continues at coordinate 989,233 of JAUESR010000200.1, forward strand.
TTTTACTAATTCTCATTTCGATTCTGATTCAAATCTGATGCAGATATATGAAGTCTAAACTTGAAATATTAATATTCCCTAATTGCATTTCTCTTCATTTCTAAATAGACCAGAGATTAAAGCAAAGTTAATGAATAGAAATATTCCTAAGACCATTGTTTGTCGATAAATAAATATAATTTAGAACGGTTCTCTCACGCCCATTGTCAATCCACTCAAAGTCATAACTACATAGGTAATAAATCGAAAAGTCGAAATGGTAAGGAATACAACCCGAAATTCGAATTTGATTTTTTCTTTTACAGCTTACCGTGGTTAGCTATCATATGGAACATTTATTGAACTCGCACTCCTCTAGGCGTGAAAAAAAACACAACCACATGGGTGGAATAGAGCTGCCAGTAAACCATACATATAACAGAATAAAACTCTGGCTTGGCGCATGCCATGGCAACGTTTTCGATTTGTTTATGAAGCGCCGAGGGCTTTGGTGACTTTTCGCAATAGTTTTCCGTGAACGATGAGCAGCACCACACGCAGCGGTCTGGTGCCTACGCCGAAGCGGCATATCAAATATGTGAGAAAGGTAAAGGAAAAGTCTAGTTGCAGTTGTTCGTCTGTAATGCGAGCGTTTGCATCCACAGCGGAAAAATCACCACGCCGATGATTCGCGTATGCCGTTGAAATTCGAGGCACAGCCAATGCCGCTATCGCTGCGTCCATTTGGTGGGCTATTCAATCCGTTTGCCAAAGGCTGTTCCGTGCTCTGCAATCATCCAGCGCCGCCGGCTGTGAAGGATGTGATCCACCAGCTGAAAACATCGCTGGCCATTGAGGGCAAGTGTGCGACGCATTCAGCCAAGGAGAAGCCGCTGGAGCAACAACTGCAGCCGCACGAAGCGGACAATATACCTGAGGATTTGTTTCGACGCTATGCTGAAACCGACTCCCGGCCCATGACACCGACACCAACGGTGACCAGCATCCATACGCGCACCAGTGCCGGCTCTTTCTATCGGCGTTGCATTACGCCGGAGTGGGGCAAACATGAGAATATTCAGCGCAAGAAGATTATATTAGATCTGCGACGCACGCACTCGCAGGAAACGCTCTATTGGAAGCCCAGTTCGGAGCTGACACAGAGCGGCATCGAGGAGGGCAAGAAGCCAAAGAGCGCGGGCGCCAATGAGGACAAGAAGCCACGGCACCAACAGGCCAATGAGCAAAGACCCAAATCTTCACTCGGTACGGCGACTCTGTCACCTGGCGGGGATCAGAATGCTGAGCTGGAACCAAAGCCACACAAGATTTGCATTAATGAGCACGATATGAGCGACGAGGACGCGCGCCGAGGCAAGAAGCGTAAAAGGCTGAAACCAACACAGGGTGCGTAAATTAAGTTAGCCCACAGGCAGGAAGTCATAAATATCTTCATCAATATTTTCGAATATCTGGAAAATAGAAATTTCATTAAGCTTTTGTTGTCCTATATTATTAAAGTTATCTACAATTACTATTCGACATACCCTTAGCCACCACAACATTTCATCTAAGCGAGGATCCAGAGACTCAGGTGGCTGCATTGGGACCCGATTCACTGAATGCCAGCACCAGACCCAGCCTGATACCCAACACAGTTGGTCTGCTGCCCAAAGATCGACTTGAGTTGGAGCGGGAGCCGATTTTGCTCAAGGGCAGCTTCCTAACCGATGAGGCGTTTCAGGCGCTCAAAACAGATCTGACAGTTGATCTAATAGAGAACACCTTTGGCAGATATGTTAGTATAGCTTGAGTATAGAAAACTTCTTATTGAAAGCTTTTTTTGCAGCTAAATCGCGCTCTCCGCGAGGCCATCAAATATATTCCGAAACCTGTGCATAAGACAGTTGAAGATATGGACAAAATAACTGTTAATTCGAACTCCAAAATGCCACGCAAATTCTCCAAATCCGCCACACGTTTCGATGTTCCCATGGATCTGACCATGCTAAAGAGTGTGTGCCTTATACATAATTAATATTTTTAATATTATATTATTAATATTATTTAAATTCTTGTAGACATGACTCCATGGGACTACCTTAGCAAATATGTTTGGGTCTCGCAGCAACGCAAACAGCTCTATAAACGCGTTTTTCTCAAGTATTTAAACCGTTGCGAAGAACCGGAAGCGGAAACAGATGATGCTGCTCTCAGTGAGTATAAGGAGCGCACAATGGTTTGGCGTAGTCTGCCGCAGGCTCTGGAGGATGTCTTAGAATTTCATGGAAATGAGAAAAATGTTCAAAATACACTTAATCATTTGGACTACAAGCAGGATAAAAGCGGAATTTTGGATTTTCGCGCCTGGTGCGGCATTGTGTCTTTTGCCGAGCGTTTGACACTATCGGATCCTGCTTGTAGTGATGATGATTCATGCGATGAATTGGAAAAGGCTGATTTCAACAGCATGGAGCAGATAATTGACCAGTTTGAAGTGCCCGAAAAGCTACAGAAAATATTTAATATAATTCGTATAACACACAAAATAAAGCATTAAATTTATAAATTTGAATTTTTCGCACCAACTTAAACGATATATTTCGATTTCAATTTTGCGATAATTTTTGACACAAATGTCATTCACCAAATACGACTACACAAACAGCTGTTGCTGCATACATATCGATACTTTTATATACCTGAGTGCTTGCTTTTGATAAATTTTCTATAATTAAATTAGAAAAACATAAATTAAACTACAATCATGGCCACCTTAGAAGACAAGTTATTGGGTGAAAAACTAGAGTACTACTGCAGCAGCAGCGAAGGTGAAGACAATGGAGACGATGGCGACGGCGACAACGACGGCGACGGCGAAGGTGCTCGCGGTAGCAAAGGAGCTGCTGGCTCCGGACTGACAATCAACACAGATCCTAATGCAGCACCACCGGGCGGTTTTCGCCAGCAAGGCTCGACCAATACTGGACCCAAAGGCGTTGTGCAGGACTGGCAGCGTTTCAAACAACTCGAAGCGGAGCGCCGTGAAGAAACCGAACGCCAGCGTTTGGCTTTGGCTAAAAAACTCAGCATGACGACTGCAACATCTGCAGAAGACGAGGAACGTAAACGCCAAGAAGAGCTAGATGCGGAATTCGCAGAATTGATGAGTGAAGACTTTCTGCAGCAATATCAAAAGCAGCGCATGGCCGAAATGCTGCGCCAAACAGGCCACCATCAACAGTTCGGCAAGGTGTTGCAGCTCAGCACGCACGAGGAGTTCCTCTCTTGCGTGGAGCAAGAAAATAAGCACACAACTATTATAATACACATTTATGAGCGCACTCAATCGGCCTGCGCCACACTCAACAGCTGCCTAGACACCCTAGCCAGCGACTATCCATCCATTAAGTTTGCCAAGATCTGCAGCTCGGTGGCGGGAATGAGTCGTGATTTTCGCACCAAGGGCCTACCCGCCTTATTAGTGTACAAAGCACAGGCGCTAATTGGCAACTTTGTGCGACTAACTGACGATTTGAGCGACGACTTCTTTGCTTCCGATGTAGAGAGTTTCCTCATCGAGCATGGCATCATAGTCGATAGGGCCTTGTATAATTAAGTTCCGATTGTGAATTATATAGGATATAAGCTAAAAGAGAGCTGACCAAATAATGTGTTCGAACGTCTCGCATTTAAACGGATCACACTTAAGTTTTCAGTTAGTTTTCGGTCTCAAAATGTTTCAATTTAGTTATTTATTTTTTCCGTTCAATAATTGGTTACATTATCCTTGTATACAATTTCAATGCAACTTTTTCATTTCGTTATGAAAAAAAGAAACAAAGAATGTCTATTTATTATTTCTTTATATACATATATGTATATATACAAATGAAGCCAATTTTTTAAAAATATATTCGAAATGCATTCGAAGCAGAATTATAAAATAGTATGAATTTTTTTATCTAAATATGGAAATAGACCCTGCACACTTTTTATGGTTATTCCATTTTAAATTTGTTTTGTTTTGTTTTCTTTTTTTATGAATCATATACAATAAACATAAGATTTATAATATTTAAGGGCTAATGAATGTACTTCACTCGAAATCGTACTATGTAAGATTTATACATATACAATAATATATTTATTATATATCTATATATATATAGCTTATAGCCTAACATAAACGGGCATTATAAAAAACGATGTTGGTAATAAAAGGTTTGCTAATCAACAAATTGGTGTTGCTCGTATTCATATTTCACGTTTTAGTAGGTCCAGCAGATTGGCTTCATACTATGTACGAAATGGCCAATTTCTTAAATTGTGTTTTCAACTTTAACTAAGCCTAATTACATTTATGTAAATATAAATTCAAGTTTTCATCTTTTTTTTTTCTTTTTTGTTAAACATACACTCTGCAGCACAGCGAGTGAATAATTCTTAACTTTGTTGGATTTTTCGCTAAACAACGCGAAATATCAGCAAGTTATTCAGTTAAATGGTCAGGAAATGTTACAGGTTTTAGACATTGTGTTTTGGAGAATTCAGCGGGGCAGTGAACGAGTTTGGAGCGTACATTATGCAGAGAATAATGACATACTGTTCAGTTGGGATTGGGCTAAAAACTTGTAGCTTGTGTTTTATAATTATTTTGAATTATTTTAATTTAAACTATTTTCACTTCTGCACCTTTACTGTGGGTTCTGTTGCCTCGACTCGACTTAATCGAGCTGTGCTAGCACTAGTTTTAGTTCATTTTATATATAACATATAGTTTTTTCTTTTTTTTTTTTTTTTTTGGACACACAGACATTAGCTATAAATATAATTACAACTTTGTTTGAATTTCCTTGGCGCCTAGATATTACGTAATATTATTAATTAAATGCTACATATTTGTATATATACAATGGGCTTTTATAAGTATGTATGTATGTGTAGTAATATAATAGTATGCATATTTCTCAATGTTTTTATCATTTCTTTAAAATTGTTTTTTTTTTTTTTTTAATTTTTTTTCGACCTTGATTTTTGTACTTTTACGTATATAATATATATATCATATTGAGTTTTTTGAGTTACGATTCTAACAATATTGAATTCTTTTTATTTTGATTGCAGGGCGAGTCTTTGCTATAAAAACTTGAAAAATCGTGTATATTCTATGTACAATATATTGTAACTGTATTTGCTGTTTGTCGTTGTTTTTTTTTTTTTTTATAATTCTGTTTATGCTCATCAGGTCAATCGTTTCAAAAAAGAAATGCAACTAGCCTAAGAGTTTTCTTGTTTGACAATGTTTACGAGTGAATTGAATTTGAATTCGGTTCTCAGATTTGCATTAAAGTTAATTTCAGAGATTCTTTATATTAAAAAGAGCGAAATAAAATATAAATTTAACGTATTCGAATAATAAAATAATGCATTAAATTTCATTTCGTAGTTTTTCTTTCTTTTTTTTTTTTCTTTGCATTCCATTTTGTCTCAAATAAAATTTGGCAATTTGTTGCAATATCCGTTAAATTGTATCGTTATTAACTAAAGAAAATCAGCCTTTTCTTGCTATACACATAAATACAAATATATATATATTAATATATGTGTTTGTGTGTGTGGGTGTTTAATTTCATTAAAAATTTAATTATATTCTAGTTAAATATTTAATTAATTAAATCGTTTTTAGAAATGTTGCTTGAGCCTGCGTCGCTTGCCTCCAACTTGGACTACTTCTACTTCTACTCCTGCTGCTGCTGCTGTTACAGCCGCGGCGGTTTGAAAGTCAGCGTTGTGCTGCACTCCAAGCTCAGCTGATGCTCCATGGTGTCCATTTTGTCGTAGTCATGGCTGCCACAGTCTGCTATGGAATTGCGCACAGACGGCGGCTGCTCAGCGCCCGGCAGCAAGCCCACCAACAACAGAGGTTTGTTCAGCGGCGCTCCAACGGCAGCAACCGTTCCAGCGGCAACTGTTGCTGCTGCTGGTGTAACGCTGCCCGTTAACTGTTCGTTGCTGATGCTGTTGCTGCTGTTGCTCTGGCTGCCGCCGATCTGTTTCTCCTTGTGGCGTCGCAGTGACGATCGCAATGGATACTGTCGCGGCACATTGATGAGCAGGCGGCGGGTGTTGCTGTTGGGATTGCTGATGCTGATGTTGCTGCTGTTGTTGTTGCTGCTGCTGCTGTTGGGATTGCCGATGATGTTGGGGCGACGCGTTGCGTACTGTATGGACTCGGCGCTGTTACTCAAACGGATGTTGCCAACTGATTAAATGCGGATTTATATACACAGGTTACGTATTGATTGCATTTATATGTACAAACATCGGATGGCGGAAGGGGAGAGAAAGAAGAAAAACGAAAAATAAAATTTGTTTATGAATCGAACAGGGCTGCACATAAAGAATGGGACGAGTTTTTTTTTAATAATATGTATATTCTTTTTTATGGTTTTAGTTGGATGGTACAGCTAATTGTTGTTGTTGTTGTTGTGGTTGTTGTTGCTGTTACGACTGGGCGTGTTTTGCAAACAGACAGAAAACAACTCAAAACAGACATGAAAAACACAAAACATTAAACACAAATTTGTTGCTTGTGGGTTTCGTTAGTTACACATCAAATAATAATAGAAACAACAATTACAATAAATATGTGTAGGTGTGTGTGTGTGTGTGTGTGTGTGTGTAGGTGTGAATGGGTTTACATCAATTACTAAATGTCATATATACGCAAAAATAATGTAAACAAAACAAAAGCTTAACATTTAATAAATAAACGTAAATATTTATTGTAACAAACAAAATACTAATTGTTTACACATAAAAAAGCATTCAGAAAAAAAGGCTGATAAGAAAATCTGTTGAAAATTTCTTAAAGCGCACGCGTTCTACATAAAACAATATTAAATAATTAAAAATAATATATAATTTAAATTATAAATAATTATTCAGTTAACAAAATTAAATTTTATATTATTTCGATAAATATTTTAAAACATATTTGATGCATGCAAAATGGATGGATGGATATTTGAAGAATTGTAATTAAACCTATTTCTTGAATTCTTTTTTTTTTTTTTTTAGCTCTAACTAACTTTAATGAGCTAACTTTGGATTGCTTAGAATTGCTTAAAAAGTCTACTTAGATAATTTTCATTTAGAAATTGATTTTAATAAGTCTGCAGCGACATATACTGGCCTATCATATCTGACAAAGCAGACAACAAATTAAGGTCGTTCGTTAATTAATGCATGATATACACAAATTTCAAGTTAATAAATTAACAACATTCATGATGATGGAGACAAAGTTCAGTTCAGCTCGCTGAACAATTTCCTATATATATAAATTACAATGTTAGTTCTTGTATGACAACTCAACAGAGTTACACAAATGAGCTCAATGACTGCTTCGGGAATTTACTGGATTTAGCTACAACACAGAGGACATGCCACTCGCAATTTTGTTTTTTTTTTTTTTAAGCGATGATTTTACAAATGAAAACATATTTGAATAAATAATTTTAAAACAAGAAATCCAAAACATTAAAAATGACTGTGACAAAGTTGTTGTTGCTGTTGCTGTTATTGTTGCCGCTGCTGCTGCTGTCATGGCTGTTGCTGTTGATGTTGCTAATGTTAATGGTACTGTTATTGCTGTTGCGATAAATGATGCTGCTGCCGCGCTGTGTCTCAAAGGACTGATACAGCGACAAAGCAGACGCATTGCTGTCCAAGCGCTGTCGCTGACGCTGGCGCTGCCGTCGCTGCAACATAAGCGGCGTGGAATGGCGCAATTGGCGCAATGTTGGCTGCACATGCTGCTGCAGCTCGTGCGCCTGCAGCGTGTGCAGCACACGGCCATCTAGCGAATCGCAGTCACTGTCAGAATCAATCTTGTTGCTGGCGCTGGCGCTGGCAACAACAACACCAACAGCGCCAGCAGCAGTTGCAGCAACAGCAGTTGGCAGATTTTGTGTCGAGTAGTAACACGAATTGTTGTTGAATGTTGTTTCATGTAGATGAAAGCTACGAGCATGCGGCAACATGTTGTTATTATTGTTGTTGCTGTTGCTGCTGCTGTTGCCTCTGTTGTTGTGGCTGCAGTTCCTGCTGCTGCTGCTGCTGTTGTTAAGCATTTGCTGGGCAGCAGGTGCGTTGTTGTTGGTGAGTGTTTGATGATTGTTGGTTAGTGCTGCTGCCGTTTTATAACTACCCGAATTGGCGTCCAGCAACAGGCGACGCTGTTGCTGCTGTTGCGGCGGTCGCAGCAGACCCTTGGAATGTATATGTTGCTGTTGTTGTTTATGTTGCTGCTGCTGTTGCTGACGGCTGTAGCTATAGCTGTCCTCGGTGTCCATCATATCATCCTGCTGTTCCAATTCCAGTTCACGTTCACACTGCTGCCGGCGATAGAAGTGATAGAGCAGCGCGGCCTTACTGCGCTCCGCCTCGAGATCGGCCGCACCGCCGACGCCGCCAACTGTTTGGCGCATGTCACGCGTGCTGCCGCCACCCAAGTAGCCAGCAGCAGCGGCGGCGGCCACGGCTAAGCAGCAGTTGCTGCACGTATCCACCGGCAGCTGCAGCGAGACGACCGCATCCCGTGGCCCCAAGAACCATTCGGAGCGGGTGCGCATGCGTGCGGTTTGGCGTTCATGGACCTAACACGTTTGTGTGTGATTTATATATATTTTATTTTGAATATTTTTGCATTGATATTTGTTGTTGTATTGTTGTTGTTGTTGTTGTTGTAGTTGTCATGTGTCGTTGTTGTTGTTGTGGTGTGTTGTTGTTGTTGTTGTTGTTGTTGTTGTTGTTGGGGAAGACGGGGATTCAAAAATTTCGCATTAGAGTTTTGTCATTTAAAGTATTTGATTTTGTTCATAATTAAAAGGATTTTTTTTATTTTTATTTTAGAAGCTGAATTTTAAATTTGTTTTCCTTAATTTGTAGATTTGTAGATTTTTCAAAGAAATTAAATAAATTGAAAAACAAATAAATAAAATACAAACAAAAATTGTAATAATTAAAAAGAGTTGTTAACAATTTAAAATTATTTAATTATTTATTTACACATATGTATTTAAAAGCAGCGCAGCAGAGAAAAGAGTGCTATAAAAAATTATAGTTAAAAAAAAAAAATTTTTAATAAAACATTGAGGTTATTCACACGGAAAAATATAATAAATACAAATAGAAATTAATATAAATTTTGTTTAGTCACTTGTGAATAACCCGCTATTTTATTATAAACAAAATAATATTTAGGCATACAAACGGCTAAGCAAATTTGCAGCTGACATTAAAAATATAAAATAAATAATTATAGAACCGCCAACAAGCGTTTGCTTAGGGCACATTATGAAACATATAAAATATATATATATAATTTATATTATTTATTGTGAAACAAATGAAAGAAGTTTCATATGCAGTTGCAGAGCTCTCAGAGTTGTGTGTGTGTGTGCGCGCGTGTGTGTGTGTTTGTTAAATTGTGTTAATTTTGTTGCTACAACTACAAATTAAAAGACGAATAAGACAAGACAAGGAAACAAGATACAAGAGACGAGATACGAGCACAGGCTACAAACAAAGTTGGGTTAATTGAGGCAACGACAAGACGACAACAAAACAAAACTACAAATTAACAATAAACAATTAACAATTAACAATGCAAATTCAACAATTGCATGGCTTAAAAACATAACTTAAACTATTAACTAGATAACTAAAAACAAATTCGTTGTTGTTGTGCAGCAGTTTTTGTGTGTTTATATTTTTGCTTTGGCTTCAAAATAAAAAATAATTATAATTGATAAGATATACAAACTATGTTTAATTGCCTGAACGAATTCAGAAAAAATGATAAGGCATAATTTGTTTGAGTTACTCATAAACTTATAAATAAATATGTACAATGCCAAAATTGTTTTAAAAGTAAAGATTTGCATTAGAATATTCGTGTTTTTCTTTTATTTAATGGAAAACGAATTTTTCATTATTACAACAAAATTTCTTAAAAATTTTGTTTTATTTTTTAACATAAAATATTATTGTTTTTTGCTTGATTTCTTTTTTCTTTCTCGATTTTCACTTTTAAAGTTTAGCTAAAGAACCAATAAAATAAATAAAATTATAAATGCTTGATATGTAGAAGTTACAAAAAAATGAACAAAATACAGATGTTGTTCGAATTGTTTTTGTTTATTATCTGCTCTTCTTCATTTTTTGCAAAATTAAATGTGTGTAGTTTTTGTACTTTTATTCGAGTTTTATTCTGAGCTTTTAGTGCCAGATTTGCTTAAAAAATACACTTAAATGTTAAAATAAATTGTTGTTTTATATATAATATACATATATATATATATATATATATATATATATATATATAATGTATATATTTGTGTGTGTGTGTATTTGTGAGTCTGTAAGTGGTAGTTGTTGTTTTTGTTGTTTGTTGTTGCAGGCGCAGCTTTAGTAAGATATATAAGTATATAGTATATAGAGGAGCATAGAATAAAATACAAAACTAGTGAGAAAGAGAGAAACGCGCAAAAATCGTTAAAAATTTAGAGAGAAATTATTTTCAAAACATTATTGTTCTTGTTGTTGTTTTGTGTTGTGTGTTTTAGATTAGTCAAAGAAAACAATTTCGTAAGTAAGAAAAGGTGAGAGTGGAAGAAGTTCATAGCGTGGCATGGGGGGCGGCCGTCCAAAGGTTATTTTTATAAAATTAAGAAAAAATTAAACAAAAAAATTATATAATTGAACAAACTGGTAATCAATTGGAAAATAAACAAATAAACAGCGTAAATAATAATTTTACAGAAAAAATTAAATAAAAATAATAATAAAGATAGTAAAAATAATACAAATCAAAAGTTAAAAATTCATCAAATCAAGAAAAACTTATCGACTATCAAATAATTCGGAATATCTTTTGCAGTTTGCTTGCTCAAACCTGCAAATAGAATACAGAACTTAAAATTCGAGCAGGTTTGCTATTGGCAAAGGGAAGGTTATGGATTAGGATATATCTTCTTTTTTTTGTTGTGGGAGATATTTGATTGCCCTTTCAAACAGATATTCTAGAAACAGGCCAGAACTTGTCCCTCACCTGTGGCAAATACGAGAGACTCTTGGTGCTCTCCGCATAGCGATTGACGGCGCGCAGCTCCTCCATGGTCATGCCGCCAGAGTTGGCACCATTGTTGCCGCCAGTGCCACCGATGCCACCAGTGCCACCATTGGAGCCAGCGGCTCCACCAGAATTCGAGCTGCACGAGCTGCTGTGGCGTATGCCACGATTGCAGCGGCTGCAGGTCCTCTGCTGCTGCTTCAGTTTGCCGCCATTGCTGTTGCTATTAGCCAGGGCTGCACTGGTGGTTGTTGCTGTGGCCGCATCAATCACTCCTGTTGAAGTTGCATTGCTGCCACGACGATCGCTGCTGCCGTCGAGGCTCTTGGTGCCGGTGCGCAGACGTCGCTGATGATGGCCGCTGGACAACGGCTTCTTTTTGTTCTGACGGTAGCGACGCTTGACGGTGGTGAGCTCGTCATCCTCATCATCCTCCTCATCGTCGTCATCGTCCTGTGAGTTGTTCGTTGTGCCCATCGGCTGCTGGTGCCGTTGCTTGAACTGCTGCACGCCACGCAGCTGTTGCTGTTGCTGCAGATGTGATGGCGTGGAAGGAGCAATGCTGCTCAACTCCAGATCGGCGGCAAAGTCATGGGCCAGCTCATCGTTATCCTCGTCATCGTCCACATAATCATCGTAGTCATAGTCTGTGCCATTGCCATTGCGCTTGGCCGGCAGCGGGGAGCTGGTCATGGCAAAGATGCCCGGTCCCTCCAGCGAGACAGAGAGACGGGCGCAGCTCTCGATGAACGAATGCTCCGGCGAGACGCCCAGCGATAGCACGCTGTTCTCCAGCGCCGAACTGGAGCTGGTCAGCAGTGCGGGCGTCGAGCGAGATTCCTCCTGGGCCACTGCATGCAACACGTTTCGATTTTAAGAGTAATTTATAGTTAAGAGGATTTGTATGAGCAATGAAATAGGCATTTAATATGTACACAGCGATTGTGATTCAAAGCAGAGTGCAGAGTTAAAGAAAATAGATAGATAGAACGAAAGAGAAACAGAGAGATAGAGAGAGTGGGAAAAGCGAGTACTAGTGTATGAAGAATTTGTGTTAAGCCCAAAGCAAAGAAACCAAAAAAAAAAAGTTGCCCAAGCAATGGACTTAAGAACTAAGCACATAGCTAACCCCAAATACAAATAGCACAGTTTATAGATAGGCAGATAGAACTAATCAAGATAGTAGAGGTACTCACGTAAGCCCCAACGCTCGCATTGGCACTGCAACCAAGTCTTTTCGGCCTCCAGAGAATGTTGTACTGTGAGAGGAAAAGCGGAAAATTGATTAGTTAAATTCATTTCTATTAGATAGTAGTTGTATGTAGTTATGTATATGTATATTATATTATATATTTTCTGAATTTCTTAAAATTACTTTCGCTTTTGTCATACATACATTTATTTATTATGTTTAATTATAAAAACCACTACTGACTTGTATTGTTATAATTATGAAATTCTTGTGCAATGAAAATCTATAAGCTTGAATAATATATATATTTAATTATTGTGGGTGCTTTTCATACTATATGCATATATTCAATATCGAATTGCGACTCACAAAACAAGTCTAACTGCTTATATGGGACAGTCATTCCTTATAATATAATTCATCAATATAGAATTATATATATTACACATACGTATTTACACCATCAAATATGGATTATGAGCCCTAACACATGCATACAAATTTACAATCTTAAGTAGTTCAATTCAGTAAAGTTCTATGCATTGAATATAGATTATCTCATACAGACAAAACTTGTAAACAAAAACTTTAGCATAGAGTATGGATTATGAACCCGAACTTATACATACATTTATATTATCCTATTCAGTAAAGTTATAAATTACTTCTTTTAACTTGTACATATGTAATCTCTTATCTTATCTCTTAAGTAGCTTACTTCGTTCCACTCCACTTACATGCATATTTCTGTTGTGCCAATTTACCGCGTGGCGGCGGCGGATATTGGAAACTGCAGATCCATTCGTCCTGCACCTTTAGAATGCGTCCCGTAACGCGGGCATAGTATTCATAATTCTCGCGCCCAAAAATATCGTGTGTGGCAAACTTATCGATTATGTGCTGCATGATCTTTGTGGCCACCTGCAGAGAATAAGAGCTTTAGTAATCAATATCAATTATATATAGTATATATAGGACTTACTTTAAACTTCAGCACATCCTCCATGCGTGCAGTTTTGCCATCGCTGACGCAGGATTGAAAGAAACTGGGCGCAACAGAGACGCCGATAGCTTCGCTGGTCATGCCCGTGGATGCGTGAGCCGCATTGCTGGCGATAACGCGGAATGTGCCAAAGAGTAAAACTAATAGATGTTGCGTATATTTGGGCAGTGATGCAAACAGTCTGCAAAGAAGAATGCGGCAAATAGGAAATGAGTACATTGGATTCGAAATGAAGGCAAACGTAAATGACAAGTCAGAAGCCCGTGTAAAGATCGTCTTATCTATGTACATATATAAAATCTAACTAACTGTGGCGGCAATTGTTACTCATGTTTTTTATTTTTTTTTAAATTTGATTACACAGTGCACTGACTCATTGTCTAGCCAGGGCCATCGAAGAAAGCCATCCCAGGTGGGTGCAGCAGGCGTACGTATGCGGGTGACGGAACGGGGGGCGGAACGTTAAATAGAGGTAGAGGAAGACTAAGATTCAGCTGCTTGAATTGTTCACACTTTCATTTTGGCATGCGCGGCTTGGAAAACCTGACAAACAAACTACCAAACTGGTCTGTCTGAGTCTCTCTCTCTCCCTCTCTCTCTCTCTCAGTCTCTTTCTCTCTTTCGCTCTTACCGTTTATCGTGGTCGTTACACAACTAGAGACCAGCGAAGCGAACTAAACAACTATCAAAGCCATCCAATCAATTAATGCTCTTTGCTCTTCGCATCTGCAGCTCCCATAAAAAAGTGAAAACTCGAAGATACAAACACATAGCCAAGCGTCCGTAGCCGACGCGTCGCTTGACAATGAATTATACTATAATACATGGTATATAAGAAGTAAGCTCTAGGGGCCATCGTCTATTAAGCTGCCGGTGTGAATTGGCATACAATGAGCAGCAAAGAAACAGACTGAAAGAAAAGCAAACGAACGAACAGAAAGACAGCAACGACAAAATGTAACACCCTAAAGGTGTTAAATGCATTGATAAGGTACAATAATAGGCCGCCAGTAAATGCAGCTCCAATTATAGAAGAAATAAATACTATATATCGCTTCTGTATAAAAAGAAATCATGACTTTGCAAAACGATTCTCAATAAACGAAAAGTTCATCCGATTATTTATTTAGATTAGAAAATCAGCCACAGGCTTCTGATTTCTATAATATTTGTACACAAATTACGGCAGACCAAGCAAATTCCAAACACTATACGCGATAAACTCCACAGTAATGCAAATCTCTTGATATATTTATCATCGAACGCTGTCAAGCAAGCGGCTGCCTCAGTCATCTTAAATACATTTTTTTCTGTTTGAGCTCAGCAGATTTTACAGATTTTTTTCAAAAACTTTTTTAATCTACATTTAAACGGGTTGGGCATTAGTGATAAACATTGTTTACCAACAGCGCTCAATGCTCATATCGTCGTGGGTCAAGGCTTTATATAGTTACTTCATCTTTAAACTATCAGCGCGTTCACCTGTTTCCTCATAGCACAAAAAATAAGCAAATAAAGAGAAGCAAACAGTGCAACCCGAGCAATGGCCGCCTAGCCTATGGCTTGAACTTTTTAGGTCTGGCCCCCAACGATATCAACGACCCGATGTGCAGCAAACAAGACCCAAAAAAATATAATATTAAAAAATGAAAACGTGCCGCCGCTGTAATACCATAAATATATAATTTATATGTACATATATATGGCCCACGGTCCAATCTTATCGAAAAGTGCGTTAAGCTCTATTCTTTTTAAAGTTTTTCATATGGAGGACATCGCACTGTCTGATGCCTCGAACTCGAACTCGAACCCATCAAATCAAAGCAATCGAAACTAAATATATGATAGATAAGTTATCTATTATTGTTAATACGTATCTGACGATACGGCTTGGCTTTTGTTTACTACTCTTATGCTGTGTTCGGCGACACTCATAAATGGAATGCGTACAAATTGTTTACTAATTGCATTAATTACGAGGAATTCCGTTAGGAAAAACAACAATAAAAACAAAACGAAATCAATACAAAAGCAAAAACAATAGTAGAATTGAACGATTGCTTAACGAAACAAGTGTTTACGTTGTCGTTTGATATGGACGCGATAGGGCGGGCGACAATTTTATTTAATTTATTTTTTGGGGGTATCGTACGAAAACCCCAATGAATGATTAATGCCTTCCTTGGTTTGATTATTCAAAATTATTTGATTTTAAATTAGCTATTTATACAATTTTATTATATTCTTCAATCAGCTCAAATGAATTTACCTAAAAGGCGTTAATGAAATACTTCAAAGCTGTTTCTACATATATCAGAGGATGACGCGAAATTCTTCAAATAGTTAAACTGCAATTAAATGGGCATACAAAGACCGCGTTGCCAGCTAGAGAGTATCAAGCATGATTCTTAGAACAGCTGTTCCAATTTTTTAAAGCATTAGCGATTTAAATACAAGTCTTTACTCATATGATAGTATCGCAGAAAAGCAAGTGACTATTACACATGACACATGACACATGATAAACATAGATAATATTCGATTTATTTATACCGAAAATCAAGCTCTATTATATTTACAATTGCATGGAAACGCGACTTTAAACTCGACACCAAACACCCTAAGTGGCATTTTCTCGTAAAGTTCTTTCAAATAGGTTCATTATGTATAAATATATCAATTTATTTATTATTAAATATATGTTATTGAGTATTAAATATGTACATATATCTCATAGAGTAAAGTATGAACATCGATTGGCTTAATCCTTCTTTTTATAGTCAAATTCTCTGTTTACGTTTCTAAATCATTATTAATGTACTATAGTGTAAATGTGAAAATCGCATAGGATGACATAGGCGACCTCTACAAAGTTCTTCCGATCACACTTTCGTTTTCTTGAAGGCCTTATAAAGTAATTTGTTGTGTCTTCTATGAAAATCACATAGAAATGCGATCTCCACTTAATTTCCAATGTAACTTTCGTTTTCTTCAGATCATTTACTAGTCAATAGTCTAGTCTTTCAAAGAAGTCTACTTTATTTATTGTTTATATATAAATATATACATATATATATATATGAAAATCGCATAGAAAGGCGCGCTTTATACTTCACTTCGAAACGAACTTTCCATACCTCAGGGCATTTTCTAGTCGAATTCTCTCAAACACATCCAATTCAAGTTTTTATTGTTTCTAGACATGATTTTATGCATATTATTAATGAGATACATTAGAGTCCCGCATTTTGGGCGCACGCACGCACACAGCTGCCTCCTTATATAATCATTGATCGAGACGCGTTACGCATGCGCCGTGTTGCCAGACGGCGTTGATATTTACATAATGCTTAAGAAACCGGCTATATTTAAAGGCATTTCTGTGAATTGGATGCTAAATAGTTTTTCGTATGTTTAACACTCCTATATATATACATAGTATATGCGTGTGTAAGTGCTACTGTTAAGGCCAACGCTGCGTCACATTATAGATGAATCATTTATTATTATTATTGTATTTTTTCATTCATAAAAAAGAAATATGTCAGCCGTAGCCGCAGTCGAATACAATGTTTTTATTTTTCTCGCACTCGTCTGCCTTTTCAAGTGCCGCATTTGATTTGCCGTTTCTTAATTGTTGTTGTAACTGTTATATTGCTTTCTTTCTTTTTTTTTTCTTGTTTAATTTCTTTTGTATTTATCAGAGAGATATATAAAAAACGAATGTATGTATATACATATATATGTACATATGTATATTATATGTGCACTGTTACGTATTTGTGCCCTACAGAGAAACCAGTTTTGATATTCCCACAACTCGTGTGCCACTTGAATGATTTCAGATTCCAACTCTACCGGCTGATAAGGCCCATAAACGAACCACAGGGCGGGGCGTTGAGAGTAGTTTAAGTGCTGAACTGCTGAGCTCGGAAGCAACCAGGCTTTATCACTTCATGTTCTACATATATACATATATCCATATAATAAGCAATCAAACATAATTCTTATTAAAGAAATGTTTCTACATTAGATCGCAATTGAGATTAGTCAAATAGTGAGTCAGTAGTCTATATACATACAATACAGATGAATTACACTTGACTCACAATTAAAACATAATAGAGAGAACAAAGGATAGTTTCAATAACTGCGGAGTTGGTCAGTCACTGTATTTAAAGGGTTCTTTTCTCAAGTATATCTTTAGAGTCTGCATCAGCTGCAGCTGCATCATTGCGGCGGCTTCGATTGCGTCTCATCGTCTGCGGCTACGCGGCTCCACGCCCAAAAGCCTTTGTGTTAATTTAGCGAAAAAACAAAAAATGAGAGATTCAAACAGATGCGAAACGCGAACCGCATCAGCAGCAGATTTTGCTGCTGTCGCTGCTGCTGCTGCTGCTATTGCTGTTGTTGTTGGCGGTAACAAAAAAAAAAAAAAAAAAAAAAAAAAAAAAAAAAAAAAAAAAAAAACGAATGAAAAATACAATACGTCATAATAATGAGCCAAGTAAAACAGCAAACGCAACGCAACGATAATAATAATAAAAAAAAATATATATATATATATATATATATATGAAGCGGTTTCAACATATGCATATAATATATATAGATATACACATACATACATCTTTATATACCTACATATACAAGTGCAGACCGCAAGATACTGGCGTGGCCCAGGCATAAGATACAAATGAGAATGGTAAAGTCGAGCGCACTTGACACACGGATGCCGTTTACTCTTGACTTGCGCGCTTCTCTGCGATTCTCATTTTGTCAAAAGGCGCAATAAGTAATATTAAGATGACATTAGCTATAAATTATATATAGACAAATACATTAGGCATCGTCTATTAACTTTAACTTCTAGCTTAATAGCGTAGCTAGTTAACACTAATAGGCAAAATACTTTTGAGACATATATTTATAAATTATATATGACATCAGTTGCAGTTACTATTTTTTTGGCTCACATAATTTAATGTGAGAGCAACAAAGTTTTTCATACAGTCCAAAGATGAATGTCGTTGTTGTTGCACTTTGTTTGTACGGCATATGGTTTGGTTATGACCGCGCCAAAAGATCAGCGTTCAGGGCAATAACTGGAAAAGTCAAAGCAGACAGGCAGCCCAGCCAAGAGAGACCCAGATAGGGTAAATGGAGACAGAGATACAGAATGTGAATATGAATATGATGAAAATGAAATTGAATAAGAGAAGCTGGCAACAGCCAACAAACAGGGCCAGACGCGCGACGCACTCGATGAGCTCTACTGACGCACATTTTACTGACTATATGTACTGTGGAACAGATCGCTGTTTATATGCGTTATATATGAATGTATATTTATATTGTGCACTCGCTTATTTTACTTTTATTGGTTTTGTTTGGGCATTGGGCATCGGGCATTGTGTGTTGTGTTTATACTGGGCGACTGGCTGACTGACTGACTGACTCTGGCGGCAGTTCAAGTTTATTTATGCAGCGTGGCCAAATGGAAACTCTGAGGTAGCAGTTTTTTTTTTTATAAATATATATACATATGCATATATATCTTTTTCTTTTTAGTTTATTTGTTATTGCGATTGGCGAAGCCCTTTAAGACAAAAACTATGACGACTTTAGTACACAGAACAGTAAAGAGAAAAGCAAAGACAGACGACAAAATCGAACAAAACAAAACAAAACCATATTCTGTGCAGTCCGTGACTGACTACATAATGTAATAATCAGGAAGTGAACATCAGTCGATATTGCAATAGACCCAAACAGACGTCCACGTCGTCTCTTGTTAATGTATTGGACAATGCGGCTTTTGTTATAAACTGTTTCCCTGTCGCCGTCTCTGTCTCAGTCGCAGTCCCTTCTTTTTTTATCTCTCCCTCTCTATATATATATATCTCTTGTATTCCAGACAGTCGTCTCTGCCCAGTTGCCATTTCGCCTGTCTAGCCCAACAAAAGCGGACAATTTTTGCATTCTTTTTGCACTTATTGATATTCGCCAACAGAAGAAGGTTTGTGCCTAACTATTGTCACAGCCAGGCAACCAGGCAACCAGGCAACCGGACAGCCGGATAGCCCGACAGCCTAGGCAGTCCAATCGACCGGGCAATAATTGTGTAAATATCCTATTAGCTTTGGCAGTGTGCATGATATGACAGGCAGCTGGCATATGAAAAGGTCGAAACCAAAAAAAGAAATTTAAAAATAAATCTTTTCAGCGACACAAAGTCTAAATACCCTAGACAATAGGCACAAATTAGATTTGCCTTATAATTAAGAAGATTTTATTGCTCAGCTTAAGCACTCAAATACTTTAAATTATAAAAGAAAATATTACTTTAATAGAATTAGAAAGACTTGTATTTCATTTGATACTTAAAAACATTTGAAGCGACAAATAGTCTAAATACCCTAGACATAGACACAAATTAGTTTTGCCTAAAAATTAAAAAGATTTTATTACTCAACTCAAGCAGACAGAAACACTTTTATTGTACTGTTTGTAAGCGAGTTTTATAAGCTTCACACTTCGTAACAAATCGTTTGATAAAGTTCTTAAGCTCTGCCTTGAGACAGGCGTATGAGCGCAACAGGCGTTCGAAAAAGCTTCGAAACGGAGAGCCAAAAAAGCTTTGGCTAGGCAACAAGTTGAAGCTAACAGGAAACTGAAACAAATAACAGAGCCGCAAGTTGAAAAGAGAGAGAGAGATAAATAGAGAATGAAAGACAAGAAGCGGGGTTGGCCATTCATACATACATACATATAAACATGTATATATATGTATGTATGTACATAAGCACACACCTGACTGCAGTCAAACTTTTTTAGATACAAACGACGTCAGCGTCTTGTTTGTGTTTTCATGTTGTTGCTTTTCCAACAGGTAATTTTACAAATAAAAGTCTACAGAAATAACACACTCACATGGTCTCCTGCATTTAGCACACTATGCAGATATAAACATAGCTATACATATGCATAAGTATTGTTTAGGATTATATTCTAGTATATTGCAAAAACGTGCAACAATGACGTTGTAGCTGCCGTCGGCCGTCTGCTGCAATAATAATAACACTTAGCAGCACCAGCAACAACAACAACAACAAACAAACAAACAACAGCGGCAACAAAATGATGTGCCAACTGATTGAATTGAGTGCCAATAGTTTTGTGGGGGACCTGTTGGGCTGCTCTTACGTTTTACGTTTACGTTAACGTTAATTGATACAAAGTCTCAAACGCGCGTCTACTGTGTGTATCTATTTATAAAAACTTTCAGTGGCCGAGTCGCTATTTTCGCGCATTGGTTTGATTCGGCACCGAATCTGATTGCGATTGCTTAATGTGTGCGTGTTTGTTTGTCTATGTGTGTACATGTAGATATCTTTTTGCTGTTGCTCTTGTTGGTTTGGCGGCCTGCGCCTGCCCTAAAATGTAAATAAACAAAAGAAAGGTAACAGCAATAGCAGCAGTAGAAGCAGCAGCGGCTACACATAAACAATTACAACAATAAATGTGTATATAATTGTATGCTGGCCACGAACGCCACGAAAGTTTACAGTAACCAAATTAAAATTTACGTTTGAATTGCGCTGCTAGAGGATGATATGGAAAAATCATTTGGCGGTCGATTTTTACGCATGTACCGATATCCGAATCCCAATTTTAAATTTATGTTTTATTGCTGACGTTATTTGTTTACACACACATTAGCATTAATGTAACAGCGTTGTTGCCGCTGATGTTGCTACTGCTGCTGCTGCTGCTGCTGCTGCTGCTGCTGCTGCTGTTGCTGACGCAGTTGCCGCATCCCAACACCCATTCATCCTCATATATCAAAGTGGCAGAGTGTATTAACAAAAACGAAATCAGAATAGACGCAAATAAAGCGTTTGCAATCAAACAGCTGTCAAATGCCAATTCAACAGTATTAAGTTGGCAAGGCCATTGCAGCTCCGATAAAAACGAAAGATAATATCGATTGCGATTGTTAATGCTTAATTGCCTGTGCCGCTTACTTCACTTCACTTCACTTTACTTCACGCACAGCCTACTTAATCTTCTCTCTACATGCTTCACCCGCAATGCGAGCTGCGATTGCAATTGCAAAAAAAAAAAAAAAACAAAAAGTAACAGAAGCAATTGTAAATTACAAAACTGCAATAATTTTTGTTTTATTTTAATTGAGCATGCGTGGGCCTGTCTGTTTGACTGTCTGTCTCTTCGTCGGTTGGCCCACGCTTTATGCTCTAATTCAGTTCGGTTAGAAATCGATTGCAACAACAAAGCAAACGTAAAGCAATGCGAATCAACGCAAAGCAAACGAGCAAACAAAACATTTCAATTTACAGCTGAAAACCAAGTACTTGGTACTACTACTAGCTAGCGTCGAGGATTACTCCCCACTAATGTTTGTCGCCTGCGCTTAGCGCTCAAGTGAAAATTGGTGAAAATCTGGCAAATGTGTCAACAAGTGGCAAGTCAAACGGGCGTGAAACGCAGCAAAAGCAACAAACGCTGCGTTAGCAAAACATAGTCAACGCTTTTCACTTAATTTCAACTAAATTCGCAGACACTGCCGCTTACCCGCTCGCACACCCACCCAACATCTGCCTCCATATACATACATACATGTGTATGTGTATGCGTGCGTGTGACTGTGTGTATGTATTGAAGATTCTTGAGCTGCAACCAAATCTAGATCCGGTTCAGCAAGTTTACCGCAAGCTAGTTACAATATATAAACACACACAGGCACACAAGATGGGTACATCAATGCTAATAGAGATGAGCGCGTGCCAGCACGATATATATATGTACATACATATTTAACATTACCCTCTGATGATAATGTGTAATATAAATTATAAAATTTAATATTAAAATGTTGCAAAAATTCATAAATATTAGCTCAAATAATAAGATATATTTTAAATGCAGCGTAATCTGAATAGATTTAGCTGAGCAAGTCGTGTCACGTGGTTAACACATAACTATATTCAATATATATATATAATTGCAAGTATATGTGTGGGTATATGCATATATGTATACATAATTGACAAACTTGTCAACTCACCTGTGTAAACGGTCCGTTTGCTCGGCTTCGTTTTGCAGCTCGTTAATAGCAAAGAGCTCCATCTCGCCATTGCGTCCAAAGATGCCGTTCGGTATCTTGCGGAGGAACTTCTTCAGTACACTGGCAATGGTGAACACCGAATAATTATCAACGTTGACGAGTCGGCCCGCCTGCAGGAAATGGATGAGCTTCTTCATGGCCCCCTGATGGCCGGGCGCACGGAAAACATCGCGTCGATTGGGCGACTCCTTGTTCAGTTTCAATATTAATACAAGCAGAGGGCCTGGAATGTTGTTGTTGTGCTTGCACACCTCCTCCAGGGGCACACCGAACTTCACCTTCTCCAAGCGGTAGGGATAGGCGGGAGCGGTCGCTGGATGGCCGCAGGATGTGACAACGTTGCCCAAATCGGCAGCGCGTCGATGCACGCGTTCAGCCCAGCTGGACATTATGTATGTGTGTATGTGTATATGTGTGTGAGCGTCGGTTTATTTGTGTGCCGCTATTTGCCTGCGTACGCGCGTATGTATATTAAATTATGTGTGTGTATGTATGCGAGTGTATGTGTGTGTGGGCAACACTTTTCTTTCAGGCGTTCGGTTTTCACAGAAAAATGTGCTCGCTCACAATTTTATGCTGTTTTATGCTGGCTGAAAACATGTTCCTCGATTCCCCTTTACTTTCCCACTGGAATGTAACTGCGTTGTTATTGTAGTAGTAGTTGAATATGTTGTTTTTGTTTCTGTTGCTATTTTGTCTCTGTATGCATTTATCTTTCGTTGTTGTCGTTATTACTCTGCTCCTCGTACTTGTATCTGTTAATTCTGTTTCTTTTTTTGTTGTTTTGGGCGTTGTTTGAATTTTCTTCGTACGTAGTAATTATTTTGTTCGTTAAGATTACTCAAATGTTAAATTGAATTTAACAAGCGATGTGTTTTCTGTATATATGGGTGAGTGTTCGTTTATATGCTTGCTTAGATTTGGCAATTTCAATTTTTATACTCGCGCACTCACAGCAGCCACTCCTGTATGCACTTTTTTTTTTTTTGCTTTGCTACTTCTTTCTTTTTCACTGTTGCCGTCTCTTTAGAGTTGAAGCGTAGAAAGCGCGTCGTGTTGAAGCATATTGAGCGAAGGATATATAATCCACATGCTAAGTGATGAGTATAACGACGCGGCTGGTTGTAGCTTTGTTTTTTATTAAATTAATTGGTTAGTTTTCGTGGCTCTTAAAATAATTTTCGCGTCCCTACACGCACGACTTGCAGCTTCAGCACTTGTGTATACACTAGCGATGCGCAGCTTTTTTCTACTAGGGGTGTACTGATAATATCGCTGTATTATCATAAAATAAAATATCGAAGTATCGTTTTGATTTTCAACTATCGTTCGCTCTTTGCAATGTATCGACATCGAGTTACAAAATGTCACCCTGCTTGCTCCCAATAGTATCGAATCTCTAATTATGGCGAATAAGTGTAAAGTAAAATTGTTGCAAAAGAAATAACAATAATACAAATCTATCAATAAGCCGCATATTCAATTTAAGTTAATTGGCCAAAAGAAGTATGTATTGAACACAGTAGGCTGCAAAGAAACTAAAAACTCCACTGGCACATATTCATTTATTTTATTTTTGTTTGTCTGAATTATTTTGTTGTCTGCTTCAAAACAACACCAGCAATAACAACACTTATAATTTTCTTCTCATTCCATTCAAAAAAAGTTAATAAAAAAAGTGACAAAAGCAAGGCAACCAGACGCAACGCATTTGTCCCAATCGTTTATCCAAAATTTTCAAGTTCCACTTGCAAAAACAATTTCAATATGTGTGAGTGCCGCTGCTCACCTTGAATCCGTAGTCGTTGTTGTTTTCCCCTCCCGTACAACGCGTTAACATATATAAGATATTGACCCTGTACGCTTGATTCACGTACACACATACATATATATTTAAGCAGTCACACACACGCACAAGCCAAAACATACACAGACAAACACATAAATTGGTACAAGCATACAAAAGTCGCTGCATAGAAACACTTTTCAATTGGTAGGTGAACAAATGACCACTGCTGCCTCCACATCGCAAAATGCGTCATCGACGTTGATGGCTGCTACCGGAGCTGGCGGCGCAAGCTCCACGACGACAACAACTCTATCAACGACACCCAGCAGCTCAGCGGTGCGCGCCCTGGCCATGGAATACAAGTCCCTGCAGGAGGAACCAGTTGAGGGATTTCGCGTCAAGCTCATGAATGATGATAACTTATTCGAATGGGAAGTGGCCATCTTTGGCCCGCCAGACACGCTATATCAAGGTGGCTATTTCAAGGCGCATATGAAATTCCCACACGATTATCCGTACTCGCCGCCAACCATACGCTTCCTCACTAAGGTGTGGCATCCGAATGTCTACGAGAACGGTGATCTGTGCATATCAATACTGCATCCGCCTGTCGATGATCCGCAAAGTGGCGAGCTGCCCTGCGAGCGCTGGAATCCCACACAGAATGTGCGCACCATTCTCCTCTCGGTCATTTCGCTGCTCAATGAGCCCAATACATACTCGCCGGCCAATGTAGATGCCTCGGTAATGTATCGCCGATGGCGAGACTCCCAGGTAAATGAAGATCAATTTTAGTATATCCATATTCTATGGATAACAAATATATTAACTATATTCTTATACACAATCCAGGGCAAAGACAACGAATATCCGAATATTATACGAAAGCAGGCGTTGGCCGCAAATGCGGAAGCTAAGCGAGAGGGCATCGTGGTGCCCATGACCCTGGAGGACTATTGCCTTAAGCCCACTGTTAAGCCCAGCACAGAGTCTGGCCTGGATGCAAACTTCTATGATGATGATTTCGATTTGGAGACGGAAGATTTGCCAACAGACTCAGATGAGGATGATGATGATGAGGATGAGGACGATGAAGAGGATGAGGACGAAGAGGGGAACGAGGATAGTGCAGCAATTATCAAAAATATTGGCAATACAAAGTGCACGAACAACAATGGTCTCTCCGCGAAATCAGTGAAGGCATCTGCTACAGATGATGCGGAGTCCGCTGATGACAGCGGTAAGGGCGAGACAACATAATGCAGATACACCCGCTCCACTCCATCTCCAACTCAACTCTGCTCCTGCCCTAGGCGTCTGCGTAGCATTTAAATGAAATACTAAGTGTGAAATAGAATCGAGTTAAGCTGCTAGGGGACGCCCCCAGATGCCAATCGAGCTGGTGTCTTATCATTTCTCTAAACACAATTATTATTTTTTGTTTGTCTAATTTGTGTACAACTGTAAAACTAAAACGTGAATCACTTCTTAGCTGGCCTGCTTTTATTTCCCAGCTAGCCTCTGGCTAGGCACGTTTTAAATCCGTTCATAGACTTTAAAGAGCTTGCGATTCCTCCTTTTACAGCAACTAAATAACACTCAAATCTGATAATGATTATACAAGATATATACAATATACATATGTATTAGCTATTAATTATTATTTAAAAATATATATACAATTACACACACATCCATATGTGCTTGTATATGGTACAGATCATTAAAGGGGGGCGCTGTTACAGATCCAAACAATTTTAACGTGAACTAACCTCCTTCATTAATAAAAGCGAGTGACATCCTAACAAAAAGCTAAACTAATAAAAGAAAACATAATATACAATCAACGGATTTCAACAATATGAAGCAAATATTATACGTAGCAATTAAGCAATTTGTAAGTTCAAAATGAAAAACAAAACACCAATTGCAATATTAAATCATGAGAAACTGCATTGTGTAATTGCAAAAATAAATGAGCCAAATAAAATTAAATAAAAAAAATGTCTAATTTAAAGTGCAGATAGTGGAAAATATTTCTCAATTTATATAGTCAGCTCAGTTGGATAGCAAGCATTGAATTTTGCGATTTTTAATTAGTTTTAAAAACTTTACTAATATATTTTTACGATTGAATTTGATATCCCGATACGTGCTCCTAAATTTATCGCAATTAATCGATCGAATGGCAGACTCGTTCGAAACAGTAGCCGAGATTATTTTGCTAACAGTTTATTCCTTAAATTTTGCAATATTTTAGATTTGAGTTATGAGTTTGGCTCGCTTGCGCCATGCCAGAAGCGCTGGTGTCAGATCCTTGTCCGTGATAGCAGGCATGCGTATGAGAGAGCTATAGACACCAATATCCGCCACAGACATTTGATTGCCGCCAAAATATTGCTGCTGATTTAGTCGCTTGTCCAGCAGTCGAACCATGGCCACTTGGCTTTTGTGTGTGTTGCACCGCAGCAGCTGATAGCAAATATCAAGCACAGCATCGATTTCATTGCAGAGCGGTGAGTCCTCATAGCGGTATTCCGCGGGACCCACTCGACCCAGATATCTTATAATATTCACTTCACCATAAATGGGCACATACATAGTGGGTGAGCTAATCATCTCGGTGTGTTCACCTACAAAATAATAGTGTAAAATAAATATTATTGCAATTTAGTCCGATTAATTCATGCTTACAGTTCTTCCAGATTAGTGTTACTTTGATCTTGGGTAACGCTTCATTCACAGCCACTTTAGCCAAATTAGCCTCGAATTCGCGGGCCGCTGGACCAATATCTGCCATGGTCGAGTGTGTAAATGTCTTCACATCAATTGTGTACAAGTCCCGCCAAGCGTTCTTTAATGCCAGCAATGCATATGGTATAAAGTTGGGATGACCATTAACGACGACATCATGCAGTGGTACCTATCGAAAAACAATTTCTCAGATTCCATACTTTAAGCCATTTGGATTACTTACCTCCTTTAGTCCGCCGTTATGACAAGCTGTCGTTTGCTGCACGCTCTTGCTGCACACTTTAACTCCTAAACTTTCCCGTATTTGACTTAATTGTGCTTTCAGCTCCTCTAGCTGTTTCAACACCTTCTCTTGGCGCTGCAAAACTGCTGCCGTATCTTCATTCTGTAAAAACAAACAAATTGCATGATTGCAGGACAAACAATTTATAAACTGACAAAGCTAACAAAATTAGAGGTGGGCGCGTGAGAATTTGATCATCGTGATTGCAGAGCTCTATGAACAAAAATAAAGTTTTACATTTACTTAAGAACCGGCACTTATTGTGATGATTATTATGAGTTTTTATTTTAAATCACCACACTCTGACGGACAGTTTAAAGAGGATTTCAATGGCAACACACATTTGAACACCAACCACACGTAATATCATGCGCCCATTTCTAATATGAACACACAAACTGAAAAGCGCGGTGCGTGTTATGCATTTTTGTTAGTATTGTTTATAAATAGATTGAACATTTTTATAACCTTTAGCAAATGTTGTATTTGTTTGCCTAAAATGTCCAAATCAAGTGCACAGTTGACCGATTTGGATTTGTTGCTTTCACTCTTCGCTGCGCCATTGCATTGAATTTGACCGACCTTCTTCGAAATCATGCGTTAAATGAAAATGAAATGGGTTTTTAAGTTTTCATGTAGCTCTTTACATAAATTTTTCAGGTAAGTTTTTTAACTGTTGATAATAATTAAGCAAATCACTGGCACTTGAGTCACAGTGATTTTTTGTCCACAAGGCTCATCTCTAACTTTGGCCACGGCAGCTGGGGTGAAGACACTTACTTCAGAGCATTGCGCAGAGGCAGCGGAAAGGCTGATATTCCTTAATTCGTACATACAGTTGGGCAGTTTAATATCAAATTGTGGCAACAAGGTTTTCAGCTCGTACATTTCAAAATCTAATTTTGGATAGTCTTAAACAGGTATAACACAGAAAAATGTGCTTGGCGGTAGTGTTGAGTCAATTCTATTATCGAATCGATGACGACAATTATATTACACAAATTTAATCGATAACGATAGTTAGTGGACAGCTGATTAATTAAGTTGTTATTCATATATTAAAATATTTTTTCAATATAATAATGGTTAAATATATTAAGCTTAGATAATCGAATACGATATTTAGCGTAAATTATGCCATTCATATTAATAATATTACATATAAAAAAGCACTGGTTAGCAAAACTCGAAGTTGCTAAACTACTGCTACAATTTTAAATGCAAGGATATAGACATTAACCATACAGGATATGGTTAGTGATATAGATAATGTTAGCGATTCAATTTTTGCTTAAATTATAGAAAAAAAGATGGTAAACCAATTAAGAGACAGCCCTGTTTAGAAATGATTTAAATATAACTGCTAAACCATCCTATCGATATATCGATATAGTAATCTGTCTCAGCGGTGAAAAATAATTGAACAAGTTGGCAGTCACATATATTATGGCGTCTGTATTTTAAATTACGAGAACAGTAATATTTATCTAACAAAAACAAAATGAATAATAAGAAAGCAAGAAGCTCGGTGAGTAAAATATCAAAACACATAAGTATAATTTATATAAAATCTATTTGTTTAGCTTAAAAAAGTGTCGAAACTACCAGATGAAGATGTTGATCCTGTACGTACAAAGCGTCGCATCAGTTTCAGCGGCAAAAAGTTTATACGGTACGTATCATACATTATATTAACGAATTAATCTAATCACGTAGTTCTTATGCAAATACAGAGAATTTGATACAACAGAAAAAGCGCGAGACTATGACAACTCATATGAAATATCAGATCACACCAATGGCGAGGATAGCTCCGGCAACTCCCACGGCACAGTGGCAGCGTCTGTATTGCAAAGTACAGCACAGATCTATGTGGCCGATGAGATGGATAAGGAAAATGCATCGCCCGAAGGCCTCATAGCAGCCATCAACAGCGCATCAGTGTTGGAGCAGAATTCGCGATTCAGCGACTTCACATTCAAATTGCAGACCAGCATCAATGTGACGCTGCTGCCGGATGAAATAAGCCGACAACGTCGGCGCGTTGAATCGCCAACCCGATTGGAACAAACGGTCAGTGACAGTTTATCTTTAAATGAAGTAGAACGTGAGAAGCTGAGAGAAAATAGTGTATACAAAATGACAGCCTTTGAAAAAACTATGGATCTTATGCCAGAAACGTTAGCTTATGCTGGGGTGAGTTGAAACTGGTGTAAAACAGAGTTTAATTGAAATTAAGCAATGCTAAGTACAACTTTTATATAATGTGATGAACATGTACTGTGTGTGATTGTTAATATATATTTAGACTAATTTGTGGCTTATTCCAGCTGGAGTCAAAACATATCGAAACCTTCAATATGCAAAAAACTACTATGATGTCCACAGAAATAAGTGTTTTCTCTGAAAAGCAAACTGAAGTGAAGCAAAAAACTGTGCTATTTGAGAACAAAGATATAAGTTGTGACTTTAGTGATATTGGTAACTACAATTGTATAGATATCGCAACAGACTGCAGATAAACATATCTATTATTTTAATTCACAGAGCCGGCAGGATTGGTTGAAGATATGCCGAAGTTAACTCAAGAGAATGACTCAATGGATATGGCAGAAAAAGATTATATGAATTATTTGGCAGATGATTCAACGCTGTCATCGCCATTAATTCCATTGGACGTGATTTCAGAGAACGGCATTAGCAAGAAACTGAATTTTCGTCAGTTGAACGATGCTTTGAATTCTGGCCGCATTCAGCTATTTCCCAATGGTCCAAGAACTCCATCTACTGATCGCAAAGCGACGCAACGTTTCTGGCATGGCCTAGAACAACATCCCATGGAAGAGGAACTGCCAAATAGAGAAGTGATTAAGCCGCGCGGTACACTCAACTTTAACGAGAGTATGATGATGTCTCCCGCTGTACCACAAAAGTCCGACACAAAAGCAGAAAATGCAGATCAGCCCGTTAAAGCTAAGAGCTCACTCAATGCGAAACGCAATTATCGTATTTCTCAGGCAGATGAACTAATGCTGGACAATACAAATTTTCTAGTTAATGCCAAAATGGGCGATGAGACACAGTCACGAAATAACTCCAAGTGCTCATCACGACGTGAAACCACATACGATAACACTGCAATGGAATTGGATGATTTGGAGAAGCATGAGGCAGCAGTAGCAGCAGCTCTGGAAGGAGCGAAACACAAGCAAACCGTGCTTGATTTTGAACCAATGGAACAAGATGATTTTCTAAGCCCCTGCAAAATTGAAAAGAGCAATTTGACGACGGCTGCTGTGGTTCAAACACAATCGAGTTCTCAGGAAGCAATGGCAGCACCGCACCGCAGCAAGTCAAGGCCAACATTGCTCATGGCTGAACCCATTGAAGAGGATGAGGCAAAGCCAAATTCGGATTCTTCATCTCCTAAAACCAAATTCAATGTTCGCCGGCAAACATTGCATTTAGCGGAAGCCATGGATGAAGATTTTGAAATGCCGAACAAAGAATTGCAATCAAATGCAATCAATAATCGACAGCAGACATTGCATATGGTTGACTTCATGGAAGAAGATTCGTTCTGTTCAAAGAAAGAAATTGATTCTGCTTCAATTAAACCAAACTACAATAAGCAAAGGCAAACATTGCACATGACTGAGCCAATCGAAGAAGAGATTGTGAAGCCACAAAAAGAATCAAAAACACAATCACATACAATGGGTGTCGCAGAAAAGGATTCTAGCAGACGTAGACAATCTATTCACGTACCCGAAGCAATTGAAGAGGACTCATTCTGTTTGCCAGCTGCTGCTCCAAAGGAATTGCTTCATAACAAGAACAGGCACACAATGTACATGTCCGAGCACATTGAAACGGATTACCAACAGTCAGGGACTGCAGCTGCTGCAGAAACTGTACAGCAGTACACGAGACGTCGACAAACACTGGTCTTGTCTGAACCCATTGAAGAAGTTGCTGTTCAGCCGCAAAGAGAACTGCAATCACAGCCAAAATCCAATCCAGTGGCACCTCAATGCAGCAGGCGTAGACAAACATTGCATATGGCTGATCCTATTGATGAGGATTCCTTCTGCTCCACATCCACGTCGGCCGAGCAGCATAGAGATAAGTCACAAAAGGATAAGCCAGTCATGAAAGATAATGCAAAACCACAAGAAGAAATAGGCCCACATGCAGCTCGAAATCAAGCAGACGCTCCAAATAATAGACGTAGACAAACTTTACATATGGCTGATCCAATTGAAGACGATTCAATGTGTTCAACATCCACAGCTACCAAGCAGCAAAGCAATGAAAGCAATAAACGTAGACAGACTTTGCATCAGACTGATGATATTGAAGAAGATCCAATCTGTTTAGCATCCACAACCGCCAAGCAGCATATCGTTGCTGAAAGCAATCGACGTAGACAAACATTACTTCAGCATGATCCCATTGATGAAGACCCCATCTGCTCTTCGTTCCCAGCTCTGAATCAGCAAAAACAGAAATTGCAAAATGAAAAGTCAGTTAATCCACAATCAACGGGCTCCAAATTGGATTTACAATGCAATAGGCGTAGACAGACATTACATGTGGATGATCCGATAGAAGAAGACTCCTTCAGCCTAACATCCTCATCTGCCAATCAATATAAGCATAATTTACAGAGAGATGGCGCAATTAAAAAAGATGTGTTGAAACATGAAACAGATATCGGAGAACAATCCCCAGTTAAATTGGAGTGCAGCCGACGTCGTCAAACATTACATCTGGCTGAACCCATTGAGGAAGATTCAATCTGTTCTACATCCACTGCACCTCAGCAGCAATGGAATGCATGCAATAGACGTAGACAAACTGTACATCAGACTGATCCCATTGAAGAAGATCCATTCCATTCGACAACCACTGCTGCGAAACAAGGCAGATTTCAGCAACAACAACAGCAAGAGACAATTGAGAATGCAATTTCGAAACCAGAAGTAGAAACAACTGCACCATCAACTGCATCTCTTGTTGATAGCCGTAGGAAAACCATTACTCAGGCTGCTCCCATTGAAGAAGATTCCTTCAATTTAACATCGTCCTCTGACAATCTACATAAGCATAATTTACAGAAAGATGCATCAGTTGAGGAAGATATTTTGGAATCTCAAAATGAAATAAAACAACATACTGTTGGCTTGAAAAACAAAAACCTTAGACAAACAACTTATCAAGCTGCTCCCATTGAAGAAGACTCCTTCTGCTCAACATCCAAGCAGCAGCAAAGGAATGCGACGATTGAGGAAGATAAAAGCATAAAGCTAACCCGGCGGCCTAGGCAAACATTGCATGCAGTTGATCCTATGGAGGAAGACTCTTTCTGTTCCAAGTCAACTACTCTGGCCAAAGATAATCGCTTCAGCAAATATAGAGCAACAATGCTGGCAACCGAAACCATCGATGTGGATAAGAATTTATCCTCCACGCAGCCAGTTGTTCCAGCTAAAAAAGCGAGCAACAAACACAGACAAACTTTACTCTTGTCCGAATCCATTCAGGAGGATTTAACAAATGCAGACAAAGACAGCAAGTGCAAGCAGTTGCCCAGCCAAACATTAAATCTAAGTGAAACCCTTGACGAAGTCAACAGAACATCAAAGCAAACATCGTCATCTGCATTCAATCGATATGATAATAAGATGCGCCCCACATATATGCTGGATGACGCCAATGATATAGACTTCAGTGCAATTCAAACAAAGACGACAGCTGGAAGCCAGCAAGCGGCACGCAAACCAAGGCACACACAATACCAAGAGGAACCAATGGATGTGGAAATGTCAAGTGTGGAGTCGACTGAGAAGCGCAGCAGACCAAGGCCCAATCTGAGGGAAACTGTGCTGAAGAATGATCTCTTACGTAAAACTCTAGACAAAGAAAACGCGTTTGTCAGTTCCAGTTTCGAAACGCCTGAAATGAAGAAAAAGCGTCAGATGTTTGCCCTGACGCCAGGTCGATCAATGATTGAGTTTGAAGACTTGGAGGAGGATTGCAAGATCAAAACTCCAGCTGCCAAAACTACTTGTCGTTCCATATACCAGGCAATGGACATAGAGCTGGACATGGACACATCGAACTATGCCACGCCCGAGAAGAAAGCTTCGTTCAATGTGAAACGTTTGCCAATACATTTGACACCCAATTTTCCGGAACCGAAAAAGCGTAGCCTGCAGCTGCAATTTGACAAGGAAGAGGAGAATATGTAAGTCTTATCTTCGCATAGACATGGCCGATATCTAAAACATAATTTTGTATATTTATTAGCTCACAGCCTGAACTGGAAACGTCTGAACAAAATGTGGAGGAGTTTTCATATCGAACAAATAAGTCGCGCATTCCTGTATTGTGCAAAAGCTTTAATTCGCCTTGGCGTGAAACGGAGCAGCTGGACGGTACCGTGCAGATGGTTCGAGCACAAATGACGCGGCAAACAGGCAGCCAAGGAATGACAATTCCCCACTTATACGAAGACAATCCCATTACTATATCTGATGTGTCAAGCCATTTCAAATCACAGCGAGAATTGGTCAAGAGTTTAGCTGAACAGCGACAGTTGCCTCAGGAGGCGTCCATGGGAAGTCGCAGCTCAAATGAAAACAGCAATAAGAGCTACGCTACGGCACATAAGAAGTACATCAACCTAAGTGGAGATACTATCATCTTCACCAGTGCTGATGATCTTAACGATAAGTCGGACAATTGTGAAATTGACAAGACACGACTCAGTCTGGTGTCGACCTTGCTGGACGAGGCGGAAGAGGAAGAAAGGGCAGCTAATAGCAACCACATTGACTTGGTGGCCAATGAGACTTGCCTTGAGCAGCGGGATCCGCCAACCCTGGCTGGATCTGAGGATGCATGCAAGAAGTGCAAACATTGTCGGCGCTCAATGGACAGGACGAGAACGCGGCACTCTGGTGCCGATGAGACATTTGAGTTGCCCGTTTGGCCGGATCTGGGCGTGCAACTTGAGCGATTACAACGTCTGCGACAAAAGCCACGCATATCAGATGTCCACAAATATTGGGAGCTCAAGAAGCTGGAACATAATTCAGACGATGACGAAGACGAGGAAGCGGAATCAGAATGCAATTCACATAACACAGATCGCTTAAGTGTGTCACAAATGTTTGAGATGTTTAACAGCAAGTGGGAAAAGTAAGCTAAATAAAAGTAAATGTGATTATAAATTTATATTAATCAAAAATTTTAAAATTCTCTTTTAGATACGCTCAAAGTTTTCCCAAGCCAAAGCCAGCCGAAACGTTTGCGCAGAGCTTAAAAACTTCGTTGCGTGCCGAGCTGCCCAATTGGATATTTGATTCTAATTTGCAATTCTATCGTACCTATATATTCTCGCATCGTAAAATTACCACATTTAAAATCTATATTGATTATGTGCCGTTGGACTTACTGGAAACTAAAATACGCATAGGCAATATTCAACTAGAGTCCAAATCCCTACCGCTCCCACGTAAGCTCTGAAACTTAACATCTCAACTTGGTTTTTACTGTAAATATATATATTTTCAGTGTTTACGAATACTTTTGCGCAGCTGTTGGATTTTCAACTAAAACTTAATCTGCCGCTGAATCTGGATCGGCTGCTGGATGGCAACGATGTTACAGATCTTCTAAATTTTTTAAGGCACATCGATGGAGTTTGTTCGAAAATTAATAACATGTGCAGGAAAATGCTGTTGACGGTGATCACAGCACATGCGCGGCTACTCAGGTGAATTTAATAAGCTTCATATATATATTAATTACTTAATGAGTTTTATATTTCAATCATTAGTGATTCGAATCGGATTATTGTGAGAAAAACCGTGCGCAGATCGGTTAAGAAAGAGGATGAAGCATATGCGCGCACAGAGAGAATCAATTTTAATATTCAAATTGGTAATGTTCAGGAGATCTCTTTTGAGGACATTTTGCAGCCACCGCTGTATCAATTTGATGAGCGAATTCGATTTTTGCCAAAAGGCATAGAGTTTTTGGAAGTCTTCTTGCAAGGCCCGGAACAATATTTAAAGAAAAACGTCGACTACAATAAATAAATATTGCGGGTGTTTCGATGAGCCAACAATATGCCCAAACAACATTATTATATTATATATATAATCGCCAAGATAAATGTATAATTTTATATATCCAAGATAAGCATTCTTAGCATATTTTTTTCTTTTTTTGTATTAAAAAAAAAAAAAGAAATGTCGAATTATACATTAATTGTACAAATGTTAATTTAATGTAAAATGAAAAAATTCAATACTGTTTTTCTTGTTTCTAATAAATGGTTAAATAAAATAATTTTTTTTAAATATTAACGGTTTTGAAGTTTCTTCATTATTTATAGTCTAGTATTTTACAAATAGTATATCAGTATTTGTAGAATTTTGCAAGCTGGTCACATTCCTGTTGTGGGAGTCATGAAAACAAAACTCTTGCAATCGCAATAAAATATAAACGCCAAAACTGGGCAAATATATTGGACATGTGGTTTGATCCTTCAGGCTACTATGTGGTGGCCTTGACCACTCTCTTGTTATGCATTCTTATAGCTCTTTATTTTGCCAACTTTTTGAAGGATGACACAGTGAGTAAATAATTTTCAATAAGTCAATTCAATTGAGAAATGCCATAATAATTCATATACTCGATGCAGGACCTGGAGGACGAAGGCCTTGGCGCTGACGAAGTACGCTTGGAGGACGACCCCGTGTTGAAGGCGCAGATACAAACGCGCTTGCAAAGTGAGATTGACGATGACGAGGCGTACGAGGAGGAGCAGGAGCCTATAAGCGAGAGCGACACGGAGCCGGGACCAGGAAAGGCGCCCAACTATAGCAACCTGGTGGGCAAATTCAAGGCCAAGCGCTACCAGCACAAACTGGAAAAGAACTTATCGCCCAGCCAGATAGAAGAAGAGCGACGCATCGAGCGCGAACAATTGGCGGCCATTTTCGAGCTACTGCGCAAGCAGGAGGATGAATTGAATCTCAAGGATCGCATTAGCGATCGCGAGCTGAAGCAACAAGTTAAATTATATCGTTAGACAGTTCGATGCATGTCTCGGCTTTAATCTTACCAAAATGTGTGATTATATCGCTTATGTGTATAGTATCTGTTTGCCGCTTACAAAATGTGGCCTGGAGCCTTAATGTAAACTGTTTTGAACCCAAAAGTTCTGGCGAATGAACAATTTACAATTTGTAGTCAAATACACTTAGATTTTATTCCATATATATATATATATTTATATGATGTATATAAGCTATATAACGAGCATGTTAACTGCAAGTATTAACTAATTACGAAGCAGGTTCAGGCTAACTTAGCCGAAAGGATGTGAAATTTAATTTCAACTAATTTATCCAAGTTATCTTATTTCAAATACAATCTAAATGTACAAAATGTTGAACAAGAAATTGCCTTTTATTATACATATAAAATTTGTAAATCATCCAAAGAAATCCAACGCATAATGTTAAGCATTCATCCTTGATATCCCATGGATATTCTATTATGGATAACATTCAACATCCACCCCAACTCCAACTGAAACTAGAAATAA
Source organism: Drosophila koepferae (assembly GCA_030914345.1). Lineage (NCBI taxonomy): Eukaryota > Metazoa > Arthropoda > Insecta > Diptera > Drosophilidae > Drosophila > Drosophila koepferae. The sequence continues at coordinate 1,026,146 of JAUESR010000200.1, forward strand.
TAAACAAGCACAGCAACCCCTTGACAGCTTCTCTCACAAGGGACCTAGCAACCTAATCCACTTCAGTTTCCTTGGCTACCACAAAGTTGTTTATTTTAAATTTTATTCACATTTTGTTTACTCGACGATCTTCTTGAGAAGTGAATACTTTTGTAATTCAGTTACATAATTTTAAAAATCTTTAAATATGGTCAACTTTGTGTATCCTGAGGAGCTGTACTTGTTCGTGGAGAGCATTCGCAGCTTTCAGGTGCGAGATGTGGGCAGCACCAAGTGGTTGGAGGTGCACGAGATGATTATCAAGCTGAGCCAGCAGGCGGCTCTGGAGGTGGCTGAGCAGCGTGAGGAGGAGGTCAAGGAGTTTCTCATTTCCCGTGATAAGTTGTCGGTGCTCATTAATGAGGCTTATTGCGTGAATCTCTGGAAGTCACGTGTTCTGCCCCATCTGCTTGAAATCGATTCGAATCCACAGGCCACTTTTCTCATTTACACGGTGCTCTACCATGAGGCAGCAGTGGTGGCGCTGCTGGATCTGTGCCTCTACCATCCCAGTGGCTGTGAGTCGCTGCAGGATTCGGTGCTAGATCTGATCGATTATTCGGCTCAGGGCGTGGCCCAGGTCATCGGATTGGTCAGCATGGGTTACCATGAGAACGAGACCAAGGTGGATGTAGACGAAGCTGTGCTCACGGAGCTCGAGCGCCAGAAGCGCGATCTCATCTATAAGATTGGACTGCGTTGCGTCTCCCTACTTAGCTACCTGGCTGACAATGTTTCGCTGTTCCATTTGGGCGCCGCTCGCCGAATGCTGACCACCCATGATATACCCTGGCTGATGATAGATGTGCTCTGCTTCAGGCCCTGGCAACGCAACACCAGCAAAGGCTTGGAGAAGTATATTGATGAAAAGTGGACTTCCGTGGAGGATGCTACTAAAATCATAAAGCCAGAAGCTCAAGCCTGGTTCTGTGTGCGCCAACTGCTACTCAGTCCTCAGATTGCCGAAAACTATCCCCTAAACGAGGCGCGTTGCAAGCAGATATCGAAGGTAAGAAGCTATACAAATTTGGGATCCTTTATAAATGCATTTTACCATAGCTTCTGGGCATGCTACACGAGACACTCTTGGATCAGTTACCCGTGTTGATCGAGCTCAAGCACTTCGTAAGTCGCTTGACAATCAGCGGCAATACGGGCAACAAAAAGACACAAAGTCTGATTTTGGAGGACATGCCACAAATACAGGATAATCTCATTAAAGAAGTCGAGCGCGACGGCGGCTTCTACCAAGTCGCTCAGAACCAGGATGGCGTCTTCCTCAACAACAATCGAGAAGAGATTTGTGCATTGGCCACCAAGCTGACCAATGCCTATGGCACAGAGCTCTTGTGTGAGTTGGAGCAGCACATGGCGGATTTGGAACTGAAAAAGGATGAATCGAAATCAGAGGATAGCACAACCGCGACCACTAGCGAGGACTCGGACGAAAAGACTCACAAATGCGGTCATTGCCAGGTGCCAGCCAAAAAGAAGTGTGCCAACTGCAAGCTGGTTCACTATTGTTCACGGTATGTCCCACAGATTACACAGATTTACGTGGACATTTTGCACAATTTCCTTAAATTACAGGGAATGCCAGCTAAAGGATTGGCCACAACATAAGGACACCTGCTTGAGCTGCGTGGATTAAGTTTTATCATTTCGTTTGTATTAATATTCATTATTAATTAAAGAACATTCCAAAAATTTTGAACGTTTCCATATTTTCATTGTGAATGTTGGTTTTTCGTTAAGTTTTTGTTTTTATTTAGCAATAAAAAATTTGCAAGGTAGTCTCTCATTCAGCAGACGTGGGAACGGCAACGGCAACATGTTTAGCTGTTCTGTCTGAGATGGTCCTTAACTACATCCAATGCGGGTGTCTCCTCACCGTAGTCCTTGATGACGACCACAGAGCAGCCGCAGACCTTGCGGGGCTTGCCCTCCTTGTCGATCTTGCACAGGCCGGACCATTCGCCCAATTTCTTGTGCGAATCGACGCGGATCAGTGGAATCTGATGCTCATTGCACAAGGCAGTGATCAATTTCTTATAGTTGGGCTCATCAAAGGATTCGGCCAGAATGCAGAGGACAGCTTGACGCCTGGAAAGCAACATACAAAATGTTAATTACAATTGTTTACTAAAAAGCATGCATATATTGATTGATTTTAAGGTGTTTTTCAGTAATTGGATGAATTGATAATCAATGTAAAATTCATAAACACGGACCAATTAATTTCATCAGCAAAATAATAAATAATAATAATTTCATGTATTGTTGCTTACTTGTCCAAAGCCTTGCAGGCCTGGTGGATGCCATGGACGAGTCCATCGGCGATCAGCGACTTCTTCAGCACTTCCTGTAGCGCGGTGTTTATGTCCATGGCACCGCCAAGAACGGGCGCTGCGGAGGGCACATCTCTGCCGGAAATAAAAAACAAATGTACAATTATTAATCAAATCTATAAAATCATCACAGACTTTCCCACTTAAAACTCATTTCAAAGAATTTGCTCAGTAATTGGAAGGTCTCTAATCAATTTAAATTCATAAACACGGACCAATTAATTTCATCACAGTCAAACATTCTTAAGATATAATTGTACAGAATTTTGCACTTACACATCAACGTCGGCCATATCTGAAAGGTTGAGGCTGCACTGCACTGTAAATGATATTAATAAAAGTGTTATTAGATATGATGCCGCACATAATTGTAAATTAAATTCTTCGTAGCGACTTCAGCACAAAATTAATACGCTTTCGTACCTATTTGACAACCGGAAAGAAAGAGAGCCAAGCCGCGTTGCAACCAACTTCATGTTTTCAGTTTTAGTGATGTTTTGACATATCGATATCAGCTGTTTATCAAAAGAGGCTCTCAAATGTTGGATGCTATATGACTCATTTTGTTTTTGAATTAAGCCAAAATTAATTTTAATTAAAGATCACATTTTGAATAGGTTAATCCTAATGTTTGTATTTATTATTTATACTGTAATAACTGTAATCTGTGAAAAATATTGTTAGCATGCTACATTTTTCTTGGTCAAATAACTGAACTATATGAAAATTTTGAGCGCTGAATTGGGTATTTTTTAGCATATTTTAAACGGCTGTTTTTTGTGCCATTTTGCGCCCAAAATCTTTGGGGCCAAGCAGCTCCCGCATCTCGCTAACAACGCTATAAATAGCTTTTAATAAGTCTAATTAAACTAAGTCATAGGTTATAAAGTGATATCAAATCAATTGTAAGCTACAGCTTCCAAACGCAATAACGTGTTTATGTTTACATAAGCCGACGGACAACATCACATCACCCACAACAACAATAACAACAAAATGACAAGCAAACTACAGTAAGTTGAGAGTGAATCGACCCCGGCTGCCCTCAGCCCGCAACACTTCATTGTAGTTTATTAATGCCTATAAATGGGGTCCACGTGTTCGTGTTAGTTCGTACGTCTAATTGCCGAAATTTACAGCAACATGTGAAAATCGTGTGCCACTGACTGACGCTCTGTTGGTGTCGTCGTGTTTCTGTGTGCTTTATGTTATCTGAATTGTGTTTTGTACTTTTGATCCAATTGGAATGCGATTTTTGTATGAATGAATTTCTCTAATGATTACCAAAGCCATGCGACGTTCTGATAAGAAACATTCCTCTGGGCAAATACAACAATGCAGATCATAAACAACACTGACTACCAAAAAAAAGAGTCTAGCTTCAGTAGATATTGATATTCGGACATGCATACATATTTCGATGCTTTCTCTTTAATAATGTAACATAGCTTTTGACACATTACACAAAATATAGTCTAATTGTATTCGGCATTTATTCAGCATCAATAGCAGTGTGCACATCATTTTAGCCTGCACTGTAGCTAAATTCGGGGCTATCGCTGCGGTTCATCGGTAACTGATACTGAATAATATTTGAGGCGGCAAACGTTGATGTTGGACTCGGTTTCAATTGCTAATTAACGACAAGCCCTCGACTGGACAACATGAGCAACAGAAGCAACGCGAGGTTGCGTATCTTTAGGGCCCACCATCAACTGTAGCCTAATCCAGTTGAGTATTCTTTCATTTGCAGAGAAGGAATCCTGGTTGGATGTGGCAATCCCCTGTTGGATATTTCGGCACCGGTTCCTATGAAATTCCTGCAAGAATATGGCATGAATGAGGATGATGCGATATTGGCAGAGGAGCGACACATGCCCATCTATCGTCAGCTGGTCGAGGGTTATCAGGCAGAGTACCTGGCAGGTGGCTCGGTGCAGAATTCCCTGCGCATAGCACAGTGGATATTGCGTCAGCCAAACGTTGCTGTGTTCTTCGGCTGTGTGGGCAAGGACGATTATGCGGATATATTGAGGCAAAAGGCACGCGCTGCCGGCGTCGATGCCCATTATCAAGTGAGCCCAGATACGCCCACGGGCACCTGCGCAGTTCTGATCACGGGCACACATCGTTCATTGTGCGCCAACTTGGCGGCTGCCAACAAGTTCACCATCGATCACCTGGAGCAGCCGGCCAACAAGGCCTTGATCGAAAATGCCCAATACTATTATATCTCGGTGAGTATACAATGCAATTCGTGAAATCTGGTGTATTTATTTTCTAATCTATTGTGTATTCATTGTATGCAGGGCTTCTTCTTGACCGTCAATCCGCCCAGTATAATGCGCGTGGCCGCCACAGCTAATGCTAAAAAGCGACCGTTCCTAATGAACCTCAGCGCACCATTCATATCACAATTCTTCATGGAACCGCTGCTGGATGTTATGCCTTATGTGGATATCATTTTTGGCAACGAAGCAGAGGCCCATGCCTTTGCCACGGCACAAGGCTGGCCCGCCGATGCGGATCTGCGTGAGATTGGCAAACGTTTGGTGGCGCTGCCCAAAATCAATTCAGAGCGACCACGCATTGCCATACTCACGCAGGGCTGTGACCCCGTGCTGCTCATCCAGCACGACAAGGTCCAGGAGTTCCCAGTCACTCGATTGGCGGCCCATGAAATTGTAGATACCAATGGCGCTGGGGATGCATTCGTTGGTGGTTTCCTATCGCAATATGTGCAGGGCAAGTCGCTTGATATTTGCATACGCTGTGGCAACTATGCGGCGGGACACATTATCAAGAATCCGGGTTGCACATATTCCGGCGAGCCGGAGTTTAATGAGTAAACAAAATCCGGAATCACACACAAGTACACACGCATACACACCCACACACACACACACAAAGACAACGAACACTCGCAGATAAGCCTGTAAGAGGCATTAAATATTGCGCAAATGTATTTGCAACTAATGCAAATAAGCTCTAAAAGTGACTAAGACAATTTTGTTAACACTATTAATTATTTGTACATATAATCTATACACGTTTACACACACACACACACACACTTACATGTATAGACACTCACACATGAGAGAAACACAGTTGGCAACGAACATGTGAGTTACGCACGGCCTTGTCGTTTATATACAATGTTAGAGCAATATTCGAATTTAAATTGATAATAAAATAACAAAAGCCCACAAATCTAACAAAATATATTTAACCGTTGATTGGTGAGTTGACTTTTCAATGACCCCAACAAAATTGTAATTGATAGCAATTGCTTAAGCTTGCTTTTTTTTTTGGCAAAAGTTCTCTTCGTCTTTCGTTTGCATGCGATTTGTGTTTTGTTACATTCGTTGCGTTTTGTGCGTTTAATGACTTTGGCTTTATTTAACAATTGAATCAGCGGCAGATTAGATAATACACGATTACTGCTACGAGTCGTTGAATGTGCTCAAATGCCAGTGCTTTATTTTATTTCGTTCATGTAATATATCACATCATTGCAAGTTAATTTATGTCGCCTAACCACCTCATGTTTGTATAACATGTTGATAAGTCTCTTTGTAGCTTATCATTGGCGTATTGAGACAATGAATCAGAGATTATTATCAGGCTATAAAGACTGCAAGCTACTGAAGAAGAGACTTTTGAAATATAGATGGCAAAATGCAATCATTACCTTATTCACACTTCTAAATTTATTTCGTTGTTGCAAAATACAAAAAGATAATAAACAATAACGCTTAAATACATTCTTATACTTTTACACTTTGAAACACAATACAAATAGACTCGATAATAATTGAAAAAGGTTCGTCAGTATATCTATTCTTGCTCTGTGCCCAAATTTCAAAAGGGAAAATACTAAAATTACAATTTGTATTTTTGCTTTGCATTTGCATTCGCATTTGCATTTGTGTGGATGACATTTGATCCCGAAAATATGATCAGATTCCTAGTCGATCAGATAGCCTTTGATGAAGGGCAGCCCCGTTGGCACTTGCTTCTGATACCGTACGTAGTCAGACTGAAAGAAGTAGAGCAGTGAATACTCCTCAACGAATATGCGATCGTGAAAGAAGAGCCAGCTGACTATTGTATAAATGCAGATGCATATCGGATTCATTAAGATTATTTGTGTGCCAATTGACCAATAGAACCAACCCACATAGGACGGATGCCGGCTGTACGCGTATAACCCATGGGTTATCAGCTTGTGATCAGAATGCTTCTCATCCTGAACCTATTTAAGTAAACAAAAGTTTATAAATATATGGATCTCAACAGGAGATAAGCATATACTAACTAAATGCGTAAAGCTGCGACCTGCTGTGATAATGGCCGACTTTCGCACAATCTCGCCGAAAGTGCACAGCGCCACGCCCACCAACCAAATGTAGGCGTATCGCTTGAACTCGGGCAGAAAGTGAAGCTCTAGTCCGAACTCTATCCAACTGGCAGCTGCGGCTAAACCATAATGCAATGAATGGTTCAGCATAAATGAGTCCAGTGAGAGCGTTCGTGGATTTGCTATCGCAATAACCAGAAATTCCGAGTAATGGAAGAAAGCCATAAAGCAGCCATAGACGCCAAATTGCTGCCATGGTACGGGCGCGAAACAGACGACTAGTACGCTCGCCGCCATGACAAAGCCCAGAAAAGAGGCGCGTATGGCAACCTAGTTGATAAAATAATCAGATCAATATATGTATGTATGTATTTTTGTGCAATTGAAGAGTGAGTCATGTCAAATACCTGATATTCAATGTTCCGAAGCACAAATCGTATAATTAAGTTGATGAGCGCGTAGTATAGCACAGGACCCCACAGGATGGCACCCCAAACGTTTGGCACGATTTCATAGTAGATCTGAGGTACTGAGGGCAACAGGACCAGAGCCGCCGTAGCCAGAAAACAATACAAACTAATTCGGCCTTCGGGACAGATGTGCAAACAAGATCCGGTTGAGGACCGTGAATTCATTGCGCACATTATAACGCAGTTTAATGTGCTTTTGTGTAAATTTCTGTATGAATCACATTGAAATTTTGATTTTTTGTAGCATTTGCAGAAGCGCAAATAAATACTATTCTAAGACCGGCAGCAGCTGTTTATGTTAATAGCAAGTGCTATTAAAATTTGAAGGTTGCACTGCATTGTTCTGCGTAGCTACGTCATAATTTCTTGAGGATATATTCAAAACTAAAACATATTCAAAGTGAATTTATTATGCAAGTCTACTATTTTTAAAGCGTATAGTACATTAGAAGTTTTTTAATTGGATGGTGTACCTTAAAGAGAAGCAAGGCTATTTGCGACATTGCTACCTACGTATTAAAAATAAATTTTGTGTACCTACTTTGACTTATGAATCGTCTACCTTGATAATTGTAGTCGATAGTTTTAAATACGATATGTGTATAAATTATCGGCCGTCAGCTGCGCGTGTACAACATCAATTTCGATAGATTCATGTGTGCAGGTTATGTAAATTTATAAAATTGTTAATTAAAATAGAAAGGATTGCTGCTTTTATTGTTAATAAAACTTTGCCATGGTATTCTTGAATCTTCCTATGATGGTACGGGCTCGCGGGCCCGATGAATTCTGGCGTAAAAGACGCATTTTCAAACTAGCTGCTGTAAATATAAAAATATTATTTAATTAATTGCATTATTTTAACTGGCTATCAATCCTATTGTTAATTAGCATTATCGTAGTCGGACGCGCAATGTTTACACCTTTGCCATACGCAGCGTACACCGTGCCCTCGCCTACGCAACCAAGGGTCGTAAACTTAAGAAACTGGATATGGCACAGCTATGGACAACGAGAATTGAAGCCGGTTGCCAACAGTATGGAATTCCTTTGGAAACCTTCAAGGAGGGCCTCGCACGCTCTGATATCTTGCTGAACAAGTTAGTTGCCGTTGAATGCAATACTGGGCTGATTATTAATAGTTTACATTCCTAAATTTATAGAAAAGTGCTGTCGGATTTGGCTATTTGGGAGCCACGCTCTTTTGAGGCTTTGGTCAACATTTCTCGGGAACGTGCTGCTGTCGAAGGCTTCCCCGACATAAAGCGAAGATCGGCCTTTAATCAAGTCTATGGATTGAATAATCTAAAACTGGAATAGCTTTTAAGTTTCTAGATACAAATATAGTTTTTTAAATGTTAACACTGAAGTTGTTCAAGCTTTATTTTTGTAAGTAATGCAAACATAAACATTGCATAGGAGTTTTATTGTAGGTGATTACGTACTAATAGAAAACAGAATTCATAGAATTGTTATGATCCATCTATTCCAACCTAGCCAAAATATCCGACTCGCGGAAAAGGAACAGCTCCTTCTTATCGTCGCTATCCAACTGAACCTTGGTACCGCCAAATTCAGGCAGCAAAACGCGGTCGCCTTCCTTCACGCCAATTGGAATATGACTGCCAGTGGTCTATAATATAATATATAAAAGTTGAATATGAAAAAGCTGTTGTAATCAGTGTACCCAACAATGAAATACTTACAGAATTGCGATTGCCGGGACCGACGGCAATAACAGTGCCCTCAAGAACTTTGCCCACAGATTTTTCTGGCAAGACAATGCCACCTTTCGTTTTGGTCAGAGCTTCAGCGCGTTGAATCAAAATACGATCCAGCATGGGGATGATTCTCTTGACTGCGGCTGCCTAAAAACATTTGTAAATAATTTCATTTATTAGGCAATCTAAGGTAATTGATGTCAGACATTATTGCCCCCTGCCGCCCAAAAGCTGTGTAAGAGCAGAGTTACACAACAACCCGGCAAGGCGAGTTATCAGCATATGCAGAAACTTCGAGAAGCTCAGATGGAATGTTTTGTTCCCTACAGGTGGTAGAAGGTATCAAATTTAATTTAGCTATGTACTCACCATTTTTTATTTTATTAAATGCAAAACTGGACTGATTTAAATAGCTAAAACTTAATTGATAATTGTATGTGAAGATTCACTACACGTGTGGACCGGTCGCGGTTGTTCGTAATAGTGATACACAACCGTTCCGTTTTGAGTATCGATGCTTGTTGGCTGTGCGATGTATCGTTCTATCGGCGATACAATTTACTCGTTCGATTTAAATTTAGCTGTTGCAGTATTTTAGTAAGGGAAATATATATTTCTCTAATATATTAATATTAATATTGAGCAGTTTATTACATAAAAGTAAGTGAATGACTTACATTATATTAAACATATTTTAGATCTTATATATTAAGATTCAATATGCTTACAAATTTAACTACATCAACTCGTGCAAAGGAACTTAAATAACATATTTCAAGAGTAAATAATAAAATATATTAAGAGTTTATTATTTCTTATCAGTGTGAATAGGATATTATACCATTGAAAATAGGAAATCAGAGTATAATGATTTTATTAAAACGTATGTAGGCCAAATTTATATTTAGCTTCGTGTGTATTTTATATAATTTTACTCTTTTGTATACCTTGCAAAATTAAAAAAAGAATTAATTCGATTTTTGATTAATAGGTAAATGAGCTTGCCTTTTTCATTAATTTTAAAAATTGTGTATAATGGAAGATACTGAAGTATACTGTGCGTATCTTTAAAAACGTAGATTGTACAGGATTTGGACATCTCCTATTCAAGTACTCCCGATTAGAGCATTCTTACTTATTTTACTGAGATTAGTGACGCACACATTGTTTGATTTTAATATATGGAATGTGATTCGCATGCATGTGTCCGATTCATTTGAATGTGAATACTATGGAATTGTAGCTAATCTATTGATGTAGATATTTTGAAGTGAGGATTTATATTGTCAAAGCCAGCTGTGCTATTTGGATGCATATTCATCGCAACTTCATCGGATTTCTTTTGCCTATTGAATTCACAGCTGAATTTCCCTGACATTTCTAACAGATCGCTACAAATATTTCCATAGATCAGCGCGTCGTGTAGTCTGTGTTGCAATATGGCGAGTTTTGCCAGATACTGGATTTGACCTCTAGAAAGCGGACGCGTTGTAAAATTCCGTACAGATTCACTTGCCTGAAATAAAAATAAAATATCCTTTGTATAAAGAATCTTAAATAGTAAAAGCTTTTCTTACGCTAGTAATCTCATCACAGGTTAGCTCAGTTGGCGATATTTCCAAAATTATTGCAATGGCGTCCCGCAAGGTGCAATGACTTCGATCCCTTCGAGCCACGCAGAAGGCAACGAACGTGTCACAAATTCCGTTTATTGTTACTTTGTGCTGATGTAGTAGAAGATCACATATTCGATGGCTATAGTGCAATATCTTCTTTGGATATTCCGCCTCCAGCAAAACACAGAGTTCAGGATAAATGGCACCGAGTGCTTTTAGATCAAATACATAAGTGTTATTCGCGGTGGCAATTACAATCACAGATGTTTTACAATGTCTGCCATAAAAGCTAGGCTCCACCAATATCGAAACTATGGACTGGTCACGTATGTCATTAAGCGCATGATGATAGGACTGATCCGTTTGTTGAATAACTATAATGCGTTTTAATTTTTGCTCCAGAGATAATAATTCGTGCGGTTGCAGAGTTTTTGTGGTAACAGACTTTCGTTCCCATCCATCAACTGAAAGGAACGAGTCCATGCTGTTATTGTTGATATCCTCATGATTGCTGTTTGATAGCATCTGAATAAATAAAATTGGATTTATTTACAATAAACTAGCACACAGACGACTATTAAATTCGAACGAGGTGGCAACGCTTTAATCAATCAGCCGTTTAATTGTAAGCAGAGGCAATTTATATGCAAATATCAAATACTTAAATTTTTTAATAAGAGATTAATATTTACTCTTAATCTTTGATCATATTGCAACACAAAGGTAAAACACAAAATATATAAACTCGAATACAATATATCAAATTCTTGACCGGCATACCTCTAATACACATACAAGTGGCAAAACCAAAAAGCAGAATAAAAACAGATGTAAAAATGAACGGGATCTTCGCTTAGTTAGAATTAGTGATGGCCAATCGATGTTACCATTATTGTTGCTGTGACTTTCGATAGATTTCATCAGTTATAAAAGAGTTGGAGAAAAAAAATTGTTTTTTTTTTTTTTTTTTTTTTTTTTTGCAGTAATTTTAAGTCATTAGAATTCAACATCATTATTACGAATAATGTTTAAGATACAATTAAAAAAAAAAAATTTATAATAAATTAAAAACTAATAATCTTTTATGATATCATTGTTACTGCTCTATGAACTCGCGAACAAAAAATAGAAAGCAAATTCAATTTCAAAGTGAAGACCTGTAAATAGATAAAATGAATACATGTTTTCCATATTATTTGACTCGCATTCATACAAATGCACTTCCAACTACCAAAAATACTGTGACCAAATTGTAGTTCAATTTATTAAATGGCTTCTCGGTGTTGGTGCACAAAAACTTTCGCAATCGGGCCAAGTGCTTCTGGCAAAGCAATAAGCTCAATTCCTGATCTCCTTGAGTGGCGCACAAAACGGATAAAGATTTTGCGGAATGTCTTAATATTCGAATTTACTAATTGCAATTGAATTGTGTTGAGTTGAATTCGCCGAAACACAGACGTACCATCACCTAAATTAATATATAAAGCTATCATCTAGGTTAATTCTGAGAACTTTACTGTCATGGCAGCCAGACAACAATCGGACGTTAACCGCACTTCGAGCGAGTGTGTTGCTAGGTTCCTGATGCGGATTTAATGCTATAGCCCGATTAGCTCTCAATTTGGGCAATTGTCAACATATTTCCCTATGCTAACAATTTCTTTATGCTGCTCCTTCCCATGCAAAGAATGTGGAAACACGCAAAAAAATTTTAAAAATATATTTAAAAAATAACATTACCAAAAATTTAAAACTAAGATTTATATATTTATATATTATTTTGATTTTTGTTATTGAAGTTTTGCGTGGTTGAGAAAGAAAGTATAACAAAATGAAAGGCAATATTAATTAAACTAAATAAAAAATGGAACAATATATAATTTAATATCAATTTCATAAAATTATTAGTGCCTACTATAAAGGAAACTAAAAGACTATTTAACATTAATATTGTAGTTGAACCTAATTTCGGCTTGCCTAATACTACTTAGTTGTAATACTCCCACGATGGCATAGAATAGATGTGGTCCTGGTACCGCTTAAGAATAATAATTTCCTGTTATGCCTTAAAAACTAGCTTTGATTTGGCTTTACAGTTGCGACAGCTCGTTTAATATTGTCCCAACAGGTTCCCATTTGAATTTAGATCCGAACACTCTGCTGGCTAAAGCATAACTAAATGCAGAAGACCGTTGACCGCTTCTCGACGTCTGCAAATAAGTGTTTTATGCACTCTGAGAAAAGACTCCGAGAGTAACCGATAGGCATCGGTTCTCCACGAGTTCCTTCGCGATCGGCTCGCAGCCGTTTTCCATTGGTTATGTAGAGTGTGGTTGGTTGAGTTAAATAAAGCAAGCCATTTGTGTATGTATTGGTATGCATGCGACGGTTGTGTTCGCTAAACCGTTCAATGGCGTACCTGAGTTGAGTGTGTGCATGTGAATGTGAAGAGTATTTGCATTTACTTTCGTACTTACTGAGTCTCATTGTGCAAACGGTAATCGCATTGTTCCCCGAACGATATTCGCAAAAATGAGTGCCACACGAATAATTCAACTCTAGGCACTTAGCCGACAACCACAACAACACAATCGAAAACGAAAAGAACCGAAGCCTTGCTCAGAGAGCTAGGGCAAGAGAGCATGATTTGCTTTCGGTTGATCTCGCGTAAAAACGAAAACGAAAAGAACCGAAGTCTTGATCAGAGAGCTAGGGCAAGAGAGTATGATTTGCTTTCGATTGATCTCGCGTACTGAGCGCCAATAATGAAACGGTAAGGCTTGCAGCTATGTATGCAAATATGCTTAAAGTACTTACACATACATACATATGTATGTATATGGGCATTTTACATAAGAAAATTAACCTTGTTTAAATATTATCAAATTAAATACATGCTAAACAAATAAACAATTTTTAAACCAGCTTCAAAGTTAATTTTCCCTCGTAAAAATATATTTTCGTGTCGCATTGAAATCAATCGGAGTTTTTTGTTCTTATATTAACCTTTTTTTAGCTCATTAGTTAGTCACAATAGTAATGAGTCACATAGTAAAGAGAAATAATGAGCATCATGAAACAGATAGCATAATCGTCTTGCTTTTAATCAACCGAAGAGAAACTAAAAATAAGTCAATAATAATTCCAACTAATAAGTCATTGAAAAAGCAAACGTACATCGATACGGCAGTGGTGTGGTTACTTTTTACTTGATTCTTTTCCTTTTCCTAGCACGTCGAAAGCTGTTTTCGTATTTCTATTCGATGCTCATTGTGGCTTAAGTTGAACTGCGTTTTATACTTGAAATCCACACTAATTAAGCGACTTACGAACAGTAAGCGACTGCGTGGCGAAAAGGTTAATTGCATTGTAAGCGGCTTGATGAAAAAATGTGGAGCTAACCACGCGGCCATCCAGTGTGGCCGCTGACTCAACTTAATTGGTGCACGCGGCGCATACTTAATGCGCTTAGATGTGGGCCAGGCTCATCTCATCTCATCTCATCTCATCGCCTCGCCTCACCTCGCATAGCTTCATTGCCATTACAGAAGCTGCTTTTGTGCTTCTAATTAGATCCATAGTGCAGCAGTTGGTCCATTCGAATCGACCCGCACCTGGAGCAACAAAAATTGAGACGTTTCCAAAGACTAAAGAATTTGGTTTAATGCGTTTGTTAAGTAAATTAGGTGTGAAAATAAGTAGAATTTACCTGTCTGTTTGTATTCGTGTGCAATGGCCATAAAATGATTTTAATTGATACTGCAAAGATTGCAATTCGATATCAATCTGCCAGCTTAAGCGCTAAGTCTTTGATTTATTTAGCAGGAATTAAGGCTTGATTAAAGCTGCCACTTAGCCTATCAAATAAGAAGTCAAACATAAATTTAATGACAGCATTTTGTTCACTCTCCACTCAATGTTAATCTTTGTGTATCTATTAATTGCCTTTGGTCAGTGCGAGCAGATATTTCCCATGGGCAGGTGAATGCAAATCAACTGTCTGATCGAAATTCCACAAATAAATGAACTAATTAAATATTCTGATTGTGCGACAAGCGACATATTTGATTATTGCAAATTTAATGCATAACAACACCCAAAGACCTTAGCTAGGGTCAATTGCGGGCCCAGCTCTGATTCGATGTCACAAGTTAAATCAACAATAACAAGCGAGCAGGAGCAACAGCAACAACAACTACAGCAGAGGCAACAGCAACAATGAATGATGTTGATAAACACGCGACGACAACAAAAATAAATAAAACAAATTATGCTGCGGCAGGGACGACAGGACTTAGAGATACCCTGCAGATTGGGTGAAAATACTAGTTAATGTTTTGATAAGTTAATCTGCTGTCGTTCTGTTTAAAACTAGATGCTACAGACTATAGTAAGAGACTTGATATTTTAAATTAAAGCCTGATAAGATGTCCGGATTTGTTGCTTATGATATATTGACTTTTAATATTTAGTTATACACCACAACTGTTATGCTCCTTCGTTAATTAACTTTATACTATGTATTCAAGTCTTGGTAGCTTAGTAGCTCGTAAGAAATGGTATTTTAGTATATGTATTGTATATTATTATAGTATATGTATATAGCCTACTTAGTGTAATAATTGATTTGACTGCTTTTTTGAGTTATTCAACAAATTCGTTTTGTTTTTAAATAAACAACGATTTTGGTAATCTTTAAAATCTTGGTATTTATTATAGATTCAATATTTTTTTTAATAACCGTTTCATCTTTGGTTAATTTTCTATTAAATTAAGGTTAAATTTATTACATTATTGCATTTTTTTAAGTCTTGGATGATATTATTAAATTATTATTTAAAAAAAAAATTAATCCTTTTTTTTAAATCTCGACAGAAGTATTTAATCATATTTTAAAGTTTTGGTATATAATACTACAAACATTTTTTTTTTAATTATTGAATCATTTTTGTAAAATTTTCATTTAAGTCTAGGTAGACATTCCTACCTACTCTCAAAGCTTATTAATTAATTTATAATATTCATTCATATATGTATAAATACATGTCTTACAATTATTTCTATCTCACTTGCAATCGACCCATTTCCATAAATATTACAAAGACAGGGTATACTGAAATAAATGAACGACTGATTGTGTTGGCGGTTTAATACTTGTGCATGGGAAACATGAAAATGGCTTTGCATGTTATGTGTGCTGAGTGCAACAACAAAGGCAACCACTGCTACAACAACACCAGTAACAACAACAACAACAACAACAACAACAACAACAACAGCAAGAAGAACGACAATAGTAGCAGCAGCAGCAGAGGTAGCAGAGGCAGCCGCAACAACAAGAACGTTCCACTAATTACTCTAATTGTGCACGGGAGGTGTGGAAACACTTCGAGCAACGATGACGACAAAACTCCAATTTGGACTTTGACTTTTGTCTGCCAAAGTTTTCTAACAATGTTTGAGCTGGCCACGTGACAGCATCATGAACTATCCAGGTAGCCATGTAGCAAGCCAAGGAGCCAAAAGGTTCCTAGAGCTCGCCATATCAATTTACTTTATACTACAAATTGTAACGGAAAGGTGCAAAGTTGTAAGAGCAAGTATAAAATTCCAGTTGATTTTGTTTTTCAAAAGAGTTTGATTACCTATATACAAGGTTTTGCTAAAAGTACCAGCAAAGTGGATAAAACTAAAAAATAAAAAAAAATAAATTTTATAAAATTTTAGTTTTGTTGGAAAAATAAATAAAATAAAATGAATAAGATTTTTAAATAATTTTTTATATTTGTTTTTATTAACTATAATTATAAAATATTAAAAAAAAATAAATTTTATAAAAAAATAATAATTATACAAAAATATACAAATTGCAATGTTTAAAAATATATTTTAATTCCACGCATCTGGATACTAAAATTAAAATATATATACAGAAACATATTCTATAAATAAGTAGTCCTAATTAATAATAAAACTTTAACAATAAATGAATAACTTTACTTTTTACTACTTTCCCATTCAGAATGAATTGTCAAACTGAAAGAGTGCAACACGATTCTAAATCACGTGCGCAGCTCTATTTAGTACAACTTGTTTGGGCGCTAGTGTTGCCGTTAACGTCATCAGGTTAGAAGGCCGCAGCACGTTGGCATCGCGTGCTCGACATGTGCCGACTGTTATTACGTATACGCCAGCGCGGCCAACTGTGTAGAAATAAAACATTAAATTACGTAGGTCGCCAGTTGCCCATTGTTTCTGTCTCTGACTCGAGCAGGGTGTGTGTGTGTGCAACTGCGACTCGGACAGGTGTGGCACACACGTAGACCGCGCACGTAGCTGAAATTTCAAGCAATCAGCCAGGTAGCAGGGCAGCACAGCAGACAGACAACACAGATAGATAGTCCGACGGAAAGACAGGCTGACAGACAACCGGGAAGGGCTTGTTGGCAGGGTGGAGAATTTGGACCGCCTGCGGTTTCGTTCCGAAGTGGCCTTTAATAGTTTGCTGTCTGCAACTGCAACAGAATGTGGCATACACACACACACACACACACACATCGTACACATATATCTAGCCATGCCGCATGTTGAGTTGTGCGATTGTGGCGTGTGCGCTCGCCAAACCAAAGACCAGCTTAATGAAATAGCAAAGAAAATTGTGGCCGCTGCCACAGTAACATAAATGCCACTGCTGCAACACGAACTAAAATTGTAATTATGCAGCAATTGCTCTGACTGCCAAGAGCCCTGAGCCGGGAGCCGAGAGCCGCGAGCCGCATTTCAAATGACCACAAGCGGCTTTATAGCCGCCCCGCATCCATAAAACTGAAAGTCCTCTTTGGTCAAATGAATTATTATTATATTTCCTAACGACCAATAATGATTGGACATTCATGAATGAGTCGAAATGATTTTGCTTCGATGGCCAAACTGAAAAGTCTATTGGAAATCATTTTTATTTAAGTCCCTGTTCGATAAGATACTTAAAAAGCTAATGGAAATGGTGTCTGAATCTAAACTTCTTTGGAATTACAAATTTCAACAGACTCATAATAACATGTTTTCGCAGAATCAAGTTCGCAATTTCAATTTTGACGCTGATTGCAGATTTTGATGTGTTCAACGTTGTTATTTTTACATATTTGTTTTTTTTTTTACATTACTTACATAAATGTGCGTCAAATAAACGGATGCACGTTTCTCATATTAAAATGTGTTCTATTTTCAACTTTTTTTTTTCTTCAAGAAAAAAAAAAAAAGAAGAAAACATTCAAACTTACACGCGCACTCCCAAACGAGGCATTGATTTGTATTGGAAAGCGCCCCACCTACGAGGGTGGAAATTTCGTGTAAGCAACAATTGGCAATATTTCAATTCAAGCCAAGAGTTTCATACAGCCTTGGGAAAATTCGGAAGCTTAAATAAAATCCAAAGCAGCTGGCACGCAAGTACCCTCAAAACATGGCTTAAAGACTATTTGGCCACAACTTTAAGGCAGCAAGGCGCAAAAAAAAAACCCGTCGCAATAAAACTAAATGTGTGTGCGAGTGTGTGTGTGTGTGTGTGTGTGTGTGTGTGTGTGTGTGCTGCGGGGGGCATAGGACAAGCAACATTTGCATTGTACATGTTGTATGCGTATGTTTGTGTGTGTGTGTGTGTGTGTGTGTGAGTGGGTGGGTGTGTGGGTGGTTGTAATAACAGAGCAAACAAAGAATGGCAAGAAAACAAATATTAACAATGCCAATAAACATAAGTAAAGCACATACTGCGAAAAGTACCAAGAAATAATCCTCAAAATAATCATTATGGCCATAAGGAGGCGATGCCAGAGAAACAGAGCCACAGCCATAGCCATGGCCATAGCCATAGCCATGGCTATGCTGTGTATGTAAAAATTGCAATGGGCTATCAAAAAATAAGCAAAACAACATGAAAATGGACAAAACTGAAATATGTCCACATCCTTGGTCAAGCACTTTGGGTGTATTAGAGCCCGGAGTCACAGTGTTTATCTTAACATCTATGTACTCGCATTAGGCAACCACATACCAGATATTTTAGCATACACACACGGGCACACACACACGAGCACACACACACACACAAGCTCACCCACACACTCAGCTCAGGCAGACAGCGAGACATGGCTAAGCCCAAAAGGATAATCGGCAAAGATTTAATGGTATTTTTATGTTAGCAAAAGGATTTTTAATTGCTTATACGGGGATTCCGCCCCCGTCTACCTCGACGACTTGGGTCTCCTTGGGCTACTTATATATGTATGTATGTGTGACAGGTGTATCGCAAATTAGACAAGAATTAGCAGGAGCCACAGACGCACAAGGCAGGCGGCACTCGCTCCAAAAATTGATGATAGCCCTGGGCATTCAAATGCTGTGTTAATTAGTTTTGTGTCCCTTTAAGCTTGAGGATATATATTTAATAGCCGAATCCAGCCAGATTGATAGGACAAGCAGCAAAACGCTTGATTAATGCGACGGCAATTGGCAGCGCTAAGGTGAGCTGCAATCTAGATTTTCCGCTCCATAATCCAGTTTATTTAATTTACGCAAAATTTCAACGTATGCTATATGTGCTATAAAAACACACATATTTGCCAAATTTATTGCAAAATAAATTGGTTTTCTAAATATATATGTATATGAATATGTATATGTATCTTCAAATTCTAATTCAGAATGGGGAATTGTTGAATAAATATAATTTGCTTATATTTGGCAATTGTTGGCAAGTTAAATTCGTATGCTACTGAAAATATAAATTAACAGTTTCTATTATTCCATTATTCATTTCTGTTTAGTAATGTTAATGTCAGATTGCATTAGCAGGAGCTGCTCCTCCCTCACGCCCACGCTTGAGTAACAGAGTCTTTTAACAGTGTGCCGACATGCTATGCTATTGACAGTGTTATGTTCTGTTAATAGCATAACTCCCATTCCAGTTCTCCTACTGGTTCGCAATCGGCGATTAGGATATTCTTCCTACATTCTTTGCATTGTCTCTCTACTTTTAACTACGAAGAAAAAAAAAGACGCAGCTTTTACACTAAATAAAGTCGAGGAAATACAACCACGATTTTGTACTTATTATCGGGCTGCCACTACAACAAGTAATTTCTAGTATTTTACTATTAATTTCTATTACAACAGTTTTATTCACATATTTACTTATGTATGTAAAAACATATATTTATAAAGAGAAATTTTCATTTAGAGAAATTAAAGAATAATTATAATTCTATTTTATGAATATTCATATAATTATATATGCACAAATATTCGTATATTTACTTACATACATTTTTATTAATATACATTCATTATATTCGGATGAGCCCGCAACTAGCGGCCTTCTTGCTCTGATATAGGGCTTCGTAAATATCACACCAACGTCCATCCACCTCGAGTTTTAGTTCAACAATGGCTTTATCCCTAATTGGCTCAGCTTAAGTGAGCACAGTTAGCGAATATATGAAGAGCGAGCATGGGGAGAGTTACCTTAGGGTGAGCAGCATTTGCGCTCTCACAACTCGAACTTCAACTTCAAGTACTGCTCTTACAAAAATGATTTAAACTAATGATACAAATGATTTAACACATGCTCGCATGCAAAAATACACACATGCAAGCAAACATGCTTGTATGTACAGAACTACATACATACATGTATACATACGTATACATATATATATTTAGGTACAAGCATACATAATTTCAAGCACATAAATACATGCATGCAAACATGTAAATGTATGTACATCAGGGCAATAAGTGCCATAAGTGTATTTAAAATTTTGGTAATAACTTTTTTGAAACTTAACGATTTAAGCCAATTCAGTCTTAACTGTTTATTTTTTCACTTTCTTTTTCAAGCTAGGTTCAATTTATTTCATACTTATTACACTGTCTCAATATATAGGCGCCTGCAAACATACATTCATATATATTTATACATTACATACATGTGTCTGTTTTTTATTGAAGCTCAACTTAAAATAGTATAATACATCAATAGAATGCTAGCTTAAGTTTATTTAGTTTTCGGCTTTACTTTGCTTAACAAATACGGTCATTCGTCAGTCAATCAAACAATTCATCAATCAGTCCCCATCAGTCAAGACAAACAACTTCTTATATTAAGAGGATAAACTAACAGGGATAATTCGAGCAGCAATAAATTATTTAGAGAGCGTAAATTATATTTGGTTTCAATTGATTTTTCTTTGACTTTTCACTTCACATTCTTGTCTGGAGTCTGTTGTTGTCAACAAAGTTTTGATAAATGTCTTGTCAGTTGCATTAATGATTCTGCGCTAGCCAAAATGCGAGGCAAAACAAATGTTAGTTGAGAATCGAGCTAGGAAAAAAGTCAAATCATAAATCAAGAAGATACTCATTAATTCACATCTTGACAATTGGTCAATGTTCACGATTTAAAATGCATTAAATGGCGTGGCCTGGAGAATTATGTCAAAGTGAGAAAAAAATAAAAATAAAAAATAATGAAAAAGTAACTCGCGGCGCGGCGAGTTTCGGTGTCCCGGTCCTGGTCATGTCCTGGCCGCGAAAATGATTAATGATAAATTATTTAAGGAACGTTGACAGCAAATAAAATAACAACGCGCCACAGCAAGGCAGGTGGAATATTTACGGGCATTTAATGTATTTAAAATGTTATTACAGTGCGCTGCACATGGGTCGCGCGCCAAGCACTCGATGGCCCCAGAGCAGAACAATATAAAGCATAAAAGGAAATAAATTATGAATATTAAGTTGCTCGACAAAGAACAAAAGTCAATTGCTCAACTTCATTGATGGGCTCCAAAACGGACTTTGCCGCATGGCACTTGGGAGCTTAACGGCTTAGAAAATGCCAACCACCAGACAACAACCATCGTCCGTCACCCACCGCTTACCGCCCAACGCCCACCGCTCACCGCCCAACGCCCATTAGCTGAAGCACAAGCTCAGGCACATCACCCACCGCTTATGGACAGCAAATGCCATAAGTTTGATAAGATTGTCCGTCCAGCTATGATTCGAAATGGACCCGAGGGTACCAAATGCTTATGCAATTGGATTCAATTTTGCTATCTTCCGATTTAAGCATTTCTACCATTCAACAGCATAGAACACTCTGGCCCCACTGGGCGTATATATACATATATATGCATGTGTGTGTGTATGTGTGTGTGTGTGTTTATGCATTTTGTGCTTTTGCTGTTTTAGCATGCAGTCTACTTTGCTAGCATTTATGGTTTCGTTTATCAAATTCCGGCCGCAAGATTTTTGAAGCTCTAACCAAATGCCTGTCAGCCCCCACTCACGTTCATTCTCTCCTGCGCAAAATGTTTACGAAATTTGAAACAAATCTGTTAGGCTATGCATTTTTAAAGCTTCCATTTACGGAAATTTGCTATTTTTGCAACTGGACCCCAGATGGCACTTTACTGACCTAAAAGGTCAGGCATCTTTAAAGAGAGTATATCCATAGGACATTTGTATTAAAGAGCTATTTACATTTGTTTTGTTTTTATATACATGTATTTATTTGCATATTACTAATAGATATAATTTTTATATGAATAACAAGTATATTTTTATTAAATTTCTGATAATTATTATATATGAAAAATTATTTCTCAATTGGCAATTGATATTTGTTATTTAGATACTTTTAATTTGATTAAAACTTTAATAAAGATTTAACATCATATAAACATATTTCTATACAAAGCCAATCTTATCTTCGAACTAATATCTACTTATTGCATTGAATTAAATTGAATTATTCAGACAATGCTTGTTTAATATTATTTTATTAAATTACTTAAACATATCTCAAAGACTTTGAAGGCTTAAGGCAATAAGTTCTTGTTGATATATGAAACATATATATTGACTACTTTACTTTTGATTAAATTTATTTTACGGTATCTACTAGTCGAGTCCGCACTGCCTGAGCACTTTTGCTTGTTTAAATATGTAGTCAGCTATTCCAATCAAATTTTATTTTATTGCACGTTAGCTCGATTTCCGGCTCAGTTGATATTGCTGTGCTATTATTTGTATACCCCAAACCTATTGATCTGTGATTGAAGTACGCAATTATACGGGGCAATTATAAGATTGTGATGAATGTACGTTACTCGCAATGTATGTATGTATGTACATATGTCTGCTGATAAGCTTGACAAAATCTTAAAGCTCAGCAGCTCAATTGCCTGTAAAGCAACAATTTAATTGAGCTTACCTTTTCCACACATCTAAATGCTATGAAAATCTTATGGTAACCATAAAATGCACAATTGTTGAACCGTCAATGGGGCACGCAAAATTCAGAGCACATAAAAATAACACAGACAACGCAGCCAATGAGACAGACAGAGGCAGGAGCAGATGCAGAGGCAAAGGGCGAAGGGGCGAAGGGGCGAAGGCGAGGGCAAAGGCAGAGCAAGCGAAGCTAATTTTATCTAAGTGGGTAAAAGAAATGCTGAGACTTTCTGCAGCAATGTCAGCCCAATTCCAGTAGTAATCCCCCCAGCAACCAGTGCGCAATGCTAAGATTTTCTTCTTCTTACTCGTTTCGTTTTCCACATTTTTTTTTTTTTTTTTTTTTTGTCATATTTGCTTTGCCTGAATTTTACTGCTAGCTGGGGAGCAGCACAAGCCGGTTGTAACTTCAAAAGAAACCAACGGCAAAAACAACCCAAACAAATGACAAACAATAAAAATCGAGTATACGCATTGGTTACTTAAAGGATCAGCGCGTGTGTCCTGAATTGTGTGGCATTGGCGGGCGTGGCAACATTTTAAGTGCTTTGCTGGCCCGTTAAAGTGATTGCAGCATAATTTCCCAAAAAAAAAAAAAAAAAAACCTAAACATTTCCACTGCACATAATTACGCGCATAACGAGACAGCGCATAAAATCTCAAGTATAAATAAAACTGAGCCTAGCAAATTCTAAAAATTAAAGTCTTTGTATATATATATATATTAATATATATTGTGTCTGCCGCATGTGGCGTGCGCGATAAAAAAAACTGCCTGTTAATGTTTGCGGCGCGTTGCCCGGTACAATTGTCCTGCGGGACGCCGTGTGTGCACAGTCTGCCGTCTGCCGCGGCCATTTTGCTGGGGCTTATGGCTGGCCCATTATGGACAACTGCAATGGCGACAATAACGTGCCGTTGATGTTTCACACCTGAGACACATTTTCGTACCATCCTGGCAGCCGAACAGGTGGTTGGCGCAGCGCCCAAAAGTGTGCCATTAAAATTGACTGCGCTATAGCCAAATACATATGGATATACATACATATATATATACGTCTAATGTGTGTGTATAAGCCCGTTCCGCTGAAGTGTTGCCAAACTGGCAAATGCAGCACAAATTTTGTGGTTTTGTGGTTATCCTTTTAAGATGCCAACAGAAACAACAACAACAACAACGACAACAAGGATTCGCTGCTTGCTAAGCTTGTTAGGCGTAAAATATGTTTATTTTGCACATTTTATTTGCAAAGGGTATTTAATAAATAAATTTACGTGTGATTCAGCGCTTTGTGCGCCGCAACAGCTGCCAAATTGACACGCATTGAATGAATGTTAATTTCTTTGTTGGATTTGCGGCATTTGGCCAGCTGAATAGGGCCGGGTTATTAAATTCAAATTATTTCTATGAGGTGTACAAATTGTTAACGGCTTTTGGAAATGTCATCGCTTATGGAAATTTCTAATAAAAATATGAGTAAGCATATTTGTCAACGACTTATTGATATTTAATATTGAAAGTTTACTCAGCGTACTTTTGGAAGACTTAAATATCTTTAAGGTTGCTGCCAAAGCCAATTTCTCTCTTAGAATTTTTATCTAAATCTAGATGGGAGAGATATAAGTTAGCTAATATGCTTATAGAGTATGACAAAAATATTATATATATATAAATTTTTTTTAATTATCTAAAAAGCGTAAGAAATCATTTTTAAAGTCATTAAATATTAAATCGAATTTTATGCTGCTAAAAAGCATGTCTGGGATGCCCTTTAGGAAATGTCTTCGGCTTTGGTAATTTCTAAGAAAAAGTAAGAGTTAACATATTTGATCTCGGTTTATTTATGGTAAATATTAAAGGTTAGCTGTTTGTACTTTTCAAAGCATTAAAGACAGAGCAAGCCCTGTCTGGAACAAAACACTCAAGCAGCTTTTAATTTGTAAAGCTTCAAGTGAATTTCAGCCATCAGAATATTTAATAGAGATATTAAGTTTTCATTACTTAAAAGTGTTAATGTTCAAGATTTAAAAAGAGTAATAAGAAATAAATCAAATATTATTATGCTGAAGTAAAATAAGTTTAAGTCTGTAAGTTTATTCTAAGCTAAACTTTTTGGATATCTTTATATATTAGATATAAAAGTCTTAAAGTAAAATCTATCATTTGCTTTAAATTTGTGGATAATTTGCTTGAAAAATTAGATTTTGAAGCTCTTTATATCCAACAAAAAATCTTTAAAGTTGCCTCAAAATCATGTTTGTTAGCCTTAAAGCTAAATTAAACTTATTCCAATTTAAATAAAATGAATAAAATAAATACAAAAACTATAACTTTAAAAATTATATTTGAAAGTCTGTAGTATTAATTAATTTAAATAGAAATTTATTTCAACATTTCTTTAAAATTTAAAATAAGTATTTTCCAAGTCTTTTTATATTTATGCAAACTTGAAAACTTTGCTACAGTTTTAATAGCATTTGCGCCAAGTTTGTTCGGCTATATTAAATTTAGTCAGCTTTAAGTCAAAGTCTAAATAAATTTTGTGATTACTTAACTTAGATTTGAGGCGACAATTTATGTGCATTATGCAAGTGGTAAGATTTTCCTTGCAGAGGTTTTTCGTGCCTTGGCGTAATTAGCCTAAGCACACAAAATGATTTCGTGTATGCCGCTGGCATTTCGCCAATCAAATTGAGCATAAATCTAAACAAAATTCTAGGCTCACTTAGCTGGCTGGCAGTTTGGGCTACTTGAGCCGGGGGGCGGGTTGGGTTGAGTTTAATTAAACCTGAGCCGCGCGAAATTTAAGCGTTTAATTGAAAAACTTTAAACGGCATTTGTCCCCGAGAGAATATAAACGACACTTTTTAGTTGAGAAACGGTTGCTAGGTGGCAGGTGGTAGGTGGTAGATGTTGGGTGGCGGGTATTGGGTGGTGGTTGCTAGCGGTTGGTAAAAGGCATTCCACTGGCATCTAATAATGCCACAAGCGGCAACTTTGACGCAAAGTCAAACGAGAATTTTTGAGCGACAGTTTTTGGTCGCTGGCTGGAAAATAAATTTGCGACACTGAACAAAGTTATCAAGAGCCAACAATATGGCTCCCAGGCAGGCAGGCAGGCAGGCAGGTTGGCAGGCAGGCAGACGAGTTGACGGACGAAGAGACGGGCTAGCAGGCAGCGAAAATTATGGCACTTGATAGTTGGCAGACAGTGGAGGTGCAGCATTAAAATCACTCATACGCACCGTGAGCTGGGAAAAGCGACTAACATCAGTTCTTGTTGCCAGTTGCTCTGGGAGCAGCATTAATTGACACGTGATAATTTAATTAACGTGGCTCAAAACGTGGCCAGAGCCAGTGCTAAGCGTCATCATCGCCATCGCCAACACCATCGATGGCAGCATCACCATCAGCACCAGCATCAGTAGCGCCACTGGCAGTGGCACTGCTTGTGCCTGTGCCAGTGCCAGTGCCAGTGCCAAAGCAAAAGCTAAAGAAGCATCGCAGGAATTTTTTTTGCCAAGCGAGTCTGCTAATTGGGTCAGCTTTGTGGGCTGGGACCGGGCATGGCCAGCATTGTTTGCGCCATGCCATTGGCTACAGGCGCTACCCATTGGCACGGCTCTGCCATGCTACGCAGTTCCGTTGAGTGTCTTTTAATTACAGTGTGCGGCGCTTGTTGGCAAAAGGGATTTTCTTGTTGTTTGCCGATGACGCACCGTCACAGTTTTCCACTTCGCTACGTTTCAGAGCGGCAATGTATGCAGAGATAATTGACATCAGCTCAACGCTGAACAGCGCGTTTTGAGACCTTCAGCCTCAGTTGCCCCACACTCAACGCATTTATCATAAACTACATGTGCCTTGAATCAACTTCAAGTTGCCCTCAAACTTCAGGACATTGTTGTTGCCAACCAGTTGTGCAGCTGAGCCCCAAGCACCACTTGCTTCATTCTCTAAACTAACTATGAACTAACTGACGATAGCAACGTTGCTAATACAGCATAACTATTGTATATTACATACATATGATTTCAATTTATGTTCATTACAGTAGACGATAGTAAAACACAATTATGTTATTCCTTGAGGAAATTATAAATTCATGAGAAGCTGAAGAAAATTTAAATGTAAATTAAAATTAGGAAGAATAGTTTTCAGAGAGAACAGAATTAAATTATTTTCAAGTAATTAGTTTGTAGATTAGCATAGAAATAGTATGGCAAAGCATAGATAAACTTTATTATAAAATTAAAATAAATAAAAAACATTTTTAAGACACAGCAAAGGTATTTAAGCACCTATGTCGCTCTAGAGCCTAATCATGTTAGGGTTTCGTTCGTAAAGGCAAAATTTGAAACTGTTTGACTGTAGCTAAAGAATTTATTTCAGTATAATTCTTTGTTTTTTGATACGCTTGTTTTTGTATGTTTAGAACTTCTATAAGACCGCAAAAAATAGGAGATGTTTTGCCTTTGACCTTAATTTCCAGCGCAATATGAACAGCAAATCTCTTCAAATTACTTGAAGAGCAAAAAAAAAAAAAAAAAGGGTCAAGAGCATTAATCAAAGTGTGCAAGTTTTTGAGCTTCACTTAAATCAGTGCAAATGTTATAACTAGGACGATGCTTAAAATGCCACTCCTCTTAATTTTGCCTTTGCTTCTGCCTCTGCCTTTAGCCTGGGCTCAGGCTAAGATTTTGCCTCTGCTTCTAGCCTGAGCTCAGACTCAGGTTTTGACTCTGCTGCTGCCTCTGCTTCTAGCCTGAGCTCAGACTCAAATATTTCCTATGCTTCTGTCTCTGCTTCGAGCTTGGCTGTCATTGGCTCTAGCCTGAGCTCAGACTCAGATTTTGCCTCTGCTTCTGCCTCTGCCTCTAGCTTGGCTGTCATTGGCTCTAGCCTGAGCTCAGACTCAGATTTTGCCTCTGCTTCTGCCTCTGCTTCGAGCTTGGCTGTCATTGGCTCTAGCCTGAGCTCAGACTCAGATTTTGCCTCTGCTTCTGCCTCTGAATCTAGCGTGGCTGTCATTGGCTCTAGCCTGAGCTCAAACTCAGATTTTGCCTCTGCTTCTGCCTCTGAATCTAGCGTGGCTGTCATTGGGTTTATCCTGAGCTCAGACTCAGATTTTGCCTCTGCTTCTGCCTCTGCTTCGAGCTTGGCTGTCATTGGCTCTAGCCTGAGCTCAGACTCAGATTTTGCCTCTGCTTCTGCCTCTACTTCGAGCTTGGCTGTCATTGGCTCTAGCCTGAGCTCAGACTCAGATTTTGCCTCTGCTTCTGCCTCTGAATCTAGCGTGGCTGTCATTGGCTCTAGCCTGAGCTCAGACTCAGATTTTGCCTCTGCTTCTGCCTCTGCTTCGAGCTTGGCTGTCATTGGGTTTAGCCTGAGCTCAGACTCACATTTTGCCTCTGCTTCTGCCTCTGCTTCTGCCTCTGCTTCTGCCTCTGCTTCTAGCCTGAGCTCAGACTCAGATTTCGCCTCTGCTTCTGCCTCTGCTTCTGCCTCTGCTTCTAGCCTGAGCTCAGACACAGACTCAGATATTTCCTCTGCTTCTGTCTCTGCTTCGAGCTTGGCTGTCATTGGCTCTAGCCTGAGCTCAGACTCAGATTTTGCTTCTGCTTTTGTCTCTGCTTCGAGCTTGGCTGTCATTGGGTTTAGCCTGAGCTCAGACTCAGATTTTGCCTCTGCCTCTGCCTCTGCTTCTAGCCTGAGCTCAGACTCAGGTTTTGGCTCTGCTGCTGCCTCTGCTTCTAGCCTGAGCTCAGACTCAGGTTTTGGCTCTGCTGCTGCCTCTGCTTCGAGGTTGGCTGTCATTGGGTTTAGCCTGAGCTCAGACTCAGATTTTGGCTCTGCTTCTGCCTCTGCCTCTAGCTTGGCTGTCATTGGCTCTAGCCTGAGCTCAGACTCAGATTTCGCCTCTGCTTCTGCCTCTGCTTCGAGCTTGGCTGTCATTGGATCTAGCCTGAGCTCAGACTCAGATTTCGCCTCTGCTTCTGCCTCTGCTTCTGCCTCTGCTTTTAGCTTGGCTGTCATTGGGTTTAGCCTGAGCTCAGACTCAGATATTTCCTCTGCTTCTGTCTCTGCTTCGAGCTTGGCTGTCATTGGGTTTAGCCTGAGCTCAGTCTCAGATTTCGCCTTTGCTTCTGCCTCTGCTTCGAGCTTGGCTGTCATTGGGTTTAGCCTGAGCTCAGACTCACATTTTGCCTCTGCTTCTGCCTCTGCTTCTGCCTCTGCTTCTAGCCTGAGCTCAGACTCAGATTTCGCCTCTGCTTCTGCCTCTGCTTCTGCCTCTGCTTCTAGCCTGAGCTCAGACACAGACTCAGATATTTCCTCTGCTTCTGTCTCTGCTTCGAGCTTGGCTGTCATTGGCTCTAGCCTGAGCTCAGACTCAGATTTTGCTTCTGCTTCTGTCTCTGCTTCGAGCTTGGCTGTCATTGGGTTTAGCCTGAGCTCAGACTCAGATTTTGCCTCTGCCTCTGCCTCTGCTTCTAGCCTGAGCTCAGACTCAGGTTTTGGCTCTGCTGCTGCCTCTGCTTCTAGCCTGAGCTCAGACTCAAATATTTCTTATGCTTCTGTCTCTGCTTCGAGGTTGGCTGTCATTGGGTTTAGCCTGAGCTCAGACTCAGATTTTGCCTCTGCTTCCAGCTTGGCTGTCATTGGGTTTAGCCTGAGCTCAGACTCAGATTTTGCCTCTGCCTCTGCCTCTGCTTCTAGCCTGAGCTCAGACTCAGGTTTTGGCTCTGCTGCTGCCTCTGCTTCTAGCCTGAGCTCAGACTCAAATATTTCCTATGCTTCTGTCTCTGCTTCGAGCTTGGCTGTCATTGGGTTTAGCCTGAGCTCAGACTCAGATTTTGCCTCTGCCTCTGCCTCTGCTTCTAGCCTGAGCTCAGACTCAGGTTTTGGCTCTGCTGCTGCCTCTGCTTCTAGCCTGAGCTCAGACTCAAATATTTCCTATGCTTCTGTCTCTGCTTCGAGCTTGGCTGTCATTGGGTTTAGCCTGAGCTCAGTCTCAGATTTCGCCTTTGCTTCTGCCTCTGCTTCGAGCTTGGCTGTCATTGGCTCTAGCCTGAGCTCAGACTCAGATTTCGCCTCTGCTTCTGCCTCTGCTTTTAGCTTGGCTGTCATTGGATCTAGCCTGAGCTCAGACTCAGATTTTGCCTTTGCTGCTGCCTCTGCTTCTAGCCTGAGCTCAGACTCAGATTTTGCCTTTGCTTCTGCCTCTGCTTTTAGCTTGGCTGTCATTGGCTCTAGTCTGAGCTCAGTCTCAATTTTCGCCTCTGCTTCTGCCTCTGCTTCGAGCTTGGCTACCATTGGGTTTAGCCTGAGCTCAGACTCAGATTTTGCCTCTGCTTCTGCCTCTGCTTCTGCCTCTGCTTTTAGCTTGGCTGTCATTGGCTCTAGTCTGAGCTCAGTCTCAATTTTCGCCTCTGCTTCTGCCTCTGCTTCGAGCTTGGCTACCATTGGGTTTATCCTGAGCTCAGACGCAGACTTTGCGTCTGCTTCTGCCTTTGCCTCTAGCCTGACCTCAGACTCATATATTGTCTCTGCCTCTGCTTTTGCCCCGAGCTTGGCTGTCATTGGGTCTAGCCTGCGCTGAAATTCAGATTTTGTCTCTGCTTATGCCTGAGCACATAATCAGATTTTGCCTCTGCTTCTAGTCTGAGCTCAGACTCAGATTTTTTCCTCTGCTGCTGCCCCTTTTTCTAGCGTTTTTGCCATTGCAATGGTCCAAATTATCTCAAAGGGAATTGAAATTGGTTACAAAAATAAAATTTATGTGAATGTACATAGTGAGTATATAGTAATAATAGAAATTTGCAAATATTTAAATTTCTATATGTAAATTAAAATAATTAAAAACTCGCCCTCTATTTTAGCTATGTTTATTTAATTAAATTCAATGAAAACCTGAGAGTTTTTATCAACGCTACAGCTGTCATAACATTAATTAAGGTTATTTGTGCTTAAAAATAAACGAGCAAATGCAAATTTGCTCCCGCTCCAGGGCTTGGCATTTGTCGTTGTTGTTATGCACTTTTGATGGCTCTATTTAGTTAGAATTTCTGTTGAAGGGATTTTCTAGTTTATATTTGTTGCTGTCGCGCTGAGCTTTACAGCTTTAAATAGTGCTAGCTTTCCCATTATGGCAACGAGTTGGATTTTAAATTCGTTGACATTCTACTCAGGCAACTTTAAAGCCTTTAATAATACCAAGATGCACACTTTAGCTAAACTTAAATTTTGTATAATATTCTGTATATTTATGTAGAAGATTCGTATCTTAATGATTGGCAAACATTTTCTATGGAGTAATGAAACGGCTTGATTAGAAGGCGTCAGCTCTGCAAATGATTCTATGATGCACTTTAATAACGCCTCATTTTTAATAACCTTAAGCTATATTTATGCGATTAAGCGTATAAACTTTGTCAACCAACAGCGCCTCGCTAAAAGTATACTATGAATATTGACCTACTTTAACAATGGGGCAAAGTGTAGCAAATTTTAGTAAAAATAATGTATAGGTTTTTCTTATAATAATTATAAGCTCTGTAAAAATATGTATATATTTATTTCTATAAAGACTAAATTCATATTATTATTATTAATAATACTTAGTTCATATTATTCATATCTATATTATTATATATGATATTATATATCTGAGCTTTTTATTAGAAATAAAAATTTGATTTTATATTCTATTGATTTTGTTCAAATGAAAAGATTATATATTCTTAATCAAATTCTAAAGCTGAGTTGATATAGACACATCGGTCTGTCATACATAAATATTTATGTACTGCTCAGAGATTGCAAATATCGGTCAACTCTCTTATTGTTTACGTTCTGTTCAGTTATGTTCACTCGCTCTCGTCTGATTAATCGCCTTCGATTTTCGTCGTTTTTTTTCGGTTGATCGACTTAGGTTGAACTATTCGTGTGACGACGCTCTTTTT
Organism: Drosophila koepferae; assembly: GCA_030914345.1. NCBI lineage: Eukaryota > Metazoa > Arthropoda > Insecta > Diptera > Drosophilidae > Drosophila > Drosophila koepferae. Next base: position 1,057,961 of record JAUESR010000200.1, read on the forward strand.
ATAAACATCGTTTAGGGAGCGAAACGATTGAAGCTCTCACAATGAGGCGAGTAAGTGTATGAAAGTCAATGGGAGAGTATATATGTACATATAACTCAAACAATCTATGTATTTGATCTTAAAATTCATATAAAGTTAAACTCTTTTATAGTATTGAGGTGTTTAACGAAATCAACCCGCGCAAACAAATTTTTTGCTCTAGAAAACTCAACATAAATATGACGTAATCGATTGCTCTCTGAGTTTTTTTTTCTCAAAGTGAAATACATTTATTTGCAGACATCGAGCAACGGTCATGAGAGCTATATTATTTTGAATAGCATGTTAGTATACCGAACTTAAAATAGTATTAACAAATTTTATAAACCTCTAGAATAAATATCCGAAATATAACAAATAACAAAAAGTTATACATTCGCTCATAAATAAATACATATTTTTATACATTAAATAAATACCTATTTTTATACATTTTAAATTTGAATTGGCATTGAGTTGAGTGTATTTTTTACTCGGACTTCCGACTGTAGCACCTTTAGTTGTTCTTTCATTGTTTTGCCAACAAAACTATTTCGAATATGTTTTTACGGAGGCAATTTAGATCTGCTTGCCCACTGTGCTGCAGTCAGCCAAATGGGCTGAGGCGAAGTTAAGTGCCGCTTGAGCCATTTTAAATATAGACACTCAGTGACGCTCACATAAAAATTCTCATACGCATCATTGCCAACAAGCTCAGCTGCTCATGTTTCGTTCGTTCTTCGTCCTCATCCTCTGGCCCTCGTTGGCATTGTCAACCGACAATGCGGCCAGGGAGTGACGGCTCGGAACAGAAGTGAGAGGAATAAGCGAACGACCGTAGCTGTTGCAATGCAAATATTAATAGCGCAAATTTTCTGTTGCACAACAGAAATATTGCGGATACATGGCATGTATGCTTGTGTGTGTGCTTGTATGCATGTTTGGCCGTGTCCGTGTATGCATGCCCATTCATAGCATATAAGCAAATAAGAGCGTGTGTCATTCGTAGCTGATAGAGATGAGACGAGCTTGACACGTCCAGATTATATGATATAAAGTCACAAGAGAATATATTCAAACAAATACGCGTATATATATATGCATACATGTACATACATATGTGTATCAAAAACAATGATGGCTTGATTAAAATAATTTTACATTTATTTTTCACTTGAAGTTGAAATTTAAGCTATTTTTTAAAGGGAGTTTATGGCAATTTTAACTTAGCTTGTTAACTGCTTTCAACTTTTCTTGAATATGTTTTATGAGAAAATATTTTCTGAAAAAAAAAAAAAATATATATATATACAACAAGCTATATATGTATTAAATTAATTGTAGATTTCAACAGAATCAATTATCTTTTTCGCTGGAAAACACTGGAAACAGACTTGAAAGGAATTATATTTGTTTTTTAATTATATTTACCTTTAATATGCTAACCAAATTAAATTAACAGGTAAATTCACGCTAAAAAGCTTATATAAAATAAAATAATTTAGCAATATTCGGAAAAATTATTGATATATATGACAAGTGAAGGCTTCAATCCATCCATGCATGCACAAAACGAATATCGAATTTTGGAAAATGATAATAATCTCTTTAACAATTATTAATATTGATTTCAGATACATGTATATAACATTATTACATTTTACCAGTATTGCAAAGCTTCAGTTGTCCATAATTAAATTTCTAGAAATTGCATATCACATGCTAGTCATAGTTGATGGCATATTGATATTCTATCTACCTATTCAAATTGCTCATCAAAAATAAACAATTAAAGTCTGAAAACTGATTTAATTTGAAATTGTGCGCATATGGTTATAACATTCGTAAAACATTTCCATGCAACTCGACACGTGTTCATTTCTATCGTTTCTCTTTGTGTGGGTAAAATACAAAAACATCAACTTGCAAGTGAAAATGGTTGATTTTTTTCATGTTTTGCTTACTGAATTAATTTAATGTAGTTATACAGCTTGTTTACATTTGCAACATTCTGTTTGTGTTCTTAATTTGAGTACAATAATTTATTCCTCATTTATTTTTTTCTTTTTAATGCGCATATTTGTATTTAAGGCTTGCTAATATTTACAGTAACGTTTTTTTTTTTTTGCTTAACAGATAATTAATTAACAAGTTTAAATAGTCCATTAGCAGTTTGCAGATATTATAGGCTATAGCTATTAAAGTTGTGCAGATTACTTAACTTTTTTTGACTACTCAAGGGAAATTAAAGAGAGAGAGAGAGAGAGTCTGCAATTCTTCAGTGAATGAAAGAGAGAGAGAGGAATGTCTTGGAGATAAAAAATATGAATAAAAAAAAGTAACGAATGTAGTTATAGAAAGAAAGAAAGAGAAAGAGAGAGAGAGAGAAAGACAGAGTGAGCGGTGCAAAAGTATAGACGCAGTGAAAGCCACAGTTGAGAATGAGATGGCGAAGGGATGAACTCTTTATTTCTGAGAATGAGTGAGCATAATATCAAAGCAATCCAAATATTACTTGAACAAATTGAAACCACACAGAAAATATATAATCTAATCTGTTGCACTGGATTTTAAAATGGTTGAGTGCATTTGGCTCACATGCTCACAGTAGTAGAAACAGCCTTATCGCTTTTACTTAATTAACTTTTGCCGAAAGTCGGAAAATGAGCCATGGCATGCAGGGCAAGGCATGCAAGCGACCTATAATATAAATCCAACAATATGCCAGGAGGCAGCTGGAGGTCAGCTAATGGCGGCATAGGGTTTAATTAATGCCAGCATATGGTAATGAAGTGCCGCAGTCTAGAGAAATGACTAGCTCAATTAAAATTTAATTAAAAACCCTTTGCAACTTGGGCGCATATGCAGCTAATGCCAAAGACATGTGTTGCAGCTTTTAGCAGTTGGATGAAAAATGAAAAAAATAAACATGTATAAAATTTAAAATTGGTATTTGCATAGCAATTAGAAACAATTAAAGCGTATGCTAATATCATCAATGGTACGATAATGCGACTCAATGCAGTCTAGTGGAAAATGCTGATTAATTACTAATGCCCAGTTGAGTTTGAGCCAGTGCTGCGGCTGCTTGATTAAAGTTTAGCTGCATGTGGTAATTATGACACCTCCACACACTTGACACACACGCGTGGCCACACTAAGAGCAATAAGCCAATGCAATTGGATGAGTTGTCATTAAGCTGACGAGTTGAGGGCAACGTTTGAAATATTGCACAATCAGCGCATTAAATAATTAAGTGCTTAATTAAATGCTGACCAGGAGAATGGCCAAGAACAGAAGCTGCCCATGGAAAGCAATATAATATCCTGATTGTATTTCAGTCCTTCTCATTCACCCTCTCTCTCTCTCTCTCTCTCTCTCTCTCTCTCTCTCTCTCTCTCTCTCTCTCTGTCTGCCTGGCTGAGCTTCGACTAATTTTTGTATTGTATTTCGTGTGCTAATGGCGCATACAAATGCGAATCGTTAGTGGCATGAGATGAGCCGGAGCAGGACATTATCTGTTGGTCATCTCGTGGAAATGGAAATACTATGCGCATAGCATGGCACGGCATGCACATCACGTGCGGCCTCAAATTTGTAATGAAAATTAAATAAGAGTCGAATAAATGGACTAAATGTCGGCATTAGTTGCGCTAGTTTGTTGTCATCCTGCCCAGTCTAGTATCGCCTGTTGCATGTCTCATGGATACGCCCATTAAGTTGTATGGCAGCGATTGGCCCCCAAGCGATTATTGTTGTTCAATGGGGAATATCCGAGATATGGAGATACCATCGCCCGCAGAGTCAGCTAATGACTGTAATTAATTATAAGCGACACAGTGAGAGGCTCAATAGTTGCAGGTAATAATGAGACAGATTCCATAGCTATAATTGTCTGAAAATTTGAATTGAAATATTGAAATTGCGGTGAATGTGAGACTCTGACACGTTTATTCGAACACTTTTTATAGGACATTTTTGTTTAGAATTTTGTACAGTAGAAGATAGATTAATAGATAGCATAGATTAAATTTACTCGATACCATTTTGCAGCAGTTGATGTTTAGAATTTAAATATTGAACTGAGACTAATGGGACACTCTGACATTGAACTGCTTGGTTTAGGGCGTGGTTTTTTGACTCGTCGTTTTTTGGGTTTCGGTGGGGCAGTGGGATTCATAGATCCTCTTAAGCGAGGTACGCTGTCCATGATGTACACCTCTTGAGCCTGTTTAAGTGCCGCGTGTAGCTCCTTCTGACTACTATGCCGCATTGGGGGATTATTTGGGTCTTCGTAGATGATGAGCTCCATCGGAATGCCAAACTTGAGCTGAGAGAGAGAGGATCCCGACCTGCTCATGTTCAAAAAGTTCTTAACTTCCGCGTCACGCAGCAACAGGTAATTGTCCTCATTTGGCAGGAATTCGCTGGGATTCTGTGTTTGAGTATAATCGCGCACCACACGAATAACACTGCGTGAATTCAAATAATAACGATCATAGATAGTTAGTGTATAGTAGAGTTTGCGTGTTGTTTTTGGTGCCACCAGCCAAAAAACGTAGATGCCGGCCTTGCGAGCGTTCAATGATACCAGCTGGGTCTCTAGATGCTTATCCTTGAGCTGGGCATACCAGGTGGTGCGGCAGACAATCAGCATTATGGGCAAAAAGTTATCGAAACGATGATGATCGTTTATCAGCGCTGAATTCGGATTGCTCAGAAAGCTATGGCCCGGCCGCGTAGCCACTCGTCCCTTCACTCCGCCATACATCAGCGTAGCCAAACAGTTATTGATACCAAACTCTGAAAACTTACTTGGATCGAAGCACATTATGAGAGGCTTGTGCTCATAGATTTCGGAGTTTATGGAGCCAGCAGCATTGATATGCTTGTGCAGCATGTGCATCATCAAATTCGATGGGAATATAATCTCACGGCATCTGCTCACTGGGCAGCCGCCTGGCACTCGGGATAGCTGGCTCACGGCCTGTCGATATTGTAGATTTTTGTTCTCGATTTCTTTGGTTAGCTGTAATTTCTCTTCCATTATTCTCTCATTCTCCTGCTGCATCTGTCTTAGTGAAGCTTTGGCGTTATTCATGTTGGCGGCTTCAATTTAATTTAATTAGCATATCTTAAAAATAAATCTTTTCACTGAGATATTTTTGAAGAACTAATGAGAGCTCTCTAAAAACTAAAACTGAGGCCCGACACATGGCTACGTTGACGGATTTGAAAAAGATTGCTTTAGATGAATCCTTTTTTTCTAACAGTTTCTTTTTTTTTCCCTAGAATAATTATTTGTTGAAGAAAGTCCGCAATAGGTAGTTCATGGTCGTACGAATCTTTTGCCAACAGTTGACCTCGAGCCGGACTGAAGGCCTCTGTTTTAGTGATTCAGTTTTGGGTGCTTTATCATTTTGTTGTTGCGGCTTGTTTATTCTTCTCACTTGGAGTTTTCTTTTGAACAGTCAGCGTCAAGTTTGGGAAAGAATGAAATGAAAATTGGATTGGACTGCGAGCACAAAAAGCAAAAATGGTTGGCATTCAAAATCATTTAGAGAGGTGCGCGGGTAATTTAAAATCTTTGTGCATTGCCGCCAAACGGACAGCAAACAGAGCTGAACAGAGCAGAGCAGAGCACTTCAATTTAAACTTTTGGCTGTTTGCAAGTTGCTTTTCTGGCCCAGAGACTGGAAAGATGTTGCGTAAAATTAGACGAAAATGACAGCAGGATGTTGCTGTTGTTGTTAGGCCTTGGCTTAGAGCATCTCATTTTGGCTGGATTTCGCTCTCTATCAAAAAAAAAAAAAAAAGGGTCGCGTCCGACTTTAATTAATGAAAGTAAATTAATTGCTTCACTAATCGCCTTTGATTAGCCAACTATACCAAAAAAATAGAGAAGAAGAGGAAAAGAGAAATTGACGTAATATTTTATACAAAAATGTTTGTATACATATGTATCTGAGTAAAACTACATAATATTGGCTTTCGTTGCGGTAATCGCATTACTTCCTGGCCGAGCAATGTGCATGATCCGTGTCCCATATGGCCCTGAAACATGTCCAATTTTGATGTGGGTGCGTGGCACCTATATCTCAATTTGACCACAAAAGCTAGCACTCTAATGCCATGAGCTGCAAAAAGGTCGACTCGGTCGGCTCTTCCCTTTTCAAATTAGGTTCAATTCGCTTAGCTCCAAACTTTGCAACAGAATTCAATTCACAAAAATTTTCACACACACTCACACACAAATTACGCCAAGCCAGTGTCAATAGTTCCAAGTTTTTTCTTTGGCTTTTGCAGCGTCTCTAACTTTATCGAGACTTTGAAGTGAGTTGAATAGGTGCGTGTCTAATTTGGGACTGCTCTCACTAGCTTTGACAGCTTCGAAGCGCCGGCCGTAAAATTGAGAATCGCCCACTTTTGGGTTGGGTTGGAAAAAACTTAAATGTGAATGCAAAGGGAAACACGAGTATGCATGGCCAAAGAAAAAATAAAATGCCATTGCCGAAAGGGCAATTCAAGACAAGTCAAGTATGCTCTAATAGCAGGTGAAGTATGCGAAGAATTTTATTCTGCTGACAATTTTGCATATTGATGGCAAATAGTACTTGAGGCAAATATAAAATGCATGAAGAGTATATCTATTTATTTATTTTTTTCATTTAAATATGCAAAATATTTTTTAGTGATAAACATGAGAAAATTAAATGCATTTTTTTGTTGTTGTTATATGTAAGCTGCTGGAATATTATTATACATATAATTATTATGATATGTTCATCTTAAATTCAATTTCGTTAATCATCGAACGATTTGATATCAGATTATGGAATCAATCAAAATGATGGAGAGTATTTATTTTTATAACCAATCATTTAAGCATCGATTCACCCAATCAGATATGTTCATAATTATTCCAAATATATTCATGCACTCATGCAGACGCCTGATATGAACATTAATCAAAAATGTTCTGAATGACATTGAAGCTTTCACATGTGACATCCGGACAATGGGTTCAATCAGCAAAAATATTGATTGACATATCACATTTTTGGAAACTAATAATGTGTGACACTCAATGACGGCGAACAGAGCGAGTGCACATTTGAGTAGCGTATTTTGCCATAGTTAAGAGTGTAATGCGAACTCAATGCACAATTACCCAAACAAGAATCATCGAGTTATGCGCTAAATTTCGTCGACATTATGTGAACTGCAGTTTCCCATTTGCATGCGAACACAAACACAAACACAAGCACGAACACGAACACAAATACAAACACAAATTGAAGCAGAACTGCTAATGCAAATACAAATACACAGACACGGCCTATGCAAGGACAAACACACATACACACACACAAACACATGCATACACACAGCCAGACTCCACTTAATTTGTTAATAGATGTGGCTATAGGAACTAAAGTTGTTTGGCATACAAACCGGGCGCATGTCGGTTGCCAATTTGAAGTTGATTTCGAAAACCCACTTAGAGGGGCACAACATCGTGCAATGGTTTGTAAAATGCGTTGAATGGATGCAAATGAGCTGCGATACGAGAGCTCGCTCAAACGGCAAAGGGTTCATAAAATGTAACAAAAACCCCATAGCGGACGATTCGATAATGATGTTCTATAGTATTGTTCAGTTTGCGTATCGGCGTGCCACAAAATGCAAAACATGTTGGTTATCTGCACTTGGGGCAATGCGAGCACACAAAGGTTGCACATAAATTTACAAATTCTATAGAAAGTGAGTTTGTATAGCTTCTATTTGATGTGAGCTTTTATAATTAAGAAATTGTAATATTGGCCAGGCTTGTCTATTGTAGCACAGGCCTTTCAAAATAACAAATAAATAATTCAATAAAATTTAGATAAAGTGCATAAAATAATCAAAAAAGGATTCCAATATTGCCAAAAACAATTATTAAATAATAAATCTGAAATTGTGTATTTATTGTAGCTACTCATAGGTATGAGAAATATGCCAATATATATAAATATATATATTTCTATATATGTTCTGCGCATTTGCTATGACATAATCAATAAAAACAATCAGTTGTTCTTAAAGAATGATGTGTATATATTTAATTGCCATGCGAGAGCAAGATGAATCGACATTGTTGCATGCGCCACAGCTTCATCGTGAGGCTATATACTTTATCGTTAAGTACAGACACGTATCTCTGAAATGCTATGGCCCAAATCCACTTGAAGGCCAACGTATGCACGCAAACGATGATAAATGATGACAGAGATGCTGTTAATGCAAAAGAGAATACAAAAAAAAAATCGACTGACCCATAAATACGCCTTCGCTTAATATGTTATGTCTATATCTATGTTGTCGCCAGAGTCACGTGATGACCTCCAGTAACAGCCGAAATAAATTCGACGCAGACGTCAGGCCGCCCTTGAGCATCATTAATATTACGAAATTTATTTATTGATTTTATGACGCAAAAATGTGCGTGCCCTTTGATTTGGTTGCCTTTGATAAAATGGGGCGTGGTCGATTTAAATCGAATGCCATGCGGCGTATACATAATATGCATAAAAAGCGTTAACAAACGTTGTTCATATTTGCACACACAACACATACATACGTACATATATAAATGCACTTAATTGGCTAAATTATGTGCAGCCAAAAAATGTGCATGCAGCAGAATGAAAGCCAAAGAGAAAGCCAAAATACATAGACTACGAATTGTGAATACCCTAAAGAAAATAGTGAAGAGATGAGCAAGTAATTAATATAATATGAAAATGAAAATATACAAATATTTAGTAAAACTTGCATAGCCACTTGATATACCCTTTAGTTGTGGCATATCAGAGAACGTTATGTGTAGAACTGAGTAAACCTTGTGGCTAAAAGTGCTGCCAATTGCAGTTGAGCTGTGGTGTTGGTGGTGCTGTGGCTATGCGTCAATGCGATGTTTTTTTTTGTGGTTTTTGTGTTGAACTGGAACAGCGTTTAATTTAAAATGGAATACATCATGCTGGCCAATTATTTCGGCAATTTTACAAATTAGTGGCCGGGACTATTGCTCTGGCCCAAAAAGCCAAAAAGCGACCAATTATCAAGCAAGCGACTGTCTCTATCCATCAAGTTGTTCTCTCTGTGTGTGGGTGTGAGCGAATTTCCGTAGCATACTTTTTAGCAGCTGGCGCTAATTACGAATGGGAAAAAGTAATTGCAAAAGTTAAAACGGGCAAAGAAAGTCGGGCGGTCCACAATGCAAGCCTAACAAGTGGCCATTGTCTATGTCTCAAGGGTCCTGGCAAACAATATGACAAGGGCCAAACGCATTAGCACAAAAACAATTGTTTAACTGACGAAGGAGTTAAATCAGAATGTGAATGAAAACACAAAATACAAAATAAAAAAAAAATGAGAAAAGCAGTAAAAGGTGAACCACATACAATGAAATTTTAATTAAGTCTGAGTCGGTTCGCTTTTGTGCTGATGCAGCCAAATGAAAATGCCACTGATTATATATGTGAGTGTATCTCGTTCGCACTCTCTCGGTTCCTCTCGGTCTCTCTGTCTCTCTTACTCTATGTGTGTGCGACCGAGTGTATCTAAAATGTTGGCATACATGTATGTGTGTGCATACATATTTTGTTTACACTTTGCTTTATGTACTTTTACTTTTGTGTGTGTGTGAGTGTGTGTGTGAGTGTTTGTGTTTTGTTGTGTTTTGTTCTGTTCTGAATGGCTGCACAAATACAAAACGTCTGCAGCTTTGTGTGCGTGTGTGTGTGACTGTGTTTCGGTCTCTGTGCAACATAAATGCATTTGTGTAATTACACAACAAATACAATTGTATCTATATCATGTACATTGTAGCATTTTAGCCTTGTTGCCGTTTAAAGCCTTTTTCCCTAATTGAAGTAAATGTGCTATGAAGACTCTAAAACTTATGGCAATAAGAAAATATCCTGAACATTGTTTCTAGTTTTGGCTCATTAGCCAATTTTGTGCACTGGCATTGGGTTAAACCCATTTCTGCAAACAATCCTAAATATTATAAGCGTTTGCAACAATCCGGGCTACTCAAGAGATTTTCAGCGCTCCACAAAGCAGAAATGGAATGAAATTCTGCTGGAATTTTTGCATAAAACCGAACGAACTGTAATGTTCATTATAGGGAATGCGATGCTTTCCGAGAAAATCTTTTGGTGGTGGCCAACGTCGAAGCTCGAAAATCTACAATGTTATAAGCATTTGCAACCAGTTTAAATATTAAAGAAGAATTTATCTAAATGGATTTAATTTCATCTCCATATACAAATTAAATTTATACGAGTTGGGCCCACATCCCGATATGAGGTCAGTGAGTTTTCTATAAAATTTCGGTGAATAATGTAAAACTGAAACGCGATTGGCTCTTAAAATGCTTCAGCCTCAATTGAAAATGCTGTCGGCCTTCAAAAGGGCTTCCCGTGGCCGAGTGCGTCTGTTTTACTTCAATTAATTAAAAATGCAACTCAATGCATGTTGAATGCGCTGAGAATTACCAAGCCCAGAGCAGAGTGCTGACCCTGGTTGAGAAACTGTGTCGAGAAAGGCAAAAGGTAAAACGCGTTATTAATTTGACCTTTGTGCCAAGGGTGGAAAGGACATGCCGACGGATGAAGTTGTTGCTCTTATTGCTCTTGTTCTGCTGAGTGAAGTGAATAAGGCCCAGCCACTGCTCAGCCGGTGGCACTTGAGCGGTAAGCCGGCGCGTTAAATGGCTCCAATTAATCAGCGCAGAGATTGCCACAGCAGAAGAAGATAAAATTTCAGCATAAAGACAGTTAAATCGCCTTCCAACGGCCTGACACTTATGTGTCATGAAGGTCAAGGATCAGCCGAAAAGGAAAAGAGCAACAGCAAAGGAATCTGAATGAATGACTTCTGCTGTTGTTTATACTAATTTGTCAATTTGTTTGCTTTAAGTTACCAAATTTGCATAGGTCACAGCATTTTCATAAGCATACATATATTTAGTTGTTGTTTTTTCTCTTTTTTTTCTTTTTCAGTTTTGTGATAAAAGAGAAATATTTTGTGATAAATGCACAAAAATGTCAATTGGCTCGCCTGCGAAAGAGCAGCTGAATTTCATAAATAAATAAAAAGCGGGTCATGCCAAATGTGACCGAATCGCACATATACATACACATACGCACATACATACATGAAGGACAGGAAGCATAAACAGAGGCACTCACACGCAAACAAGCTCAGAGACGATTTATTTCAATCAGGCTGGAAAATTGCGCATACGCCCCGTCAACCAGGGCCAACAACATCTGACAACTGAAATCATTATAGTAAGGCAGCAAAATAGACGCTAAAGAATATATCGACATGCAGTTTGACAGTTTGACTATTTGACTTGAACGAACTCGGATGCCAGCAGACATCAGCCAGCAGACATCAGACAGCAGACAGCAGACAGCGGCTAGCAGTTAGTAGAAGAAGCTTGGTATTTCCGTAAATTCCGTATAACTTCCATGCGAAATGACGTTGCAAACGGGCTGCCAAACGAACAGTGTGCGAACCCATTGAGCCAGGGGGGCTGGCACTAAATAAACTCGTACAAGATGAAAATCGCAAACATGCTGCTGTTGCTCTATTCCTTAGCTCCCAATGGCGGCCATAGCCGTTGGCAATGGCAAAACTTTTCCTCAATGTGTGAGCAAATAAAATATGTTTAGTGCACAGGCGCAAAACTGCAACTGCCAGCCTTGTTGACGTGTTGCATTGTCGTTTGTTTACACAGCCACACAGCGTCAAGAGCAGGCAGCAAAACTTTTCGACATGCTCCAAAAAATTGCGCCACACTCGCAGTCGCAGTCGCCTTTAAATGGTCTCTGCTTTAAAGTCGAGCGAAATTCGCAAATAAATCTTGAATGATTTCCATACATCTGCTTTTTATTTATTATTCACTGCTCTTGCGAAATTCGCTATAAATAGGATTGTTCTTATAAACTAATTCACGTATTCTCTATGCATTCATTTTCTCTGCCTGACTCATCAATCCACTTTATGGTGGCTTCTTGCATACCATGCATAATAAACAAAAAAACAAGTGGAAAACGTTTCTGGCGCGACTCACGCGTTTCAAATAAAATGCTGCCAATAAAATGTCATAACGCGGCAACGTGTATGTGCACAATTGTGAGACACTGTACGTGTATACCAGTATGTGTGTGTGTGTGTGTGTGTGTTGTTTTTGTTTATGGTTGTTGCGATCACGTGCTGGAAAGTTTGTCGGGCCGACAGTACCCAATCCCTTTATGCGGCTCACGCAGTTCGCTCTAACTGTAAAAATGTCTAAACAAAGCAAATAGAATCAGAGCAAAATAACAGCAATGGAAATGCCAATAAATGCACAAGCCATATGTGTATATTTCTTTATATATATATATATATATATATATATATATATATATATATTTTTTTTTTTTTATATAAATGTCTGCACAGAAAACAATAAAAGCAACCACGATTGCTGTAAGTTGCAAGTGCTTCTAGAATACACATAAAAAAACACAGCTCTATAAAGCTGGTGGCATTAAATGTAATTTATACGTGTAATTTCTTAAATGGCACAAAAATTGCATATCCAAACTATATACTCGAGTGCAATATCAATAGATTGGCAGTAGATATAGAGGCTGTTAGGCAGAGAGTTTGACGTCACGTTTGCAACTGTTACGACACCTGTTTATCAATCAGCTTTCAATTGAAATGTGTCAGATGTGTCGCCTAGAAAAAGAGACTTGGCTTTGCTTAGCCAAAGCTTCAATATGTGTGGGAATATTATCAATAAGCTCACGTATATATTAGAATATAATTAAATTAATCAGGTTGGTAAATATACATACATATATATGAAGAGCAAAACTCTTTTGCAGCATATACGAAAGTAATAGTACCTCTAAAATTAATAATAATAAAATTGTAATATATCATATTCACAAAAAATATAAATAAAATATTTTGTTTATTAATTGTTGTAAATATATTTTATTATTATATATTATTATTTACACTATAAAAAAAAATTAAAAATATTTTTTGTTGATTCTCTTATATCTGCCAACAAAATCGATGCGAAATGTTTATTTTACAAATATTTATTTATGTATATATATTTTGTTTTTAATCGTACTTCATTTTTTTAATTTTTCTGCGGAAATATTAGTAAAATATTTATTTTTCAAATATTTTGTATGTTCATTTATTCTGTTTTTTATTTTTTAATTTTTATAATTTTTCTGCAGAAACTAATAATAAAATATTTATTTTACAAAAATTTTATTTTGTATAGACTTTAATTTTTCTGTAGAGCATGAAAATTTTTAATAAAAGTATTTGTATATAATTTCTTATAGTATATTATATACTCATAGATGGAGAAAAGTATTTTAATTATTTAATTAAAAATTAAAAAAAAAATTTATAATAAAATTTGAGTACATAAATAACTATAATATTATTTTCCAACTCTTACATATTTGTTCACTAAAACAAGATACTCTTTTGGAAAAGTACAAAATCCTGCAGTTTTCATTGCATATCTATTTACAATTGTTTTTGGTGCTATTTTTATATTCATGTTATATCATTTAGTTTCAGTTAGCTGGCAGAGCTTATGCAATTCATCGACATCGACAAATAATAAATTGTTAAATAAAATGGCTTGAAAACTCTGTAAATTGTTTCATTTATGCAACAGAAACTATTTTTGTGCAGTTTATTTGATTGCATTAAAATAGTTGGAAATATATGAAAATTGATTGCATTACATTTATTAAATAATCTTTTTTAATGAATCACAATAAAACGTTGTGTAATTTGCAAAATTCCTGTTCCGCAGGCTGCACGTGCATTGGTGCTGGTTCTGGGACCAGTTAAATTTACAAAACACCGCACACAAATATAATTAAGCGACCAGCAAATAAGCAAACATTGGCAAACAATAGACAAATCGAGTGTTGGGACATGGGCTGGGCGTGGGTGGAATTTCGGGTTGGCTGTGCAAATGTGCTAGGTGGACGTTGTTTGCCTCGCATTGCGTATACGCCGTGTATTGCGTCAGAAAATAAAGCAGCGCTTGCAAATTGCAATGTTAAGTGCGTCAACATGGGCCACGAACATTATCCAATCCTCGCTTGCACCCACTCCAATCAGCTTCGGTTCACACCCTGCCACCGCCGCGTCGCGCCGTGGCATAATGACACCAACAAATCGACGACAAATGTGCTGGCAGTTACACAACTGCTGCTGTCTTCAGCCCGCCCCGGGGCCAACGAGCGGGCTGCAATAACAAATATTGGTCGCTGGCAAAGTGCTAGCGCATTTTCAATTGCAACTGCGATATGGGGTTTTTGTTGATATCTATCAGATATCAGATACTCGCAGCGGTTCTCGTATTATTTGTAGTTGAGCTATTTGTCATCTGACTTTCCTGCTGTTTATTTTGCCAGCGCGAGTGAAATGCATACCAAAAGTGCTTGGCACATTACTTAACACTGTAATTGAAAATGATTTGTCTGCTCTTATTGTGGGAAATATGATCGATTAACTAAATTATCTCTGACTTTATCGTGGCTGTATAGCGAGTAGCCAGTGTCGCTTACTCAGCCTTATTTGTCCCTTGAAATCTAGGGGCAATCAATGAGCGGAAGGATTCCTGGCAAAACTCGTTAGGCTGCCAGTCATGTTAGAGGCAGCCAATGATTACAATCAACATGGACGCGGGCGAAATGCAATTGCTGTTAATACCAGAAACTCGCTGCAGCGAGTCATTGTCCCAAATGGATGGCACGGAAATCGATTTGCGCTTTGATTGACTCCTCAATGCAAGCCATTGCAGCATGTGGCCTGTGCGTGTCTCTCTCTCTCTCTGTGTGTGAGTGTGTGTGGGTATGGCAACAAAATGGCGGCACTGGCAAACACATGACTCGGACCATAACGCAGCGAAATTAACAAAAGTCAACGCATAGTCAATTACTGGCAGCCGATGTTGACCATGTCGAGGACATGGTGTCTCATCAGCCAAATGGCTGACTGCGCCTAGCCAGAGCCTCAGCTGGTCAGCCCACTTATCGTAAAGTACGTACCCACGCACAAACACACGTACATATACTTGCACACACACACACACACACACACACACACCCACACAGAGAAGCACACACGCACTCGTGCAATCGTAACCAATTTGTGGGCAGGATTTTCCGGCTGTCCTCGACTAAGTTCTGGTTCGTAGTTTGCGGCTTGCATGCTCAATGCTCATTGATCGCTGCACAAAAGTTTAGAAATAATTAGTAAACTTTTAATTGGAAACTAGTACGCAATGCTAAATCGATTGGTTCGCCTTTGCTCCAGCTCCAGCTCCAGCTACAGCTTCTGCTGCTGCTGTTACTGCTGCTGCTGCATTCCCAGTTTCCAGTTCCATTCATTCAATGGATGCCTCCAGTCCATTGAGAGCCCCTTCGTTTTTGGTATTTGCCGCTGATTTTTCGAGTGCTTTCTACTTCGATTGCATTTTCGGTGTTCTTTTGATGTTGTTTTCTTGTTCCTGAAATTGTTGTTTATTTTTTGTTGTGTATATTAGTGTATCTGTGTGTGTGTGTGTGTGTGTTTGTTTGAAGTTTATTTCGTTGCAATTTTATTCCCATGAAATTTGTGGCTTCGCACAAATTTTCAAGTCTTTTGTGGCTTACAAGGATTTCCTAACGAAATATGCACTGCGTGCTGTCGGGTTTAGCAGTTGCTGCAAAACTTTATGGCCCATACTTTTAAGAGGGATTGCCACCGGAATGACGCAAGTTGGCGTGGGGCTGCGGCACTGCGGCACTGCGGCGACATGGCGAGGCGGGGTGCGTGCGTTACGAAATTAGCAGCAAAAATAGCAACATTTGCCCTTGCACTTTGTACGACACTGTGCGTATACGTAATTTCTATTTCGTTACGCCCTTTCGACTAGTAGTTCGGCAATTTGGGTCAGTGCAGAGTCAAATGTCGGTCGATAATAATTCTTAAAGCAAGCATAGTTTTTAGCTGTGCGTTTTATATACATATTCTTTTACATTCGTAATTTGTTTCAGCCAAGTTAAGAATTCTTTTTCACTGTTTATTTCAGCCTATTGGCACTTCCTTAAGAAACTTGGTGCACTTCCTTCCGCCTGCTAACAAATTAGATTACAATTTATTATATTAAGTAGCACAGGGTAAATAGAATTTGTGCAGTGCACTTTAAATCTTAAACGTAATTTAATTTCCAATGCAAAGCAACAGTCGAGCGTACAACGCACCTGGGGCAGTCGCCTAAGCGTACGAATCCATTGCAGAGGACAGGTGTGAGGTTTCCGGAAAGAGAGCGCAGAGGCAAACAGAGGGTTGCATATTAGCAGTTGGGACAGCTTCTTTCTATCCATTCCGATGCGCAACACTTGCTAAGAGTTATTTATATATATATATAAACAAGCAGAAATGCTGCTGCAGATGCTGATAGACTACAAAATACCCTGTGCGCATGCAAATTTTCTTGCTCACACTAAAAAATAAATATTTAAATGTTGCTAAAAATTATATTATATTAAATAAATCTTAATAGAAAAACGTTTTGGCAAATGCCAAGAAAAATTAATGTTTTTATTCTTAATATAATAATATTAAACATTATATGTTAAGTGGAAGTTATTTCAATATACACTTTTGCAATAGGCATTTACAAGGTATATTAAATGCTCAAGCATTCAGAACGCATTAGCGTGAATGTTCATAACTGTCGTCCTGTGCAAGAATGTGTTTGTATTTGTGTGTGTGTGTGTGTGATTGTGGGTAGGTGAATTCATCTGGCAGCCACTACGCCGACAACGGCGACGACGACGACGCCAAAGGCTCGGACGGTGCCCCTGCCTCTGACTCCGGTATGGACGCCGGCTCTAAACTGTGCCTGTCTCTAATGCGTACCTCAAGGCTTCGTTGGCGATGCTCGCTAACGGTAACGGCCGCCATTTTAAACTCGTTTCGCATGCAGCAGTTTTTGCATTCTTATTTCATGCCCAACGTGAAAATGCCGCATGCTATAATGAAATGAAATGTAATTTGCATTTAAACACACACCCACATACCCACCCACATTCCCTCCCACACACACACATAAATATATATATATATAAAATGCAGAAAAAAATGTTGAAAGGCATGCAGAGCTCGTTGGGATGGACGGGGGACTGTTGGACGTGCGTGTCAGGCGGCGCATTTACATTTACACCGCTGAGCCTGAGCCCGAGCCCGAGCCCTAGCCTGAGCCGGAGCTCGAGCCCGAGCCCACATGCATTTCATTTCATTAAAATTGCAAAAATACATTTAAACTGAAGTTGGTTACATTTTTTGCTTTACATTTTTTACCCCGCACTCATTGAAAAGTCAAAAGGGGTATAAACAAGCTGTGCATGTGCACGTGCAAGTGCCCGATAAAACCTTGACTTCTGATATACAAATAGCTCACTCTGCGCACGGTAAATGGTCAATCTTTTGAATAATGAAGGTAGAAGTTAATTAAAATTGAAAAATTAATTACGTGGGGGTATATCTTAGCCGTGCATAGCCAACCAGAACATTTTCGGTTTAGTTTTTCTTTATTTTATTATTTTGTATTCACCGTTGCTGCTGTGATCTTTACATCTTTTTCATATTGACAGTTACAGCATTTGCTCTCTCATATTTACTTTTTCTTGTTTTAATTCGTAACTTTCGTTTAATTAATTTTTTACACAGAATATTTGTGTGAACATTTTTACAGATATGCGCGTAATAAAAATTCATACAAATATAAAGAATTTCAAATGGACAGCACATATGGAATTTTCAGTTAATATTATTAGCCATGGTGTAGTAAGTCGCGCGTAATATTAATAAATTAATGATGATTAAAACATTATACATTTTAAATTAATTTTTTATAATAAGAAACTTCTTTTCATTTATATATCTATAAATTTAAAATATAAAAAGAATCTTTTTAAATATTTATTATATTAAATATTATTATAGCTTGGGTATTTCTTAGGTCGAGTTTCTCGTTGTCTAACGTACTCTTATTTGTATTTATTTGCATATCATGTGTAGCCATAAAAAAGTTATTTTTAGCTAAAGTTTTGTTATTCCTTTAGCAATAGTCGTGACAATTTAGAATTTCATATTTTGTTTTTTATTTTCTAGTTGAAGTACGGTTGGTAGCTTTTAAAATGTGTATTGATTGGAACAATATAGTTATATTTATTTTATACCGAATGTGTTCTCTACACTCCGCAATATGTTGCACCATTTCGGAGATTCCGAAAACTTTTACAGCATTAAATAAATATTATACTCTATGTTAAAATTTATATAGGTAAATATATATGTAATTGTTATATATAATAATTTATTACATTCATTTCATGTAATATAGACAATATATGTTTATATATATATCTATATCGTTCTATATTTATTTATAGCTCAGTTATTTTGTAGAGTGTTATTATTTGAGTGTATCAACTTAAACTTGTTGTCCTTTGCCATTGAACTGAAAACTATTATTTTTTAACGAACTAACGAACTCGGATGATTGAACACCAGCAAAGCGTAAAACTGGCCGATGACATGGACAACAAGTAAAAATGTATATATATAGACATATATATATATATATATATATATATATATATATATATATATATATATATATATATATATATATATATATATATATATATATATATATATATATATATATTTGTGTTTACTATATAAATGGATTACGAGACGACGCTTCGTGAATACTGCGGATAGCTCTGAAAATATTTTTCTTTTATTTCAACAAAAATGAAAAGCGAAACTACAGTAATTCGATTTGATGCCAAACAGAACGCAAATAGTTGTTAGTTTTCTTTTTTGTTTTTTTTTTAAGCCATCTATAGGTCATAAATTCAGTTTGTGTAAATATTTGATTGTTTTAAATATTGAGTTTAATTGATTTGAGAGCTGCTGTTGCAGGTGGACTCTAATCAATTAGGCACATTTGTGAGCGAGTAATTCAATCATGTTTTCAGTCGGATATTAATTTGAACAACTTTTAAATTGGGAGAGTAGCCATTTCAGCCTTGACAGGCAAGGCCTTTCATTGCATCAGAGTTTCAATTAAATTACTGCAAATTACAAATGCTGAATGTAATTATGCTTCATGTCCAATGTAAATCGATAACTCACCTAGAGCCACAACGTCTACTATACCACCAGCCACTCGCACGTTCACAATTATCACTGTCTTAGGTAAACAATTGAAGTCCTTCGCTCCAGCATTGGCTTTGTATTCACCTAGCGACCTTAGCATGTAATCTTCAATCTGGCTGCCTAATTGACAATTATTGTAGTGAGCATATCGAAGGGTTCCCTCAAAGTCCTTCAGTTGTATATGCAGCTCATCAGATTGCTGCTCCGTTAACATGTGTAGCTTTTGAAGACATATGAAAAAGTCTCCTTCTAAGTCATCAAATCCATTTTTATATGCTCTAAAACTACGATTTAAGTCCATGCAGTCACTTTTGCGTTGTTGTATTACGATCCAGGAATTCTATCAATCAAGTTTTGTCAGAGAATAGCTTGTTATTTAAAAAGAATAATAATTACCCTTCTGGAGCTGGTCGATCTTAGTCTGTTGAATGTTTGCTTCAATTTCTTTTTCTGATAAGTTTCTTGATAAAGTTAAAATTTTATTATTTAACTGTCTCACGGTAGCTTCCAGAGATTTTACTTTAGACTCAGATTTGAATATAGCATTATTTAGTTGACTTATGCTCGTCTTGAGCAATTTTACTTTTGATACGTTGCTTCACTGCTCGTTTGCTTGTGTTGTGGGACTAGCTATAAATGATGATATAAGATCTGTTGCTAAGAGCGCAGCCAAATGCTGCTCAGAACGCAGTCTGTCGAAATTATGTACTGTTGCATCTCTTTTATAATCGGCTCTTGCCTCTCGTACCACGTCTGTGCTCATATTTGGTTCAATTCAAACCATTCAACAATTCAAGCGACTCTCTTATTCTAAAACCATTCAAACCTCCTTGGCCTGACTTTATAATACTAAAAATTGGATACATGTTTTTTCTATTGCCTCGTTATTTTTAATTTATGCATTTTTTCATTCTTATTATGAAACATTATGCTAAATGAAACAATAATATTCTTATATCTATCGTTGTTTATATTAATTATTTGTTTAAATAGTTTAAAGTTTGTCCAATCTTGCGCAATTCGGAAATCTAATGAAAACCAATCTAATTATAGTCAGTGAAAGTTTCAAAAAAGTATGTTTTCATTTGTCAACTTCTTTATATTTTGTTAACGCATGAATTTCATTTGTATTTTTTTTTTCAAGTAAAATATTTTATAATTGCAGCTTATTGTCTGTGAAATTTCAATTGTAGTATTTGAGTTTGAGATATAATTTTGACTTATGTTAATTTGAAGCATTTATACTGATTTACATTAATTTTCATTGAATTGTACCACAATTTGAGGGTTACAGAAATAGAAATTTTATTTTCTCAACTATTAGCATTTTTATAATTGTTTGTCAGAGTATTATTATATATTACT
Source organism: Drosophila koepferae (assembly GCA_030914345.1). Lineage (NCBI taxonomy): Eukaryota > Metazoa > Arthropoda > Insecta > Diptera > Drosophilidae > Drosophila > Drosophila koepferae. The sequence goes on from JAUESR010000200.1 coordinate 1,078,656, forward strand.
ATTTATGGAATAGGATATAGATATAGTGAGATAAGCCCAGGCTTTAAATTTCATTTAAAATACTGCCAAAAAGTCTGCTACAATTTAAAAGCAAGTCGTCTAAGCTGCCTTATCCGAAACACAAACCAGTTTGCTTACTCATCTGATACACTTTAAGCTAAGCTTTTGTGTTTAATATGTTGTATATCTGACCGATTAACTATAAATAATAGTTAATGAGATAAGCATTAGTTCAATCGCATTCAAATTATATAGGAGAGTGATAATTAACAAATTGCCCAAGAATGAAACATAAGTTAAGTTCTTAACAAAGAATGGAACACAAAAATACAAAATATATGTTGTATGATTAAGAAGTTCATAAATCATATCAGAAGTGCGGCTAGATCGATGGATACACAAGGTTAAGAGTTTTCACAGCATTGTAATGCTAGCAAATTATGCAAAAAAAAAAAAAATAAATAAATAAATTAAAAATAATAATAATAAAATAAAAAAAAAAATAATAATAATAATAATAACTTATAAGCTAGCGTAGGTATAGAATAAAAATTGAAAACTCGGCTTATATTTAACATATGGCATTGCTGCCAAATGCAGAAGCAGCCCACGCTACATGTGTCTGTTGTAGATGATTAATAATGTATATAATGAATGTGGACAATTATGTGAACTGAATAGAAAGCAAATATTTTCCACGATCTCCAAACGTTCTATGATAATTGTAGAAATTCAATTCTAAAGCATATTAAAGCTGATATGGAGAGATGTTTTTAAGTTGTTGGGGAAAATAAATAAATGCATGTAATTTTTTTTTTTATAACTTCACTTATATATTGTTGAAATGCTTATTTTACAAAACAAAATTCACAACTTAATTTAGCATTCATATAATTATTATCGAAGCTGTTTTTCTTTCAGTTTTATTTTTAATCCATCAAGTATACAAACTAAATTTGTTTAGACCACTAACTAGCAAGTGTTTCACATTCTAGTTATGTTGCTACTTTAGTAGTGTGCCGCATAGGGACTAGTGTAGTGTCCATAGTGTCCTCCATCGTACTGTGGCACATATTCGTATTGGGCCTGGTTGTAATAGCTGCCATCATCGTAGTCGTAGTGGATGGGCGCTGCAGCTGGCGCATATTGCTTGGTGACTGTAAATGCGAAGATATAAATGTGTATATAAATAACATGATGCAAAATTGGGTTCGCTTAAAGCTTGTATACCTAAGCGGAATTTGCAAAATGATTCAACAGAAAATGTAAAGTAAAGTGAAGCCAAGTAAAGCAGCTGCTGCTGCGTCTTTTTATTTTTGTTGGTGTTGATCAAATTTTTATTTCAAACTAGTTCAGTTCAGCTGACGAAATAATTTCTCAGTTTGTCACGAATTCGTAAGCACCAAAGTCAATTGGTCACAGGTGTTGTTGTTGCTAGTTGAATTTCCTTTCAGGTATTTTGCATCTAACTACAGAGGTTCGTTGCCTAAGTCTTTTGTTTTGCCAAAGTCTTTTGGTTTTGTGTGTGAGTGCGCCTCTTATGATTCTTAAATATGAAAATGGCAGCCACAATCAAAATAATTTTCACATGCAGTCACAACAATAAAAAAAAACAACAACAACAATTCCCACGAAAATTCGCATTACGACATTGAGAAAAGATGTAGGCTTTTGGCTTGCAAATGAAAATGAAATGTTCAACATAATTTCCCGTACAACTCTTACGCCTGTGGCAAAAGTTGATGCGACTGCTACTGTTGCTGTTGCTGTTGCTGCTGCTGCTGCATGTGACATAATTAGTGTGGGAATATTATGGAAAATATGAGAGCAAAGCTGCTGCTAATCTCTTGATTAAAGTTGAGGAAAAGGTACTCATGACATAATTAACATGGGCTGCAGGGGCGTGGCAGCTGTTACTGCATTAGACAACAAAATGCTGTCTTTGTAAATTAACATACATTTCACGATGCGATGATTCAGTTTACATGCCCCAACGCACACGCTCTCAAAACTAATTGCAAATGCAAAGTGAACTAAAGCGCTTTTAATAATAAATGTAAAAAAAATATGGTTAGATATATATGTATGTATGTGTAGATATGATGGGAAACTGATTCAGTAGGCTGCATAATAATCGGCATCGGTAATAGCCTCCGCATCAGCGATGTCATCATAGACGTCTGGGCGTAATTTGCGATATTGATTGTTAATATAGTTGGCGTGACGCCTGAACAGCTTGAGCATGCGATACGTGTTCATGCCTAGAAGAGCAAGAGTAGCAAATCAGTGTGCAGAATGCTTCGACTGATATATTGAGAGTGCTACCACAACAACAACAACAACAACTAACTCGATGTGCGTCTGAGGGATTATCCATAAATGTGTATACCCGATACGACTACGATATATATAAGGATGCGATAGATATAAGAATAATTCTATGACTGCTTCCCACTTACCAAAAGGCGCTGGCGAGGCGGCGACAACAACGGGAGCTGCCACCTGTGTCACATGTGGTTGGTAGTGGCTCAGAATGGGCTTGTGCGCCACAATTGGCTTGGTGACTAGCGATTGGGCATGCACAGTGGGTCCAGATTTGGTGACAACAGCATTGAAGCCATGAATGGGATCAGCTGTGTAGTCCACGGTCCGAATGGAACCATCGGGCTCAACCAGCGAGTATTGGCCTAAACGAGAGTGTGATAAACAATAAAGAATGGATAATGGATGTATGTGATTGTTCATGTAGTGGAACTTACCCTTGACCACATCGCCATCACGGGTTTCATGCTGTGACTTGACATCACCTGTGCTATGATCAGCAACGCCATAGTTAAAGGAATATTTGGGATGATCCTACAAATTTTATAAAATTATGTGGAATATTATAAAAAATATTTTTAAAAATTTATAAAATAAAGTATAAATAAATTCTAATAAAAAAAGTTTTAAGAAATCGAAGTCTGGAAAATTTTTAGATTTTTTAATTCAGTGTAAAAATGTACATACATTTTCCAACAAGACATTAAATAATAATATTGATAATGAAAAATAATGAAAAATACCTAGTTTATTAATATATGCTTAACATAATAAAGAAGTACAAAAGTTTAATATATTTTTAAATATATAAATAATAGTTTTTGAGTTTTACTCCATATGCATATTTCTAGTATAATAATATTTTCCATCGTCCTATATCAAAGTGAATAATTGTAGTGTTACTACGAATACTAAGTTTTATCACAAATGGAATTAGTCTCTTAAACTTTGTTTCTATCTGTCACTGGTTCACTCGTATTTCTCGAACTCACATAGTAATCCACAGCATATCCAGGACGCGCCACAGCAACGCTAGCGAAGAGTGCCAAAGAGAGGATAACGAAGCACATGAAATTTGCCATTTTATGGAGATTTTTTGATATCTTTTATGATATTTGCGATTACAGACTTTTATTTCGATAATTTGCTAAAAGTAAACAAACACAAAAGTTAAATTTATTGAAAGCACTTCACTACAATCCTTAGTTTTGAGGATTTACTTTTAGTACTGCAACGGCAACAGATACAAACAACGCCAAGTTCACCGGAATACTGTGGCTATTCTAGAGTCAAGTTGCCATTTAAATAAGCGCAAAAGCAGCGACGCAGCGACGCAGCTGCGCAGCCAACTCTTCAAGACACTGGGCCTTTTCTCAGTCAGTCAACTGTAGCGATGTCGACGTCGCGTCGCTGCCAACGTCACTGCTGGCGTGGTGAGTACGACGATAGCTTGGCGGGGGCCATGTGAATGAAGTTGCAGCATGAATCGGGATGTTGCTACACAAGCGTCGCTGAATGGGGTCGGGTTGTACTATATGTATGTAAGTTTGTCTATGTGTAAGTAGTGCAAATTGGCGACAGACTGTGCTATAGATCTCGAGAGTGAATATCTATGTAACTCTATGTAAGACAATGTGACTATCTGCTGGCTGTCACTACAGAATTGTGTTATTAATCATAGATTTTGTCATTAATTCCGCACGGCACAAAACAAATGACTTAGGCAACAAACTAGCGAGCTCCAATAATTATGGCCCTAGACCAAAACAAATAGTGGCCAATAAACAGCAATTTATTTAACAACTCAATTTTCAATAAAAAATATCTAACCAAGTTCGGGTCAACTTGCCAGCCAATGCAAAAACACAATTGCAAATTATTGTTGCACCAGCAAAGAGCACCCTATATGTGAAATTCTGACTGAATACCAACAAGATGTAGTTACTACTAAAGCTCTATCTCTCTCTATTACACACAGTTGATTCTTGCTACTTTTTTGTCTTAGCCATCAATGCTGAAGGTCAAGCGCGCAGAACAGTTCGAATCTGACTACCATACTAGGCAAGAAATGAAAGCAAAAGTTGCTTGCGGCATACGAAAAAACGAAAAGCAAAAAATATAAAGATATGACACCAGAGCAATTTAAACTAATTTATATCTTTATCTATAATAATGCTGACTGACTAGTGACTAGTGCTGACTCAATCAATGATTAATTGGCTACTCCCCGGTTTCATATACCCAATTATGTTAGACAAGACGCATTATAGGCAAGTTATATTGGAGTTAGCTCTAATTGTTGTCGACGCACAAGCAAAGGATCTGAAATTGTAGCCTGGGTGTTCTTTCAACTCAATGTTCCCACGGGTTCAGTGAATAATGTATTGAATTAATTACGAATAAAAAAAGGTGCAGGTTGTGAACGAATGAATACCCTGCTGCATAATGTAAATGGAAAATCCCTTTATTTATTAAATGTAAATACTTTAGACTTATATCAGAATATTATAGCTCAATGTATGTATTTGTAAAATATATATTAACAATTTATATTTTCAATGATTGAGATAGATATAATACTTGTAATACTTACGGATAGTATTTTGAAAACATTAATATCATTGTTTTATGAAAGATTCGACTTTCCTTGAGCTGCCTTACGAAACATATTATGTTTTAAAGCTACCCATTGCTAGAGTACATTGTCTGACTAATAAAAAGTAGGAAAGGTAGTTGGAAAAAAATTGTTTTGTAGCACTTAAAGTCAGTATATTTAATGCAAAATTGTTAATTGAGTAATTTGTCGTTATGAAGTGCATGAGAACTGAACAGACAGTTTATATCAGAGTAAACCGATCAGGAATACATATGCTTTATCTAGTGATTTATTAGCTTGCCGGCAATATTCGCATTAAGATAGCTGAGACAAATTTCAGCTTAGTTGGCTAAAGTTAAGTTCATCCTTGAACCACGTTGAGAACGTGCCAATTGAGGTTGTCGGCTAACAAATTTATCAGAAATATTGACAAACCGCAAGACTCCCAGTCGCAATTGCAGCAATTGAAAAAAAAAAGAAAAACGAAAAAAAATAAAAACAAATATAACAAAAGCGTTAGTCAAAACAATTTGTGTGGCCCACTATACAAGATGATAATGTGTGGTAGTTTATGTCTGGGTCAGCGTTACGGACTGCCCTTTTTCACACAATTAAATACGACGGGGCGTACTAAAGACTTTAATTAGAGCAAGCTCCAAGTGCAGAGAATTACGCGAAAAATTACCAAAAAAAAAAAAGGCAAAAAAAAAAAAACGAACAAAAAATGAAAAATGAAAAAAAGTTAACCTTGAGCACTTGCATACAATTGTCTCAATGCGCTACGCCTTCGTTTTTTCCTCACTCCGGAGCTTGAATTTCCAATTCGAGTTCGGCCTGCGGTTTGTCGGCAGCTAAACAAAAAAAACTAAAACTAAATACTAGATTAAGACAATTTGCATGTTTGCGAGCGCCGCCAAAGCATTTGCTACGCAGACATGATAACTCGACTCTGGCCAAGATTCGACTCGACGCTGCTACTCTCAAGGGGCTGGGAAAATCTCAAGCGATTGTCGGCATTTTCCGAAGGTTTTTCATATGTAGCTTGACAGATTTTTAGCCACATATGCGTGGCTTCCTCCAATACCATTGGCCAGCAGTAAATAGCTATATTACCTAAACTACCCAGAATTGAAATTCACATAGAGTTTAAACAGCAGAATACTATATATATATATATAAATACATATATGAATGTTCATGTTAAATGTAGCGTGCAGCTCAACTTCAGTTTAATGACAAATCGTGGCAGCTGGGAATGGAATTTAATATATGTGTAAACATTTTATTTTTGTGCGAAATTAAAAGAATAACATAAACTTTACTCAGTTTTAATTATTATAATTAAGCGAATCGTAAACATATGAAATGTGATTTGTACGTTTTATGAATCGAGCATAAAAGATATATAATACGACATTAATAATAAAACTGAAAATGAATAAATGTGAACTTTTTTTAAATTCTAAAGTAAGAACTATGCTGTTGAAAACTGAGTAGAATAGAGTTGTATATTGTATACATAGCTATCATAGTTCTATAATATATATGCATATGTTTATATTAGGGTTGTTGATAATATATCAAAATATCAATATATCGATATTTTTATATAAAAAAAATATATTTATATCGTGATATTTTTTTTGCCCAAATATCGAATATTTTTGCGATATATTTGATATATCGTTGGTCACACAAACTGTGAGACATTCTGAATCAAAATGGTTAAAACGAATTATTCAGATTTCAAAAATGGAATTTTTTGGAATAGCCAAAAGCCGACTATGCCTGTACTTGCAAAAATAGCATTACGATGCCTAACCACCCCTGGCAGCTCAATGCCGTCAGAGAGACTTGCTTCGGCAATCAAATGCGTCGTTTGCAACTCCAGAAGTCATATGACAGATTGTCATATAACGGAACGCGTTTTTTTGAAATCTCTTAGTACCGAATATTGGTCTCTATAATAAAAAAAAATATTCTTATTCTTGTTTTTTTTTTTTTTTTTTTGGGTCGCATTTTAAATTTATTGTTGGACAAAATTTGTAAAATATCAAAAAATATCGATATATCGATATTTTTAAAGTTGAATATCAAATATCATTTTGATATTTTTTCAAAACTAAAAATATCATCGATACGATATTTTAAAAATATTCAACAACCCTAGTTTATATATAGTAAATGTACATTTTAAATTTTGTTTGACTAAATGATATATGTATATGTATTGTAAATATATGAGTTGCTAAAGCTTCAAGCTTCAATTTCAGCAAATCTCAACCATTATCTGCTGGTATTGAAGCTTGACTATTTGGCAGTAACTGCTACGGTGATGGCGACTTTGACTTGGTTTACTTTGGTCACCTAATTTCAGTTTGTTTGCACAGACTAATTTGACAATGGGCAATGACCATTGCTGAGGCATTGCTGAGGGTACGTTGTCGCTTGCAACACGCGACAACTTCAAGGTGCAAATGTTGCAAGTCAGGCCAAGGAAAGAGAGAAAGAGTAGAGGCTGATACAGAGTATGTGTGGATGTGGGCGGGCATCATTGTTGTCGCTTAGTTGGGCATGCTTCAGTGCTTTGGAGACTACCGCATCTGCAGTCCGAGCCAATTGACTGGCCATTGTTAACGAGAGATGTTTTTCTGTAACGCGCCATGAAAATGACCCGTGGCAAATGCGGCCGCTGTAATAAAATGCAAATTAATGTGCTTCCAGACCCGAGGAGGTGCTATAAATTTTCAGTTGTTTAGCCTGAGCTCCAGAAAGAGATGGAAATGGATTCTCGCACCTTTTTGGCCAATTTGTTGCAGACTGCTGAGCTGGTGAGCTGCTGCTGCTGCTGCTGCTGCTGCCGTTTGCTGTTACTACTACCTGTCATGCATCAAATTAACCCTCAAATAATCCAGTTAACTCTCGTTATATAATTGCTGCTGACAGGCGGCATGCATAACTACAAAGATACACATCTCAGCCAGCCTCCAGTGAATCCGCACGGCGAGCTGTTGAAATGTTTATTTATGGGCGGCAAAGCACAAATCTCTTATACTTGTAATTATGTCTGCCCAGTTGCTTAGTTGCTCGACTATTCAATCGTTCAATTGCTAAGTTGCTCATCTACTAGGCAATAGTTAATTATTAATGCTATTTTTCAATTACGCAGACAGGCGGCGACATTTACATGGCACAGTGGCTCGTGGGTCGAAATTGATAATGTGAATTTTGAAGAATGTTAATAATAGTAAGTAATATACTTAATAATTAATATGAATACTAATACTAATACTTATGACAATACAAATGACACTGTCACTAATAGTAATATGAATGCTAATACCAAAACTAATATCTACCCCAATATGAATACTACAACACAAATTCAAATAATTATAATAATTATACCAATACTAATTAAAACTAAAACTAATCATAAGAATCAACTAGATTAACAATTCATATATATAAGTAAACCACTATGCATTCTCGATTCTCAAACGATGCATCTCCAAATGGTGGTCAGAACTTTAAGAGCTTCGGTAGCCAAACGCTGTTTGTGATTATCTATAAATTGTATCAACGACTTTGACTGTCGATGCATATCTGCGACTTGTATCTTGATGGTACGCGACATACTACTAACAAAACAAATCCAGTCCAATCCAAGCACATGTTGAGGGGGCAGGATGTGGAGCTGTAATGCAGCTACTTGAATGTCAACTGCTCGATTCAATTGGCCAAGTGCAGCAAAAAGTAGTTAGCAACTGTCGTTTCAATGATGAAGAAGACTTCAGCAATGTCGCATTGCTGATATTTCGCTCACATCTTTATTTCGTATGCTGCAAAATGAAATGTGTTTATGAAAAGGTTATTGGAGCAGCAGCGACCAGTTTTTTTTTTCTTTCTTACATTTTCATATTATTTTTGCTAGTCATTGAGTTAGACATTTGGCTGGCTTACTTAAGCTTTCGGGTATTATGCATAAGTAAATACTGGGGCGTTGGGTTAGTCAGCTACCGGCACTTCCTTCCGGCATTTCCTAGCAGCGTGAAAAACCCAATTGAGATGACCTTAACTGTTAAAGAACCCAGCCAGAGGGCAGATGCCAAGAACAACAGTCCGATCGCTCGGACGAGTTGCTGTCTAATTAATGGAGTGCACGTATAACTTATTTTGGTATTTTATTTTTTGCTTTACTTTTTCCATGTATTCTTTTTGTGTTTTTAGCGCACATTTAAACGCTTCGCTGGTTTTTGATTTTCAGTCTATGATAAATACGTATTTTTGCGCCAGTTTTCAAGCGACTTGTGAGCTCTTTATTTTGTTTTTGTTTTTGTTTTCGTTGTTGTATTTTTTTTTCTTATATTGTGTCCAAATATCTGCGTTCATTAAGAGATCAATATGTCGCTTTCTTGTTGCTGTGGGCTGTTCAGACATAAAAGTGACGGAAATGCGAAGATTTGTGGATGGCGGAAGCAACTAACTCGGCTGACTTTTTGTTTTAAATGTTCATAACTTCTGTTATTTACATGAAGTATCGCCCATTTGGGGAAAAGAAATACATTTGTTATCAAATATGAGCTGATAAAAGGTGGCGTTTATGTATGAAGTACAAATCTAATGGCAATGTATAAAAATACAAACAGTTGACAAAATGAAAAAATCTTGGTGATAAAGTATATACATATGTATAATTAATAATTATAAAGTATATACATATGTATAATTAATAATTATAAAATAATAATAGAATTTACAACGTTGTGAATATATTTGAAATATTTGGGAAAATATACATTGACTTAAGTTCTATAAACTATGCTTAGCAATTAAGAATTTCATACATTATACATTTAGATTTTTTTATTTGTTTAGCTGAGTATTTTATTAAAACAATGATGATGCATTTTTGAAGTTTGGAAAGACTCAGTAAAGCACTTATTTAAAAAAAAAAATTTTTTTTTCTGATTATTTATTTAATAAAATTTATGAATTTTTAATTGTAAATACAATTTTCTGAAATGTGGAAGATAAAAAATATATAAAATAAGATCCACATTTTTGGCCTAAGAGAAGACTTTAAGTTAATTTAAAAAATGCGCAGCCTAAAAGTAGGCTAAGTATAAATAAGAAATGGAATAAACCTTTTTTTCTCTCTTTTTTTTTTTAAATGATTTTATTTATTAAGTCATCAGAGATAACAATTACCCTTTTTTATTAATAAAGTCATACTGTCAACCCCTAGATAATCGGGATATAAATTAAGTAGAATATAATAGAAAATAAAGGCATTAAGCCATCTCTCTAGTTAAGGATAAAAGCTGCAATAAAATGAAATCTAAACAAAAACTAATAAAGTCATTCTTCAATAAACCTTTTGTGGACTTGGTCTACAATTAGTTCTGCCTGTGAGTGGATACATTCTTGAGCAATGTATGTGATATTACAAAACAGCATTTATTTAATTATGTATTTATCGCCAATGTGAGCGAGAATATTTTATTTGCAATTTTCACAACGATATTTGATCACAAAGATACTTCATAGATGTTTAGCATCCAACATCAAAAGCATATATTCATTTATTTCAATAATAATTTAAAGTTCAATCAATTCATTCACAAATAAATGATTCATAGATAAATGATTTCTACTTTGAAAGTGTTTACTAGTACTAATACCTCGATGGGTTTCAGCTAACCTATAATTGTCAATCATGTGATCATGATTATGATCATGAGCTGCGCAATTATCATATTTTAGCTAGATATATTAGTAAATGCAAAGACTTGTATAGATGATGAACAATTAAATGGCAATTGCTTTCGCATAAATTAAATGCTGAGAACTATCTGAAACTATAATTATGTACAATATACATTTGTATGTATATCTATATGTATTTGATGGTAAAGTAAAAGTTGTTATTGTTTTGGATTGTTGTAAATCATTACATTTTATATTTATAATATTTTCTTTTTTTGCGGTTTCAAATAAAACTTAGAAAATATGAGACACGTTACAATATATAAATTCTCAATTTATACTTGTGTATGTACATTCCATGCGGAGTTCTTCTGTTCATCATCATCTTCTACTTCATAATCATCTTCGGTTTATGCAATTACGTGGTTTGTGGTTTTGTGGGCGTGGTTTTGTTGATGGGCGTTGTATGTTTGCAGTATATACAATAAGAGAAGTTTAATGTTGTGTGCGAGTGTATGTGGAAGTGTAAGTGTAAGTGAGACAGAGACGGCATATGTAAGTATGAGCAAGATGAATGCCATTCGATGGTTCCGTATTCGTGAACTTGAGTGACTTGAGTATTGAGCAGGCGATGCAGGAAGCCAAGGCGCATTGCTTAGGTCGTCAACGTGTGTTTAATAAATATGAAAGTATTGGCCTGACAAATGGGATGCGGGAAGGTGGGTGGTGTATTGTTGTTCCAAGTAGATTCCTTAGTAGTGGGCGACATGCGCATGAGCATTGTGGGTGGCATAGCCGTAAGCGGGCACAGCGGCGGCATGATGCGCCAGAGAGCCGCCATAAGTCACAGCTGGAGCGGCAGATACATGGTGAGCGATGGCAGGAGCGTGGGCAACCAATGGAGCAGCATGGGCAACCAATGGAGCAGCATGGACGGCAGGCGCAGCATGGACAGTGGGCGCACTTTTGTGAACGACAGCGTTGAAGCCATTGTGATCATCGGCGGTGTACTCCACGGTGCGCACCGAACCATCAGGCTCCACCAGAGAGTAGGAGCCCTTGACAACATCGCCATCGCGCACCTCATGCTGGGATTTCACATCGCCGGTGTGGGAGTCAGCGACACCATAGTTGTAGTGATACTTCGGATAAGCCTGTCAAGCGATGAGAATAAAAGTGAAGATTTTGTGTCAGCTATGCACGAATGCAAGATGCACGCGATGCCAGTTGGCCAATAATATGCTAATGGGCTAATGGACAATCGTGAGAAAACGCGCACTAAATGTCAGCATGACATCTGACCCTGGCACACAGCTTTAATTACAGCAGCTGCAATTCACTCACATGATAATCCAGACCCTCATCAGGGTGTCCATGAGCAGCGTAGCCTAGAGCAGGTGCGGCACCATAGAGAGCGGGACTGCCATGCAGGACACCGGCGGAGGCAATGCTCACAATAGCCAAGCAGATCAGAGACTGTCACCAAAATAGAGCACAATTATTAAATTATAGACACTAGACACAGTACTGCTGGCTGGCACTGTAAGTACTCGCACTCACTTTGAAGAAAGCCATTTTAAGGATGCAGAGCTGGTCTTTTGTTTTTGTTTAATTTGCTTGTTAGCGGCGCGTGTTTACGTTACGTTGAGCTTAATTCAACTGATAACTAGAACCAAGAAGGCAGTCGCTTTTATATACAAAGCCACCGCCCGAACGATCGAGCCAAAAGCCACACGATTACCCCCGAGCTAAAAGAGCGAACTCAACGAACGAGTGGTCGACGCTAGCAGCGGTGGCAGCGGTGGCAGCGTTGGCAACAATAATTGCCATTTGCAAGTAAAGCTTAAGAAGTTGCAACAGCAACAACAACAACAACAACAACAACAACAACAACAAACAACAACAACGTTGATAGCGACAGCAGCATAGAGCGACCTCAACGCCGACGCTGACTGTGAAAACGAGAGTGAAGTTTAGTCAGACGCAAGTAACTGGCGTTTGCTTTGTTATATTTGCTGCTGTGCGGTTGTTGTTGTTGTTGTTGGTAATGTGGTTTGTGTCTTGGCTTTGTCGCTTTGCTTTGTACATTTGTTAGCTATTAAACAATATTATTAATTAATTGGCATTCATTTTATACAAGCATAAAATTACGTTTATATTTGATCTATTTTATATTTATATTTTGACTTTAAGATGACTTTGGGAATATATACAAGCATGACTAGAGAACATATTGTATATTATGGATTTGTAGTTAATATAATACTATTCAAAGTAATTATACACATTAATTATGTATATGACGTTTGTATTTTATATTATATTATATATAAATTTGTATCTTAAAGAAATCGCTTTCTTTGTCTTTATATTATGATATGTTACGTATTTGCAGTTAGTGTTACCTAAATAAGAAAGCAATAATTCTATATATAATTTTTCTATATTTTACAATCTGTAATGATGATATAATAGTAATTATATAATTATTATTATATCATTATCTCTTTTAATTTTGAGTGCATGTATTCCCATATAACATATAGAATATATATTGTAAATTATACAAGTTCTATAAATTGCTTAACAAATATATTAAATAAATAACTTAATTCTATTATAATTGTTAGACAATTAATTGAGTAAACTTATTGAATTTCACACGATAAACTTGAAGCTCAAATCAAATTAAATCTAATAACAAATCATGCATAATTCAGATATAACTATTTAATCTGAAAAATCAAAATACTTCATATTGTAAATCAGACAACACGAAATAATTACTTTGGCCTCTCCCTAGCAAAAATTTAAAATAAAGAATCACGATATAAGTTGGCAAAAAAAACTGATGTATATATATAAATATTTCATACATATACATATATTTGTAAATGAGTATAATGAAACATTGTTTGGTGGGCGGAGGTGTTGCCTCTCTCATAATGTAACGTAGATTGCATGCGCTTATTGTAGTTGTTGCTCATGTTGTAGTTTCTGTGTTGTTGCTGTCTAGGCTTTACAAACTGTCTGTTCTTGTGCTTCATCTACTGACACGCCCCTCGCCTCCGCCAGCTTCCCTGCCCCATCGACCTCAGCTCACATGATTCATTTAAGTTTGTAGCATACTCCGCGTACTTTTGATTACCATGTAGGTCGTTCGGCTTATTAAACATAAAAATGCTTGCGCAAAAGAGTTGAACAAAATGCAGGTGGCACGGAATGGAGTGGGAATGGAAATGGTAGGGGAGGGGGAGGGGAAGGAGACTGTGCGCCCTCATAGTACATATATGACCGGCGGTCAGTTTACGGTATTCCATTGTTTATGACACTTTTTTTTATTATTATTATTGTTGTTGCTCTGCTTTGCTCAATTAATTAATTGTCTCGAATTGGTAGCTCCAGCTGTGACTCTGACTTTGGCTCACATCTAAGGGGCTGTAGAACCGAGGGGATAGGTATATGGCATGATCTGCATGGCTGGCCAGCGTGAACTTACAAAATTGTAGCAATCATCTCAAGGTTAGCACGACGGCAACGTGCAACGGATCACTAACTGTCGCGACAACAATTACTTACAACTAAACTTGGAGCTCTCATTGGATTTTTAGAGCTGAAACAATACCAACGAAAATAACAGCTTACTGCCTGAATGAGAGCACGATCTGATTACAAATTTTTAACAAGTTATTTGCAATGTTTTTCTTAGTTTATTTGACTTTGCTATATATACTTTGAAAATGTATGACGAATGCTTGGGTCTGGGAAATTAATTGAAGTTCCTATGGGAACATAAATTCTATATAGATAGATATTATAGTAGTATATATAAAGTAGATAGCTATTGCAGAAAAATATGTGGATATTAAATAGTATATACATATATATAAAATAACAAGCTCTTCTTTTCATTTCATGAATCTCACTCTAATTAGGCTTCATTTGCCTTACACTAAAAAATAAATCATAAAAAGCAACTTGAATACATATTTACTTTACTTTAAATATTTAACATTACTTTAAATATTTTATTTATTTATTTATTTTTTTTTTTTGAGTTAAACTTAATTTTTAAATTTTGTATTAATCAAACGACTTCGAACATTAACTGATTTGTGATTAAATTAAAATTCATTAGGCATCTGCTCTATTTGAAAAGACTTTAACTACTATGTACACGTTTGACGTGCTTTTCATTAGGTAAGCTACATATTGCAGATCATCTCAACTATTTGTTTGCATAACTAAAACATGCACAAATAGTGATTTTACAACCACTGTGCCTCTCTAGCTGGACAGTGTGCTGTGCTTGGGCTAGACAACGACGAGACCACGATGACAATTACAAACAAACGTGTTTATTGTTGTTGCTGCTGCTCTTATTGCTATTGGAGTTTTGCCATATTTTACGCTTCATTTTCATATAATTATGCGGGCCAGGCAGCAATTGCTTACGTTTTGCTCTGCTTTACATCCGGTCTACGAAATGCACAAAGCTAGAAGTCCAGAAGCAACGAAGCAACAGAGTTGCAATCGGATTCGTGGAAACGACCAAGCTGAAAACTTAAACAGAATCGCAAGCCGACTCTCTCGTCATGCCCAAGATGTAGTTGGATGTTGTCTACGATTGGGTGTTGGGTGTTGAGAATTGCAGTAAAACTCTTCAAACTTGAGCATATTTCTAGTTGCGGGTGCTTGACTCTAATAATTGTTGACTTATCTTGTGCGAATGTGCGGCAACCTGGTTAGTCGGCTACCTGGCGGTTTGTAATCTCCATAAACTTACCATCAGACTTCAAGTTGATGTCGACTGCTCGTAAAATTTGTTGCAATTAAAAACAATTTGTGTGCGTTGTCAGTTGTTGTTGTCTGTACAGTTGATTGAGCGGAAAATTTGTTGCTTGTAGTTTTGTAATATATGTATGCAAAGAGCAAAACAAGCTCGTGGCCAGTGCCTCGCTCTGTTCACAGGAAAGAAATAGTATTTGGCTTTGAGCAATTGTATCAGATCAGTCAGGTAGTCTCGCATTAAGCAAGTTATGAATTAAAATAATTGCATCTGAATTATAATAAGCATTTTATTGGGTCAAAAAAGTACCCACAATTCCAATTCCAATTTACCAATTGCTCTGCGTATTATTCACAAAAGAACTGCATTTGAAATAAATTAATTTGTGTATTACGCAGCGACCTTGAACTGTGGTCACGAATGGAAATGAGTCAGTCGATGAATTGAAATACCACAAAGATTGACCAAAAGAGCATGGAAAAATCATTCATAAAAGCGCCGACAAGATAATAATTAAACGGCATTAAAGGTGTTTCACGAAAATGCAGGTCATTATCACTAGGTATTGAGTGTGCATTTTTAAGATCTGATTGATTTGATATCAAATTTCGAAATCTATTCAATATGATAATCTGATTGATTTTACATATTTTAGAAAGGTCTTGTGCCAGTCGAAAGCACTTACAATTTTAGTATATATTTCGTTTGAGCATAGCATTAATTTTAAATAAATTATGATAGTTATTGTTGCATATGTAAATCTATAGATGAAAGATCTTCCACTATAAGGTGAACAATATTAATGCTGCACAATATTACCTTGTTATTGACAGCTTTTCATCCCGAACAATGTTCAATATCAAATTGAAATTTCGTTTGTTCCTCTGACAGCTTAATGTCAAAGTCAGCTCAGCTGTGGGCGTGGCTGATCGGCTGTTCAATTACATAGGGCGCGCAGACAAAGCTCAAATAGCATAATGTAAACTATGCAATTATGTCCCATAGTAGATCACGATGGCTATTATGAGGGAGACCCGCAATGGCCTTGGCGGGTGCCCAGAATGCGCTACAGCCAAACAAATGGACTGGGATTAGAGGTGAAGGGAGAGAGCTTTGTGCCAAGGTAGCTCGAATTGCTATGATCGGAGAGCCAAAGCGAGCTACGAAAGTAAAACCGGCCCATTGCCTTACAACTGGGGATACATACAATTTGTGTTTTTAGCTTTGGATTTTTGTTGCTTTTCGCAATGCTGCACACTCAGCGACCTGGTCAGTGGGCGTGGCAGCTGAGCCAGCCTTACAACATTTCCGCCTTAAGTTTGGCGTATCGAATTCGTTTCTAATAATTGTTGGGCATTACCATTGTCTGTACTCATTGTTCTGGTTTTTTTTTTTTTTTTTTTTTGAAAATGTTGCTTGGCTTGCTGATTTATTGGCTGCAGTTATTGTGTAGACCATTGTTAGGTCCGCATGTCGATCTGTTGATTGTTGATCGCATTGTTACAAACTTTTAAAAGCCGCAGCATACGAATTTCAATTTTTCATTAAATTTCGTTTAGTCTAGAAGAAGGTATTATAGATTGGTATTGATGACAAAAATTAATAAAAATGTTGACGTAAAGAATAAAATTATGATGAATTTTTTGAAAGAACCTCAACAACTGTTTGCTGGTATTATTCGCACACTGTTGAAACATCGCTTGACCGTTTACCATTTGCATTTGCAAGTTTTTCCATGCAATTTAGCTCTTTCGCCTGGCCAAGAGCAGTTGGCTGCGTGTTTGCATAGTTTACCTTAAGTAGCGATATGCAGCAGTTGGGCACGCCCATACGGCCACACGCCCATGCGCCCTGTTGCCTGTAGCATTTTATTTTCACATTTTCAGGCGTCTCGTTTTGGGTTATTTATGCAGCAACCCTTCGGCCAGGCCCCGACCACACTTTTAATGCTATTTGCTTGCCATTTGGGCCAATAAATCATTTTGGGCGCAGATAAGTAATTTTTTACAGCGTTACGTCTACATTTTCTTACCAGTGCGCAGCTTGTGCACTCAGCTTTTCTTCTTTTACAATTTTTTCATTTTTTTCTCTTGTCTTTTTTTTTTGTTTTCATTTTGCTTCCGTTTGGTTGCCTTCTGCTTTTGCTTTCACGTCTTACGATGTTTTTCTTAGTAGCAATGCGATTTTTGGGTCTGTTTTGGCCTTGTCTTCAAATTCCTTTCCACAGGGGGAAGCAGGACTCTTGATTCATGACGTTGCTGTTTGGTCCAAACACAGCTCGATATCTGAATGGTACATGGCTTTCGAGGTGCGTCCGTGCTACAGAGGAGTCGACTGCTTATTGTGCTCTTGTGCGTAAAATTATTTGTGCTGCCTTCCCCAAAAGTAGGCAAACGTCGAGTACACTTTGCTTTTAAATGACCTTTATCGAAACTGCGCAGCTATTTCAAATTTATCATAAAATTGCAATAAGTTCTTTCCGTTCGTCTCTCTACCCTATAGTTTTCCATTCATAAATTGTCGTGAGTAACAAAGTAACAAAGCTGCTTGCAAATAAAAGTGAACTTTATACTTGCATTATGAATTCATAATTCAAGTTGAAAACAAATACGATTCATGAATGTAAAAGGGAATAGACAAGATGCTTTAATGAATCCTTTAAAGCAATGAAATAGTGCCACTTAACTCAGCTCCTCTTATCTTTAAACTCGTGAAGCAGCGGGAGAACTGACATACTTTATAAACTACCCACCCGGCGCAGCAATATTTGATTAGCTCTGGGAACTAGTTTGTGTTTGTCATTTGCTGCCGCTGGCAAAATATTAATATTAATGTAATTTTAGCATCTGCGCTTAGAAGTGCCTAAATATGCCCAATCAAGCGGCTTGTAGTTAGCAACACCTGCGGATATACACAGCCAGACACACTGTGCATGTGTGTGTGCGTGAGTGTGTTTGCGTGTTTGTGTGAGTGAGTGGTTAGGTGGCTGGATGCTTAGGTAGCCTGAGTGTGTATCTCACGAAATTTCACAGACAATTTGTTTGTGGGCGTTGTACCGGTAAAGTGGCACGCATTAAGCGGTCTGATTGAAATTTACGCCTGAAAGTTTTTGGGATTCTGTGGTCGTGTCTTTGTTAGGGGCGTGTCAATGAATGCGTAAGCGGGGGGCATCCCGTAGAACATATTCGTGAGGACAGACTGCGTACAAGACAGCTTAAGCGAGCTTCGCTGTGAGCTGTTTAAAAATAGGTTAAATGGGAAATACATATATCTGACATACTTAATATATAACATACTTATACAATACGTTTCGATCTCTACAAAAGTATTTAAGGTTGAATTTCTTGCACAGTCTATTTAAATTTATTCTAAATTTTCATTTTTTTTCCATTCAAGGATTCGGCATAGTCTCTTCGACAGGATTGCCAAGCAAAATGCAATCAAGGCGCAAGCTGCATAAGAAATAAGATTGCGGGTAGCGCAAAATGTTAATATTCTACCCAAAACTTACCACAATTGTGTTTGTTTGTTTGTGTAATGCATGTTGCCTGTTTGTTTACCTTACCGAAAGTATACGTTTATTATTCCTAGCTGTCAGAAACGCTCGGCGCACATTTGCCAAGTTATTTTCTAAGCTGACTTGATGCAAACCGCATTTTCAGTTTGTGTTTTCTTTTCTTCAAAAAAACGAACTCAACTTGACATCAGCCTTAACCATTTGCTAACAGCAGCTGCAGCAACAGCAGTAAAGGCATAGAAAAAGTTTTCATGTTTTATGTAACAAAGTTGATAGAAGCTTGTTATTTTTTGTTCCATTATATAGGATATATAAGAGCATATATTTTTAAAAATTATATATTAGACACTAATTGAAGCCACAGTTAAATGTATTTATCTCAGTATGACATCTGAGTGGACAAACTTTTTTGCTGGCTAACAGAGTTGAAACATGATCTATGACAGCCAATGCATGCCAAGTTCATTACACGCTTTTTACCTTGACTTTTATTACATTTATTTGCATATGCCATAAGCAAAAACTTTTGCTTACAACATTTTGTGTGGGAAAAAAAAGTTGTACTCAAACTTTTGGATGTATGTAAGTTATTCCATGCCTAATTGTAGACCATTTATATTGCGGCTATCCACTCAAAGTTGTTTTATGTTCTACGCCCATTATATATCATTGCATCTAAAATATGCAAATCAAATGTTGACCGTATTGTACGTACAGAAGCTCTGCCGGCACAGCCAGTTCCGGCTCAGATCAGAATTCATAATAATTAGCAAATTGGAACCAAACTGACCGCAACTCGTAAGCATGACCCACAGAGATGTTGCTAATTTCTGCAACATATTAAACGTGATTAATATTTTCTTGGACTTTTTTTTCTCCTGCCTTTGGCTGTGCTGTTCAGCTTGTTGCTGTCGTTGTTGTAAATGTGGTTGTGGTTGTGGCACTCGCATCCTGCTGTGCCCAACATTTTCGTTAGGGCTCTTTATTAATGAGCACTGTTGTGTCTGGGCTGGACTTGGCTATTTGTTGTTGAGTTGTTGTTATTTATTATACGAGTGCCATGTTGATTGCGTTGAGGTTAAATGCGTTTACTTTTTGTATCGCCCCTTTCAGCTGACTTGCTTTACGGTCTAGCCGCCAACGCCTAAATTTTGGCCCATAAAGGCCAAACTGCCCCAAGCGTTAAGTGTGTTCTCATTTGCTTGATGTGGAATGGGCCTTAATTAATATGAATTAATTTAAGTGTTAATTGCGAGTGGATGGGTGTTCCATACGCTCTCGATGTGCTGATGCCGTCTGGTCAGCTAGACATACACTGAGCGAAAACTTGCATGCAATTGTATATGTGAAATACAAAAAGTTAACTAAAGAATATTTTGTTTATGTTCAACTAGATTTCTTTAAGCCTGTTCCTGTCTGTTCCTAGTCGAGCTTTATGCATGTTGCTTTAATGGCTGTCTTTCATGTGTAGCCAGTACGTGGCCCATCAATCACTGCGAGTTCGCCTCATTTTCCCCCTATTGTAATGTATTGTTGCAGCAAAAGGCGATAAGAGCATTACTCAACCGAGTTCGGTTAAAGTAATTTAGCTAACGACCTAACAATATAATTAACTCAACCAACTACAGTGTGTACACATAGGCCGATTGCACAAAGTACTAGTTAATTCTTGCAGTGTAGCAGGACAGCTTTGAAGATGTTTATCATTGAAGCATAGAAGCGGCAGCCTTCAGTTATTTTGTTTTCAAATGTTTGCTGGATTTTGTGTGATTTTTAGTGTGACAGTCAAAGATTAGTAACAGGTCAAAGCATAGTTCGTTTGCTGTGCTTTACTTTGTGCTGGCTATGTAATTAATATTAAGTATACGCCGTGCTTGACAGCTTTTCGTTCGTGCACGATGGTAGAACGGCACGTACCAGGCACGTAACGGCAGGACACCAAAGATCCTCGGCTGGCAGCAATGTCAAGTCAATTTTTTTTTTGGCCAACAAGGTGAACCCTAGGACGATCAAAGGAGTAAATAATAAATAAATATTTACGAAAACGTTTCGGCAGCAGGACACGTACTGGGGATTAGCTGGAGCAACAGCACCAAACGCTGCTGCCAAGACGTGCGGGCTATCTGCCCAAATCTCTGACCAAAACTCAGCACAGAAAACTTTTCTAGCTATTAAACTTTAAAGATGAAAGTGACAGCTGCCGCAACTGCTGTTACTGTTCCGGCACCGACTCTTGCTCCTACTCGTGGTTGGCTGCTGGTAGGGCAACCAAGACCGCAAGCGCTGACCCCCAGCGGCAATAATCGAAGGGAAACGGCCTAGGGATTGGTTGCCCGCATAGATTTACAATCAGCTGCTGCCGGTGCTGCTGCTTTTTCTGCTGCTGCTGCTGCTGCTGCTGCTGCTGCTGCTGCTGCTGCTTCTGCTGCTGCTGCTGCTGCTGCTCGTTGCTTGGCTGGCATTATGCCACAAATCATAAAAGCGCATCTAGTATACACGCCAGTTACGCGTGTTCTTGTTCTTGTGTGCGGCTTCGTCCTTCTGTTTTCTCTGCTGTGCGTATACGTGATATTTTATGGGTCACTCGTTTCGCAAACGTCTCATAATTTTATGACCACGCCCCAAGCGTCCACGATTCGATTCTCTGGGCAACAATAGCGGCCGTAAAGCTCTGCTTGTAACTGTTACTGTATCTCATTACAGTTGATTTACAGATTGGGTAAGCGCGAAGCTATTGAAATATTATCAACACCTTTGTCTGAAGCGTTTGTTTTCTCTTTTTGCTAATGGTACTTAAGTGACGGGTAAGTCTTCCACGTCCGCCTATTATGGGACGTAATGGCGAACTCAAGGGAGCTTTTAAAAGAAACTCTTTAATTACTTATGAATGACTAAAGCATATTAAGTATAACATTTTCAAATAGTCTTTTACACATATGATTTGGAATATATTTACTGCATATTTAATATTTTAATTAAATATATGCAAGTATATTAAATGGGTTCAACTATACATACTAGATCTAGTTGACTGGCATCTCGTAGCTTAAATATAAATATAGTATATTGCCTGAAATCCTTTGAGCAGAAAATTGTCTGAATTTGAAGCTGAACACTAAAACGGCTCAGGGATGTGGAAGCACAAATCCATTGACATAAATCTTTTTCGTTTATAAGAGAGAGCCATGCCCATATATATTGATATTTTCGTTAGCGCAAAGAAAATAAATATTCAAAAATAGCAAACAAAATTGTCGTATGCAGCAATTCAATTAGTGAAATGAATTCATTTTCACACTTTGTTAAATGCCAAAATGCGGACGACTGCTCACACTGAAGTAAAACATGCTTTGGCAATCATTTTGTAGAAAGAGTAAAGAATCTATTATGATCGACTATTGAATACTTATTGAATATACAAAGCACATGTACATCAAGTATGATAAAGAAGTGTTTTAATATTTTAGTAGTAGTAGCAGAAACTATCTTTAAGAATAATATTATTAATATTATTATCATTATTATTATTATTATTATTATTAGTAATAGCACGTTCACCAGCATTAAAATTATTTCAATTATTCAAGGCTTTTAAGTCTCTTTGCTTTGCCGCCTCAATATTCACAATTATTCACATCAATGCGCGATCGAAACATAAAAACTCTTCCATATACAAATGAATGTTTAAAAAATATTGTGTAAAAAATTCCAACGTATGCATGTAAATGCATACAAGAATTTTTCATTTTGCATGAATGTTGTGCAGAAAAAAGGGAATTTCTTTTATTTATTAAAAATACAAACATATGGAATATACTGTTTGATGTGTCAAATCTTTATTGCTATAAAATTTACTGAACTGCTTACAGAGTATTGACGAGTCTGACACTCTCAGCATGAGTTGTTTTTACTTGCGCACTTTAAAATTCATGTGCAAGTTTCACAACTGACGAATAATTTATTGAGAGATGTTAAGCTCGACTTGCCCTGAGCAGGAGACATTTCCGAGAGTGCTCAAATTAGTTGATATAATTTGAATATATTATTTTATTGATGTTCTTCCATCGAAATAAAAAGCACACTCGACACTTAATTGAACTATTAAAGTGTTAAAATTAAATTCCTCTATTTAATAATACAAAATTGCACTTGGAGATGCGTTCAATAATTGAAAATCATATTGCCAGTGGAGTGCACTGTGTAAATGTTTATGGGATTTGAAGCAGTTATATTTGAAAAGTAAAATTGAAAAGAGCACCAATGGAAGCCACACACTTGAAGAGATTGCACAGAAATCGTGTGCGAAATTAAAAAGAGCATGATGTTGAAATAAATTGAGCAAAATAGTGGCAGCTACTTAAGTGAAAATATTTTTTTTTTTGGCGCTTGTAATAACTTGACTGCTGCTCTAGCATTATGTCCTCCACCGTTGGCGGGAGGATACGAGTCGAAAAAGAGCAATATGAAAGGGACTTAAGTGCAGTGAGTGTTGCGGCTTTGGCTGCAGATGCCGGCTGCCTCCTGCCAGCTACCTCCTGCCTCCTGCTTCTTGCTGGCTGCCGCGCTACTCTGAAAGTATTTTGGAATGGGCCATGTCCTATGCCTGTGCTACATTCATACGTTTTCGATTAAGCGGCTCTGGACTGGTTCGACGCTGGCAGCCAACAAACACTTTCCAAAGGGAAGCGGAAATTTACACAAAGACAGGATGTAGCAAAACTTGCAGTTGTAAGTGGCCAAGCTGCAGCCGAAATGAGGCAAAATTGCAGCGTGCTAGAACAGGCGCCGAAAGGCCAAACACGTGGCTGTTGCCTGTGCCGTGGCGGCTCTGACTGACAGGCCATTAATTTTGGATTACCCAAGCACTACAAGCACCGCCACCAAATCCGTCGACTGGCGGGCCCCAGTCCAAACTCGAAATTCACAAGCTTGCGGCTTGCCACTTAGCCGGGCTGTTAAGCATTTCATAATGCCCTCAACATGCCTAGTTTTCTTCGTTTATTTATTTTTCTTTTTTTTTTTTTCTTTTTGAGTTTTTCGTTGCCTCTTGGCCAGGTCGTTAACGTTAATGACAACTTAAGTGGTCATATATAATTTCTGAAAATTATTTCTACCTGTGCAACAAAGTGGCACAAAGCAGCAGACTGCGCTATTATTGCAAGGATAATAAGCTGCAACCTCGCATTGCTGTAAACGTGCAAAATGCCAGAGTGTGCACTAAAATATAGCTCGTTTTTAATTACAGCATTTTCATATGAATGGCCAAAAACAATATTGAAATGCCTTTAAAACTTTTGTGCACACATCCACAAAAGTCAACAAGCCACAGAAATCAAAGGTGAAATCATTTCGAATAAATATCATTTGCATTGCAAGTCGCCTTCAATGCCCGAGTAAACACTTGTACAGACTTCAAAAGTTTCAGCTAGTTTAGTTGGAAAAAGTATTTACTTTCCTTTTTGTGCTGCTTGGCATAATGCGAAGAATGTGTAAATATTAAAAATATTTGACGACTAAATACGTATTGGCTTTCATCAAGAAACTAAAGAGCTGAGCACACAAACAGTTTTGAGCAAAATGTAATGAAATAAATTGACATAAAAAGTAATATAAATAAACCGAAGAATTCTGGGCACCAACGACTGCAAAATACTCTATTACTTTAGCAATACTTCAATATACACAAATAGTTGAAGGTATTAAAAAATCGATATGGTGTACCTAAAAGTGCAGACCAGTGCAGGTGCAGGTCGATGCATAGAGGAAGTCGAAGAAACTTGAATATATAGTATTTAATAATATGGTACGCCCATATTAGGCATTGGCTTGCCCACATTAGACATTGATATATAATTTTATGAAGGGGCACAACGTAACATTACTTACGAAGCTTTGCCGCACCACGCCTCTAAAGGGCTTGCAAATCAATCCATATAAATAGCTTTAATATAGGCTAAATGGACAGCAAGAAAAAGTGTACATAGCTAATATACTCTATGCACATCGTGACGATAATAAAACTTGAAATAAATGAATTCAGGCAGAAGCTGGTGTTTACATTTCAGGAAATGCTAGAAAAGAAAATTGGTTAAAGTGCGTTTTGGGCATCTTCAAAATATAACGTATACGTTTTGGAGCCAAGTAACGCATTCGCCCAGTTGTCCAAACTACTTTCGCCTAATTTATCTTGTTGTCAGCCTGGCAGCAACAAATGCAGCCGCAATAGTTGAATTACTTCACATATAGCCGAACACCCACACCCACAACCCCACCCACACACACATGCACACAGGGACGCATGGGCAGGTGGCGTAAAGTGCTAGAAAGTGTAACTGGGTCGTTGGTAAGTAACTAAGTAGGCGAACTAAAAGCAAAAGCAAAAACAGCCGAGAAAAGTTTTTCACTCGATGTTACAGCTTTTTGGGGCCAACGAGATAAAATGGACACACCTTATGTGTTTTCTGTTCGGGACCAAGTGTGAAATAAAGTGAAGAAAATTGCAGGTAGCTAGGTGCCTACCAACTGCTGCCTACTTATAAGCAGCCAACTCAGCCCGAGCGAAATGCCATAGCAATTTGTTAGCGGGTCGGTGGAGCGTCGTGCAAATGTAATTTACTGGTTGCTCTTGCCTCATGCCGCCAAAAGAATGTAGCCGGAATTTATTTGCGGCTATTTGGTAAAGTGAAAGCAAATTAAAGTCTGCGCATACAAAGAAAATGCCAAGGTATGCTTTAAGTAAAAAAAAAAAGTGAAAATGTCCAGAAAATCGTTAAATAGCTAATTGAACATTTGATTTGAAACATTTTTTAGACAGCAATTCGAAAAGAATATTCCCACATGTGTCAAACTTGTATATAACTAAACACAGCTGTGATACATAAATATATGAAACCCAAGCCTTAGAGTCCTCTAGTCGCTTATACAAATGTGTTTTAGATCGCAGTGCCAAACATTCCTCTTGGCATCGTTTGAATGTCGTGACGGTTCTCGTCCTGTTAGCAACAAGCAAGAAATTGCTGAGCTACGACTAAGAGAAGTACACTGAAAAAAATGTTTTTTTTAAAACTAAAATTTAATTTTCATAAAATTAATAAATACATTAAATATTAACAAAATATAAAGGTTATTTCTAAAGTATGGATATTAGAATTTAATACATTTTTATATTTTCTTTTACATTTATTTAAATGAAACTTTTAGTTTTGTGGCAGTGTTCGCGGTTTGCTTTCTTTGGTGTCCTTGCCACATTCCCTTGTACTGTCGCCATTACACCCATTTGAATTCAGGGCCCATGGTGTTTAGGAAGCAAAGCCCATTGCTTTTGCTTCATCATCAACTTTAGAAGTGGCGCAAATCTTTGCGGTTTCGTCTTAATGGCTAAGAAATTGTGATTTATGCCTTCACTTGTATATGTGTGTATTTTCCATGCTTGGCGTATGTTTATCTGTGTGTAAGCTTGTTTGTGAGTGTGCTGGTGCGTGATTTACATGCTCGTTAGATTTCACTAAAAGGGTATATAAGCTATGGGCGCATTTCCTTTGATCTGCTTACAAATTGTATTAACAACAGAGTGATGCGAATTCCTGGACCGGCAGCTTTAAGGCGTTCCGTTACCTAATTAGCCAGAAATTAATTGCCATCTGAAGGTGTTCACAAAAGTTTCAAAGTAAGCTCCTCCTTTCTTTGATTTAGCTTCATGGCTTTTACTTTTACCAGTCTCAATTGTCGTTGTTTGTCGTTGTCGTTTTGTCCGCGAAATAAGTTTAATTAAATTACAAAAACTGAGATTGGGAGGAATCTTTTCGTTGAGTGCCAAACTGGAATGTTTCACAAATAAACTTAGCAAATTAAAATTGGGTATTAAGTAATTAGATTCTGATGAGCTTCAAGATGCATTTCGGAATATTTTTTGCAAAGTTCAGAAAGTAGTTCCAGTTTGAATAAGTTGCAAACTAATAATTATATTGGAAGATGGAGCTAAATATGTTTGATATTTGTTTGAGGCTGTCATTAATTTAAAAGTCTCTCTCAATCTCAAAAAACAATATCAAACCATTTGTAGTTTACAAAGAATTAAGAATCAATGCTATTAAATTTAAAAGATTTATCTATTTTCGATGTTTAACAATTAATTTGCTTTTATCTGCTTGAATTTTGCAGAAAGGCAATCATTATTTAGTTGCATTGCATTTACTTGATTCAAGCGTGTTGAGTGTTACATTGACTTAAGCGTATTTTTATATAATTATTTGGAATTATGAATGTTATAATATTACAAATGTTTAAAAATGTAAACTTAAATGTACTTAGTTTTGCACTAATATAAATTGGATAATATGATATGAACAGTAAAGTAAAGATGTATATCTTGCTTAGTGGCTTCGACTATTGAGAGAACTAAGAGT
The DNA here is from genome assembly GCA_030914345.1 of Drosophila koepferae. Classification (NCBI taxonomy): domain Eukaryota; kingdom Metazoa; phylum Arthropoda; class Insecta; order Diptera; family Drosophilidae; genus Drosophila; species Drosophila koepferae. Next base: position 1,105,994 of record JAUESR010000200.1, read on the forward strand.
GAGTCTGAAAATGTATGGGCAAAGCGCGAAAACAGTATGAGAGTAAAATTCGGTAACTCTGGAAAGGAGATACAGCTAACTGGAGAGAGCGAGAGAGATCCCGTAAGTTTCGAAGTTGAGTAAAAACAAGTTGAAAAAAAAAAAAACCCAATGTAAGAGAAATGAAGAAACGAATAATAGAAGATGAATATAGAGATTAATATTTTTTTTTTTATTGCACACACTGGTATAAAAATAGAAACCAGAAATTTTACAATTATTAGATATAAATATACATTACAGTATTTTTTTTTTTTTTTTTCAAATATAAAATATTCATATACACTATCATTTACGTCAATTAAAAATTTTTTTATGATTCATTCTCAAATTTAGATATTTTTAAGTATGGTTCTGGCTCTAAAGCAATCTGCAAGCAAAATAAGAACAAATTAAACACCATTTATAGTTTAAGCTCCAATATGGACTTACTTGTTCCGGCGTTAAGCCTCCGAAGTATGGAACACGGAATTCTATCGGAGCTTGTTCTTTTGGATCCCTGACTGTTTTAAGGGTCTTTAAGACTTCAATAACAAACTCAAGACTTATAAATCGTGTTCCATAATGAAAATCAATAGCTTTTAATTTACTGCACTTTTCGAGCGTTCGCAAAAGGCCTTGGCAAATATCATTATAGTCATGATACGAAGTGATTTCGAGCACTTCAAGATCTACCAAGTGTGAGAAATATTGAAAGTCTTGCTCTTTAACTAATCCACACTTTAGTCTTCGAAGAGAATTTATTTTACTTATTTCCAGAATCTCTCCTGTGCTGACATCATTGTCTGTAATGTTAAGGCTCTGTAATACTTGCACCGATCTTAACGACATCATTTTGAAGAGACCCGTCAGAGATCCGACTGCTGCTGATTCTATCTTTAGATCTGTTAAGTTATTTAACTGTGCCAGGCAATTAATGCTTTCGTCATTCGACTGGTGATTCATTAATTGTAACTCAAGCTGGCGAAGGTCTGGTAACTCAGCAGGTAAGAGCTCGACGCATCTGTTTTCCACGAATGTACAATGCAAACTACGTAATGTTCGAATTCCTACAAGAGCCTTGACGTCGTCATAGTCCATTGGTGTATTTATAATATTCAAGACATGAAGATTTTCTGGACCCTCTGAAGCCAATACTTCAACTAAATTCAACAATAAATCTCTTTGTATTGATGGAATAGTAAGTTCTTCTAGTTGATTCATCTGAGCAATTAGTTCAATATTTTTTCCAGAAAATTCACAATGCAATTTTTTTAATGTTTTGACCTTTGCAATTTCAGCAGTTTCTTCAGCAGTAAGTTGCCATTTTTCTATGGCCAAACTTTGAAGATTTGATGATTTCCGTAAAGCCAGAGCTTGGAAGAACGGCATAAGAGAGCCCTGTTTATAGGTTGTTATCACAAATTCTTCAAGCCCTGTGAGCAGCGCCAACTCCTCAATATCATTCGCATTTAAGAATCCGCATTTTAGTTTTCGCAGAGTCAATAGTTTTGCAATTTCCTTAGTTTCCTCTAAGTTTAAGGTGGGCTTTGGATACGTAACACTAATGCTGCTTCGCGTTATAAGAAGTTCTTGAAGACTTGAATGATTAGCTGAAGCAAGTGCCTGGAATAAATCCTTGAGTGATCCAAGCGTATGCCCCCCTTGTATATGTAGAATATGCAAATCAGGTAGTACAGCCAGCAGCGCATACTCCCGCGCGTCATAGACTCTATCCTCATACGAAGTGTTTGAAATCATAAGTTTATGAAGATTTTTGTTATACGTTATCTCTCGGAATTCTCGAATAACACATACTTGATTTCCGCATCCCAACAGAACATTCAAAACGCCATCCGCAACTTCATGCAAATTCTGCACCGCTTTGATGCGCAATTCTTCCAGAATTGGCAGGCTCGCCAAGAGCTTGATACTTCGTGGATCCATGAATTCACATTCTATATATCTTAATGTTTTTATTTTAGACATTTGGACAACATCGTAATTGAATATGGGATCCATTTCAATGCATATCTCTTGCAGAACCGTCGATTGGTTGGCAGCAAATGCTTTCAATAGTGCGGTCACAGCGCCAATGGCATGTCGTCCGTGTATTAATAGATATGGTATATTCGGAATACTTGCTAAGGGTTCGAGGTCTTCAGAATATTGAATTTCATTCATTTGTATTGAGAGCGTTCGCATATTCCTATCTATACTAATGCAATCCGGATAACAAATACTTAAATTTCCATTATATGAAATATATAATTGTAATATACATTCTGAAATATCCTTAAGCTGATGCTGAGAGTTTATCTCAAATAATTGTAAATTTTTTAGTTGGCTGACCAAATCTATGTATTTCATGTCGGCAAATCCACATTTTAATTCTGTTAAAGTCGATAGCTTAGTAATCTCAGAAATCTCTTCGAAATCGAGTGGATGATTCTCAATGTTCAATGTATTAAGTTTTGAATCTTCCTGTAAAGCTAATGCACGCAAAAGATTTACCAAAGATCCGCCTCCGTAAGTTCTCATGGATAATTCTTCGAGTTGAGGCAAGTGGGTAGGAAATTGTATTGCTCGTGGATCATAGATTTGACAATCTATAAATTCCAGTGATTTGATCTTTAAAAGCTCTATCATTTCATCATTATTAAAGTTGGTAATGTTGCTAACTGACATTTGGCTATGAATATCATTGTCGCCATCATTGTTGTTGCGCTCCAAAAAGACAGTTGACTTTGTGCTTACTCGTTGCAGTTTCGGTGATTTTTGTAATGATATAGCTTTGAAGACTGGCTTTAATGTTCCGATTTTGTGATTTCCAACAAGTAATAGGGAACTGAAGTTGACCACATCAGTCAAAGCAGCCAAGTCTGAGGCATCGATATGTTTTTGAAAGTATATTATCACATCTGCTGACTTTTGATCGAAGCTTATTGATTTAAGGATTAGTGAAACACCGGCGGCACCATTGATCTGAAGGTATTCTAAAAATTGTATTTTAAGCAGTTCTGTAATCTCTGCAATATTAATGCTTGGTTGATCGACAATTAATTTGTTAAGCGCCTTGGGTTCTGTTCGTCTTAGTGCCATAATAAGTGAGTTTATTCTGTATCCTCCCTGAATTGACAACTCACTCAACATTGGTAATTTTGCTATTGATGTAAATTCCGAGTCAGTAAGATCCCTCTTCAGCTTAAGTCTGAGTATTGTTAGCTGATTGCAATAGGAAAGAAAGTCACTCAACTTTCCATAAATCTCACTATTTACCTCCAAGCAGATTAATTTGGGATTTTCACTGCAGTAATCACTTAACTCTGCAGTATTAACAATTATTGTCTTTAAAATGAGATGCTCAACCTTGGGAAAGCTTCGAACACAATTCAAACCAGACCCTGCGAATACCAAAGTAAGATACTAATTAACATTTGAGTAAAAACTTCAAATAATAATAAAAACTTACCTCTTATAAAGAAATGTAATGATTTTAGTATTGGTTTACTGTGAATGGCTTGTATGAGCCTACTGAATATGTTGTTATAGTCGTCGTAATATGTATTGAGTAGATATATTATACTGATTTGTTCAAGCATGTTGTTCGTTTTGATTGCTTCGATAAACATTTTCCAAAATTGGTTTTTATCATTTGGCGCTGAATTTTGCATCCGCTCAAAGAGCTTGTCAAAATTAACAATGACTTCAGAAGACTTTGTTAAATATGTTTGATCAATTTCAAGTCTGGCATAGAAGCCTGAGTCCCATTTCCAAAGAACATCGCGAAACCACTCACAGGCAAGCGTAAAATTAATGAGATCAGTGTAATTAGTTGTGTCAAATCTATTTTGATCCTCACATGTTTCACAATTTCTTTTAATATATTTTATTATTTCAAGAATACAATTTTCATTTAATTGCCTTATTCTTTTTGTTTTATACATATTGAATTAAATGGAATAGAGTCTAAGAAATTAAATTGGACGAATAATACACAATAACTTTATTACATGACTCATAACATGATAGATATTACTATTGATAAGTTTGTTGTTTATGTATGTAATTAAAAGCTATATTTATTCGTATATCAAGCGCGTGGCGTGTCAACACGCTGACGATTTGCCGAAAACTAAATGGACAGCCGGCACACAATTAAGTGTAGCCCAAGCAAACTCAAAGAGAGAAAGAGAGAGAGAGAGAGAGCTTACGGCAGAGCAATATTGAATTTTTTAACTGTACCCAATGTTGAGTCAGATCACATGCGCTCTTCAATAATATATGTGTAACCGAGCAAGAGTGAGTGAAAGAGAGCAAAAGAAGAAGTGTGAGAGTATTCGATTTTTTATGGTTGACGCTCCACTCTAGAAGCATGAAATTCTTTTTGTGCCAAGAGAGAAATAATAAATTCTTTATATATTAATGCTTTCCGCTCGGCGTGGCAGCAGAGCATTGTTATCGACAATGGGATGTCTTCATAATAAAATGATGTGAATATAGTTGTTTATCGTCAGGTTAAAGAGAGTGGAGTGTTCGTTAGAAAAAGAGTAATAAAAAGTAAATTTGTATTAGCCATATTATACTACGAATAGGAAAACTGCAAAGCTTGCATTTGAACAGATTGCCAAGTCGTAATAATAAATTCAATAAAAGCAAATAAATTCTTTCTTCTTAAATAATGGATAAATGAATCTTAATTTACAAATTTTTTCAGACAGCAGTCAGCTATGTTTTTCACACTATTTTTGCAGAATAGTTGGAAAGTTGAATGTAGAGGCAGCTGCGCTGCTCGCAAACTGGAAAATCCGTTTAATTTTCATGGGCGATGCACATAAATTTCGCCGCCTGGGCTTCATTGGCGAAAGAGTGAAGGTGATGTATGAGAGAGGCAATGGATAGCGCGGGCGGTCTAGGAAATCTTGTAAACAACACGAACAAAAGTTGCCGCTTGAAATTTAGTTTCGATTGAATTTATAGCTGCTGACCAAGGTCTAAAATGGGTCATTCGCTTGCTGTCGGCCCAACCAAATCCAAACCCAATCTAAGTGTTTTGGTAATTTATTTAAGCTGCGGCCAAAAACAAGCGCGTAATTTTCAGAAATCTCCTCTAAATTAGTAGCATGTGTTGGCTGCTCCTGGCCCTGGATGTGAACAAGTGTTGCTCCAAGTCCAAGCCTAATTAGTTTAAAAGGCTGCCCTCCTCCAACGGATCGATAAATCCAACAGTTGGACGCACTTCTTTACAGTTGTCAGTGGCCAAGATGGATGCCAGTACCATTGCCATTCGCTGCCAAGTATTCAAAGTGACTACCAGGCAAGTGGCATTTGGCTGGACTCCGTCCATAAATTCCAGGCGGACACGCTGCCAGCCAAAACTATTACTCACACTCACGTTGCCACACCCCCACCTTCTTCGATAGCCGTTATGCCGGCCGCCTTCACTTGGTTATAATTTAGATTGTCTATTTCGCGCAGCTGCCGCTCGACTTGAGCTTCAGCTGAGTCCTGGCAATTGACGTTGTGTACGTGCCGCACTCGAGATCCATCTATGGGGCAAGTCTATTTGGCCAGAACAACATTGTTGCCGTTGCCAAATTTTCGACATTCAGTTTGTCTTGGCCGTGCACGCGCCGAGCACAAATGGCGTCCAAAGTAGCTAAAAGCATCAGTTCGCTTTTACATAATGCGAGAAACTGCAACTGACCAATTGGATCAATAAAAATATATATATATATATATATATATATATATGTAAAACATTTATATAAAGTGCACAGGTGGAGATAGTGCACATACTATAACGAGTTAACGTCTGTTCTGTTCCATATTAAATAACTATTTTGTCACTTGTTAGTTCAATTAGAGTTTCGATTTGACAGCAACAAATGTTTTCGATAGGAGAAATGCCAAAAGAATTTTCACTGGAATTGTCCATCAAGCAGAACTCGTTAGAAGTCAGAACCAGAACACTGTTGGTAAAATTGACGCTAACTCTGTCAATCAATAAAAACAATTTAAAAGCAATCAAAGTTTAATTACCACAACAATCGACAGGCAAGAGGTGACGCGCAGAAAAAGAAAAAAAAAAAAAAAACAATAAACACTAACGAATTCACAAGGATAAAGAAACACAATGACTGAAACATAAAGCGAAAGGGCCAAGCCAAGGCAAACTCATAGACATAGAGACTCCCCTCAGAGTCAACACACAGACTTACCATATGAGGCGCGACCGTACAAAACCACATAAATATAAAAGCGACAATCAGAAAGCTGCGGTGGGACGATGCAAAAAAAAAAGAAAGAAAGAGAAAAAAAAAATAAGAAAAGGACGCAGCCATAAAAACAAGAATGGCCATAAACAAAGAAATAAACAAGGCATCAAGCGGTAAGTACGAAACATATACGAGTGCACGCCGAATCTGACTGTTTGCCACAAAGCTTCCGGCGGAAATGGAGTGTGCACACACACACACAAACACACATACAGACGAAAGAAATAGACGCACAATAATGCCAGCCAGCGCTGGTGGCAACTGCGACAGCAGCGGGCTAAATATAAAAGACTGATAGCCGGCTTAAAGGCATCACATTATGAGGTTGACACAAATATAAAAGAAATAAACAAACGACTGTCTTCGTTATTTGCTTGTCAGAAGCTTCTTGTTGTAGACAGTGCCTCAAAACGACAACGCACAAACACATAAAAACATATTTACAACCATAAATGCCGGCAAGCAAACACACCTGATCACTTTAATAGAAACTGTGAAAATTATATCTTAAAGTTTTCACATTGCTCAGCAACGAACATCCCAGTTTGTGCATAAGGAATTGTTTTAGCCGAAGGGAGCACAGTTGCCTAATGTATTTAAATCGTGTCGAATATTTCGCAAATCAACTGAGCTTTATGATTATAAAAGTTTTTATTTTCAAATGCAATTTGCAGAAGCTTCACTTCAACTTGCCTTCGATTGTGTTTGGCACTTAATCCAGGCCAAGTGCAAGCTCATCTTTGGAATTCACACCTCCATTTCATATCCTGCTGTGCTAGCCAAACTGATGGCGGCCAGTTACATTTCTATTATGGAGAATATCTGACTTTAGCCACGGCATTGGCAACGGCAGCGGCAACAACGGTGATAAATCTGCACAGTGCTCTCAGAACTTTTGCAATTTTTTAGCAGAGACGAAACTTGAACACTTACCGAACGGCAAATAGAAATATTAAATATTTAAAAGTACTTTGGTTCGCCTTTTTATATTAATATTTAAAGTGCTTGCAGCCTTGGCTAAAAGTTCATGCAAATGGGACAAGTTGGGAGCACCTAAATGCTTATTTTTTTTTAGAATTGATGAGAAGCGAAGGTAGCCGTGGCTGTTGGCCGTAAATCCAATCGATCAAATGCCCTTTCCCAGGAGCTCATTAAGTAGTGCTCTTTTCCTTCTTTTTTATTACGTGGATAAGCAAATTGCTCAATATCAAAGCAAAGAAAATTACTTAATGAGTACTTTGATTAGGCGCAAAATGCCGCCGCACCATATTCGAAGCTATAAAAACTGGCGCCAACTGAGTTGGCTGGGCTATAATATTTTAAGTTGTGCAACATGCAGCTTCAGGATTTCATGCATTATCCGAGCATTGGCTGCCGACTGACTATGATGCGGCGCTACGAGTGGCATGGCAGCGAATTGCCTCATGTTCATCACACGTTGTTGCAGCGTCTGTGGTTTCAATTTGGCTCATTGAATTTGATCTATCAGAACGTGGGCATGGTCATCTATCTGTTCCTGGCAGAGGCACCGGACGAGCAACTGGGCGCTTATGTTGCACAAATTTCAGAAACATGCAGCGTGATGGGCCTAACGCTGGTCGGTGCCTGCAATATGTGGATGCTGATGCACCATCGCGCCGATATAGAGTCCATACTCGGGCAGTTGCAACAGCTGTATCCCGCGCAAGGTAATCAAAGCCGAATCTATCGCATTGCCCATTACTATGAAAAATCCACGCGCCTAATGAGATACACGGCCATTTTCTTCATCTCCGCCTACGGCTACTATAATGCATTGCCCGTTGTGGAACTATTGTACGAGTTGCTCTCCGAATCGCAGCATGTCCAATATAAATACCAGAGCAATACCTGGTATCCCTGGCAACTAATATCCGATCCGCACTCATCAGTCAGCTTCATGGCATCGTATCTCTGCCAGGCCCTCTCCTCGCTGGTGGGCGTCGCATTCATTATGGCCAGCCAGTTTTTGCTCTGCTTTTTCATTACACAAGTGCAGCTGCATTTCGATGCTCTGGCCAATGGCTTTCGTCTGCTAGATGCTGGCCAGCCTGGTGCTAATGAAGAACTCAAGGCGCTGGTTTCGTATCACAGTCGCTTGCTGTGCATTGCGAATCAAATCAATCACATCTTCAATTTTACATTCCTAATCAATTTTACAACATCGACAATTGCCATCTGCCTGATGGGCTTTGCCATGGTCATGATCAGTCTGGCCTCAACCTTTAAGTACTCTGTCGGACTGCTCGCATTTCTGGTATTTACACTTTTCATCTGTTACAATGGCACCGACTACACTTCGGCGGTAAGTCTTTGCCTTGAAAGCATCAAAATATTCAGAGGATTTTCTTATAGAGCGACAAACTGTTGCCAGCTGCCTTCTACAATAATTGGTATGAAGGCGATTTGGTCTACAGAAAGATGCTGCTCTTCTTTATGATGTGCTCCTGCGAGTCCCGAGTATTGCGCGCCTACAAATTCACGCCCGTTTCCATGGCTACCTACATGGCCGTAAGTTAATGAATCAAAATAATTTGATATATCAAACTTTTGTTTATATCCTCCTGGCAGATCTTAAAGTTTTCGTATCAGCTGTTTACCTTTGTGCGTGCGATGATATAGCTTTTTTTTTTGTCACTTTATCAAACAATTATAGCTTAATTTAGCAGAAAAAGTAGTTTGAAATAAATTAGATGAGAATAACATAAATGGCTTTCATTACGAAATTTATCTTTTATATATATAGAGTATTCGCAATGAAAATCAATATTCATATAAACTCGAAGTAAATCTAAAAGTCAGTAATCGAATTAAATTTTGTATTTTTAAACTTGAAATTGAATTGCGTTAAGGTATTTGCTTTAATGTGCTGAGTGGGTGCCAAGGCAGCAGGCAAACTTATTAAAATTGGATCAGATCCAAAGGTTGTTCGTCTGGCTTACATTTAAGCAAGTGAATTTCTTCAATGCCATTTGCCAGCGCCAGTATTAGACTCGTTCGTGTCCTCAGTCCCTTGGTTATTTTCGTTAACATAGAATGCAAAAGCGTAAAATTAAGTTCGGCACAAAGGAGGAGAAAAGTAAAAATTGAGAATTATGTACAAGTCACCTGCCTGTTATAATGTCTATCTGACTGTCTGTCATGCAGTAGCCGTGTTGACTGTACAGGTTGTGCTGGCGTGTGATTATCGCGTCGTTATCCGGGATCAGTGGCTGGCCTCGGTGGCAGCCACTTGGCACCCCGACACTACCCGCCCACGGCCTGTGTCCCGAGCCCTTACTTTTCCTTTTTTTTTTTATAATAACATTTTAATTCCCTTAATACACGCTACGCTGCCTGTAAAGCTAAACAAACTGAAAGCCACAGCCCCCCACACAGCCCTTGGCTGTTGATGTTGGACGTTGCCTGCTCTTAGGCGCACAAGCTGCTCGCACAGTTTTAGGCGTTTTTTTTTCTCCTTTCTCTTTTGTGTTTATTTTTTTTTTTTGCCTCCTGTTTTTTTTTTTTTTTTTTGCTTGTTGGCGTAAATCATTAATCATAAGCTGCGCATATTTATTGTATTTTGCCTCTGTTGACAGCTTTTAGTTGCGCCCGGGCATGACCACGGATAGTCCCGTGTTCGCCATTTACCACGTGCACTCACAGCACTCAGCTAGAATTTATGGTTTTGCTCAAAGTAGCGCTAGGCGCTCGCATCGGTAATTCAGCATTAAAAATGTGAAAGCATTCGCCTTTGACATAAGCAACTGATTTACTAAACTGAAAATTCGAAAAGCTCCGATTAGAGCTAAATATTAAAGTGAACTGCTTAATGTCTGAAACATGAAGCGAATAAAAATGATTTTTCAGCCAATCTACAAGCAAATGCAGCTAACATTGGCAAGTGCATGGGATCCTATGAGTGCTTGTTGCTAAATCTGAACACAGCTACAAATATTGATGGCAATATGTAACTAGCAAAGTAAGAGTTTAGCACCAAATGGGACATACATATGTGCAGATAATTGTAGTATTTATTAGTAGTTACTGTAGTTTCTGCTCAGTCCCTAGTGTTTGGACTAAACTACTTACTAAATTTAAAGCCGATTGGCTGTACACTTTAATAAGTGTTTTTCAGCATCGCTTTTCTGATTTCTTATGGGTATTGTGTGGGCCACATTGAAAACCCAAACACAAAATGCGATGTGTGCCAGTTAATTTACCCATCAGCTTTTGGGGGAGCTTAGACAATACCCAGTTGCAAATTGCCCAATCAAGTGAACTGACCAGCAAACGCTCCAAGAGAACACACGCACACACAAGCAAACACACACACACACACACACACACATTACTATACATACAAACAGAGTGCATTTGGCTCTGATGGCCATGTGCAGAGGGTACACGATATCGACAGTGGCTATAAAAGTTGACTATGCACTGAAATGGGCCAGATCAATGCAGCTTCAAGCATTTTGCTGCCCGCTGCTCTTAGCTATCCACTTGCTCTGGCCTTGATAAGTTTTAAGCAAACAAAGTCGGCTCGTTACAGTACATGAATTTTTGGGCAGATACTGTTACGTAGAGCATATCCACTCTTGTCCTCTCCAAAATTGTGCCGCTTAAGCAAACCGCAAAATGTAGTTAAGGAACATGTCTCAATTTCCTACTGCAAGTCGAAACAAGTCTACGGCAAAAGGCCAAAAACCTCAGGTGCAGTTTGCACTAACTATAGGTAATTATCCGTGGTTGAGAAGTCAGTTCTTAAATGCATTGCTTAATGCTGTGAGCATAAGCTTGTATACATGTTTAAAGAGCTCTTAATTGCATTACCATATACTCATTTATTTGGCTAAACAATTTATGAATGAAGCTACAAGCTAAATACTAAGTCAAGCAGCATCTGAAATCAAGGATAATTACGATCAGATTACTGAGAAAACAAGAAGCTGACCGCTGATTAATAAAAGGGAGGATAATTAAAGCTGAAAAAAAAGAGAAAGAATGGCGAAAAAAATCACGAGTATAATAGTGGATAATGAACGTTAAGAAGTAATAACCACTTATTTGGCTTCATGACTTCTCTTAGTTTGAAGCGCGGAAGGATGTAGTTCAAGCTAATGCAAATATGTCTTTATTTATGTACACCAAGCTAATGCATGCATATATTTATTTATGTGCTGTAATATGGAAAAGCATTTTGGTTTGCATTTGACTTTCGCAGTGTCCATCATTTACTTAGTCTTATCTGCGGAGGCCATATGGTGTCGCAGCGCGCGAAGAGAGAATAAAACAAATAACGAGAAACCAAAATTTTTACACACAATTTAGAGACATTTCCGCACGTAGCCAACTACGGACTCCCCTAAGCTCCAACTGCGCCATGATGTCGCGTTAGAAAATAGCGAAAAAAAAAAACAATGTATATAAAAATATATCCCCACTGCGGTAAAAGCCATGAGATGTGAGCTTAAACAAAAAAGCGAAAACCATGAAAAAAATTGAAACTTACAATTAAATAAACGAAGTGTATATACGCTGTAAAAAAAGTAATGAAAATATTCATGTTATTTCTTATTAAACATTTTTGTAATGTTGAGATGGATATTACTTTCTTATAAAATATATTTTTATATATTTATTTGTATATTATATATTTATATAAAACTCAAGATGGATTATATATTTTCTTTTAAAATATATTTATATATATTTTATATATTTATTTTTCTTTTAAAATATATTGTTTTATATTTTTTTTAATATTATATATTGATTTATATTTTGTAACTTCATTATTAGTGTGGGCAGTGCATAAAGAAGTCGTGGAGCAGTGTAAAACAATGAGAATTATTTCAGTATGCACGAATGTACCTATTTGGCTGCCTGCTGTTGCTGTTGCTTTTGCTTTTGCTGCTGCTGCTGCTGTTGGTGTTGATGCTGGTGTTGGTGTTGCTGTCGCTGGTGCGTGGTGTTGTGTTGCAGGGTAGTTGGCGGTTCTGGAACGATGGATTCAAAACAATGTGGTGCTCGTGGCATGGCAGCATTTATGTCTATTAAACAAGTAATAAACTTCATAAATTTTACAAATTAGAATTATTAAATTTCGTGTTTGTGGCGTTGTTAGTGACAGGCGCGTTTGCATTAACGTTAATGGAATTCCTCAATGGCTCACTCAAGCAAGCCGCCGAATAATTGATGGGTCGTAATTTGCTAAAGCTGTGACAGCATTGCCCAAAGCCAGCCTATTTCAAACTTAATCTCTGGCAACAGGTACTCACAGTGAGAGCGACTCGCCACTTATATTTGTCAGAGTGCATTTGCAGTGCCAAAAATAAATTGTAATTATGTCACGTTCAACCATGGTCACTCAAGCGTTAGTTGTTCATTGATCGAATGCTCATTATTTGAATGCTGCTCATACGCCACGTGGCACGCTAATAAAGTCATCAACATGACTGAGAGCCCGACACATCGCGTCATGTGATACTCTTTGAGTTGCAACCGCAATACAGTGGTGGCAGCACGAGTTGACGAGCTGACCACGCCGTCAGAACGCCACCTATTTCCAATTACCGCTGACGCTGCAGCTCTGCATGGGAATGGTGTGTCAGTGCCCTGAATCTGCCACCGACACTGGCCATGATTGATTGCAACAAAACCAGATTTTGGTTGCTGTCATTTAAGCGCCGGCTAACTTTCGACATCGTCCGAATACATTATTGACATGAGCGACCTTTTGCTTGCTAGCACGATGCGGCTCATTGCGTCCATAAGGCGGATCACAATTTAAATTACGGCACGGTTGCATTTTTTAATTAAGCTCACATTAAAAATTGATTGCTTTTTGTCGCTGTAACTCACAGGCGATAATGCGATGTGGGCCAAACAGCCAGCCAGCCAGCCAGCCAACCAGCTAGCCGGCCAGTGAGTTCGATAATTCTGGCATACTTTCAGGCGCGAATATATCAACATATTTTTCTGATTTCATATTCTTCTTCTTGCTCGTTGATTACACGTTTTAACACAATACAGCGAAAGTTGAACGTTAAATCGCCTATGCGTGCCACATGCGATGCGAAAAGTTTGAGTATTTTCTGCTTGCAGATTTTGTTCTTTGGGTCTTTTGTTGTTGTTGTTGTTGTACACATTTTAGCTGCATTGCAAACCGGAAGTGAAAGGTTTTAAGCGGAAGTGCGCAGAGTTGTAACGTCATTTGTGTGTGCGTGTAAGGTATTGTATGCACATACATATATTTGTATTCATATACACGTGTGTATTGGTAATTACATGGCTTGACTGCTAAATGTTGCCGTCACATGCAAACTCGCAAACGGTTTGTTTTTCGAACACCAAAAATAGCGCCGGCACTTAAAATACTCGTTATAGTGCAGTAAAAATGTGCAAATAATGAGATGTGTAAAAAAATTAAGATTAAATACTGCAATAAATGAACAAAAAAAAGTTGATAGCCTTTGCTAAATGTGCTTGCTTTGTAATCAACTGCTGCCAGTCGACCTAATTCTTCCGTTTTTTATTCAAACTATATTCGTGGCTATTAAAAAAAAATGAGGTGATTACAATTCAATTGAAAAATAGGTATTTAAATCCCACAAAAGACTGCAATCTCTAATACATAATGCATACATTTTAATATATATATATTTTTTATACATCTATATATTTACATTTCGTTTTTCAATCAGTCGCTCTTAATTGCATTTATTGTCTGGAGCCAAATGCATAATGGCACAATTAATTATTTACATTTAAATGTGCATTCATTTTGCCATTTTGGCATACAATTAACGTAAATTTTGTTATGGAAATTAATTATAACGAACGGACGGATGCATTTAAATTTAGTTGGGAGTAAAATACATAAATGGCGACACTGTCAATATGGCGACTGAACGTACTTGATTAATGAAAAAATGTTAATAAATTACTTGCCAATAAATAAATATGCTCAGCGTTCTTATTGAAATAATGCTGCATTATCGGAATTTGTAAACAGCATATTTAATTAAAAAATCAACAAGTCGCAAATTAATTAAATTTCAATTGTAGTCACCACTTATCCTATATAACTGATAACTGATGGAAATTGATGTAATGTAGCTGAACTATATCATGATTTATTTCAATTTATTTACTTGCTTTTAATAGCAGCAAAATACTTGACTGAATTGGTAAAAGTTCCCAAGGTTCCTTTTCTTTTTCTCTTTTCAATTTAACATGCTCTTAATGTTGCATGGCGTGAGACTGGTTAAATACCCCTTACAGAAATTGAATTCCCCCAACGAATTTGGTGTGACTTTCGACCCTCGATCCCATCGCATCTCGTCTCATCTCTCTCGTCTAGTGTAGTCTAGTCTAGAGAGTGCAGTTGCCAGCTGCCTGCTCCTGCAGCCCGTTGGAACGAGCTTGGCTGCCATGCAAAGGCGGAAGCACTTAAATTGGGCGTAACAAAATGTCTGACACGCCAATTATTTTGCTTTTTATATAACAGACAGACAGTCAGACCGTCCCACCGACAGACAGACAGACAGACAGACAGAGTGAGGCGGGCAGGCGTGTTTGTTGTTGTTGCCCTTCCTGCTGTTCGGCTATACTGCGTGTTAGTTTTTATACTCACGACTATGTGGGTGACTCGCAGTTTGGAGTTCGTCTTGCCTGCTGGTTGCTTTTTAAGTGGTTTTATCGTTTACTTGTTTGTATTTTATGTTAACCTACTCCACGTTTCGGTTTAACCCATATAAACTGTTGCCCGTTATTGGCCACTTTGTTGGCGGAGTGGAGTGCGTGAAAGTATGAAAACTGCATTACATTTTCCTCAATAATAAACCTGCGTTATTAGCTTGGTATTTGGGACTCGAGGCAAATCGCAATTGGATCTGCATGAAGAGGATATTCAAATATTTACTATAATCAATCTGCAATTAATTTGTAATTTAAGTCGCAAATGTGATTACAGATAATCATTTACAATCTCATTTGCCTTCAACGAAATAATTTAATTTCATATTATTATTATTATTTTTTAATTACAAGCTAAAGAGTTCATCATGACAATTCGCATGCTTAATAAATATTGACCCTAATAGACTGCTCCAAGCACTTCTAAATAACGTTCACAGAAAGCTATTTAACCTGTGCAACACACAGGTAGAATTTTATTCTGGTTTGCCCTATGGAGCACACAATCGTGTTTTATTTATACAGTTTGGTTTGTTGGCTTTCTGAAAAGTTGTTATAACCGTTTTGTTTTTGTTTCTAAACAAAGGAAAACAAATAAAAAAAACAAAAACATACAACAAATAAATGAGCAGCAACAGCATATTGGAGTTTTTTGTCTTTGTTGTGTTTAATTTGTTGAAAAGTTTTCATTTTAATTAGCTTTAGGTTTTTTTTCTTTCTAACTGCAATAATTGGTTAAACATTTTTTTGGCTTTAATCGAGTACTTGATATAGTTATTCCGTTAATTGGTAATCCAATTATCATGTTTTGAGAATTTAGTTTCTAAATTATAGATAAAAATTACGTTAAATATAGAAAATTTAATCGACTGACAACATACAAATATGAAAAGCATAGCAAAGGGCTTGTCGAACATCAAAGTCTATGAACATGCATTGTAAGTAGTTAAGGAGGCAGTTACTCAAGTAATGAAACAGACGACGCGACGGGCGGAGCCTTGTGCGAGGCAGACATACATATATGTATATCAGGTATATTGAAGCCTGTTTTATGATTATGTGTGCTCTGCAAAGATATTCATGAGGTGTATGTTGGAATGGTCTTTTAAGTGTGCCTCCTGGCATATTAATTTGTGATTGCTTTGCTCACAAACACCTGCAGAACTTTTACAGCCGAACGCTTCCATAATAAGTAGTACACAGAGTCCTGACATTATGCGAGTTAGCTGTTCAGGATACGAGCTGGTATACAGAGTCTGTTTACCTTCGTTGGCTCTGGCCTCCTTGATTAAATGTATGTGTGTGTGAGTGGATGCTGCACACATGATGTGCCAGAACATTTGCTTACACTTACTGTCAGTTTCCATGCACCTGTTCGAACTTTGTCTGTCAATCGAAGCAGTGCGGCAGCTTGTTTAGACAGTTCATTTGATTTCATGCTGGATCTAATTCGATATCGCTCCATGTTGTTCAGGCAATTAGAAAATGAGCAGATTAAATGTCATGAGCTCACAAAGAGAAGCATGCGCTTTCAAATAAATTTCAATCAATAAATTCTTGCTTGTAGTTTTATTTACAGATCAAGAGAGTCTCTAAACTGACAATTAAAGGTTTCAGTCCATTAGTGTTTGTTGCATTCAAGCTAAAAGTTTTCTGCACTCAGAGCTATTCAGCTGAGTCCACCTCAACAAGAACTGTTACAAATTAGCGCACTGCTGTTTAGAATTAAAAGCTAAAGCCCGAAATGGGCAACTGCGATGCAGTTAATCACAGCGCCAATCGGCGTACTGTTGTCGTCATTGTCCTCATCGATGTGGTTGCTCTTCGCTCTGGCAATCGCAATGGGACCGTAGAAGTGGCATTCGCTTCGGTCACAGCCATAGCCATGGCCATCACCATCGCCATCGCCATCGCCATAGCCATTACAAATGGATGTCAACCGTGCCGCGCTTTCATTATGCCAAAGCAAGAACTGCGAACATAGTTACAAACGAGCTCTTGCGGCCGCATTCGGCTCGGTCCTGTGAATGAGAAATTTTCAGAGAATTCCTACGCATGGCATAATTGTTGCTGCGATGGCATCGCTGTTGCTGGCCAGGCACAGATTAAATCGACGCTCCACAAGCGGACAAAACGGAAATGCAAAAATGGCACTAAGCTGCCAAATGAACCCGGCTCTCGACCATTGCCCCGCATCAATGAATACAAAAATGTGAATGCAGTTTACCGTAAATTTACAATTCGCTTGAATTTACAATAAAAGACGCATATACATATGTATATTGAAAAAAAAAAGGCTTTTTACAGCACGTTCAATTGGCAATAAATTAAAGCTCATACAGATGGCCCGCATTTGTAAAGTTTTTAACAATGAAATTTTACAGTTTTTATCGATGAAAATGTTAATCCACATAGATAATCTTAATTCGAAATTTATTAAGTTAAATAAACTCAAAAAATATTTGTTTTAATAAACAAAAAAATTCACCTTGCAACTATTATTTAATTTCTTCCAAACATTTCTGGTTCACTAGCTAGAAGCTCTTCTAAGTGTAAGGGGCGAACATAGCTAGAGCTTAATAATTTGAGTATATTCAAATGGCGTTCATTACGCAGTCAAAGCTGTGCACCATTTCCGCTGATATAACAATAATCCAGCATAATGAACACATGCATATTCATAACACACAGAGACACAGCGTACACCTACACACACACACACACACACTACTGTGCTGGTGTGTGCGTGCTACTCGTGCCTGCATGTGACATAAATCTTGGGCATATAAATCCGGCAAGAGGAAAAATGTACGTACGTAAAAACTCCAGCATACGCAGAAGACAGCAAATGAAAACTCACGCGCAGCTGTAAATAACCTGAAAGGGGGCGTGGCAGCTGCTTCGCATAGCAATCATGAACACCTAGCCGCCTATAAACGCAACTGTCGACGGTTTTTGCATTTAAATGTGCGCAATTTGCTCTGAGCGTGCAAAAAAAGGAACCGGAATAGAAAGGGAGCAACTGACTGTTGCCTACTTGGCCGGGCAAGTTAAGAAAATGGTGTTAACGGATGTGAAACATGTGCGATCCCCACAGTCAAATTTGTACAGCAACAGGAGCACGAACAAAAAAAAAAAAAAAAAAACAAAAAAAAAAACGAAGACCCTCAAAAGGAGAAATGGAAAACGAAATCCGTGCTGGCAGCGGAAGCACAAAATGAAAATGATAATAACAATGCTGCGGCGGGAGTTCAATTATTCGATATGCCACGATTTGCATGGTAAGCATTTCATTTGACAGCGGAAGTTCATTAGCGTCGGGAGAGAAGCAGACATGCTCCCGCACAACAATCGACAAAGCCTCAGCTCGACAATGTGTGTGAGTCGGCAAAAAAAAAAAAAAAAAACCCTAAACACTTAATTTGAAACCAGCAAGGCGAGGGACAAAAAGAAAAAGCACAATGTAACCGCTGAGATTCACTTATTTCATTTTTATTTTTGTCAAGTGTCTGCTCTATGGGAGAGCATCATGAAATAAGTTTGCCAAATGACAGCCATTAGGGAACATTATGGAGATTTATTTAATAATTTAGCTAGAGCCGTATTTATTAGAATATTATTTATTGTGTGTAGTCTAAGTAACTATGTCATCAATTTCAGCATATATTTCAAAACTAATTCGATTAGAAGAGCATGTGTGCAGTGAGCATTATTCAATTTCGCTGGAAACTTTTTAGCCACCGTCACAGATTCGACATTCTCACTTTGTCCTTTGCAATTGCTTTGGCAGCTGATAAGAGGATGCAGCACAACTTTATTCAACATTAATTACGCTCGCGGTTGGGATTCGATTGGATACATATATATATATATACATACATATATTTTTGTGATTTCTTTTTGTTTCGCTGCGCATTTAAATCACTGCCACAAGCTCTTGGCCCGTACAGCTTGATATGTACGTCCATCATAGACGTCACTTTGACGCTCGTCGACCACATCAGGCTGCAGAAAAAAGGGCTGTGGCTACGTAATCCACTTGGCTGCCAAATGCAGTCTTTGCTTCAATTGAATTGAATAATTTGTTGTGCTCGATGTGTGTGAATGTGATGTGTATGAGTGTATGTGTGTGTGTGTGTGTGTGTGTGTGTGTGTGTGGGTGTGCGTTTTATATGCTCTTAACTTTTGATTGCCCTCTTTTATTGCAGTTAGTGCTTTGTCGTTTGGCCATTTTGAATAAAAATGATATTTTTCTATTAGCTGAACATTATTACCTGCGTTTTATTTTATGGCTGACACTTAACGGTTTAATTGCAGTTTGCAAGTTGTTTTTAATATCCACTTTTGTATTTCCGGCTTGACGCAAGAAAATCTAGATAAAAATGTATATATAAAAGAGAATGTCACAGCGGATCCATAGAAACAATAAATATTTAAAATTAATGATATATCATTAAAAAATTATGATATTTAAACAATTTAAAAGCCATTTATAAGGTCCATTAGGTTTTCAAATTTATCTAAAATATTTAAGTATCTTAATCCATTTATTTCTTTAATAAATTGCTACTTTTATTAAGAAAAAGAAGTTTTTAACTTCAAAAATAATGTCTTTCGACACACTGAGTTTCCTTTCAATAGTTTAGCTTTCTGTAAATTTCACAACACATCGTATTGCCGTACGATAACATAGAATTATGGGGGATACAGATCAGAACAATACAAGTGTGGATGCGCTTTGTGAGGTATGGGAGCAGAAGCAGCATAAGTTTGAAATGGATATTCGGATGATACTCGACAAGGCAAAAGAGTTGGCAGTGCAACTTAGTAAGGCTGTAGAGTCATCAGCAGAGCCAATGGATAGGATAAGTTCGCAGCAGCAATATAAGCTAAATTACTTGATGATCCACTTGACAGAGGAGCTGCAGCGACAGAGCGATAAAGCAGGTGCCAAAAGGCGACTCCAGGAGTGGAACAAGTCCTTGGACAAGATGCGACACAAGATCGCCGTGCTGTCAGAGAGCTTGGCAAAACTGAACCTGATCGATGTACTGGCCATGAAAAAACTGTGTGAACTGCCAGATAATTCGCAGCAAAACTTTGAGAAGCTCAGCCAGACGGTGCAACGTTGCGAAGCGCTACGTACTGAGAATCTGTCAGCTCTCATCGACCACGTACACACGGAGATTAACGAATGGTGTGATCTCACCCTGCAATACCCAAATGCTCGAAATTATCAAAAGGATTGTTGCACAGAGGAACTTTTGGGATTATTAGAGCAGCAGCTGAAGGACATTAAATACTTTTACAATTCCAACAAGGTCATTTTCGAGATGTACGCCAAACGCATGAGACTGTGGATGCGCATGGAGGCACTTGACGAGAAGGCTAAGAAACCCAATCGCTATCACAATCGAGGTGGCGCCCTGCTACGTGAGGAGCGAGAACGCAAAGCTATCAGCATTAAACTACCTAGGATCGAGCAGCAGCTTGGGGAGTTAGCGCAGGCTTATGAGCAACGCAATGGACGGCCATTTCTGGTGCAAGGCGAAGATATAATGGAACGCATTGCGAACGAATGGGAAGATTATCGAACGGCCAAAGAGCAGGAGTCTGCTGCACGAAAAAAGGCAACAACCGACAACGTAGTGGAGCCTCTGAGCTCGGCCCGTTCAAGTTTTCTATCGCTTCGCAAGACGACATCAGTCCCATACTTCAATTCAACAATAGTTAACGCAGCCTCTGCATGGACTGCGAAGCGGAAGCCAGACAAGAGGCAGAGAGAGCGTTCGAAATAGTTTCAATTTGTTAGGCACAAACTTGCATTAAGCAAGTGTTGAATTAGGTCGGTTTTTCAATCTTGTATATGAGTCTATTTATAAATTGGTTGTATAGGGTTATGTCAATACAACTTATAAT
This sequence comes from Drosophila koepferae, assembly GCA_030914345.1. Taxonomy (NCBI): domain Eukaryota; kingdom Metazoa; phylum Arthropoda; class Insecta; order Diptera; family Drosophilidae; genus Drosophila; species Drosophila koepferae. The sequence continues at coordinate 1,126,909 of JAUESR010000200.1, forward strand.
ATGAACATTATTTAGTTAGGTAAAAGCCGACACAACACAAATAAATGAATTAAAAACCCATAATTGTTTTCTGGCTTGATTTACATTCCAATAATCTCTTTAGATATTCGCTAGATGTTCGATTTCAGCTAGAAGTATGACAGCTCGTCTTTAATAACACTTTGTCTTATTTAATCTCTATGCCCGAAATACACTGTCATACCTTCAAAATTGATATTCTAGTCCTTGCGCTAAGCTGTCATTCAGCCATTTTGACAGGCATTTGCCAATTTCAGTGTTCGCCACTAATCCAAGCAAACTCGGCTTAATTACTTGCAAGCAAATTGAACCCATAAATAAAATACGGCAAAGGAACCGCTGAAACGAGAACTTCATCGGCCGATCAATGTGAAATTCTGGGAGTGGCAACAGAGTCGAAGTTAATGCTCATATTGATAACATAAGCTGCAAGATATACTGATATATATGTATGTATGTACATACATACACGTATGTATGTATTTATAATTGACGCAGTTGTATGGCATATAGAGCAGCTCTCACTCAATCAACAGTCGAATTGTGGCTCCGACTTGTGCGACGGATAAGTCGTATCGATTCGACTTTTGATTGATACATAAGTTGGTTTTCATACTAAACTGGCCAAAAGCGCACACGCGTTGTCAGGCTGTTTATTTGATTAGGGCAGCACATAAATCCCCGTAAATGAAGTTGGTAAGCTCGCGCGTCTGGCTCAGCGTATCAATTTTAATAAATTTACACATGGTCCGCCATTAATTTGAGTTAATTTGCAATTTTTCATGCCTACCGCATGACATTTAGCACGGCTACGGCTATGGCTACCCCCAATCGCCCACGCCTGGCCGTGCATCTGGCCAACACGGTTATCTTTTGCATACGCCAGCCGTACATCAATGACACACAGGTGAGCAGACAGTGCCGTAAATATCCACGAAGGCAGGCAATATGTTTACACGCACACAATTTCAGCGCCTGAGCGGTTTTAGGCTTCCGCATTTGGTCTTAGCTCTTGTGATTTTCCGGCGCAGTCGGCCCAGCCCTGCAGCCCATTCAATGGATCATAAATTCTCCGATGTGTCGTAATTCTTCAACCGAGCTCTCCATAAAGCGGGTCGAAAGGAGCGACAGCAGTGCCGGGAGCTACAAGTTATTCGGCTTATTGGCGCTTAGCAGAAGCGATTTGGCTAATAGTTGGCAAAACTTTTGCAGTCTGCAGTAAAAGACATTCAACTTCTACTGGGCTAAATATTGAAATTGTCAAAACTTTGCCAGCAGCTTCAATATGCTACTGCTTACTCAACTCAACATGGAAAAAATATCGAAAACTTTAAAGCTCCGACAATTATTACAGGTTCATCCAAGCGGATACTTAGGAACTCCTTTCGGACCATGAAAAGTACAAGCTTTTATTTGATTTTTATTTTTTAGGACTCTATTAGGATGGCTTGACTGAATTATATGATTTATATAATATTGTTTTGGGTCGCTTCCTTTGAAAAAAAATAAAAATAAAGTGAAAGGAGTGAAAAATGAAAAGTAAACCAAAATTTATGCGTTCGCCGCAACTTTTGCGATTAGTTTTTAGTTGGTTGCGTGTTGGCAAGCTTAATGTGCGGCTATGTGTTAATAAATATGCCGCGGGAGGAATCCATAACCGACGAGAGCTCGGGAATAGTTAAAATTTTCGTCGTAGGCGCTTAACTAATTTGAAATTAATTAAGAACCTGTCAGGAGCAGATGCAGGCTGATGAGTGCCGGAGGCGTGGCAAGGAACATTCAGCGTGAAGCCATAGCAAATTTACACGCGCGACGTTCATGTGTTAAGTATACGCATTGTGCGCCATTGACGATGGAAAGAATTTCATCTGCCGGAAATTACCAGGTGAGTCAACAGTTCTGTTTTTTTCATATATTTTTTTTTCACCTTCGTATGCTGCGGCTCCATTATCAAGAAAACCTTTTAAAACGCATAACAATAACGAAAATTTGAAAGAGATAAAAGACGTACGTGGGCCGGCAACGGAAATGATTATATCTCCTTGCGAGCTGGCACCAGGTGGAGGGCTACCATTGTTGGCAGCAACGCTGTTGTCATTGCGTTCCATTGTTCCATTGCCATGCCATTGCAATTTTCATTTGGTCGTGTCTGGCCGTCGTCCTCCACTTGCGCCGTTATCAGTGACAAACGGCCAGGTCGTAAACTGTGAGAGCGAACCGGAGAAATCAAGCAACACGAGCACAATTTACACATTTAAAATTCAAATAAAGTCATTTGCATGCAGACACAATGAGGAGAGCAGTGGACCAGCCGACAAGCCGACAGCCGACAGGGCGACAAGCTGGACACTGTCGCACCATACATATGCGACTATTTTGACCGTCTGACCTTTGAAGCGCGGCCCAGGCATCCAGCGAAATGGCCGTCTGCTATTTTTGCTTTATATACATTTGTCATCATTAGTCCCCCGGCCTAACAAGACTGTCAAAAAAGGTGGGCAGGATAATGAAATGGCAGCTGTATGGTGACTAGACCAGAATCCGCTATCAGACTGGACCGAAACAGCTAGAGCAACAGGGAGCTATCCTTGTTTTGGGTCAATGCTCAACAAGGGTGGCGAAAACTGTAGAATGCCCGAAAAAAAGCAAAATGTTTATCAAAACAAAAAGCTGCAAATTACAGAAAACTCACTGAACTATAAATCACTAAAAACTTTGACCTTTAATTCAAATTAACTTAGCAAAGCGATTTCGCATAGGTTACAAGTATATACATCTATTTGAAATTAAAGCCAGTCAGCAAATAGATACACATTCAGAACGAATATTAAATTATTTGAAACGTAAAATGAGTGCCGGACAAATATTTGGTTTGCTGCGTAAAAATGCATTTAAGCATCAAGTATTTGTGATGACTTTGCTGACGGCTGACACATTACTGTCCGTAAAGGCCATTGGCAATGATTTATTAACTGACTCCATTGAGACTTTGAACTATTTTGACCATTTTTCATTTCGGTTTGGCTTTCAGCCCGCATGACTTCGGCATGCCAAAAGGCTTTCTGACAATTTTGGCTAGAAAGTAAATATTATTTTGCTACTTCTCTCCATGTGGCATGCACAAAATATGGAAAATTCAGTTAGACTGGCCCAGTGTCTGAGGCCATGTCAAAAAAGTTTTCACTGAACAGACGTATATGCGTCTAACACACACACACACAGAGACAACAATACTCACATCATACACAAAGCAAAAACTCGTATGCCCCCACACACATTTACAGTTTGTGCCTGTTTATTCAATCAACAAACAGCAACTTGATAAGAGTGGAACAGGAACTCAGACGCAATGCTAAAATACATGACAAACGTTAGATGACAGTTGCCATGTTGGAAAATGTCCCAACTACACATACGAGCGTGCCTCTGTTTATTTACGTGCGTGTGTGTGAGTCTGCGGGTACGAGAGTTTTTTTTTTTCGACATTTGTGCCAGGTGTCTTGTCAAGGATCCAAAAAGTTTTTCTGCCATTTAAATCATGTCAGTTTATCTAAGCAACACCTAACAATCCACCCTCGGCAACAGTTGCCACGCCTACACGGTACGCCCCACATAGGCCCTTTTTATAATGCGGCCACAACATTTTCCGCTGTTTTTGGCATCTTGTCAAGTTTAACATCAGCGGGCAACATTGTCAGTGTGTGTGTGTGGTCTCCTTGTTCTCTTTGCCTGACTTGCAATTTCCATTGCGTGCAGAGCGGACATAAAACATTTTATCCTCCAACTTTTATTTCTATACAAACTGTGCTTAGCAGTTGCTTCTCATACAACTGCAGTTGGTCATTTCGATTTTGTTGGCTGCCGCACATATAGTGGATTTTTTAGAGTCTGCTGTTTACAGCTTACATTGCCTGGCAGAGTAAGCTATCAAAGGCCTTTTATGATTTGGCAACCTAGAAAAGGGGATCACTTTTTTTTAAATTTAAATAAATTCGTGTGCAAAAATAAATACTAAATAATGATAATTTGCATTGTCCGCGCAAATAATACACTGCATAGTCAATTATTATAATTGGAAATTGCATGGCAAAAGGCTATTAAATAATTGAAAATATATTCGCAACTGGCGAACTGGCAAGCTCGCAAGCGCAATGCATTGATCAATAATTGCCAATTAAACAGAAATAGTTAATTACTCAGCTTACAATGTGTGCATTTGTGCTGCTGATGTTTGTTAAATTAATTTCAAAGTTAGCACTGTAATTAAACCATAAATATGAGACCATGTTAAATGTTGTAAATAAAAATGGAAACTCACAAAACTGTCGACGCTCACAGAGAACGCTGGCTGGCTGCAACAGAACAGATGAGACAGGACAGTAATCAACGGACTGTGTGACAAATGTATGTGTGTGGGGTCTGTGGCTCTGTGCATCTGTCTGTGTGAGAAGAGACACTCACTTGCATTTAAAATTAATTATACGGCGAGTGTGGCAGCCAACAGCTATGCGTCATTCAGTTAAGCGCCTCATTTGCTGACCCTGCCCTGTGCTGTTCGCTCTGTCGGCAGAGCTGCAGCTAAGAAATACAGACAGCAAGCTGCAAAAATGTATGAGCACATTTTAAATTCACTGAAGTATCTAATTAATGAGAGCTGAGACTTCATTTGCCTTGTTTTATGGTCACTTGCGTGCCTCTCGTTTCTTGCTCTGTAGCTTTATAGCTGCGTTTAAGCAGCTCATAACTTGCTCTCACACTGCGCTTCCATTACTATTATTTAAACGAAACCAACTCTGATTCTACATTGGAAAAACTAATTATGACTCATGTTAATAAGCATAACTAAAGACTTTGCTTGTCTTTAATTGTTTTCACTTATCATCATCTTTGTGCGGAAGTTGTCTTGCAGCAAATTTAAAAAAGAACTTTGTCAAACCTTTAGGCAGCCAAGAAGAATAATTAAGTGCAATTCATTGAAATACAAATACCAACTGCCAGCATAAAGTTGCACAGATTTATACAACTAGACTAGACTTGATGTGCGCACATCTACTGCACTGAGCCATGGACAGACAGACTTACATCTCACATAAGAGTTACTCCTACACAGTTGAGCTGTGGGCTGCCATGGGCTGAAGCAAGTTGAAACAATTCAAACACAGACAGTTAATGATGCTGCAGCTCAATCCATTTAAAGATTCTGTATGCTTGAAGAAACTTTAGTCTATTTATTTATTTTTTCCTAAAGATGGCAAACATATGTGCATATTATATAAATAAGTGGGCGTGTTCTAACCAGAATCGTTTGAGTAAATTATATCCTGCATTTATTGCTTGAGTCTATCCTTGTTTACTACTTTCTATTCTTATTATTATATTATAATTATTCTGCTCGATATTAATTCTGATAATAATGATATATTATTTATGAAAACCCGAAGCTCATTATTATTATTATAATTTTTTTTAAGTTTACATTTTAATTTTAAGCTATAATATATAGGTGTACACTGTACAGGCGTACATAGAGTAACAAATGAATAAATGCAATTCTAATACACAATTTTATACATTTGACACTCCCATATTGATTACAAAATGCATGATACCCTTTTTTGTCATTTCAACTGATTACAGGATATGTATATCCTACATATAAATATATAACACAATGGCTGTGGCATTTGTGATTTGACCCCGCAAGGAAATTGAAAGCATATCGAAAGCTCAGCCACGCGGTCAATGTGGCAAAACAGCGCAAACAAAAGTTTTTTTTTGGCTTCTCTTTTTTTTTTATTGTGGATTTGTGTGTGTGTGTGTGTGGGGCCATAAAATAGAAATTAGTTGCAATTGGAGTTTGCGTTTTGCTTTTGGTTTTACGGTTTTGTTGCGGTCGATTTTTCACTGACCATCGTCATGTAGTTGCAGCTGCTGCCCCAAACAAACCGTGTCCCCGTTGCCCCCCTGCCCTGTGCCCAGTGCCCAGTTTTTAGTCCGGCTGTCCTGTCTGCCCAGCTTGCATTTCCGCTTTGGATTGCCAGAGGGCAAACTATTGGGCTGCCTTGAAACTACAATTTCACATACTAATTTACAATTTTTCTATGCCCTGGCAGCAGACAACAGAGCAGGGCATCCAGTTGTTGGCCAAAAAGTTGCCCAATATATAATATATGTATATATGTATAGAAATGTATATATTTCAGATGGTTTGCTGGCTCTGTTCAATTTTGTAGCTTTAACATGCATGCCGGAAATGCGTGTTAATCGAACAGGATGAGGAAATGCCATCTAGTGTTTGTTTGGCAATTTCATATGTATTCTAGTTTATTGATATAATTGTAATTAAAGATGGAGCTGAAAGTTCATCTCGTCTCGTTTTTAATACTACTTCACAGAATGGGACTCGGATTTGTAATTTGTTGACAAATTGATTTGGCTGTAAGTTGAAACGCATTTTCGACTAAATTGATGTTATTACCGATAATTGATTGGCATCCATTGATGCGAACATTTCCATTTAAGCTAATTATCAAAATTAAAAGCAATTTTAATCGTTGTGCCCAACATCCATTTAAGCAAATTGCTGACTAATTCAACAGTTATGGTCATTTGTTACATTATGCTGCTTAACGCATAATGCGTATGCGCTAACAGCGCTCGACTGTAGCTATTGTACTTTCAGGAAAATCAATTTTAAATTTGTATTCAGCATAAGCTTGCATTAAACTATTGTTAACTTTGTTAATCTATGCCATTTAATATTGTCGAATAAGTTTTGCGATAAATCAATAAATTTGCCAGGATTGTTTTGATGACTTTGTGTCGGCTAAAAACGATAATAAAAAAAGTTTTGTTGACCGCATTATAAATATGTCCTCACATGACAATCAATAAAATCAAACAAATATTTTTTACGCCATTCCAAATTGACAGAAACAACAAATCAAAAAGCGCGTCCATCAATACAGCGTTTACCGCACACAAATATATAAGCTTTGCCCAAAAGCCAAATACAAGTGCCACACGAGACACTTGACTGCTCTCAAAAATATGCAATTGTTTTGCTTTTTTCGTTTTAGCAATTTTGCCTGGCACAGTTCGTCGCCAATTGTAGGACATCATTTTTTTTTTTTTTTTTTTTGTATTTTATTTATTTATTTATGTATTTCTTTTTTTGGTTGGTATGAGATGAAAAATGTTGTGGGCATATGTGCGATAAATATAAAATTTTTTGGTATTTTCATTCTGCGTTTATCTGCTGCTATTTTCATTGGTAATATGCACCTGTGTTAACGTTTTTTGTCGGCTCCATGACCTGACAACTGACAGGCGGATGGTGCGCTTGGTTATTTCAATTAGCCTTATCACTTTTCATGGCCTCACATGGCAACGCATTGTACCGCGTAAATTTTAAATATGTATTTAAAATTCATTAATTGACAACTTTATAAGCCATTTTTTGCATATTCGTTTTACGCTCGCCTGACAATGTGAGCCTTTATCGTATTGATTGCACAGATATTGAAAGCTTCAAGTTATTTGTACTGATTGAAATTCAATTTACCTCTGCGGGCTCCAGGGTATTACACAGTGAAGCACATGATAATTTCCTTGTCGTTTTTTTTTTTTTTGTTTTGTGCATTTCTGCAATATTTCAATGATTTTCAAACGCGACAAATTGATTTATGTATGTATTAATTGGCCCAATTTATTTATAGGTACAGAAATACCTACCTACAGATATTTTGTTTTTAGCTTTTATTTTGCAGTTCGCGAAAGTTCAATTTGAATGGTTATTAAAAAATTCCTTTTATATGTAAAATCTCGATATATGTCGCTCAATTAAATATTTAAAGCACAGCCAATCACTGTAGAAACACTCTGTGGCCAACGGATTAATCGCAGATATATTATGGCTGCATATAAAAACATAACGTAACTATTTTCCTAATTTTTGTTTGACAACATCAATAAAAGCGAAAAAGTGATTTTGGAAAGGGGAAAAACGAATGCTCTTATCTTCTTATGATATCATTCATTTCCACGCGGAAATCAGCTTAAAATATTTGCAAAAATACGTGAATTTATGTATTTATATAAACGATTGCATGGTTAGACTTAAATATGGTTTTTCCATTGCAAGCGCAATAAATAAAATATTACAAATAAAAAAATTCTTCTGTATATACTAAAAATGCGCTTAAAAGCTTAGCCAATGCTTTTTATACATTTTGTGTGTGGCTGCTTTTTTTTATATATATATATTGCTTGCCAGCATATTGACGACACGTATTTCAATGACTAAAGTACACTATAACGAGGTGTTTTTTTTTTTTTTTAAATCTGCTCTTAAGCGCATTTACAATGACGATAGTACAATGTATACACACTTTTTAGTACACTTTAGCCATGAGTCAAACTGTTGTTCTAGCTGAAAAAGAGTCAGTTAAGAGCAACAACTCAACCATATAGCTCATGCAATTTGAAGTCAATAACATTTAACATCATGTTTGCCAATAACCGATTTCAGTCTAGCCATTTCGCTCATTGCACAAACAGCATCGAAAGTAAATTACAAACAAGATCAAATCAATATTTGATGAATTACTACATCGGCAATGGCTCATGTAATTGAATTCAAATGTTTAAGTTTAAATTCTGCCCATTAGCTCATTATACAAACAGTTTCAATAGCAAATTGTTTATTCTATTTTCCACAATTGCCTCCGGCAAGTGGAAATTATGCTTATAAATGGACTGTGAGGAAAAACAAAAGGCGCAAAGTAGGCAAACACAATGAGCAGCATTGCTAACAATGTACATTCCTTCTGAAAGCAGCAGGATAATTTCTAATTTGATTCTAATTTTGTTTGATAAGATTTCACATCTTCTTCAAAGGCAATAATTATGCATAAATTATGTAAAATATATTAACATGCTGCAGCTTATTATAGCCCCTACTGTACATTTAAGATGAGAGAACCGTTTGATGCTACTAATTTAATATTGCCACACACACATACACCCAGCCACACGTTTGCACATACATAAATTCCCCTCGTTTATGTTGTTTATTTAACTCATTTACCATGTTGACTTTCATGCGCGTAATTTGTATGTCAACAAGCCGTATATGCGGGGGGCTTCCCACTTCAGTTCTCTCCGTTTTTTAGTGCGCCAACTAAGCACTTTTTAATGAATAAGCCAGCGAATTACCTGGGTGTGGTTAAAAGCAAACACACACTCATCTGGCTAGTGGCTGAGGTCAAGTGTGCAGCGATCAACATGCGACCATAACTGTATAAATTGTAATATATACCATCTCTGTACTGTAGACTTTAAGGTGAATTGTTTTGATGTTGACTTATCTGCTCTGTTTGTATGTGTGTGTAACATAGCGAGAGAGAGAGAGAGAGAGAGTGTGTGTGTGTGTGTGTGTGTAGGCGCAGCTGTTGCTAGCATGTTGTTGGTGCTATTGTATTTGATGTACTTCCTTCTGCCATATGCGTCGCATAATAATTAGAAATTTAATTGGATTTGAAAGAAAATGAAATTTTAATGCGTTGGCTATGCAATTACATTAAAAACAAGCAACACACACAGAGACGCTCACACCCACGCAGCCACACACACATATGGCATGGCATGGCAAGTACATACATGAATAATAAGGCAGACACCAAGCTCAGGTGTAAAGAAAAGAAAAGATAAATGGGCAACAATGAGTATGCCAAACAAGTACAACTTACACTAATTAACTAGGCACTAATTTTAATATACTGCGTATACGACACGGCTGTCAGTGGCATATCAAACAGTTAACGGGAGAAATATCTGAACTTTGACAACTGAAAGTTTTACTCAAAATATTGCCTATGGAATTACACCAGGGAGTGAAAAAGTATGCAAATATGCAAATTATATAAAACTCAACTGATCAGAGGTAGTTGACAGAGCCACACCCTGTATCAAGTATCCATATCTATTCTAATATTCAAATGCAGAACCAGTAATTAAAGTCACTCGAAGCAACAATTACGCTCGTGGATTGTTGCTCTGGGTGATAATACAGTGAAGCGCTCGCTACATCACTGTGGATACATTTTTATGTGGGGGCAACAACCGAACCAACAACAATTAGGCGCAGCGCCATTTTGTGTGCCAACAGGAAACTCAACGGAAAACGTGAAGAGGCGCAAAATCAAAGCACGCACAAAATTATAATTATTTCATGTGTGGAATATGTGTGGCATACATAAACAGAAAACCACGCAACCAAAGCCGAGGGGCAAACGTACAGTTTGCGACAATCACAACACACACTTAAACTTTTCTAATAGGTTTTGAAAACGCGAAAAATAATCTTAGACTGATTAAATTTAAAATTAATTTAATTTTCGAATTATTCCTATCATATTGTTTTGTAAACTTTTGAAGTAAATTCTAGGAGCGGCCCCTTCTAAAAGTTTTGAATTTAATTTCATGAAAATTAACAGAGTGTGTCGCATTTGTGTTCTGCATAATGCAGGTTAAGCATGAACAAACGGGAAGGGACTCGCATCGGCGTAGATGTGCGAATACAGCTCTACAGCTATCGCACGAGCATACAAATATCTATACATATATATGTATGTATATATGGTAATCATCTATCAAATATTACGTTGTGGTAGTCGTACGAAGCCCCGTTCCGTATTCACATGGATTCATATGCACGCTTATTTTAATTGTTGCTCTTGCTGTTGCTTTTGATATGCAAAATTGTGCACAGTTTATTATCTACGGTACGCAGGTTCTTTTATCCTTGGTCCGGTTTTTGGGTTTTTGGGTTTTTGTGTTTTGCGTGGCTCGTTGACAAAATTGAAATATAATTTTCCGCAGTTTAGACAGCACATAATAATAAAAATGCATTTGGCGAGCCATTAAAACGGTTCTAAATTTTAATTAAAATTGCGCATACGCCATGTGAGCTATTATCCAGTGTGCACTAAAGCATTTCGCGTGACAAGAATATTCATGAATATAAAACACGCAATAAACAGCCCCAAAACTGTCTCTGGCTATGTAAAGCACAAAAATGGCACAATTAAAATTACTAAAATATTTCTTATGCCTAATTTTAAGTAAAGAGCACAAAGGTAAAGGAAACGACTTTAAAAGTCAACCAGAAAATTAAAGCACAAATAATAATATATATATATAATGCATTGTATTACTCTGTCTGCGCAAACTGCGAATGTCAGCGAGATGATAAACCCTGAAGCGAGATTCACTCAGTAAAATATGACCACAAGCAACAACAAGCAAAGAGTGCAAAAGCCACGACCACGACCTCTGTTTGCACTGCATTCAGACAAATTTTTCAATCAAATTGTAGCAAATAATGAATAATTAACTTTAATAATAAATCTTTGCTTAAAGCAGTTGCAAATATTTTCATAATTATACGCACGATTAATTTATAGCAGTCGATTGTTTGCTAAAAAAAATAAAAAACCAAAAAAAAAAAATGGCATGACAAATATTTGCATGATTCAATAAGCATGAATTATGTTAATCATTCTATGAAAGTTAATGAATTATTAAAATCACAAAAATAAACTTTTTACATGAAAAACAGCTGCAGCATTTGACATTTTCCCGTCGTCATTTGACCACTTTGTGCTGTTGCTATGACTGCTGAAAATTTAGCTTAAAATTAATAACTGACAGAGGGAAATTCGGAGCCACATTAACGGACTACGTAATGCTGCCAAAACAGAAATAGAAAAAAAAAAAAAAAAAGAAAAAAGTTTCCAATGGTAGCTTTGGGTTTCATTGTTGAACTCGCAGCTGCGTTGACTTTTCCATGCACAGAATTACAGAAATTGTTGTTTGAGCTGCCTGATGCCGTACTATACAGCTGCATCTATCTAGGATTTTCCAGCTGCACAGGACAATTGTGGCTGGCTGTATTATCTAGCGCTTTTGCCGCCCAGGCATGCTTACTGCTGCTGCTGTTGCTGCAATTGTGCCCTTGTATTCGTCGCTATAGAGACGTATTTGATATCTGTGTAGCTGTATCTGTTGCTAAATATGCATCTAGAGTTGCTCAATTGTTTGCCTTTTGAATGGTCGGCTGGGTGTTGTCTCTGCTCTTGGCCTGCTTGGTTAGCTCTCGTTCTGTGAATTTGCGCATCACGTGGCACTAACAAAACAAATGGCAACTGTCTGCGCTTGGACGGACGATCATCATCGTTGTCTTCATTATCATCGTCATCAACATCATAATCATCTGCGGATGACGGGCTGAAAGGCGACGAATTCTGTTGCTGTTGTTGTTGCTGTGGCTGTTGCTTTTGCTGTTGGCCTGTTTTGTTGTCTTTTCGTTGCTTAATTAAAAAGTCATCATAACTCTTGTTGCAGCTGCCTTCGACTTGCGACTTTGTTATAATTTTCTAAAGCTAATAAAATTGCTTTGTAGCTCAAAATGGGAATAAAGCATTTTAAGTGCTCCGCGCTTATCGCAGACGCAGTATTCAAAAATTTGTGCTCAATGCAACGAGCCTTAATTTTACCACGCCTCTTTCTCTCTCTCTTTCTCTCTCACTGACTCTACCCCGCTTTGGCCAACAAGTTAAAGTACTTGTTGAAAATTTTATGACATTTTAAAACTTGAAGAAGGACTTCCAATGGCAACGCAGCAGCCAGTTCCGAGGCCATTAAAATGTTATAAAGCTACATTTAAGCACTTAACTTGATATCTTTCAATCTCTTCAACTTAGTCTATACATAAAATGCTGAACAAGTCTAAGCCGGGCCCAAAAAGTTATTATTACAATGCGGGCTAAACAACAAAGATAAATATCAAGCATAGAATCGCTTGTTTGCATTTTTTGGGCATAAAAGTTAACAATTAACTGGCATCAGCCTCTTCAAGTAGCAAAATAAACGGGAACCCTGACCCTGTACAGAGGAGAAGAAAAAAAAACACTTCAAATGAAATTGCTCAATTGGTTGCATGCGAAAGAATATCATAAATTTGAACAGGATAATGTTTATTTAGTCTACAGCACAACATTCGCACTCCAAAGAATGCTTGCTATAAGAACATCTGAGTCAACGCCGAAATAAGACTTTTTGAGCAGGATTTATTTAAGACCTGAAAAATAATTGAAAATTATTCTTAAAATTTAGGTTTCCTTACTTAGAATTGGCCGTAGGTCAAGATTATATGAGGAAAGTTAATTTTTTATTAAAAATTATGAAGCCTTAGGTAATATATAAATTATATATATTATATTACTTGGCTTAATTGTAGATATTATAAGAGCTTAGTCTTATGTTAAATATTTTGGAACCAAGCAAGTTATTTATAATCTGTGAAAACAATTTTTAAAATCCTGTGGTAAGTCAGCATGGAATAACAAAATAGCAGTTGAGAAATATTCTTCTGACTTCAAAATATATTCTTTTTAAAGTGATTTTCATGTACTCTACGATGTGAGGACGAGTTTATCAATTTTTTTTTGTATTGTGTCATGTGTAGCTCAAATGCAAGTTGAAATTGAGTTTTAAGTATGAGTGAAAAGTTTTGGGCACCTCGCTCGTTTTTATTCTCCCTTATATTAATATGAAAAATTTGTGCAGAAATTGAATGTAAGTTGCAGCGCCACAGTCAGCCCGCATTGTTGCATTGCATTCAAAGTTTTTGAGTCATGTGGCGCCCGCAGGTATGCAACACGCAACGTGCAACATGCGCGCACTGCGCCCACATGGCGTTTTGCGTAATAATATTTCAAACGGAGCGCTGCGAGTTTTGCATAATTTCAACTTATAAACTTTTGCGTGTGAGGGAGAAAGAGGGAGAGGGAGCGAAGGGCGTGAGGAAAACTCGCGAGTGCCACAAACAGAAAATTAAATTTTATCAACTAATTTTAATAAAAAACAACTTCAAATTGCAACAAATTAGAAACATGAGGTCAGGGCGATGGAGAGTGTGGCTCGAGGGATAAAATTCCTTTAAAACTGAGCAGCGCTCCATCGAAAAACATTTGGCACTTGAGCAGCTTTTGACATTGCCTTTGTTCAGCTTAACTTGACTTTTGCTTTTGCTTCAGCTTCTGCCGCCTCTGCCACATGTTGAGTGGCGCAAAATTGTGTCACAGCTTAGCCAGCGGGTGGGCGTTGGTGGTGTTGATGTTGGTGCTACACTTTCTGGCTGTACTGGCGGTTAGAATGTCACGCGTAGCATAAAATTTGCATAAATTAAAGAGCGCAAGCTCAGAAATGGCGGCTCAGAAAAATACTTATAAGCAAAAAGGCAATAAGTTGTTTAATTTTGCGTAACAATTTTATGGCTCCTCGTAGCTACTTGTTGCTCGCGCTACATCTTAGTCTCTTTCTCTCACTGGATACAAATGTGTAGTAAGAGTTGAAGTAGCATACGACAACTGCCTGACTCCAGAGCATTAGCTCAGCACAAAACAAATCACAGTCATAAAAGTATTTTTCTCCGTTTTGCCACTCGATTAAAGTCAGTTATGGATATTTCAAATTATATTGTGTTTTTATTGAAATGGAACGAATGAGAAATGCAAATATTTCAATTGTTTAACTATAACTTGTTTAACTGACTAATACAATTAAATTAGCAAAGTTCAATCTGTCGAGAGTAATTGAAATGTATTTCGATTTCCCTGAAAAACTCAACTCAATATACATACTAGTTTTCAAATTGAACATAGTTTATTTTCCCTACTACAAGCTCTCTATTCATGCTCGCATTACAAAACAAACACTCAACTTTTATTGTATAGACACACACACACACACACAAACACATAAACACACAAGCACACACACACACCCTTGCCTCTTGGAGAAGAACTTTATCTGCATTTTCACTTGCGTGGCAGAAAAAATGAAACAAGTAAAAACCGAAAACCGCACAGAATATTTTTCCTTATATATATTTTTTACTATTTCTTTCTTTTTTTGCACATTAAGCGTTTTTTCCCCACAGCATAATATAATATTTAAAAAGCAACAGCCAAAATCAAATGAGCTTGAGAGCGTCCAAAAAAATGGCAACAGCTAGCAAAAAGTAAGCGCAGTGCATAAAAGAGTTGGAGAAATAAGATTTTTGCTGAGATTTGACTGCTTCATTAAATGCTCGAGCACATGGCACAGAAATGGAAACACGCTGCGTTCGCACAAGCGGAAGGAGTTGAGAGAGTTAGGTTTGAGTCATGAATATGCACAGATATCCTGTATGCGTAACGATTAAATCAATCCTTCCTGTAGTAACAGCGCAACAAAATGTTAAGCTAACATTTTAATTTTTTTTTTTTTTTTTTTTGTTAAATTTTATTTTTTCTCATCCACTAACTGCTAAATAAGCCCCAGGCTACTGCCAACTGCCAACTGACGCAAAGTTGTACAACTTGCTCCTGCCCCCAACGTCGTTCAACTCCCGCCAATCACCCGCTGTGACTGCGCCTGTGCCTGTGCCTGTGCCCGAAAGCGCTGCGAAGCGGAAATGTCAATGCAGCGGCACTTGCACTTCCGTTGCCTACTTTTGTGCGTCGGCAACGCCGTCACCAAACTTTGCCTGCGCCTCAACTTTTTGTTCTAGCGCGCTCAGCTTGCTGACGTTAACACAAAATGGAAACAAATGGCAGCCGTCGTCATCGTCGTTGCTGCAGCACTCCCTCGGGGGGGCTTCCACACAAAACTTCGATTATGATAAATGTGAGTATATGTGCCTGTGCGTATGTGTGTGTGTGTGTGGCACACATGACTAAAACAAAAAAAAAATGTAGGCAGCCCATCTGGAGAAATGCACGCCGAGAAGCTTCCCTGCGAAAAAGCCACGAGTGATATATTAGTTTTACTTGAAAAGGATATAAGCCATTGTCGCTTGGGTGTTGCCAGGAGATAAACTCGATGTGAGTTTTAATTTCAGCAAAAAGTAAATAATATTGTGAATTGACATTAAGTGAATGTGACACTCTAAGCCGCTTAACTTGAGTTGTCATCGCAAATAAATTTATTGAAAATATCATCGTAAACAGTGCGCTTCAGTCAAATTTCATAAACACCCCATAGCTCTGATCGCTTACAGAGCATACAAATTACACGAGAGTGCTGCTGTATTGGAATACAAGTTTTTAAAATTGTCAACGTCGCTTTTTACGCGTCATCAATTTCCGTTTATTTAGTAGCCATTGGGGCGTTGTCGCATGTGTTTGGTATGGTATTGTATTGGGTTGGCATGGAGTAGTTTTCTTAGATATTGACCGGCAGCTGTCTTTTGTTTGTAGGCCATAAATTTGCTCTTGGTGACAACATTGTGGAGTCGACAGTCCTGGCAGCTATGCAAGACGCGCATAAATTACAAGGGCAAGGGTGCGTAGTGGCCTGGGCGTGCCATTTTATTGTATCAGACTCAGAAATGGCATCAGAAAGCTCGTTGTGCAATTGCCGCATACTTAAGGTAATCTCGTAGAGCGTTGTGCTTACTTCTAATGGCCATTCATCAGCTCGTTGAATGCAAACGGCAAATAAATGGCAGCCCTGACCAAAGCAAAAGAACAGAGCATAACAGGGCAGACCGGGCCAACAACAATGGGGCTGACCAACCAGCAATTGTCATACAAAACTGTCGACTCGAGTCCACTTGCTGAAGCATGGTAACAGACAACAGACAAACACAGAGCGAGAGAGAGAGAGAAAGAGAGAGAGAGAGAAGGAATAAAAAGAAAAGTACAGACAGAGAGAGAGAGAGGGAGAGGAGCTGAGATCGAAGGCCAGGGGCACAACGGGTCGCGGTCTGTAATTGCAACTATAGCTGCACACTTAGCGCTATTTTACTTTAATGCGACTTTCTTTGCAATTTTCAAATGCCATTGTGCCTTTGTGCTGGATAAATGTTTTGAAAACTATTTCCATTTGCAACAAAATGCGTGTCAATAGAAAGCAGCTATGCGAGCTTAAAGGATTTGCCAGAAGTACACTGACAAATACTTATTACAAGTCTGTTAAATGTAGTTGTGCAACTTTTTGGATTGCAACTCCAACAGAACTTGGCCATGCTTCGATAATTAAAGAGTAAATATATATATTATTAAGAATCTTGGCACTTATCTAGTAAGCAGCTCATTTCACTTGACAGCAGACAGCATTACTGTGTTTACTAAGCACAATAATGAAGTAATTATAGTCAGTGTACTTCGTAGTTGCGATACAAAAGTTTTTTGTTGACCCAAGACCTATTAGGTATAACTGCTGACTAACCTGGCGAGAATTAAGTATACGTTGTAAGTAATATATATTTGTTAATGACGGAATTCGGGCTAAAATACTTTTATGTGATTTCAAATACTTAACTCAAATAAAATATTTATTTACGCTTACTTCCAGCTAACGCATAGCTTAAGCTTATTATTGCCAAGTTATGGAAAGTAATGGGATTTTTTTGAACAATATTTAACTAATTTGTAGTTGCAAGTTACGAGCAAATGATATTGCGGAATAAAGTCTCAATCCCAGAATATCAGAAGCGTATGCGACTGCCAAGAAATGGCCACATGCCGCTGGCTTAGCGCCAGTTGCTCTAACAAGTTTAGCCACTTTTTGATGGCCATAATTCAAATTAGGACGGCAGCAGTCCGTCGTTGGGGTGAAGATGGCGCGCTTTGAACGCGACGGTCATCTGACAAATAGGCCGGACAGAAGTCGCCTTTAAGCGTACTTTAAGTTGGTCGAAATTGGGTCGCAGATTGCCTGAGACAATGGACAACGCATCCTCGCGGCGGTTACGACTGCGGCCGAAACAGCGGAAACGGAAGCGAGCAATGGCGAGCGCGGCCTAATGTTCGGTGGGCGTTAGTTGATGGGCAGCTAGCGGATAGGCGGATAGGCGGATGGGTGTTGGGTGTTGGGTGGTTGGATAAATGGCTGGCACTGGGCGGCGGTAACGGAAGCTTTCAATTTCAAGCTGCAATGCAAAAGGAGCCACGACAGCCTCGGACTGCAGCTCAAAGCAGAAAAAGTAATTTATTTCGTATTGCGGTTTTTAACCACATTTTCCACTTTGTACAGCAGCAACGACAGTCAAAAAAGGCAGCACCAGCAGTAGCAGTAGCAGTAGCAGTAGCTTCAGCTCCAGCTCCAGTTCCAGCAGTAGCGAAGACTATATTCTCTCTATGCCAGCGCCAAGCTCTCCCTCCACGGCTCCATGACTATAATATAAATTTGCTTTGCTCTGCACTGCCGCCCTGTCTGTATAGCTCGATAAAAAAGGCTCAAATGCGGTTCCGCTTTTTCTTTTCTTTTGCCCTCTTTTCAGCACATTTTCTTGCCATTTTTTGCCGCTCACGAAAAATTTCATCGTTTAAATTGCATTTGACCCAAAAAGTATACCAAGTGCGAAGTGTTTTCTATTTCGTTTTGTTTTCATCTCCTTTTCACCTGAACAAAGCGCCAACTAACTTGAAGTTGAAGTTATGAGCGACAAGTGTGCGAATGCGACTTCCGGAAGAACTGGCCGTGCTAGCGTTTGCCGTGTGGCTTTCCGGTCCGGGCAAGATATACTTCTTGATGTCTACTATTTGGTATGCAAGGCGCAGACGAGAAGAGTTATTCATTGGGAAACTCGAGCTGAACAGTTGGCCAGCATTAATAGACACGCACAGAGGCGCAGAGGCTGCATGATGAATGAAGAGATAACTGCATAGTTGTCAAAGAGAGAACATTGCATTAGTCAAAGGCACAGCCAAAAAGTTCCGAAGCATGGACGGATGGAATTAACATTCGAGTAATCACTTGGCCCCAGAGGGGTCCTGTACATTCAAGGAAACTAATTTGAATATAAAATTAATTTACTCAACCAAAGTGCAGTCTCAGTCCTTAATTTGCCTATTCACCAAGGATATGTTTCCGAGCAAACTGAATATAGAATAAAAGCTCCACTGTTGATAATCAAATTTCCAGGCACATCTAACACTTGCTTCTTTGTATTCTCTTCGCAGTCGGCCATATTTACTTGTAATTTACAATATACAAAGTCCATTCCAATCAATTGTACGAAAGAGTAAAACAAACAAACAAAGAGGCTGACCATGTTATTTCTTTTGTATAATTTCATTTGCTCTTTTCAAGCAACTGTGACAACAAAGAACCGCCAAAGAGAAACGTACTTGGAGTGTACAAAAACCTAACCACCTAACACTCAACCAAAAGCCAAATAAAAGGCAACTAAAAGAAATTGATTTGGGGCAACAGTATGCTGAAAGAAACTCACTTGATTGGGGACTCTGGTGCAATCAAACTGCTTAATGTGCAGTTAACGCCAAGAGCAGCCCTAACACAGCAACGACAACAATAACAAGAACAACGACAACGAGAAAAACAAAAACAATAGCAACAACAACAGCAACAACGACATCAACAGCTACAAAAACTAAGTGAAATCAAATCGTAGCTTCGAAGGGAGAACCACTGCTGAGCTAATTCAATTGGCAATGTCAATGTAGGTGAAGAAACAAGCAAACAGGCGCAAGTTGTCGAGAATAAGTAGCCAACAGCCAATAGCTAGGAGTTGGAAGCTTCGACCAACCCACTTAGCTGATCGATTTCACATCGCCTCACACACTGCCAGTTGTGGTTGGATGTTCATCTTGCAGTTGCTGTTGCTGTTGCCTCAATTGAAGCTGATGACTTGACTTTCAGCATAGCTTAAGCCTGACCGAAGGGCAAATACAGCTGCCGAACAGCATTAAGTTGCATGCAATGTGCTCTCTGCTCTGTGCTCTGTGCTCTGTGCTCTGTACTCTGTGTTGCACAGATATTTGTTCCAGCCGAGCTGTTCCTCTTGCTGGGACAGCTTAAGTACTACTATATACAGATGTTTCGAGTAAATTGCGCATACGTCACGTGGTCTGTGTGTGATGTTGTAATAATAAATGACAAGTGTCAGATTCAAATGTTTTAATATTTAATTTAATTTATATTTAAGTAATTTAAACTTGAATGTTCTCCTCTCGGTTGGTTTATAAACTAAAGGTGTAATTGCTTACATATATTCAATAATGTCTTTCAGTTTTCTTTTATGTTTTCAAGCTCGAAACGCTAGACACACATCGCTTTAAACGCTACGAGCCGGTCCGTCATGCAATGTGGCTTGCATGCCATAAATGTGCTCTCAAATATTTGCATATTAATGCAACAAATGTGAATCGTGCGTGTGTGGGTGCCCGTCTGGGTGTGGATGTGGGTATGCGTGTCCCCTGTGTCCACGTATGTGACATATTTGTGCAAACTCCTGACCCCTTTGTCATTGCTGCTGTTCAACTTTGTTCTGCCACTCGTGCAGACAGCTCAAACATTTACATACAAAACTCAACACGAAAAAAAAATAAAAAATAAAAAACAAAATAACTGAGATAGACATGCTAAACCAGCTAAGCTCACTTTGCGGAACTGTGGAATACGTGATTTTCAAACTTCACTATTGCATTCGGATTTGTGTGCACCTTTTTGACATTTTAAGTTTATTAATGACTATGGATCTTAAATCGTTTAAAAAAATACAAAATGTACGTGTATATTGTTACATAAATCATGCAAATGTTCTTGGCTAAGATTCAACTCGCTGCTCTTCCATCATATATTACCTTGAAATCTGTGACATTTGTGTGTCAAAATGCTGCTCACCTCTAAGTTGAAATTTATGTATGCATGCATATGCGTCCCTTCGTGTGCTCCAGTGGGTTTTCGTTTATTTTTTTGTTTCTCTTTTTGGCTTAACCCTTTTGTAAATTGTTACATTTTCGCACGTACGTATGCGCCTTGTATTTTTTTTCTGACTGCATGTGTCTGTGTGTGTGACTGTGTGTGTGTGTGTCTAAGTATAAATTGAGGTGTTTTTGGGTGCGCACCTTTGCTTTTTAGGCCATTTGAAGTGCGCATGCATCTGCCTCATGTATATAGGTGTATTCTGTGTCTCTGTGTGTGTGTGTGTGTGGGTGTGGACATGTTTCCCATTAGGCTACAGACCGAAAATGTATTTTCGTATGCTTTAATGGACTTTTCTGGTTAAGTTTGCAATAATTTAGTTCTTTTGCATTGTTTTAATCCTTATCTGTTTAATTGGCTGATCAGCTTTTGGATATTTGGAGGTAAACACTGATAGGAAAATGTAGTTAAACACAGTTCGCATTTTATGCGTTCTCAAGAAAAACAAAATGTTGCTGAAGCAAAGCTGTGGACATATTCAAAACAATATTGACGAGTTTTAAATTCTGCTGCATTCAGCTCTTTAACATTTTAATAAAAATACCATAAAAGTGGAAACAGAGGTTGAAAATACACCTGAGCTGAAAACAACATTGGCACGTCTAAAGCGTTTTTCATTTTTTTTTTTTTTTAAGTCCCTAACAAACATTTTTGTTTCAGATTTTCCATAGACTAACAGGGAGCTGAATACGCCTATAGATGTATATATGTATATATGTTTGTATGAGCCTACCGTAGGCAAGCTCTTCAATATTCTGTTGTAAGCCGCTTTATTGCCAGCCTGGGGCAATATGCAAACTCTGTTGCAATCCCCAGACAGAAAAACGCTTGCCTATGCAAATTTTGAAAGCATCAAAACAGCCAAACAAGCGAACACACTCAAATCAAACGCGAGCAACATTTCCAAATGGGAGTAACGGCTAGAAGCAAACCCTTTTTGCTTTTTGCTTTTTGCTTTTTGCTTTTTGCTTTTTGCTATGCATGAAAAACAGCAAACAGAGAACAGTAGTTCGATGAGCAAACAATTGAAGCAGTTTGAACAATTGGAAGCATAGTTTATTTTATTATTGTTTGTATTGGTTTTTGTTGTTGTGTTTTGTTTTGTTGTTGCTCTCTCCCAGAGGTGCACGTGCTTGAAAAGCAAACAATGCGGTCGGACAATAGCCCCATCAGCAGAGCAAACTAATTAAAATTAAAGCCACACTTTAACACCATCTGGGCAATAACTCATCTTTAATGCAGCACGGCAAATTCACTTGCATTGGCTTTTGCTAAATTTATGACCGTAATAAAAGCCAGGACAATAATTCTAATTTCCCGTTCAAGTGATAAGGCCAACCGGAACCATGAACCTGCACACCATAACACCAATAATATACAATTGCAGAGCATTAAAGAATACTTCATTCTGTTTCGGCGCCCCCGAATTCGAATTGCATCATAAATTCCAACAAAATTTCTAAATAACTGAACTTTTTTCATTTCTGGTAATTTTGTTGTGCGAAAGTGTGTGTGACATATCTCATGGATATATCGTTTGAGCATTTAAGCCAATTGTTGTCATAAATTTGAAATGATTTACACTGAAAAGACATAAAATACAACTTCACTTATTTGGACGATCTGCACGATTTACTAAATAAATTGAAATTAAATTTAATTAAATGCGTATCAAGCATCAACCTTGTCTTCGACTGTTGCCTAGCAGCCTTAAACGTTATCATTTGCAACAGCTTTAATGGAAGCAACCAATCATCGGTCTCAAACAAGTCGGTTGTAAACAGAAACCGCAGCCAAGAAAACGCATGTAACAAGCTTCAAACAAGTTAGTTGGCAAGCCAGCTTGACTTGCAAAGCAAACTTTCCATTCCTTTAGGGACCCTTGTTGAACACTTAGCTCTATTAATAATGTTATATTGTAGCTGTCGTTATTGTTGTTGGCCTGACTGGTCTCGCCCAGCCAGTGAAGCTTCTTGCACTTTAAGCTTCCACTTCTTGAGCTATTTATCATTAGTAGCAAAGTGTTAATGTTCATGTACAGCAAACATAAACAAAGTGAGGCAGGTCTGTTTGCTCTATGCTGTGTTGCAGTACAACCAATCTGTGCACTTCCATTTCCTCAAATTCATGCTTACACATACTTATTTGATATATGTACATATATATACGTCAAGTGAATTGGCAACTCAATGAGCTCTGAATTGAATTGAATATTTCTATCATTGCATTCGACATGATTATTATTATTATTAGCAATTATTTTTGTGGCATGGGCAGCCCAGCATTTAATGATTATTATCTTAGGCAGAAGCATTTAAGTAGCTGCCATTGAGCAGTCAAATTTAATTTAGCACTGACCAAAATTTGTCTCTCGTTCAGAGCTTTAGATAAAATTAAAAATTCCATCATATATAACATACTTATTTGTGTTCATTATATACATAGTACTATATGTAGATATGCATGAACTGACATGTTAATGACTTTTTGGGACAGGCATGTCAAATTGAAATTGTTATTGCTGGCAGCAAAATGGCCACATCAGTCTTGCGACGTTGCAACATTTTGTGTGCACTTCTTTCACTTGCCACTAACATCATTCTGTGCCACACATCTTTCGAACATTCGGCTAATCCCCGACCGATCCAACTGAGCTGGTATTTTCCCATGCCGGAGACTTCAAGTGCTGCAGTTGCAGCTGCAGCCTCTTGGCAGCATTTTCTTTTCTCTTTTTTTTTTTATCCTATGCTGCTCACATTGTCACTGCCGGCAGCCCAAAGATGACAGTTTGGATGGCAAA
Organism: Drosophila koepferae; assembly: GCA_030914345.1. Lineage (NCBI taxonomy): Eukaryota > Metazoa > Arthropoda > Insecta > Diptera > Drosophilidae > Drosophila > Drosophila koepferae. The sequence goes on from JAUESR010000200.1 coordinate 1,150,505, forward strand.
ACGTATATCACAAAAGCACATGGACAGATTCTGCGTGAAGGTTGCGGGAACAGAAACTGCAAGCAGGCAGTAAACAATATATCTTTGCATGTAAGTATGTATGTACAGGGCGAAGCCAGCTGCCGAGAATGTGATAAAGCGCATGTGGGTAGGTGGAGCGAGCGAATGGTCGTGGGCGTTTTTTACATTGCCCTGAATTTGTCGAGCAGTCGAGCACTTGAATCGTTTTCCTGGCATTCACATTCGTTATACGGAACCGTTTTTACTGTTACTCACTAAAAAAAAAAACCATCAGCTTTTGACATTTGTGGAGTGGAAGAAAAAATATATATAAATTGCAATATATTAACCCAAACAATATAGTCGCCTTGTTGTTCTTGTTGTTGTCAACACAATTCAGGTGAGCATTCGAATAAGCGCCATTCTTTGTGCCAATTTCTACTTATGGATTACATCGATAGAACTAATGTACTGTAAGTATTGATAGTATATAGAATAGTATTTATCTTATCTCAGTTCTCAGCCTTTATCTTTTCCTATCACACTTTCTAATCATATATATGTGCAAATCTATATATTGATATTGTTATATACTGTTATCAATTTTGCCAATTGCTCATGGGAAATATTTGTAAGATTAGATGTGAATAACCTCAACTCAGCTACAAATTTGTATTTTCACATTAATAATAATGTTATAATATTCACAGCTGGCAAATAACTGTTTTCGATCTTTGCAATTTAGTGTTTTCACACACACTATGAGTAAAACTCAAAGAGCAGGTAATGTACTTTGCTTTTGCAACGAGTTCGTTCGCGATCGGAGAGAAACATTTTATACTTACAAGTAAAACGTCTTCTTTGTGTGTATTGATATATTCTCATTGAATTAATATGTTCTCTCATCATTAAACGAAAGCCGAAGCGAAAAGAAGAAACCGAAGTGTCTAGGTCAGAGCGAAAGTGAGGTGAAGAGGTTTCTTTTCGGTTCTTGCAAGCAGGAATATCACATTTTTTTAGATTATTTTTGCTTGGCTTACCTTGAGCTCACAATGCATTTGTAATATATTATTAAATCAACAAATTTTTAATTACATTTGTAATGGATTTCGTTTTGTATACCATAATTTTCGGAGTGAATTAATGCATTTTGGCTTACAGTTTGGTCTGCCCACAGCCCAACGGATTAGTGGTATGCGTTCTGAACAAACGCAGTTACCAGTTGCAATTGCAGTTGCAGTCGAATTACAGCAGGCTTGTGGCATGGGCCGCTTTGCCAGCATTCTTATCCAACCACCGATAACAGTGAATAACTACTGTGAAAGGCATAATTTAAGTGGGTGCGGGCTGTTTACCGCATTTACGGCACTTACCCAAACCATTCAATGGCCACGCACCATCATCGTGGCTGCAGCGCACAGTACATATTTCTCATGATTAAAATTGCATGTGTGGCAAGTGGTTGGCTGCACTTGTTGTTGGGTGGTGCGGGTAGCGAGTGCCTTGTTCCCCGAGCTGGCTCAGCTCAAGTGCGCAACAATTGCTCAGCCCCTGGCGCAACTGTATACTCCACATAATATCCGAGCTAAGCGGTTTGTGATTTGCCATTGCCCGCTTTTAGGCATTCAAGCAAATTGTAATACAATTAGCGTCATTTACATGGAATGCTGAATTGTTGCATGCGTATGTGTGCGTGTGCGTGTGCGTGTGTGTGCATGCACAAAAGCTGCTTAGTCCACACACCTTGCGGCTGTGGGAAGTCTCCGGCCTTTGGCAATTTATGCGCACTTGGTTTTCAATCAGCTGTCTGCTTATTATATAATAATGTGCTGAGCACTCAAATTGAACCAATTCTGCAGGTTTCCAGGCAACAGTCTCATCGTAGACTGTGCTCTATTTACGAAACACTCAAGATCATATCTCATATTTCATTTTATTAGATTCAACATAAAATTTAAAAGCAGACGTTCTTGTTGCAGAGATTCTAGATAGAAACATTTAATTTAAATGATGAGCTAAACCAGTTTTTGTCTTTGATAGCGGCTTTCTAGTAAGCGAAAGCTTGCCGGAAACTTCCCGTTTAACAGTACCTTTGGTACGTGGCATTATGTAATTGGAATATATCTTCTGAGCCTCTTCCAGTGCCACCTGTAGCTCGGCTTGACTATTAAGTACGCTGTTGGGCCTCAGTGGGACTTGATAGATAATCAGTTCCATTGGTATACCGCGTGGCAGTGGCTTTCCATTGCTGTCCGAAACCGATTTACTGATGCTCATTAGCTCGAGAACCTCAGAGTCACGTAATATTACATAGTTCTCGTCGATGGGTAAAAAATCACTAGGGTTCTGAAGGCATGTGAAGTCCCGCACCGTACGAATCGAACTACGCGAGCTAATATAATGACGATCGAAGATGGTTAGTGTATAATAAATCTTGCGGGTGGTAATGGGAGACACCAGCCACAATACATAGATGCCGGCCATGCCTACATTTTTGGTGAGCATTTGGGCTTCCAGCTCCTTGTTCTTCAATTGGGCAAACCAGGTGCTTCGGCAGACCATCATCATTATAGGCAAGTGTCTCTCGTATTTCCGAAAATCGTTTAACAGACCCGAATTCGGCAAGCTCATATTGTCAAGACCAGGTCGCGTATGTGGTTTCCCCTTTATGCCTCCATACATGAGAGTGGCCACACAGCAGTTGTCTCCATATTCCAAGCCAGCCGGATCAAAGGACATCAGCAACGGCCGATGCTCAAATATCTCTGTGGCAATGCATTTCGGATTATTAGCGTGCTTGTGCAGTATATGCATCAATATATTGGATGGAAATACAATGTCAGAACAGCTGCCCACTGGACAATGGCCAGGCATTCGAGATAAACTCTGCACTTTAGTTTGGTGTTTCTTTTCTTTTACATCTTTGTGTTTTGTTTGACGTCGTCCCCTTGGTGATTCCATGTTTCTTTTCGTATCCGTTTCCGTAAATGTTTTCAAAAATTATTCATATTTATTAATAAAAATAAAGAAAATTAGTATTCAGTCAGTGTTACTCTCAAATGCAAATAACAAATTATTTCTCAATCTTGATGACATGAAATATGAAGCTTGACCTACATACTATAAGAAATAATATACAAATGTGCCTTATTTCTAACTAAAATATAAAACAAAGTTTCAGAGTTTTATCTTAAGAATATAAATAGAATAAAACTCTATACGTTGGCATTGCAATTAAGGAAGTAGAGTAAAGTTTCTTCTACCCACTTGCAACTAAATATCCGCACTCTCTGGTCTTGTGGCACGTTAAGCCTCTGCAGCATACATACATATATGCAGACATATGCACTAAGAGACACAGCTGCTGTACTGCATCTCTAAAGCTAGTAAATTGCCGTTTTTTTTTTTTTTTTTCTTCTCATATGCGAATGCTGCAGAGTATAAAAACTGCAAAGACTGTGAATTAGTGTGTGTGTGTGTGTGGGGAAATAAACAAAAAATGGAATTAGTCGACAAAAGGCTAAAGCAAAGTGCCAAAATATTCGGTTTTACTTTTTTGTATTCCTTTGAGTGCCTCAAAAACCACAAAACTTGAAATGCCCAAAGCTTTGAGCCAGCTGTTGCTAAGTTAACCGTTGTTGACGTTAAAAGCCTTTCGACCAACACAACGAAAGAGTCAAAAAAGCCACAGCTAAAGTATTAAGACAGTGTGCAAAGCCTCCGGCTCAGACCTTCATACATATCAATATTTACTGTGCCATAGAATTTAGTCTTGATTTTGACTGTTGCGCTCAGAATAGCAGAATTAGTCAAAGCGATGCAACTTTAAGTAATAGTTACTTCGTTGGGAGCAATTGTTAAGATGATGATGAAAAATATCATATGCTCACATGGCAGTCAGCAGTCAAAGTTTGAGCCAGCTATGTTGGTTTATGCAAATCGGCATAAACTAATTTTAGATAGTATGACAGCCGCAAATTAATTCAAATTGAGTGATCACCGCAAGGCAAACAATGGCAACAATGTGGCCGAGCAGCGGATAGTCAGACGACCGAGCCAATTGCAGTCCATATACTTAAGCGTCCGGCGCCGGTCCTAGTGTGAGAGAAACTGTTAGCAGAGCCTCTAATATATGGCACAATATATATGCCATAATATATGCAGCCTTATTACACACGGTGCTTAAAATGAATTTTAGCTAACTTTCATGCATACCGAGCTAACATATTTGACCGTTAGTGCTTGAGCTGAATGTAGGTTAATGTTGGCAGCTTATCGTTAATATTGATATAATTATTGAATTTAAACTGCAGCAGCTTGCGAACTTTAATGCCAGACTTTGCCAGCAAGGCCAAATGATTGTTTGATTTGTCAACAGCAGTTAACTGGCATTATTGCTCAACTGTTGGCCGAGTCATGTCATCGATGGACATTGATCTGAGACAAAGGACTCAGGCATCTAGCAGGCATCAGGCCGCCCATTTGTCATTGGAACAGCTCGACATGCCCAACCTGGGATGCTGTTTGCTGTCTGTAACTGGTCTGCCATTTGCGTCACGCACATCTTGGAGCTAGCAGCTTCCGCTACTCCTTGACTATGTGTCATAAGCAGCCGACCGATAATCAGTCAAACTGTGCGGGCGTGCCTTATTCAGGGAACGCTGAATCCATGGCTGAGAATTTCGCTGGTCACGTAGCCAAAGTAGCCATTTTTGTTTGATTTATTTACCTGGCACGCTGCTAACTGTTAACTGTCATCTGTGGCGACATTAGCCACTCGCCGCCTGACCAAGATGATGCTCTGCGCTCTCTCTCTCTCTCTCTCTCTCTCTCTGTCTGTGTGTGTGTTGGTTTGTTAGGATTTGGTTAACAGCAGCTGTGACCATGCCACAGAATGGGATAACGCCACGCATGCCAAATATCTGAGCGTCACGGTTGAACTACTGCCTGACTAGGTAGGTGACTGGCTGACTGACTGCCTGACTCTCTGACTGGTTGAATGAGTGATTTTTTGTTGTTCTTGCTGTTTGTGTCCACTGTCTTGGTTATCAACTCGCCTCCACGTGTGTTTTGCGGTTTGCTTTGTACTCAGCGCACATGGCGTACACGTTTCGTCTATTTGTTATGCTCTTTGGCTCTGCTCGCAAATTCAATTTGAACGTTGGCCTTGTTGCATATGTTTGTTTATTTAGGGCCTCGCCTCGCAGCTCAGCCAAACTCCATCTTTATTTGCCGTCCGGCGTGTAAACACCTTTAATTCAGTACCGAACTCTACATTTTTGGAGCCTTTATGAACTGTGTAAGTAAAGCTACAAAGCGCACGAGACGCAAGCAGACATTCAAAATTGAGTTGGGTCAGTTTATTAATGCCAGGGTCAAAAGGGTAGTCATTAATTTTTCAGCTAAGCCAAAGATAATTTTAAAGCCTTTAAAAATTTTTGTACAGTATCTTTTAATTGACTTTAATTTGGGAGCATGGGATTATTTTCATGTTGCCTGGCCAGAAGAAAAGGCCTAAATATAATGTGTTTATCAAGCTTTTATACCCAGAATCCATTGAAAATGGCAATTCAAGGCAGAAGGAGGGAGACAGAGAGAGACAGACACAGAGAGAGACAGAAAGAGAGAGAGGTAGGCAGGGAGAGAGCGCCAAATCAAAGCGAAGACAAAGTCTTTTATAAATTTACAGTAGCTGGAAAAACTGGCAACATCAATGCAGGAAATATACTAATAAGACGGGGTAAATATCACGTTTTGACCAGGTAATATACATATATCAATGAAACTAGTCCAGCAATCTCGACTTAAGTTTTCTTACTTGTTTCTTTTTGAGTTCGTTAGCGAATTTTTTTACCAGGCCCTTTTAACCAAATAAGCTGAATGTATATATTTGTTCTTCAATGTTCTTTTCAAATTAGTTTATCGCGTGACGCCTGCATAATTTGTGCCCAAAATTAAGTATACGCCATGTGTTGCCGAGCTGCCGATTTGCATGTTAGTGGAGTGGCAATTTCTGTGTCTACTGCTCTACTGCTGTCCCTTGCTGATTGCAGCAACAAATTGCAAACTTATTAAGTTTATTAAAAACAGCAGCGGCTACAAAGACATCACTGGTAGAAGTAGGAAGCCGGAATAAATTCCACTTTGTTGTGCGCTTAACTTTCGTTGCTGCAATTCTGCATAATTTACTTGAAGCATTTTACAAACAATGCAAACAGCACTGGAGCCCCTCAACCCCAACCCCTCCAGCTGCCAAGCACCAATTTGCAGTTTCAACTGTGAGTTGCAAGTTTTTCGCAGATGCTCGTTAATGTTTGGGCAATTTTTAGTTGCCAGCAGCTCGTCCAATGCTCGGCCCTGTTATTCATTATCAAAACAAGAGGCCAGCAGCCTTTTAGCGTCCTTAGATGCCTGCTACATCGCGTTGTCACAGTCAGCTCTTCGAGGCATTTGCGTGGTTGTCTGTCTGTTTGCTTCGTTATGTAGTGGGTCTGCTTCATATTGTTTTCATTCCAATTCTACTTAAAATTGTTGGCCTTATTTGTTGTACTGCTATACGTATGCAAAATAACTTCTTTTTCTGACGGACCAGTAAGTGAGCAAAGTTTTTGGCGCTGTTTGTTTTAAATTATTTTTAATGACAGTCTTAATGCAATTGTCTTCAGTTTTATTGTTTCGCTTTTATTTTCAAGTAATTATGCGAAATCGGGATTCTTCATTTGTTATTTTTTTTTATTTCTATGTTAATTTAACCGTTGTCCTTTTAGGACAAATAACAACAAAAAAGTTTCAAATCTTCTAAATTTCGATGAGCGTGCAGATTGTTTTCTTGTTGGCTGCATGTTAGATGATTTGTTTGTTTTAGAAAGTTGCTCCACGATTTCTGTTTCAATTTGTACCATCGCCTGCAGCTGCATCCTGAGCCTGTTGCAATTTACGCCAGCTCACAGCAACTTTCTTGTTCTGGGCCTTGACTCTAGTCTTGGCTGTGCCTTTGCCTTACTTAGAGAAGATGGCAAGGAGCAGGTAAATTTCTGTGCACATTTTCTACATTAGTCAACATTAAAAATTTATTTGCTTTGAGTAGATTACACGCATACAGCGCGTTATGGATAAGGAGAGTCAGCTGGAGAGCAGAGAGCGTGGCGGCAAGGGCAACAGCAAGTAACTGGGGTCTAAGTTTTTGCATATTCCCTTATAACCCACACAGAAGATGTAAATAAATGGTAGGAATATAAAGAAAAAGAACGGAGAGTATAGTGGCCGCCAGCACAAATGAGCTGCCAGCAAATTAAGTGCAGCTGGCAGCTTCGCTACGGCTCGGCAACTACTTTAACAAACTTTTAAAACTTGCTGCGCTTTAAGTTTTCCTCGGCTTCAATGAATCCATGGATTGCGGTCCAGCACCTTGTATACCAGAACTTAATGACGCCAGCCAGCCAGTCGGCACATAGTTAATCACCAATGGCTTTCCACGGCTGCTGCAGCCTCCAGTCGAATTGAAACATGTTTTCAATTCAACGCCCAGTAGCTGCCCAGCTGAGCGAGAGAATTATTGCCAACAGGTGAGGCTCCGGGCACTCCGATATGTGTTAAATTTTGTGTGAAAATTGTTGTTCGCTGCGATGATTGAACGGCTTTTTTTTTTTTTTTTTAATATTTTCTTATTTATAGTTTTTATTGAGCTGCATAATACACATAATCAAAGACAAATAATAAATATATATGTATGCGTACAATTTAATATTTTATTTCAACGTAATTGGTTTTTGCAATATTCATGTGTCTTTCCAGTAAAAAAAAATGTATACATGAATAATGTTTTGCCAGATGCAATCGAATAACTTTAATTGCATTTTATTAAAATTCATTACACTTTCAGTATCTTAATAAAAGTACATAAATATATTTAAGGAAATAACATTCAATTCAACTTAGTAGTACTTAGAACTAAGCATTTCGTAAGCTCATTTTAAATCATAAATACTCACAAATTCAGCCTATTTATATATTATCACAAATGTCATAAATAACAAGCAAAACTTGCACGGCCAGCAAATAAATAAAGTGCAATTTAAGCCTGAAAATAATGCCAATTTAGTTGTTAGTTGTGATTTACAAGTTACGGATTGCAAACATTGGCACAGTGCGCACATTGAGGAAAACAATTGTTTACTAAGTTGTATTGAGGTCAATAATAACCTGAACGCATTTATTTATTTATTTATTTTGCATTCGAGTTGCATTTTAATCACTGGCAACCGCAACTAGGCGGAGAAAATTGGGAGGGCTTTTCAATCAACGACAGGTGTTTATTTTCGAAAATGCAATTGAGTGGAATTTGGCCGACAAGACATTTTGTCAGCTGCTCTGCGGCTTGAGTAATAATTAAATCAATTACGCATGAGAAACTAAATGCATCATGCATGCCTATCGGTGGGAAGAGAACTTTTTAATTAGAATATGTCATATTAAGTGATTAACAAATTAATTGGAGCTTCTAAAATTAGTACTTTAATGAATATCTCTTTAATTTGTTGTGTGTTTGTAAAACAAATAAAATAAAATATTGATTTTCAGTTCTATTTGGTCTACAACAATTAGAGCACCTCTCGCATTTGTGTCGAAATTGCAGTTTTTCGTTAGCTACAAATGGAAATTGCCATCTAATAAACAAAAGACATCTGCCTGTTGTCTGCCACTGCGTGTGCGATGAAAGCCGCTCGGGGCGGATGCGATATATGCAAATTGAGTATACGCAGCGTGACAAATGTATGCTATGCGAACAACAACGAAACTATGTGCTTCATTCACGCACTGAAAACTCAGACACAATGCCAGAGATCAATTATTCAGGCCCAGTGCATTAACGCTCAGCCCACATTGGCATAATTTGTCAGCTGTCGGGAGTCGTGCCCGCCTATTAAATATGCCAACGTGCAAAATAAATTGCCAAAGTGCTTGTCACTGAGTGCTAAACAAATAGCAAACGAATCAAAACCAAATGCTTAACGCCATGTCATTCCGCATTTCTATTCCAGCTGAGTCCGAGCCAAACCAAACGAAATCAAACCAAATGAAATCAAACAATTCGCCAGTCGCCAAGAACTGGCCAAGTAAATGTATTGCACTTTGTTTTGTGGTCTGGTGAATTGCAATTGTCAATCAGACAATGTCAGCACTTCTCTGACACAATTTCCAAATGTTAGTTTGTTGTTTTTTGACTTAATCGCATTGGCTTAGCTCCATTTTTTTTAGACTAAGCAAATTTCACAGAAGTTACTAACTAATGCTGGATCAGCTTACGCATAAATTTAATTATTTACATTACTTCCAATTTTATAAAGTCTAAAGAGTTATAAAATGTTAACTGCCTGGAGATAGAATTTTTTTTTAATATTAAAATATTGATTTTTGATTCAATGATTTTCATTTAAATATTTTAAATTTTAAGTATTTTTTAAACAATTTGAGTTGCATAAACATTACACGTAATTATTGTCTGGAACTTTTCATCTGTAAATATTTCCATCGAGTCCATTAAAATGCTCTGCGAGCTACGCCATACTAATTATGTATTAAACAGTATTACATAATTATCCCTTATGCTTCATACATAATTACAGAATGCGAAAAATTATTAACTTTTGATTGCTGGTTCGTTGGGTTCGCAAAAATTGAGAGAAAGTTACTTTTATTTTTTTTTTTACGCTTTATTTTTTACATCAACAGCTGAGTTCATGATAATTAGGTAACGAGGCGTATGATTAACTTGCTTTCAAATTATGCATATTCTGAAAAATGTGAAAAAGTACATTAATTTCTTAATTATTATCTTTTGACATTAAATACAAATTTAAATACAATGTTTTTTTTTAAGTAGCCTTTGGCGAAGAATAAGACAGAAATTTGTGCCCAAATGACCTATAGCTATTGATTCAAATCGACTTAGCAAATTTAAAGTAAACGAAGGACTTTATTTGTCGATGATGCCCTCCACTCGATCCCCTATCAAGTTACAAGTGTATAACAGACATTAGAACCCGTTGGCGCACATTCAATTAGATTTTCTGATTGGTCGTTAGCCACATGCCAATTATGTTGCCTTTCTCGAAAACCAATTAGCCATTTTATATATCCAGCCGTGAGTGGCTGCCACGAGCTGAAACTTCAAACCGGGCACCGACGGCAATTTGACTGGCTTGATGAAAACTTTACCTTTGCCGTAAACCAATTAGGTCTCAAAAGGAACATCGCGTTGTCCTTGTGCATTAATTGGATTAAATATGTCTAGTTTGAGCGAAACAAAACGGTTTGGCTTTTAAATGGGTTACATGGCGATAGCTCACCAGAGAAAATATAATTTTCCAAACAATTATTGCATGTAACCTATCCTTTGTTACAATTTATTGTTCGTTGACAAGAGCTCTTCATATCCACATGCGTATGCAACCATATGTATCTTTGCCCAACACAAACAGCACAAATTATAAATTCATGTTAGAACAAACCCATTCAATAATAATAATAACAAGCAGCAAGTAAAAAGAGTATGCGACATCATGTTGCACAGCATTTTGAATAAACTTTATGCATATTTTAGTTGTGAGCGCATTTACAACATTCGAACATACAATTTCATGTTTTCTTACCGCTTAATACATACGTATATCAACTCAAATCATATGTACATTTTTCTAAACATAAATACATAAATGCAACTTAAACAGTTCAATATATCCTTAGGCGTTTTAGAAAACAGGGTATGTATTTGCTCTCATTAACATTTTCCATGTATTATTTTGTCAATATTAAATTCCAAATTATTGTATTAGCATAATCAAAATAAATTAATTACATTGTTGGCCAAATCAAATAAATGACCACAAATAGAAAATTTTCTGCATAATATAAATTGTTATTGTTCGTAAATTAAAATATATGTTTGACTATATAAAATAAAGTTGCAGATTTTAAATGAAAAGCTTAAAGTTGCAGCTGCCTTAGTTTTTAATATGGCTTTTGAATTTCATCAAAAATTGTTGCTGAAAACGACAAAATCTTTACAGATATTAAAATTATTTGAAGGCCAGACACGCAACGCAATGAAGACCGGACGATTTACATAGGGACACAAAGTGTCAATGCAAACGTCTTTCCATTAAGCTATGGAAACTGACATACGGTAAGCCTTATGCCAACTTCAGTAAGTATGTGTGTGTGTGTATGTATGTGTATATATATGCATATGTAGATGTGTAGAGCCTGGTGTATCGACACTTGACATGTGCCTTGAAGGCTGACATTGCCTGTTTTTCAGTGTTCAATAAATGTCAACAAGTTTTCAAGTTATAATTGAAGCACTTCCACAAGTTTACATGGAACTTCAACGAAATTCGCACAATATCCACACATTTTTACATACCCATGAGGCTGCTGTGATGCTGCTGCCAAAAAATCTGCATCAGCTGCAGGCTGTCAAGTAAGTTCAAGAGTCAACAAGGCTTACGAAGAGTTTTCCTTTTGGCTAAGCTGCCGGCCCTGCCGTAGACCGCTGTACATAATTCAAGACTATAAACTGTCAAAAGGTCATATAGTTGGGTCTTTGTCAAACAATGTAATTTTCAAGAAAATCTCAAACAACAACAGCAACCGCAACATGAGCAATTTGTCTCCAACTTCCTGTTCACTACAACTTAATTAATGAATACCAAATGCGGACAAAATACTTTCTTCACACAGAAGACAATGAATTTGCATGTATTTTTATTTTTGCTTTAAGATATCAGTAATTGAAGTGATTTCTTCTTAACTTATGTGTTTCGAGTTTGCTTATTGCACTCTTAGTTTATAGAAGCCATAATAATAAGATATCGAAGAATTAAGCCTGATATAAGCCAATAAATTGGGCTCAAACTTTTATCATAATCGTTAAAGATTTTCTACAAAAGCAAATAAAAGAAACTTTTCAAAAACTAGTTGCTTGATGATTATAGATATTTTTGCACGCATATATCTGTATCAACTTCAAACAGAAAGTATATGAGAGTTTGTTTGAATAACAGTATAAGCTGAGATAAAGTTTAATAAAGCTTCGAACAAAAAGTGCAAGGGCGAGTATTTGGTAAGAGCATAAGCTGAGATAAAGTTAATTAGGCGAACTATCCAGAACGGCAAGACGTGAAATTACTTTGATGATGCTGACATTAATTGAATTCTGTCTCCTAGCACTTACTGTCTTGGCTGTGCGCTGACTAGCAAATAGTCAGTCAGCCAGTGGAAACATTTTATATATATTATATAATTATGTTAAATAGTAGCCTTACAAGCTAGAGATCAAAAGGTCAGCTTGACATATTTTATTTAAAATAAGTGGTTTTTATACACAGCTTTAAGTCTTGAAAATGACATGGAGACCCGGACCCGCAGAGCCTGACAGTGTTTGCCATAATCTTAGCTGAAAAGCTGTCTCACAGAACACGCTGCTCACAATATTTGAAAATAAGAATAGAAACAATAATTTCCGTTATTGTCAACGCTTCACTCCACAGCGCACAATGGTGGCATCGAGGAAACTGTCGCCTGGCCGTTTCCTGGCCATCTTTACCCGCTATCCGGCTACCCAGCTCATCTCAGCTTTCATCCCATCGAAGGCTTTCAGTGCTCACACTTGATGTATTTCCGACTCCGACAGTTGCTATTTTGTTGCGTAGACATTTCATTTGTCAGTCTCTTGGGACGCAATCGCATTGTTTGCACTTGAATTGCTAATACCCTGTGCCATGACACATAGTGTATATTTGCTTGTCTTATCAACTTGTTATTATATATTTTTGCTGAGCACAGAGGCCTTCATAGTCGAGCATATTAACTTTATATTGTCGGTTGTATAGATTTGCACGTTCGCTAATTAAAAAATGTGTTTTCTTTTTCTTTAACTTCATTATTTCTAATTATACACATTGTTGGTGGCTGTTAAGTGAAAATGTTCTCTAATTGTTTTTGACAGATTCAATTAACTGTTCGAAGTTTAGCATAATTGAAAATTTTGCTGGTCTTATATTGTGATGTTCTCTTTATAAATTTAACTTTGAAGTTTTTCTTTTTCGATGCCGAAGGACATTTTCAAGCTTCTACAGCACAATATTAAGAGGAAATGTGTTGTATTGTCTCCATACTTCATGCAAAAGTATCCTGCTGAATAATTAAAAAAAAAAATTAAATGATAGCTGTACATGTACAACAGTTTTATTGTTTCCTGACAACTCATAGCACTATAAATTAGATGGTTTGAATCTATATACGGTAAATTAGCATCGATGGTCGATTTCCGATGTCCATAGATTAGTAATGTCAAGGGCCGCCTATCGACAAATTCTTTCTGCACTCTAGCAACCTGTAATGCGAAATCGTTTGGTATGTTATTATCCATTATGCTCAGCAAATATAGTTTAGGGCAAGCCTTGATCAGTTCCAAGTAATAGGAAGAATAGTCATTGGAATAAATGGACACAATTCTGAACTCTTCCAGAAGACTAAGATGTCTGAGAGCCCGAACACACTCAGCATTGGAGAAATTGCACTTCAGTATCTTCAACGAACTAATGCTCGCCAGTTGTTCGGCTTGATACAGATCCGATATTATTCCACTAACTGTTAGTGTTTTTAAGTCTTTCGCCTTGTCCGCCAAGACACTAAATATATTTGATTCGCCAACGCACATGCAGTTAAGTGACTTCTCTTGTGGTTTAATATGAAAACTGAGCTCATGCAATTCTGGACAGTAGTGTATAACATCTTTCAAAGTCGATATGCCTACTTCATCCGACAAGTGCAGTATGCGCAGATATCCCATTGACTGACATGAAGCTAATAAATCCTTAGAGCTCAAAGGCACCTTCAATGATAGAAACTTCAGTTTTTTAAAACGTCGCAAAAGTGCAGCTTCGCATTCTAAATATATACCAGAATATTTATCTATTCCATCTAAATATGTAATTATGTGTACTTACTCTGGCCTGAAATTTGTAAGTGTTGCAAATTGTCGCAGTCCTTCAGAGCTAACAAAATTTTTTTAACAAAGTCTTTTTTATCATCTTCACGCAAAGTGACACTCTCTAGACAATGCATTTCTTTAAGAAGTCTACAAAATTTCTTAAGAAAATATTTTTTATTCTTATTATAGCTATTAGATAAGAATATGCTCAAATCGTCAACATCGATACACAGTTTCCGTATATTTCCGCTATTAATAGATAACAGCTTGAGTTCATATTTATAAATGTCTGACAAGAGCCAATAATTGTCATATTTAACCCTGGCCCAATGCTTAAATACATGGCGAAAAAAAGAACAGGTATCTGCAAAATTAAGAGCATCTTCTGTATCTAAATAGCTCAAAATACATTCCAGACAATAGGAGTTAAGACTTAATATATCATCGAATGTAGCACTCATTTCAACAGTTCGCAATTTACTAAAAGAGTTTGCAATAGTACGAAAAATAATATACGAATTTCATTATTGTGATAAGATAAGGTATATCTTATCGTAAGATAAGATATGTAAATTCAAAATATATAACGAGTTGTCATATCGCATTAGCTAAACGCGTTGAATAACCTTAATCTGAACAAAGCTTAAAGTGTTAATAATAAGTTATGATGGCTTTTCCCGAGTCGATTTCAAACATATGATGCAATTTGCAGTCGGCGCAGTTTCCCGTAAATGTGTTAACTGTTATTTTAAAATTCCATAAATATTAAAAAATATCAACAAGGTAGAGCAAATACCGGTATTCCATATGCCATTCACACACGGTCGCATTAACTTTTATTGGCATCACATATACAACGACTGACCTACTTTATAATGCCGAAGCGGGCTACTGGACCCGTACAAATGCACACGCTTCCAGTACACACACGCTAGTGCACCTGCTGACAAGGCGCACACTGAGCTCCCATACACAAGTGCAACCTGAGATGAGTTGTGACGATGCACAGCATGAGAGCTGCTTTGATCTATGGCTCGTCCCTGAAGCCTTCTGCCAACCGGGCTAAGCAAACAGAAAAAACTTTTCAGAAAGTAATTTCAGCCATTTGCACGTTAATTTAATTAACAGAGCAAGTGCCCATCATCGGCCACAAAGGAGCTGGCGCCCCGGAACTAAATAAAGAATAGAGTATAGAATAAGCTGAAAAGGAGCATATATTTGCCCGCTCTTTGTTATATCCTATTCAGCCCAATGTAAGCTTATCTATAGAAAATAAAATTCACAAAAAGGTTTTTTTCTAATGAAAACCAAAGCTGTTCAACAATCGACCCACAGTCCATTAAATTGGGCGCTTAACCATCTGCAAGATTAAATTCTGATAGGAATCCGCATCCAAAACTCTAAATCACAGTTTATGGCCCTTTGGCAAATGCAAAGACGAGCGGGCCCATTATTTTATTTTTATTTCATTTCGTCTTATAGATGTGCACGCATATGAATACATAAAAACTCGATCAAAATGCATGGCAGAAACAATTTAAAATAATTCAAGAGACCCTTGCGGGCAGCCACAAACAAGCAACTGGCAGATGGCCTCACAAGCCCAGTGGATACGCAGGATTATCTTGCAGATACTCGTACTTACTTATCGTACATGCGAGCATATCCAAGCCAGAGTGCGTGTATGCAAGGAATTATCAAGTGTTTGTCAACACACTCGCACAAAAACACACGCCCACGCAGCCCAACACTCACATACTCAGACACTCAGAGGGGTGTCAGCCAGTAAGCACTACAAAGAGCTTATGTAAAGTGAAAGTGTGCGCGGTCGTGTTATAAGAAAGTGTCCGTCTTGTCGCTCAGCTCGTCCCTCGGACCGCTTAAATATATATGGTACGAGAAAATGCGTAAGCCAAACGACCGGAAAGATACACATATACATATACATATACATATACATATACATATACATATACATATACATATACATATATAAAAGTATATACATACGTATATATATATATTGGTGAACACATATATGCTTCTGCACATACATAAATAAGTTTCCGGATTAAACACACACCTCGGCCGCCATTGTCATCAGCCCAAGTTGGCGCAATAAAACCAATCTGAAACTGTGCATGAAACTTTTCCTTTGCCCTGCTGACTCTAAGTAGGTAAAGTATGTCATTTTGTCTGATACTTATATTGCGTCTGTATATACATGTGTATGCGTGTGTGTGTTTGTGTGTGTATGGGTATGATATTGCTATCTTATGAGCAGACATCAAAGGCATAAGTTACATGCGTGAGCCAGTCGTATAGCACGCATATGACATTTATACACATATCTTACCAAATGTAAATTAATGCTAAATTTATTGCTTTTCGCCAAATTAAGTACCTCAAAAATTAAAAAGCTCGAATTTTTTTAAAAATAATTCTGTAAGCTTTAATTATGATTCTATAAATATTCTTCTCTGACATTAAATTGTGGACAAATATTGAGAGAACTCATAGGTAGTTCAAGTAAAAGTTGTACATTTTGGTATGAATAGATTAATTATATCACTAAAAACAATGTGCTATTCAATGGATCCACTGATCAAATACATTTCAACATCATTCATAATAGACTTTTGTGTTTTTCTTCGAAGATTCGCAGCAAAGAAATGATTTATAAAAGTTTTACTCTCGCTACAGACACATACATACATATAAATATTATTTTTCGAGCAGAGCAATTTGATCAGAAATAGTATGTGTACATACATACATAAGTATATATACGTATATTCGTACTTTTACATGCTATTCACATTGTCCTTGTTTCTGTTAATACGAAAATATTTCATTTTTATTATGTATTTGTTTTTGTGTCTACTCGTTCTTGGTCCACATACAATATTTAACAGTCTCAACAAATTACTTTAACCCTTTTCAAAACTGCGCACCCTTAAGGCTTTAAGTCATTTGTCAAAAACTGCAAAAACGGCTTACGGAAAACTCAAGCCCGCAAACACACTCACACACACAGACGCACCACCATACTTAGTCATGGTGCGACTTTCACACTTTCTTATGCAAATTTTCTGCTTATTCTCATGTCTTTAAGGCTATTCTAGTGAAGCCAAAGAAACGTATCCATATACATATAAGTATATATATGAATATACATAAGTACATATAAATTTAGCTCTGTAGCAGCTGAGAACTGCCGAGGGGCGCATTTCAAACACGTTGCTGTCAACTTCTTCACACATTAAACCTATTTATTTTTGGCTCTTGTCAGATTAAATTACTTGGCCAGTCGACAGGCGTTGAAATACCATTCTTTGCCTCAACTATTCCAATTGACACAAAGCAACATTAATTCCTGTTTGCAAAAAAAAAAAAAAAAAAAAAAAAAAACAATAAAATCCATGTCAAATATCGCACATAAATTCTTTTAACAACATATAAGTATTGAACTTTTGCGTTCAAGTGAAAAAGAATAAGATGTTATTATTATCGATCGACTGTTGAATGGAATATAAAATATATGTATATTAATTATTTACTATATTTCTAAACATTTTAAACATACTTGACATATTTTTTAATTGCAAAGTAAACTAAGCATGCCTCAGAACTATTGACAGCCTGGCTGATATATGAGCAGCCTTAAGGAACATCTGAAAGTAAATTAATTTGTAATATAAAATGTTAATTATTATTACATGATACTAACAGAAAAATATCCATAAGAGAAATAGATCTAATTCTGTAAGATGATGTAAGATGTTCGTTATCAAGCTAGATTATCTTTGATTTGCCATAAACCGGCTCTAACAATTGTTATGAGCTGAATAATACATATATATTTTCATATGAAATCATTTTGCAAGCATGAATCAAATTTAAAAATCTATTTAAAGATACGTCAACTAACTTATATAGCCATAGCTTTAATGTAATCAAGCTACTAATGTACAGTACGAAGAACCAGTAGATATATTAGTAATGTGCATTCTTTCGTGCATGCAGTCGTGTAGGAGTCAAGCCTACGCTATTATAAATGCTTATAATTGAATTTTTTATATTTCGCTGAGCTAGGCAACCAACCAACGGACCAGCTGAAACAACTTTGACCAACCGAGAGCGGTTGTCGGTTTTTTGCGCTCAAGCATGCTGTCCGCCCAACTCCATTTACGTGGACCACATAAAACACACCCGGCGCGCGGCCAGAGAAGCTCGGACGTTTAATAGTTGGGACCATAAATTCGCCTGCTCTTTGATACAATTAGGAAAAAATGCTGGGTATTGGATTCTGGTACATCGCTGATAGCCTTACGTGGCTGGTTTGTGGTTTTCTTTATTGGTTGGCTCCTGTGAATGGAACGCGAATTAGAGCTATTCAATTTAGCAGACTTGCTGCTGATATTAAATGTCATTTGGAGGTTAACCCAATGCTATGGGTGGTATATTATAGATGTCTGCATGACATTTACATATATATATATATCGATAAAAATAATTACAATTCGATTTTACCTTTAATTGAAAATGCTCTCTGCGCCGGCTGGCCACAATTATTGTGGCATTGTGTAGAAACTATTTAATCTCGCACATCAGACCACTTTGAGAATATAATCAGTAGTAAGCGACATGTTGCTCAAATAAATAACAAAATAAACCTTTTGGATATATGATAAATCTGAGATTAACAATTGTACTAATAATCCCACTGAGAAGAGGCAGAGCCAATCCCAGTTGATAATTTTTGAACGTATCAAATTCCAGTTGTAACTTACAACACCTGTCGCTCTTAAGTTTTTAAAATATGTGTAGCAGTACTGAATCAACAAACAAATCCAGATTTCACATAGAGTTGCTGGCTGACAAGAGTCTTGTCTTAGTGAATGCGCGTGGATATGAATCTGAAATATTTCTGCCCGAGCTGCAAAAGGGCCGAGTCTGTTTAAGGAATGTCATATTCAGCCGCCAGCCCAGGTCACCGCCAGATGAGATAAATTCCCGCTCATCGTCGTCAAATCATCAATGCAAGAGGATGGGGAGCGTCAAGCTGACCACTGCAACGGCTGGCTTAGCACCAAATCCTGGACGGATTGATAACATTGGCGAGCTACGCTTCGAGCTTAAGCTTATATCGAATGGAAATGTGGTGCTTGTAGAATGTAAGGGCTATGAATCTGAGATTTTTCTTCCTCATATTTTTAGCCATTGCGTTGCTATGAAGCGCATCTCTGCTTACGAGCTGGCGCAATGTTCATCTCTAAAATCGAGTACAACGAAACCCAGTAACGAATCGCCTGCTTCCATTGCTGCCTCTTTGGGAACCCAGACAGCTGGGCTACCCAACTGTTTGATAACTCCAATCAAGGCAGGCAATGTTCTTAATAAAGAGAAACGTGGACAGAGGCTACACAAAAGCCAACAAGTGACAAAAACTAAGAAAAAAACGCAAAAAGAAAAATCTTCACCGAGACAAAAAAAGAAACGTTGTAAGCAGTATGTAAAGGAACCCAGAGATGTGTCAAATTAATATATTTAAGTCGCTAACTCAAGCTCAATAGAAATCGTATAGGTTGACAAAACAAACGGGTGCTAAACTTCAATAAATTTTCATACATAATATTTTGATGTGTAAATAGCAACAACATTTTTCATTTCAGTAATGTAAAAGTTTGTCTATAATAAAATAAAGATTTGGCCAAACCAATGCATTTCAAAACCAACCAGTTAAAATTTTCTTTGAAGCTAATACTTAGCCAAAGCGCTATTTTGGTTGAGTATCCAGGGCATGAACCGCAACTATTTATGCCAACATTGGTCCACAATAAAATCGTATTGCGAAACATCATATTTGATCATATCAATCCACCGGATAGTGATGAGAAGCCAAAGCATCAACACTTGCACAAGAGGTGTCGTTCCGAAGCGGACACCGTTAAGCTGAAACGTAAGGGTAAGCGACAAAGTAGCTCAACAAGCGGCGATAACTCTGGAGTGTGCGGCCAAACCAATGGTGGTATTAACCATGAGAAAACTGAAAGTTCGAAAAACGAACACTCCGAATCGATGCATTCCCCGAATAACACTGACTCCAGAACAGTACCGCCAAACATCGATAGCCTCAAATCGGTGCAACTTGGCGATAACTATAATGGTAAAACATTAAAGCTGGAAAACGACCGCTTCAATTGGGTGCGTTCTGGCAAAACCAAGAAATTAACACCACTCGCGAAGGACAAACTGAATAGCTCTGAGAAGTCTATGCCGATTGTGGGTGCGGCAATTGAACCATCGATTGCAGACTACCATGAGCGATTACAGCTGCAGCTGAAGAAGGTGCATTCTCATGTAATAGGCAATCCTTTACCGCCGTTCGATGGCTTGCGAAGTTCTTACCTGAATAAAGAGTTCAAATCAGCCCGTACACCAGGCCTAAAAAAAAGGCGAACACTTGATGCTAGTCCTTCATAATTCAGATTCTTAGGAGTTTGTATAGTCTATAAATTTTCCTTTTAATAAATTTTAGCAGTAAAATACATACGTTGAATTCATTTGTAATTAAATATAATTGCAATTGTAATTATTATATATATATATATATAATATGTATTAATAGTAGTAACTAATAATTTCTATTATTACAACGACTTACATGACTTCATCATGCAGTGTTTTTCGTTGAGAAATTAACACAGCTTGTAAATAACAAAAATTGACCGTTTGTCTCTTTACGTTCTCGTAATAAACCGAAAGAATTAATATTATTTCTGTCTCGCTCTTTGTTTTTGATTTGTGTTGAGCATGATTCGTGTCACGCCCGTTTAGAGAGCGATACGATTGACTTTCATACAATGAGACTCAGTAAGTGGACAGATTATATCAAAATGTGAATGCAAACGGTCTCCTCATTCACATGCGCTCTTAATGTAATGTGTAGCGAACACAACGATTGAGAAATATTTAGTAATCGAATTGCTCTTGGCTTAACGTACTGAGTTTTTTCTCAGAGTGTGAACGCAATCGTTGCATATAAACCAATACATGCACAAATGACTTTTCAGAGTGTAAGCAAATTTTAAAAGATTCTAGCCGATCGTAAACGAACTTGAAGAACCGACGCAATCGGCTGCTCTCTAAGTTTTTTTTTTTTATTTGCAGGCATCGAGCAACAACGAAGAATTATGTGCAAGCTATGCCAACTAGTATTATTCCAACAGCGAGAGAGCTTACTTTTTCTAGCGATGTTATTTGTTGTGAAATTAGAAATAAATGAAAAAAAAATTGTGAAATACGAGAAAAGTGATTCACAATAAATAGTAAACTGCTTTGCGGAAGGTCAGTTTCAATACACGAAGAATAACCGGTCTATCGCGCCGAGCACCAACTGACGTATATGTACATATGTATAACTATGAATAGCAGCTGATTAATAATGCTGTTTGAGTTACGTGGCCTTTTGTTAGTATTGCAAATTGATTTTTATTAATTCCCATTTACATTTCAGTCTCGTAATCAAAACACGACATGCTATACGTTTGCAAAAATGAGCGCTTTAAATATATTGGATTTGAAAGATGACTGTCTGAGATATCTTTTGGATTATCTGCCTATTGAAGATCAAATAAGCTATGCACAAGTCTGTCAACGATTTCGCGATGTGTTCACAGCTTGGGCCGGCAGACATTATCGTCACTTTACGATTGATGCGAATAGCTCAAGGCAGGAGCTGATCAGATTTTGCATTTGCCGCGCATCAGTCGAGGAGCTGACCATTGATCTGGATCACTTTGATACGTCAAGAGCATTTAGAAACTATGGATGCGTTGCACCTTTAAACTGCTTTAGCATATTAAGCTTAGCTTTGACAGGAATGATTAGCCTGGAAAGGTTAATAGTTAAACAACTTAAATTTATGCTCTTTCCAATCGAACAACCCTTTGAGAAAATATTAACCTCAGTCAAAGACTTAAACCAGCTTAAATTCTTAGAGTTGCGTGCGATTCATGGTGAATAAATATATTAAAGAAAAGCTTACACAGCGAATAGTCTTAAAGCATTCTGATATCGATTTTTTTCAGATTTCACCTTTGAGAACTTAAGCCAACTCAAACATCTGGAGGGATTATATTTAATTTTAAAGCAATTAAGCGCTTCAGCTCTAACCAATTGTTGCAAGTCAAATACCAATCTGCGTTATCTTCACCTTGGATATTCCAGTGTGCAGCGGATTCTAAACGATATTGTACATTACTGCTCTAACCTGGAAACTCTTCACTTTGGCATGATAGGAGAAGCGCCGGCATACAAAGCGCTCGCCCAGCTGCCCAAGCTCAGGGAGCTCATTTATTATGGCATTCGGAGCACCAACTCTTTTCTGCCGCTACTCACTGGTTTGGCTAGACGACCTCAGCTTCAACGTCTCGTCATCAATGGAGGCACCCTTAGCACTGAAGAGACTCAACAAATGATTAGAATGAGCGGATTGCAGCAGCTGAAGTGTTTCTGCTCGACAGCAGAGTGTGTGGAGATGCTGGCGCAACTAACACAGCTACAGGAACTCAGTATATGGATGTCAAGCAGAGTCGACATTTCTGCTGCTATGCTAAAAGTGATAAGAGAATGCAAGCAACTGCAGCGCCTGTCCATTGCCTCGGGCAACCTAAGCCCTACTTTTATTGATGATGTTTCTGAACTACTCTTTGTAATCGGAACACGACCTGATCGACGATCTCTGAAACTCGAAATTCCAATTTCGAAATATGTGATTGCTAAAGAGGTAAAATGTTGTTACCCACGAGATCAATCCGAATTAACTTTTATCATTTATAGAAAATCATCGAAGGAAACACAATTCTCAGCTGCTCAGAGTATGAGCTTGCCTCATGGAACAACTTAATTTAGATTAATACTAAAGTTCACTGAAAGCAGGATTTACATCCCTATATTACATACATATGTACATATATACATAATATTTGTAAAAAGAATTCCGCTAAACTCGAATCGCAGATAATTCGGCATGTCGACTCTGATCTGCAATATAATTCGATAATAGATATTCAACCTTTAACTCACTTAAAAAGGTAAAAGTTACAATACAAATTAAATAATTTATTTAATATTCGCTCTCAATGCAAGTGCGCCAGGGCCAGGCGAAAAGCTTTAACTTAATTAAAGACTGATTGATTATTGGTCGGGATTCAATTTCAATTTCATTCGCCGCCACTGCAAGCAATGGAATTAAAATCAAATTAAATGAGAGAATTTAAATTTAACATTTCCATTGTCGCAGATGCTGAAGGGACTACCTCATGCGCGTGACATGATATATGGATAATGATGATGCTGCTACTGCCTGTATTTGTCAGGCAGACAGGCAGTATTGAAGTGGTTCGATCGTCGGCAAGTGGAACCCATCAGTCAGTCAGTTGTACAGCCATTGCTTATTTGTTTCAATTTAAACCTGTTTTTCTGCTCTTTCGCATGCTGGGCACGCTTTAACACGTTTACATTGAATTAAACGTTGCAGCGAGCACAATGGCAACATTACAGATACCAACAATAGTGCACACAAAAGCAACAGCAACAGCAACAGCAACAGCAACATCAACTGCAACAACATGGTAAAGTTAAAATCAACATACATTGTTGCTGAAAATTTCCTTTTGTGCCCGAGCACAGTGCTCAGGGAAACCGAAAGCCGGAAAGTGAAGCGAGCTACGTTTGAAGTGAAAGAAAAATAGCAACAGGCAACAAACAACAGCACACAACCCACTACGAGTAACAATGGCAACAATACACTTGGGGCGACCCTCTTATCGAAATGTATTACATGCAAATTTACTTATTATTCCATTATTTCAGCCGAATACTGATTTCGGTCAGTACTTGTGCTAATTGAAGCCAACAGAAGAAATCTATAGTGGGAATCGTCCTTGAAATTATCAATTCACATTTATTCAACACATCAATTCAATCATCAATTTATACAAATTCAATTCATATTCAATTGTGAATGGAACTCCAACTCATGTTCGATAAAGCAAGATGCAATCTTGAATCAAACATTATGAGCTCAGACTGAGCTCGGACATGCTTAATAAAAGCTGAAGCTAAGCAGCGAAAGGCACTCGTAATTTTATCAATAAAATTCAACGACAGTCTAAAGTACCCACTGAGCCAGCATGAATATTTTATGGCAATGTGTGAAGCCGCACATTATTAATTAAAATTTGCTCCATCAACAACAACAATAACAACGCGCAGAGCAACAGCGTGCGCGGAATTACGGCAAACGAGGCGGCAGTAAAAACTTCCAATTACTCAAGCGTGCCCTCATCCTTCTTCAACAACGGCAGCAAACACAACACAGGGACATCACATAAACGTTCATGTGTGTGTGTGTGTGTGTGTCTGTGTATTTGCATTTAATATCCTTTTCTTTGAATAATTCATGCATACAGGGCTGACCAAACGACTGAACAGCATCAACTGCACATAGCGGCATTGCAGGGCACAGGCAAAAGGCTGATGACCGAGGAGCTTTCATTTGATTATTGTTGTTATTGTTGTTGTTGTTGTTGCTGCTGGGCTTTTTTTTTACGCATACCGATGGCGAAACTTATTAATTGGCACTTGAGCTGTGGTTACCACAGCTCGACAGAGTCCACGTTTATTTATATTTTTTGCCCTGGGCTCAACCAAAGCGCGCCGTCATTCAAATTTTTGAGCAGGCATAATTTAACAACTTTTTCGTCCAATGGCTGCACCCATCCCCTTGGATATTGGATGTTGAACATCGCTGGTAATCCACTCAAGTAACAAGCTATAACAACCACAACCACAACAGCAACAATAACAGTAGCAAAATTTACACGAGACTGACAATGACAGAGCAACAGGATTGGCGGACATGCAGAAACAGCAACAGTAACAAGGAAATACCCTACAATTGACGAAAAACGATGCTAGAGTAATTCACGTTAAAGAGCACAAAAGTTGCATGGACTCTTTGATAATACACTCTGTTCCAGATAAGTAGTTATTGGAACAAATGAGTTGTTAACCTTAAAGCTGACTCCTGCATATGTCGTTGGCTGACTGACATTTTGACGCACAGGAGACAGCCTCATATCCCCCAGTGACTGCGCTATCGTCACGTTTTAACATTTAAATTAAAATGTTTCGCTTAAAAGAAAGAGAGCTGCAAAAATTGCTTACGCCTGGCAAGAGCACAAAAAAAAATCTCAGCCACATCCCCTTAAAAAAATTTAAAAAAAAGAAAAATGTATAAAAAATGAGTGCGCTGCTTTTTTCGCTGTCCTGTTTGGCGCTGTCTTTTGCAGTTGGCACGTTTGCCAGCTGCACTTGAAAGCCGCCTTGTTGGCCATCAGTGCCAGCGGCAGTGGCCGGTTCGGCCATCGCCTGCGCCAACGCCAACGCCATCGCCATCGCCATCGCCAACTCCATCTACATTTATTCTTCTTCTTCATTTATTCAATGCCGCGCTGTTGCCATCAACAGCGTCGGTCACACGGCGTATCAGTGTTATTCGAGGAGGCTTATACGCTATACAAGAGCTTTTCAGCTCACTTTTTACCAAACGAGCAAGAAGATGAAATAAAGCTATAACTATATATGCATGCATATTTTGGTAGCCGACTTAATTTCCCATGAACCTTAAAGATATTCTGTTAACTATCAAGTGAGAGTGATTTATATGAATACCAATATTAAATCAAAATTAGTCTCATATTCATACTAAACCTGTTTGTCTATAGAAGATTATAATTAGTAACTAAAATATATTATACCAAAGCAAATATATTTCAATATTTAATACTTATGGTCATAGAAATGTCTATAGAATGCAATCATATGCCATAATTGACATCATGCACAACAGTCTCCATATTTCAATTTTCTATCTTCTGCTTTCATATTTTAATTCCAACTATGTGCACAGAAATTATTTGCAGCAACATTCAATGTCGTTTACTGCATCTGTCCCTGACGAATTAAGCACTTTCATTAAGTGACTGCAATCAGGTAAGAAATTATCAGCCAGCACCTGGCGCCTTAACATTGGCGACTTGCTCTGCGATATCTTAATGCACTTTTAATTGAGCGGAGACCTGCGAGCTGCACTGAGCAGCCAGCTGTCAAGGGCGATGGGGTGAACATTGAAAAGAAGTGCAAATGAAAAATTATAATTAACGTGGCCATTAGCAAGAGTGCCAAGTGGCAGATGCTGTTGCTATAGCTGTTGCATTTCTCCCATCCCGATTTCAATTTGGGCAACTATTTTAATTGCCAGCCAATAACAAGGACAATGCGTATACGCCATGTGTTACCATTAGTTAACATAAATTATTGAAAATCATAATTTATGCGCAAGTTGTCATTGTCAGTTGCCTAGCTAAATATGCAGGCCCAGTTGTAAGGCACGAAAATAAATACAAGCCCAATTAACTCATTCATTTGCAGCATTTAGGTAGAAACTATGGCAATTGGACATGGATTTTGCGTTCGAATTTTCATAAATAAATCAAGCTAATTAATAGGCTGTAGATGCGTCTAACTGTGTGACAATGACACTCTAAATGATTTCGCTGTTAAATCAGAAATTGGGCATCTGTTATCAGCGAGGAACATTGACTATCGCCCATTGATTAGCACTTGCTTAGGGTAACTATGTGAATTAAATAAACAACTACGTCAAGCACCATTCTATTGATAAATATTTCTTTTCGACTCAATTGACATGCATCGAGAAGCGTTCACTTATTTATTGCATTTTATTGGCAGAACCTCTGTGAGTAGCAGCTGTCAGCAACAAATGCGAATAAATTGTATTTCTGCAAATCCAATTACCAAATGATTTGTTTTTACATATGATTTCCATGTTTTTCTTTTCTTTTATGTAATATACCCTATGCCCACAAAATGATTGATGTAGGCTATAATAGAATACGGAAAATGTTTGCTTTCGCCTTGGTTCTGTGTGCAGGGTATTAGCTAGTCATGCCATTTATGTTGACAGACTCTCTGCTTTTTTATCACGAATATTGAAGAATTCCATTGCCGAAATTCGCACGCACGTACAGTGCTGCAAATTAGTCTACATACGCATCGGTAGGTTATTTGGTGTGGGTCTTTAGTGCAAATAATCGCATGAAGTGCCATTGCCTGTCGTTGATTTTGATGGTATTTATTCCAATGCTTTTTGGGCCCCAAATAAATATTTTATTCCCCTGCTCATAAATGGCTTGTAAATTGCAAATGTCGGCAAAGAAAATCAATTAGTGTTTGACAGATCTATTTTTGTGTTGCTATTGTGGTCATGAGTGATTTGGAAATATGCCTATTTCACTTCCCAATATAAACTTTTATATAATCTTATTATTGTTCCATAAACTGTGTTAGACCAGTTTGATAAGCATTTATTATGACTAACTAGCGTTAATTAAAAAAAATATACTATAGTTGACTTTAATGCTTAACATTTAACTTTTTAGGACATTCTGACCATATCCAGTCATTATTAAATTGCATGACGCGGTCTGATGGTGGATAAGTCACTTAATTAAGATTATGGATTGATCAGCTGTCAGCTCTTAAGTGGCCTATATTATAAGTTCTAATTCGTAAGTTAAGACAATATTTGTGGGTAATGTTCGGTATTTGCGCTGCCAAAATCGTAATCTACAATATAATCAATTGTCATAAATAAGCGCGTTGAGCGGTTCACTACGATAACGATTCCACCAACATAGTCTTGGCCATATAAAAACGTTATTGATCAACAAAGGGGTTGGCATAATGAACTCACATGTAGCACTATGAGGTGCGACGTGACTGTGATCTTAGTCCTCGAGCTGCTGGTCGGCTTCAGTTCCGCCGCTCAAAGGATATCGCGCGTGTTGCCCTTTGCCGAAGGTGAACAAGGTGTGCCCGTGTTCGGTGATTGCGAGTTTCGAGTAAATGGGGATCTCAATGATCCAGCTCCGCTCTTTGCGCGACATAACTTTTTCGAGATTATCGTGCCAGACCCTACGGATACAGTACATTTGAAAAATGGAGAACTGCTGGACATGTTCTGTCCTGGCGCTGGTTTTGCGCCACCCTTCCAAAATCGTACACAGTTAACTGTGCAGTGTCTGCAGGAAAAGTATTTCCTGGTCGATGGCCTGATCTATCCTTTCGCCAACTTTAGCTGCGCGGCATGGCCGACCTTCACGGCCCTGCGCACTGGGCGTCAGTGCAACGGTGGCACAGATCTAGTTAAAGTTGGCTTCGAACTGGAGGACGATGGATTTCTGCAGACCTTTGATGTGTGTCACGACGAGCTTGCTGAGGTGACGCGCTATGTGCACCATGTGCTGTATCCATCCAGTTACGACTATCAACACGGTGTAGCGCGACCCAGTTTCGTCGAGCTAGATTTTTATGGTGGCCGAGATGTTAATAAAAAGTACACGCAAATAGAGCAGAACATCACAATAAGCAACATCTTGGGCATGGATGCCAGCCCATACTTTAACTATAGCGAGGATCGGATATTGGCACGCGGCCACATGGTTGCGAAAGCGGATCAGATCTTTGGCGCAGCTCAGATGTCGACCTTTGTATTCATCAATGTGGCGCCTCAGTGGCAGAGCTTCAATGGCGGCAACTGGGAGCGTGTTGAATCCAGCGTTCGCAAATTTGTTGCCGATCAGCATCTGACTGTTGACTGCTATACCGGAACCTGGGGCGTGTCCACTCTGCCCGATTTCGAAGGCATCGAACGTGAACTTTACCTTGACTTTGATGAGAACAACAATGGCTTGATACCAGTCCCCAAATTGTATTTCCGTGTCATTATCGATCGTGCTAGTCGAGAGGGCATTGTCCTGGTGGGTGTTAACAACCCTTATGCCACTCTGGAACAAATTCAAAGCGATTATATATTGTGTGAGGATATTGGACATCAGCTAAGTTGGGTCTCATGGCTTAAGGAGGATCTACATGAAGGCTATTCATATGCATGCTCTGTGGAGGATTTCACGGAAGTGGTAAAAGACTTGCCACTTGATGATCTGCAAACGAATGGTATCCTTGGCTTAGATAAGGATATAAGTACCACCACCGATTCTCCAACCACTGTCAGCAGCACTGAACTGCCTTCTTCAACGACTACTGAGAGCACCACTGACATTTCAAGCACCACTATCAGCACCACTGAGTTGCCTGTTACAACTCCTGAAAGTTCCACGGATATTCCAAGCACCACTATCAGCACCACTGAGTTGCCTGTTACAACTCCTGAAAGTTCCACGGATATTCCAAGCACCACTACCAGTACCACTGAGTTGCCTGTTACAACTCCTGAAAGTTCCACGGATATTCCAAGCACCACTATCAGCACCACTGAGTTGCCTGTTACAACTCCTTCTGTTAGCACCACTGGCATTCCAAGCACTACTATCAGCACCACTGAGTTACCAACAACAACTTCTTCTGTCAGCACCACTTCAGCACCTGCTACACCCAGTCCAACTCCTACTCCTGAGCCCAACCAATGCTACTTCAATGTCAATGGGGACCTCAACGATCCTGCCCCACTGCTTACGCCAGAAGGTGCACTGAGTTGGCTTTTGCCGAATGAATCGGGTATTTATACGGTAGACGATGGATCAAGCATTGATCTGCATTGCACCGCTGCACTAGCAAGTCCATTCAATAGGTATACCGCATTGACAGCTCGTTGCGTGGGCAATCAGATGTACGAGGCAGAAGGCCAAACTGTTCAAATAGCAGAGTTCAGCTGTCAAACTTGGCCTAGCTATGAAGCCGTTCGATCCGGTATCCCGTGTGAGGGCGGCACTGAACTACTGCAGATTGGCTTTAATGTGGCTGCCGGCCTGCTGCCGCAGCTGGAATTATGCTACGACGAGAATGCGCAGATCACACGCTACGTGCGCTACGAGCTGACGCCAGCTAACGTTGCCTATCAACGAAACGTAGCACAGCCAGGCTATCTGCGCGCTGGCTTCTATGCGGGCAAAGACGTCAATGTACTCTATGGTCTGCCGCATCAGTACGAGATGCTTGGCGAAACTCTTGGCCTGGATGCCAGTCAGTACCTGGACAGCAGTCGTGACTTGTATCTAACTCGTGGTCAACTCGGTGCACGTCAAGATTTTGTGCATGGCTCGGCGCAGCGCGCGACCCACTTTTATGTGAATGCGGTGCCCCAGTGGCGCAGCATTACCATAGGCAACTGGCAGGCCTTAGAGCGTAGTCTGCGTCAGTTTGTAGCCAATGAGGCGCTCAACGTTAGCGTGCATGCAGGCAGCTGGGGCATAGCTACACTGCCAAATGTCGATGGTAAACAAACCCCGATCTATTTAAATGCAGACACGCAGCAGTTGCCAGTTCCCCAACTTGTGTATCGGATTGTTATTGACCAAGAGAGTCGCAAGGGCATTGCCTTAGTGGTGGTCAACAATCCACATGCTAGCCTTGCCGAAATCTTGCAGGATTATGTCGTCTGTGAGGATGTGAGTGCGCAGCTAGATTGGCTGGACTGGGAGAAGACCAACATAGAGAAGGGCTATGCTTACGCGTGCGCTGTGGAAGATTTCACTGATGTGGTCAAAGATCTACCATTAAATCAACTGGATACGACGGGGTTGCTTGGAGTACCTGATGATCAATTACAGCATCTGTGTAGTTTTCGTGTAAATGGTGATCTCAAAGATCCAGCTCCGCTTTTCGTGATACGCGACGAGCAGGGCACAGCACAATATCTGGAGCCCAATGCACAAGGAGTGGTAGAACTGCAGCATGGCCAGGCAATAGAGCTGCACTGCAGTGGCCCAAAGTCCTTTCAGGGACAGTTCGCCGGATATTCTCGACTAAGTGCCAGTTGCTGGCAACAAGAAAACTTTTTAGTGCTGGAAAGTGTCTACCGTATCAACGACTTTGTATGCACCTCGTGGCCTGGCTACACTGCGCGACGTACAAGTCGTGAGTGCAATGGAGGCACCAATCTCTTGGAAGTTGGCTTTCAACTTGCCGATGATGATGGCTACGATGACTTCCTGCAAACGTACGATGTGTGCCACGATGAGCTCGCAGAGGTAACACGCTATGTGCATCATGTGCTGACGCCCAGCAGTGCCCAATATCAGCGGTCAGTGAGTCGACCAAGCTTTATAACGGGCGACTTCTATGGCGGCAAGGACGTCAATCAAAAATATACTCAGGTGCAACAGAATATTACAGTTAGTGAAATTCTGAGCATGGATGCCTCGCAATACTTCGATATAGGCAGCAACGTATACCTGGCCAGGGGTCATCTATCCGCCAAAGTTGACTTCATATTTGGTGCCGCACAGCAGGCGAGCTTCTTCTTTGTAAATGCCGCACCTCAATGGCAGACTTTCAATGCGGGCAACTGGGAGCGTATTGAGGATAGCGTGCGAAAATTCGTTGCTGACGAAAATATAACCGTTGATTGCTTCACTGGAACGTGGGGTGTATCCACGCTGCCCGATGGAGAGGGCGCGCCCCAAGAACTCTACCTAGACTTTGATGAGAACAACAATGGCCTGATACCAGTGCCAAAGTTATACTTCCGTGTGATTATCGATCGGGCTAGCCGCAAAGGTATTGTGCTGGTGGGCGTTAATAATCCACATATTGGCTTGCAAGAGATTGAGCAAGACTATATTATCTGTCCTGATATAGGTGATCAAATTAGTTGGATTAGTTGGTCAAGGCATGACTTAAAGAAGGGTTATTCATATGCCTGCACTGTGGATGATTTTATAGAAGTTGTAAAACATTTGCCATTAGACGATCTGCAAACGAGTGGCGTTTTAGGTGTATAGAAGTAGCTATAACTATCAAATCTAATCAAATGACCTAAGCATACAATATATTATAATAAAATTGAATAACTAACCAACGAACGATAAGCAGTCTTTGGAATTGCCATCCCACAATTGCTCACGTGCCACACGTTTCACTTTACCGTCTTATATCATATCAGCACCTTGAGCTTTTGTAACATCAACAAAAACGTTTTTTTTTTTTTTGTTAATCTTATCTCTAAAAAAATATTTACGTCTCGCATTCATTAATATAAAAAGTCAATGGCATTTGACATTTTAATTGTTGCTGTAAATAAACTAAACATATGATTTTTTAAAACTCAAAATAATTTTATTATGTAGTTAAAATACTCGGTTAAATCACCCATTACTATCAGGACTACAACATTTAATCTGCAAAATTAAATTAAATAAAGTAAGCTTCGCTCAAATCATTAGTACATTAAATGCTCAAAGTTGCTCAAGCATATCTTGCAAATTATATAAAATAAAGCTCACATTGAGAACAGAATTCAGTTAGCAAAACAAAAGTATTTGAAGCATTTGGAATATGTTTATAAAGTGGCAAATCGGCTACATAGCCTGTTGTGTATTGGCCATAATTGTGACCGTAACAGCCCATGTCAATGCCTACAAAAGTAAGTGAAGTCAATTTCTGTATTCGAGCCGCAGTCATTTGACAAATTTATTGACCTTGTCAGAGTTTGGACGCGATTGTCGCGATATTAGTTGTGTGCCCACTGAAAGATGCATTTTAGCCAATGTGGCTTGTGAAAAGGATCAACTGGATGGCGAACACTGTGGCCAGTATCCAAAATGTGTCGAGCGTTCAAGTAGCTCAGGTGTGTAAAACTCACTGAACCCAATCACCGTTTACCGACACACACTCATAGCAAACCTCTTACTGATCCGTTTCAGATCAGCATTTGAATCGGTTCACGATCGACACCACATCCACCACAGCTAACACTCGCAGCATCAGCGCACCCATCTCCGGTCCCATCACCAGCACGCTCCATTTGAATCACCAACTGTACACTGAGTCGTACCCCGACGGGGACAATGGCTTTGAGCTCCTTAAAGGCGTGACTGGGCCTATGTCAGGTGACAGTCATGCCGATCAGCGACAGGCAAATGTTCTGGTCATTGTGCAGGACGGATCCCAGCAACCCATGCCAAATCCTAATCCCAACTATAATAGACAGCCCATGCCAAATCTCAATCCTAACTATAATAAACAGCCCTGGCAACAACCGTGCATTGTTAGTCCGTATTATCCGTATGCGTGCAACAATGGGCTACCGCCATATATGCCCGTCTCGAGATCTATTTCACCTTACGGCAACGCACGTACAGCCTCCGGACCGCAGTTAGTGCCACCAACTCCGCCGTGTTATTTCAATTGCTATCCCAGACTGGCAGCTGGGTATCCGCTAGCGAGAACCTCTAGACCTACCGCATCAACAAGCAACTATTTGCTTTACATAAATATTTAGTTTCTGCTCTTTTTTCCACTAGAATTGGGGTCTGAATACCAGAAACAATATAAAGATAATTTCTCCTGATCAGTCTTTCTCTCTCTTTTTCTTTTGGCAATCCGCCTTCCCAGATTCTCCAGACTTCATTGACTTGGAATTTGAATCATCCTATCCACTACATAATATATCCGCACGACAAGTCTACATGCCTGGACGCATGCCTATGCCTATGCCAGTCCCAATGCCAATGCCAATGCCAATGCCAATGCCAATGCCAATGCCAATGGCAAGACCCCTTCCCGCTCCGGTACCCATTCCCGGTCGTCTGTACTATCCTCCAGTGCAACCAATGCCAATGCCTCCACCTTCGGTGCCAATTGTCATCCTGCCCATTGGTGTGGGCAGTTTCTCTAGCATGGGGTACAATTACAATCAGTATTATGGGCCAGGTGGCATTTATCCCACTAATAACCAATACGGCACCCAAAGTCCCAACTACGACTATTCTAACAACAACATTTATCCCCCTAATAACCAATACAGCACCCAAAGTCCCAACTACGACTATTCTAACAACAACAACAATAATAATAATAACAATTATGCCAACAATAATAACGATTACATGAATAATTAATTTCGCGCTTCAATTAAATAAATATCTTAAAAATCAACTGATCCCCACAGTAACATTTTCTTTTTAATACTTATCAACATTGCTTTCAGGGTTTCTACTAGGAAGACATATGCGACAAGCTAGGCATATGGGTGGGCAAGGAAATACCAATGGAATGGGTGTAAATGGCGGAGGTGGAATGGGAACCAATGGAAATAGTAATGGGTATAGCATGGGTGGTAGAGTTGGAAATGGCGTAGGAGCCAATGGAAATGTCAATGGATATGGCATGGCTGGTAGAGGTGGCAACGGAGTGGGAGCCAATGGAAATGCCAATGGAATGGGTGGTAATGGAATGGGCATGGGAAGAAATGGTAATGGAATGGGAGTGAATGGAAATGGTAATGGATACGGTATGGGGGGTGGAAGAGGTGGAAATGGAATGGGTGCCAATGGAAATGTCAATGGAATGGGTGGTAATGGAATGGGCATGGGAAGAAACGGTAATGGAATGGGAGCCAATGGAAATGGCAATGGATACGGTATGGGGGGTGGAAGAGGTGGAAATGGAATGGGGGGCAATGGAAACGTCAATGGAATGGGTGGTAATGGAATGGGCATGGGAAGAAACGGTAATGGAATGGGAGCAAATGGAAATGGCAATGGATACGGTATGGGGGGTGGAAGAGGTGGAAATGGAATGGGGGGCAATGGTTACGGTATGGGTGGTGGTAGAGGTGGATATGGAATAGGAGCCAATGGAAATGCTAAC
The DNA here is from genome assembly GCA_030914345.1 of Drosophila koepferae. Taxonomy (NCBI): domain Eukaryota; kingdom Metazoa; phylum Arthropoda; class Insecta; order Diptera; family Drosophilidae; genus Drosophila; species Drosophila koepferae. The sequence goes on from JAUESR010000200.1 coordinate 1,185,264, forward strand.
GGAATGGGTGCAAATGGAAATGGCAATGGATACGGTATGGGGGGTGGAAGAGGTGGAAATGGAATGGGGGGCAATGGTTACGGTATGGGTGGTGGTAGAGGTGGATATGGAATGGGAGCCAATGGAAATGCTAACGGAATGGGTGGTAATGCAATGGGAGGCTATGGAATGGGAATGGGAATGGGTATGGGTGGAAGAGGTGGCAATGTTAATGGAGGAATGGGTATGGGTCCTGGTGGAATGGGTCCACGAGTATATACAATGTGTGCACCTGGAATGAATGCTAGTGGAATAAATATGAATGAAATTAATGGGAACGGAATAAATGCAAATGAAACGATTAAAAACATAAGTACATCCAAACGCAAGAAAAGGAATGTACATGGATTTAACAAACGCCGGGAGGCTGGCCAACAAAACCAGCAGGGCGGTGGAAATAGAATGGGAGGATATGGAATGGGAGGATATGGAATGGGAGGATATGGAATGGGTGGGAATAGTATGCGTGGAATGGGCTATGGTAGAATGTGTGGACCAGGAATGTTCAGTCACGTTGGTATTGGAATGGGTGGCAATGGGATGAGACAAATGAACGGAATGGGAACAGCACAAGGTGATCCTGGACAATGGAACAACAACAACAACGCTGGTGCCTACATGACTCAAGTATCGTTTAATCAAAGCTCGAATGGTGCCTCTGTAGATGCCAGTGTCACAGTAAGCAGTGTAAATACTGCTAGCTCACTCAGACCAAGACCACGCAAGAACGAAACAGAATGGTGAACAGATCAACTTGTTCATTTTGAAATGAATTTTCAAATATATGTTGTATCACATATTCAATTTGTAAAATAAATATACAATGTTCTAACTGCATGGAGCAAATTGTAATTGCTTTAACTTTATCAGTCTATTAATGAGTTTAGTCGGTTATTTTTTATAGCCTTTTGTGGCCGATGATTATCTGAAATGTTAAGCACATTCTGTAAATATCATGTGTGAAACATTAAATAAAGGTTATAGAAATTTCCTGCTATTATAGTACTATACAATATTACAGCGTATTCTATATGAAAGCATTCTTTCGTGTTCGCCATCAAAACAATGCCTTACTATCAAAAGTATTATCCCACTATACGCGCCCCTCAAAATTCTAATATGACGAATCATAAGAAGCTGACTGATAACCGGTTTGGAGAGAGTTAAATGAAAAGAAAGAATCAGAGAGAGAGAGAGAGAGTAGACGTAAGCAAAGCTGTGTATAAAAACACCTGTATAAACCAACGGTAACTGAATACGCAAACAGACGCCGCACGAGTCAGTTCGAGAGCAGAACGTTGTTAAACATGCATATACTTTTAATCGCTTTGTTGTTATTCGCGCCAACGAACGTGATTCGAGCGCGAGAAGCAATTAGGCCAGCAGCAGATGTAGGTCAAATAATCAAAGATCTTGTGGGAGTGAATGGGGCAACTCAACGAGGTAAGTGCAAGCATTCCCTCTTTCCCGGAAGTTTACGTCAATGTCTAAAAGTGCCGTTGAGAATTAACTAGTTTAATATAACCATTTCTCTCGTGGGCTTTGAGTATAAAAGCGTTTCTTGAATACATCTGTATGCATATTAGAAATATTATAAGTAAATAATAGTAATAATATAATATTACTAACAATAGCTTATGGCTCCTATTTATTATAGACGCTTTTTGTACGTTGGACATTAAATTCGATTTTCCGTACTCCAATCGGCAGCCGCTCTACCTGCACCCCGGCACGGACAACTACTGGTTGCCAAATAAAGAGGGAGAGCTCCAGATACCAAGCGGTGAAAATATAGAGCTCCATTGTGCACATAACTCATCCAAACGTGTTCATTGCCTGCACGACACAATATTTGAATGGGAAGGTAAAATATTGGAGTTTAGCGATTTAATCTGCGACACTCCACTGATCTATAGTGTGGAGGACATGAACCAACCGTGCAGGGATGGTGATGACAACTCCCCTGCGCGCAAATATCGTGTGGGCTATAACATCAGCGAGGGTCGATTTGTGCAAACCATAGAGCTGTGTCACGATGCAGATCAACTGCGCACACATTACGCTTTCTATCAATTGCTCCCAGCCAGCAAGCGCTTTCAACCACATGTTAAACGCATTAAGTTTAGTGCCGCAGGCCACTTTTCTGGTCACGATATGAACAATCTCTATTCAAAGAAAGGTCAGCTACAACAAGTGGCAGCGCTGTTTCAACAACCCAATGTTACAATGCTCGTGTCCAGTTTCCTGGAAAAGGGGCAATACCTCACACGCGGCCATCTGGCTGCCAAGGCAGATTTCATTTATGCCAGCCAGCAACGCACGAGCTTTAATTACATGAATGTGGCGCCTCAGTGGCAAGTATTCAATAATGGGCATTGGAAAATGGTAGAGGAAAAAATGCGTGATCTCATATATCGCTTAGACATCTCAGTGAGCGTCTATACGGGCACTTATGGTGTCATGCCGTTATCAAACCAGACTACCTTCCATTTGGACACCGGTGAAAATGGCAGAGACGTCCTACCCGTTCCGCTTCTCTACTATCGATTGCTTATAGATAATCAGAATCAAAGTCGTGGCTTGGCCCTCATAGGTGTCAACAATCCACATGCCAAGCTGAGTGAGATAGAAGAATCATATATTATATGTCCGCCAGTGGACGTGCACCATGTACCCTCACTTCGTCGCTGGCTGCAGGCGAAAGATCTCAAAAAATCATATCTGTATGCGTGCCGTGTGAAAGATTTGGCCATGGCCGTGGGACATTTGCCGCGTCACCTGATGGATGTAAGCGAACTGATAGAGGAGTCATAAAATCTTGGAATTTAAATCATGGTCATACCATTATCAAAAGGCTGTGTGCGTAAGGCTTGAGAATTTTAAATAATAATACCAGCATACTGGAGAGACACCACAAGTAATATGTTTTCTTATTGTCGTAAATTTGTTGTTTTTCTTTCGTAAACTCGAGATGATATTGATGCATGATATTATGTGTATTCCAAGGTAAAGTAAAGTAAACCGCATATTTTCATATTTACATTGTTCTTTTTTATTAATTCCCCCAAACAAATAATTTCGTACACAAACAAATAATAATGGAATATCAGTGAGCTCTTAAGTCAACAGCCAGCTAACATGAAAAATATAATTTTCGTCACCCAGCCGCAACTTCACCTTGCCGGATGGACGAAGCAGCAAAGAATTGTAAACGTGCGGAAAGCAGTTGGAAGTACGTTTCAGCGTTTTCAAATCAGTAAATGCAAATATAAATGTATTGAAAGCTCAAATGGGACCGAATTCAAAGCGAAGCAAAAGCAAGAAGAATTTATGGTAATGCGAAAGAAAGAAGCGCAACAAAAAAAATGAATTCAAGGACGTAAAATACCGGAAAACGGCAACAAAGGCGACGGAAAATTTAAGAAATTGTGCCAAACGACTACGCTGTTGTATTTCTGTACATGTATGTGTGAATCTGTGTGGGTGCGTGTGTGTGTGTGAAGCAGAAGAAAAGGATTAAATCAATGTTGCGGAACAAATTGTGTTATGTGGGGTGCTTTCATGGAGGTAATACAAACCTATTTCATTTCTTCAAGCCAACAAGGCATGGCCATAATGGGTAGCCGAATGTGAACCAACTTTTAGACCACAACCGACGACCCAATTTGATGGTGTCAAAGTCACACGAGCGTTAATAATGTGGGATACATGTTAGACGGTTAGTGCAAAGTCAAGAGAGAATGATATGATTAACTATATATACACATACATGCACATATACTCAATTAACTGCATATGAAACGTCATTTAGAATCACCTAAGATCACCTTTGTCATGATTTTTGCTGGCAAAAAAGCAAAAGGAATATCTATTTCATGAAAGCCACAACAAATAAGTTTTTATGACATTTTTAATAAGCTTACTTCAATCCTCAAATGATTGCAAGGACAAAAAATTTGGCTGAAAATGGTTTTGCAATTCAATCGATTCAAACTTGCGGCTGCAGTTCTTGCCTAATTCAACAAGAACAAAGTTGAGTTCGTGAAACAATTGCAAACATTGAAGACATTGTTTGTGTGCCAGTGGATTTTGTTTTCAGGGTCGTCGACATGACTTCAAATGGCTGCCCTGGTGACTTTCGTTTTTATTATTTCTCTTTTTGGCAACAACATTGCGTTCACAATTTTTTGTGGTCTAAGAAGTGTGGGTTCTGTTTCAGTACACACTTATAAACTTGATGAAAGTTTATCTGCGCGGAAACGCGGGTAAAGAGGGAGGTAGAGTAGAAAGAAACCCCGATGAAAACAAAGCGAAAAATACAACGAAAAAAAATAATTGTACGCACTTTACGCAGCTGTTGTCGAGGGTTTTTTGTTTTCTTCATTTTTTTCTTTTCCCTTTTCGCCTTTATTTGTTACTGTGCGGAAAAGAAGGATATGTTATGTCCTGCGGTGGCCTGCGGAAATTATTATTTATATTTTCGTATTCGGTTCGTTGCATTGTTAGTGGGGTTTCATCCCGATGTACATTTTAATATTACCACTTTTTGGTTACGCATTTTTTATTTTGATTAAAATGCATATTAAATCTTGGCAAACAAAAATGTAAAAAAAAAATAAATAAATAAATAAATGAAAATAAAAATCAGCACAAAAATAATATAAATAATTTCCTGTGACCGGCTGTGCTCTGTGCTCTGTACGCCTTGTTTCCTTCCGCCTTCAGCCGTGCAACTACAAACCCTCCAGCCACACTGCCACTCTGCACGGATCCAATGGCCCATGCGTTCGAGCCAAATCGAGTCGAGCCGAGGCGGCCACATTGCATGCAAAAGGCAGTCAAGTTGAAATATTTTGTTAACAGTGCGTAGGTTTCCCAAAAGACAAAAAATACATAATATAGCCTACATGCACACACACATTCATTCATACAAGTATGCTATATACCTACTAGGTATATAGCATATGCATATAAAGCTCGCCTTCTTCGTTATTTACATGTGTAACAACAATGGGCGCTCCCAGAGGCAGGCGCCGAGGCAAGGCGGTTGGGATCGGGGATTCCGACAAGACAGGCAGGAAGCACGCATGTAACAGGCATGATTTATATTGGAAAATTGAGGTATCCATTTGCTTACCCATTGAAAATGGGTAAAAAGGGGTATAATGGATTTGCGCAAATGTATTAAATAGACAATAGGAAGTATTGCCAGCCCCATTGAGTATAAATATATGTCCTTTATTAGGACGAAGATGTTCGTGTGAGTGACACTTCGGTGGTCTCCGCTGCAGAAGCAACTGCAGAAACAAGGTGAACTACATAACTTAAAATCGATAATAATGGTTATTGATTTTCCGTTCAGATTATCTAAGCCTATCCATTAAACTTAAAGAGCAATGAACGTGCCATCTTGCACAGTATTTCTTAACAAAGTTCAAATAATATTTGAAACTTATATTACTGAGTATCTCTTAAATAGAAGTGAACTTCTTGATCCTTCATTCAACGTGTAATGTATTCAAATCAGCATGCAGTGTATAATTAATGCTTCATGTCAGGTCTAGAGTAGATTGAATGATTCAACCACTCGCAGTTAACAACAGTTTTGTTAATTCCACATAACTTGAATTTAATTTAATTCAAGATATGCTGAAGCAGAACAGAGCTGAACAGAACAGAACAGATAACAAGAAGGATAAAAGATGAATAAAGTACGTGCACACAATGAACAATGAACACACACACACACAGAGAGAGAGAGAGAGACACACAGGCACAAGCACAGCAATGACTACAATATGAAAATGGCCAAGAAATTGCCGTTTCATTTTACTTGTTTGTAGGGAAAATCGAGAAGGAAAATGCATTGCAATGGAAATTGCATTGCTGAACTGTAGACTCCGAGCTACGTACAAACAAGACATGACGACAGTGACATCTAATATCCTTATTGTTAGCAAAAGGGAATTTATGGCTAACACAGTTCTTAGCTCGGTTTAGCTAGGAAAGTGCCGCGTTTGTCTGACCTGCCTTCAGTTACAGACCAGACCCACTCCCGATGTTGCTAATGAGCCCTTGGTCGTTGTGAAATTTAACACTTAGCTCGCCTGTCGCCTGTCGCCTGTGTCAACGAGTTCGAAGTGCGCAATCACCTCAATAGCTGTTTGGTTAATAGACTAAGGACAGCTCACGTGCCGTGTCAGGATTGGAATACTTCAACGTAAGTGCACTCGAATTAAAGCTGTGCAAGTTTTCTTTTTTATGCGCCCATTACAGGCTATTAACAATAGCTGCAAGTGGGAATTAAGGTTTTACATTCTAGTTACCTAGTCTGGCTAATAGCATCTATCAAATTGAAATGATAGCCTAGATATCAAACAAATCAAGTCTGAATCAGAAATTAATATTGATAGTAGTAAAAAGTGTAAAATGAGAGAACGAAAGAGAGAGAGAGAGAGAGAGAGAGAGAGTTTACACTTATATATTCGATTAACGTTTGCTGTTTCTAAAACAGAGCATTAACGATGTGTCGGCAATGGCCTGGGTTATTTGACCCCCAACTAAAATATCACAAATACCATGCCCACGGCCGATGTGGTTGTCGTTGACGTCGCCCTTTCATTCTCTCATTCGAGTTATGAAATATTTTATATATAAATATTCACACATATTAAAATTCATACCTACAGTGGCCCTTTGTGCTGGGTGCCGAGTAATGGCTTTATGCGACAGAAAGCAATTTATTCACCCATCCTGTTCCCTTTTTGAAATTACACCCAGGTGAAGTGAAGTGCCCTTAAAAATGGGCAAGACCGTGTAAAGTGGAACGAATTTTAAGTGATTTTTGCCATTGCCAGCTTAAAGCAGCAAAAAAGGTGTGCTTGTCTTGAATTTACAACAGAAATCAGTATACTAAGTGAAAACTCAATGACTTTAGCAGTGAAATCTGAATTCTTATCCTTACAAATTAAATTGATCATAAATATGTGTAATTCAAGGAATATTAACAAACTAAGGAGACTTTAAGTAACAAGTGCTGTAAACCTTCTGATTATTAGACATGTGTCTTAATGTGTCTGGAAAGCATATAGATGCAATATAATTTGTTCCTAAACTAAACATCTGTCAGGATATTTTTTTACGGGGCTTCAAACGGATTTATTACTCAATAAATGAAGAAAAAAATTTTAGTACAACTTAAAGTTGAGACCTTAAATTAAATTGGCACTAAAACTAGACTCAAATCAGCAGTAACTACTCGAATAAAAGCAGCGTAAATTGACAAATTAGGTGTCAAGGAAAATAAGACGTAAATTTATATACATTTAGAAAATAAAAGCGCAAAAATAAATTGTGAGCGTAAAAAATAGAGGGTAATCAAGCGAGGCGTGAAAAGTCTAAAGAATCATAAAGCACGAGTAACTCAATGAAGATGAGGCCGTGTTAGAGTTTGACGAAGGCCTCACTAAAGGCTGAAACGTGTCACAGAACAATAATAGCATATTCTAAATGGGTAAACATATTTTTTAAGGCTCTCTTAGTGCGCTTGGTGAATAGGAGGTATTCATGTATTTCTTTTTCTGCTGTGAGCTGTGAATGCTATGCTCATTTTGTAGCTGACTTAATAGTCATTTTAGGTGCAGCATTTTTCAGACCCCCTCAGCTTGCTGCTACGCCTTGTGTATGGCAATCTGTGCAGTGCTTTCAAACATGTTTTCAAGCTTGTTTCCCCTGCAGCACCTCAGCTGCAGAAATCCGCAACATTTGCCACAATTGGCATGTCGCTGTGGTCGCATCGCTGCGGAATCGGGCTGCGGGCGCTGAGCAATGCATGTGAGACCACAAAAATGAGGTAAAACGATTACCAAAAATGTGTGCAGAAATATAAAAGACAGCAGACGCCAGGCACGGAACGTGTGGCAAAAGGTGAATAGAGCTGCATAAAAATTGCAAGAAATTCGCCAGAGGCCAACATGAAAATTCACGTTTTTCTGATATCTTTCATTTTGACGATTAGTCGTTTGATTTCAATTTCATTTGTGTTATTTGTAAATGTATAGACTAAATATTATTTTAATAAAATGAATTGAATTTTTATTTTAGTATATTAACGATTTTGTCATTCTTGAATAGTTGAATAGTTGAAAATATAAAAATTTTAATATTTTTATCATAGAATCTTTAGTTTAATTGCAGCAATTCATTGAAGGGGAAATTTTCTATTACTCTTGTCATATCGTACAAATTTAATTCATTTTACACTCCATGAATTGAACGCAAAAGTTAAGAGGGCATAGAATGGACATGTTCTCCATGCCCATGTTCTCTTTCCTCAACTGGGTCAGTTGTCGCCTGAGACACTTGAAGTGTAAATTTGATGTCTTCGAGGCGTCTTAACATGTTCAATCAATGATAAAACCACACGCACACTTGAAAAAAAAAAAAAAAAGAAAGAGAAAACCAAAAATACGTTTGTGTCAAACATACAACAACTTGAAACATTTATATATATATATATATACTATATGTACATATATATAAGATCTGACCCACACCCATTTTATTGGTTTTGATAGTATCAAAGCGATTGAATTGAATTGAATTGAAAAGCGTTGAAAAGGAATTTGGGGGAAATGTTTTTGCGCCAATCGATGTGGATTTGTAAAGGGCAGTTGAGTTCGTCAATGGCGTTCATTAGAGCGCTTTAAGGCACTAGCACTGGCACTGGCACTGGCACTGACACGGGCACTGGGTTAACCCTGGCAATGACTGGCGTCCGCAGTGCTGCTGACAAATTGCATGCCAGCAACTACAGCGAATCCCCTAGAGATCTCAAAGGACGTTTGCCAGAAAATAATAGCAAATGCGCGAATCGGTATAAAAAATGTATTCCATTCTATTTTCGACTGCCTGAAACTGCTTCAGTTAGAGATTTATGGGCTATGCGGTTAAATACGCCAACGGGCAATGCGAGCGCCTAAAAAGGGTTCGATTCGGATAAATAAATTTGGGGCGCAACAGTTATATGAGTCGAGCCCTTAACTACTTATGTACATATGATATGGGTAGCATTCGAAATGTGACCCTCCTACTCATGTCATGCCACGTAGTAAACCAAATCTGTTGCGCCCACACGATTCTAACTGAATATTTTATTATGCGTCCATAACTCGAAACTGAATATGAAAGCAGACATGCAGAAGACATGCATCTACTTTCACTATATTTATAAAAAAAAATAAAATAAAATAAAAAAGAAACCTTAACTACGTTAGTTCAGTTGCGCTCAGCGACTTCATGAGTTCAAATAGTTTTTAATTTAAAAAAGAAAACTTTTCAGGATAAGTGTCTCTGTACATGTTAATGTTTCTACACGTATAGGAGCTCATAAATGTAGGACTCTTACATAAGTTCATACGCGTGTCGCATGCACACAAATGCAAGTATACTTAATGTCAAAACCTTTAAACTCTAGTTTAACGAGCTGTTGCCAAAAGCCCTGTTCCTGTCCCTGCCCCTGTCCCTGTCCCCACCTAGCACATACCCATAACATAATGTCTCTTGCAGTAGAAACTGACTCTAATGTGACGTTTATAAGTGCTGTGCGACGACATGTGAGACATATGATGAGAATTATAAAGTGCATTTCTCATCATGCTGCCAAGGAGAACGAAACTTTCTCTTTTGAACTGAAAATCGTAAAATTTTATTGATTGTCCCACTTCTCTGCTTCTACCCTTAGCATGTTAGATGGATGATGATTTTTTGTGTTCTAGCCTAATTGGAATGTAATAATAAATTATCTTTATATCCCATTATTGATTGCCTACAATTTCAATCTTTGCAGGCTTTTGACACAGCAAGTCCGTAGCAGATGCTGGAAATATGTAAATTTTATCTGTTTCAGATTCTGTCGATAGCATTACATCATGTATGGCACCGGCCACCACATCGACATTTGCTGAACACAATGCACCAAGATTAATGCGTCCATTATCGGGTACATAGACATGTTTACTACGCAGCCTTCTCAGATGATTTGGCTTTAGATTTGTATACAGATGCGGACCAGTTTGATTTTTGATGTGATCCCACTTGCCAGGTGTTTTAAGAACCGTCAATTTGTTGCTTAAGGCCAAGCGCATTTGCTGCATTCGCTGATGAACATCTCGTAGGGACACGGACCTGGTTAAGGAAAATACATTATCGTTTAGCCTTAAAATATCGTAGACAATTGTTTTACCAATCATGCCGCAATGATGCATTGTTGAGTATCTTGGCCACAATACGGCTTGCAAATGCCGAGAAGCACTTTTCTTTACTCTGAAGCATCATGGCCTCAAACTGTCCACGAACCACATCCAGCTGAATGGAATTGTTAAGAACGACCATTAAGTGACCCAGAGTCTCATCTGCATACAAATGATTCAACTTAGTGAGTGCATTGGAGCTAAGAGCACCTTTCACACTTACTGTAGAGACCGAAATTCTTGACAAACGACTGAGCACAGAGCAAATCAAAGCCACTGTCGACAAAGTAACGTACCGCCCATGAATCCTGCACAGTATCACCACTGACGAGTCCATGCGCTTCCAAGTGGAAGAGCGGCAACAGTTTCTTGCACCTAATAATGTGGGCAATCAGCTTCCACTCATCGACGGTCGGATCCAACCCAGTGGGATTATGTGCACACGCATCCAGTACCACAACGGCACCCTCCGGTGCAGTCATGAGGTCAGCGACTAGCCCATAGATATTCAGCTCGCCCTTCTCCTCGCTGTAGTACTGATACATTTGGCAGTTAAAGCCAGCACTCTTGAATATGTTCACCCACAGGTCACAACTGGGACGAGCCAACATGCAAACGTTGCACCTCATCTTTTCACGCAGAAACTGTGCGGCCAGGCACATTGCATCAATGCTAGAACGTGTCTGGATGCCAAGCACCTGTGTTGAAAAGCAAGATAATGAGGGGGATTAACAATGTGCGCCATTTGGTAATTTCCAACAGGTCTATGGAAGCGGAAAGTTCTATGTATCTACCAAATGATATGACCTGAATCTGGGCTTCTATTCTATGCCAATTTTTCATCCGCTTACAATTTTATCACTACCTAACTACTCTCATGTGACTGCATTGCCTCACTCTCAGCTACAACTGAGCTTTGCATATGATACACTTTAAGAGAAAAAACTGCCAAAAACGTTTGACTCTCGCAAAAAAAAAAAAAAAAAAAAAAAAAAGGTATTACTTACACGATTTTGCAGCATTGCCGGTGCTGCTCTATTCAAGATTAGCTCATTGGCAGCTCGTATAAAATCTGGATTGCCCAGCGGTGGGTAAGGCTCATGGGTGTATAAGTCGTCACAGGCAACACCAATTTCAGCCTTGCGCACCGCATTATGTATATGGAGTTTGCCGTCACTGTTGCGATAGACCTCTCCAGCTAGATTGACCTTTTTGGGATCGGAGTCTAGATCAAAGGCCATCTCCAGATTGCTTTCCTCTGTGGGCCTTAGACGCTCGACCCGAGTGAAAGGTTGAAATTTGCTCATTGACGAACAACGTGTTGTGGACATGCAAATCCGTTGCTGCAGAAGGGTCTGCGTCAGGGCGCAGATGGTGGACATTCTAAACTAATTTTATTTTATTCAACTGAGCCGAAATGCAATACAAAACACCTTTTTAACTTTTTAAATTAGATGTCAAAGCTAAAACGTAGTCTACTATAATATCAAATATATTTGTAGAGATGCTCAAAAATTACATTTCTATTAGAGCCAAGATTATATCACGCTATAGAAATATTTCAATGCTAGTAATTTTATTTGAATTGTTTGGAAAAATATTGTTTCTGCAAGGGTGCTGACAACCTCACACACACACACATACACTATACTTAATCAAATGGTAACAAGTGAAAATTTGCACGCTCAAAAATTTGTTCAATGCACACACGCAAAGCGTGGCTGGGGACAGACCGACAGACATACATACAGACAGGCAGAAAGGCACTGACTCAAGCCACGCCACGCCCCTAACGGCAACAGAATGATGCCGAAAAAGTATTTGCAACAGAAAACTAGCAGCAAAGACATTTTAGCCGCCCTCGCAATAGTTACAAGTGCCCCGCATGTGGATCCCTGGCAAGCCCGACGGCGTGACGACGTCCTTGTTTGGGCGCGTCTGTTAGTCTGTTCGTCTATACGTCTGCTCGTCCCTGAGTTTTCTTTCCGTTGCTTGCAAGTTGCCGTTGCCGTTGCCGTTGCCGTTGCCGTTGCCATTGCTGTTGCTGTTGCCGTTGTCGTCTTTCCACTTTCATCAACATCATCAACATTTGTATGTAAATAATTTCGCTAAAAAGTATGCTATACAAAAAGTTGTTTCTTGCTTCTCGTTTGCCACTGTCATTGTGTGTGCGCACGTCTGCGTGTGAGTGTGCGTTCGCGTTAGCGAATAAAAAGGCTTTCTTTTTTTTTCTTTTTTTTTTCTTGCCCATCATCATATTTCTCTGCATACGCTTTTGAGTTTGAATCAGCATATGCAAAAACTCTACAACTCATTTCGGACTGTGGACCAAATTCGCACCATTCACATTCTGCTCAGCTCACGTATAAGCCATATTAAGTTCGGTTCGCTTTATTGCCCTATCAGGCAACCTTGAACTTTAGCCAATTTCCAGGCTAAGGCATTAATTATGTACGAGATTCGGTTAGTTTCACATGTGTCAAACGCTGCGATAACAATTTGCCAACATTCGCTTAATTTACGAGCCAACTCAGAGTGGTTCCGACTACTTTATTGCGGCGCAAAACTTTTAGTTAAACATGTTGAGGCATAAGTAATTCATGTATAACGAAATAAGTTTCTGCTCATTCTCGCATTTGATTTTGGTTAAAAGCTGCCGCATTCCGTTAATCAATAACTTCATCATAGCCAATTATTGACAACTGACACTAGGAAAATGAAAAACATGTATCAATAGCATATATATATATTGTTGAAGGTAATATATTGAAGGTAATATATAAATAACTTTAATACGTTTGGAAAACTTAAAACGGTTAACTTTGTTTCGAAAAACTTTTTCCCTCAGCAATAAAAAACAATTTTTTATTTCAGCGAAGCAATAAAACTATTTTGATTGAACAATCAATCAAATGCTATAAGCTGATTTAAGTTTTATGAATTCAATATAGCTTTGAAGAACTTTCAATGCAAAGCAATGCAATTGACACGCTCCGCCCAACCACGCAACCAAGAGATAAGTAGAGCGCTCTACAAAGTGGAGGGCTAAGTAAAGCAAATGCAAAGGCCCAAGTGAAATGCGTTCACAATACGACCGCAAAAGCACTAACTGAGATGTGCCCATTAAATGGGAATAAGTATGTAATTATGAATCAGACTGGTACAGCCGTCTGCCCTTTATTGGCGAGGCCACGCAGCGTATGAGCAATGAGCAAAAGCAAAAGAATTGCCCTAATAAGGCAACCAGAAACGCTCGTTAAATATTTGAGCCACATTTACGACACTTATGATCCGCTTTAAGTTCTCTGTAGTCGGACCTCAAATAAGAGCAAATGTACATAGTATATGCATACAGCTAACTTAATAACTAAACAAGCAATTTGCCTTGGCGCACAGTTTGCTCTCGCCAAATGTGAAAAGTTTTTTTGGCAAGCTAAATTTAAATATCATTAAACTTGAAGCTGCTGTGGGTTGTTTGTGTAAACAACTTTAATAAACTCATATGTACTCTATATAAAGTCAAATTATTAAAGTAAATTATGTTGGGATTGGCCAAGTGCGGACTGGGCGCAAAAACTTTTACGTACTTTAGTTGCATAATTCAACTAATAAATGTTCAAGGCCCAAGCTCTAACAACCTTAGCTCTACTATAGAAGTAAATAAGTTTTATATATTAATTAAAGCACTTCAACATTTCATATTCAAATAAAATTCCAATAATTTCAAGGATTTGTCGACGGTCTGCGCTTTCATATTTAATTTGGTTTGCGTTATTCTCCGCTAATTCATTCAAACGCCAACAGCAAACACTAATCTACAAATATTTTGTTGTGCAAATTGAGAATGGCGTCAAATTACATTATTACCTGGCTTCTGTCACGAGCCAGCCAATTAGATGTGAACAAAAATACTTTAAGGAATTTAAGCTGCTGCTGCTGCTTGAAGAACAAAGACTATTGGCAAATAGAGAACAGAGGTCGAAGAGCGTAGCTAAATTACTCTGGTCTGAATTGTTGTCCCGCTCACACAATTAGCCAGAGCCAAACTGATCAATTATTTAGCTGGCATCGAACTGGGTCATGTTCAATGACTCGAGCTACCTCTGAACCTCACACAGTCCACACTGATTGACTTAAGTTAGCCAAGGTCACATTGATTTTCCCCTGCTCCACGTTGCTAATTTTCCAAGTAATTTTTCTTTGAGCGTTTCGTTACGTTGCGCTTGCTGTAATTAAATTTGATCATGCCTAAATATAAGCTGCACAATTGTTTGGCATGCAAAAAAAAAAAAAAAAAAAAAACTTCTACCACTGACAATAGGCAAATGTTGAACGGACCTTTTCACTGCTCACGCAGTCCAACTGGATACGCACAAGGACGTGGGCTGAATAAATGGAGCGCACTGCCTCAATGGCAAATTAAATAACGCGCCTAAAGTTTGTACAAC